>CM060929.1:673474277-674724277 GCA_030765085.1 Allium cepa | reverse complement strand
TAGTATGTATGTTGTGTCAATACCATAGGTTGATATAATCTGGGTGGAAAATATGCAAGTAAACGATGATTCACTAGACTACGATTTTGGAGGTGCAGAACCAGATTGTGTGGACAACGATGAACCGAAAATGAAGATACCATTGGATGATAATTTGTGCAATGCACAAATTATGGCTAGGTCGATTGTAGTAAATGTAAACTTCAACAACGAATTATTTTCGTCTTCCAGCATATAAACCGATTTCAAAGTTGGCATGGTGTTTGAGAGTAAAACTAAATTTCTACAACAACTATCAGAATGGTCAATCTTACATGTGGTGTCCTTTAAGCCAATAAGGTCGAACAAAGAAAAATACACTGTCATTTGCAACATCGATGACAGTTGTCCTTGGAGAATACATGCTATTGACTCAAAACACAAGCTGGATGGTGGGTTATTAAAAAATATCCTAGTGACCATACATGCGTTAACCCTACAGTGAACTCAAATCATAGGCAAACTACATCATCTTTTATGGTATCGAAGATCATGCCTTTTGTGAAATCTGATTTGAATATTACGGCCGTAATCGTACAGGTTCTAATGGAGGAACAATTATCTATCAAAATTAGCTATTTGAAAGCATGAAGAGCATTGAGCAAGGTAATTGAATGAATATACGGTGATTGGGCAGAGTCATATTCCAACCTATGATAGTACTTCAGTGAAATACGCAAAACAAATCCAGAAAGCATAGGACATGTGACTACTGATGAGTACGGTGTTTTTGATCATGCATTTTGGTCATTTGGGTCATGTATCGAGGGATTTGTCCATTGCTGCCTTTTCTTTGAATAAATGGTACACATCTATATGGTAAATACAAAGGTACCTTACTTGTAGCAACTGCTGTTGATGTAAATGATCAGCTATATTCTTTGGCATTTACCACTGTTGAGTCTAAATCCACTAATAGTTGGGGTTGGTTTTTTGCGTGCATGCAAAGATTCATTCACAGCTTGAACAATCGTCATAATACTTTCATTTCTGATAGAATGAAAGGAATACCTACAGCGTTGGAGAGTAAATGGCTAGCCTCACATAAACATAGATATTGTGCCAAACATTTGAAAGCTAATTTTCAAGCAGCGGGTTTCAGAAATAAACGATTGACCGGTTTATTCTATGCTGCTGCACGTGCTTTTGAGGAGATTGAGTATTTAAAGATTCGTGAAGAAATTAAAACTATCAGTATAAGAGCACGCAACTGGATAGAGAGAAGTTTGGGTGGAAAGGAAGAAAATTGGGCATTATGTAAAGATGATGGTAGTCGTTCTCATGCTATGACGACTAATGCGTAAGAAAGTTTTAATGGTGTACTTAGGGGTGCAAGATCTTTGCCTATTAGAGCACTTGGTGCACGTACCTTCTATCGATCCGCTGATTACTTTTTCCAAAGAAGAGAGTTAGCTAAGAATTCCACACTTCGTGTCACGCCAAAATAGAAAGCAAAAATAGCGGAGAGAGCAAGCGAAGCAAGATGTTGTCGCATTGTCCGTTTCAGTCAAATTGAATGGAAAGCGATTCATTACTTTGGAGATGAACTCAAAGTTATAATCAATGGTAATACTTATTCATGTACATGCAACATCCCATCACTGCAACATCTCCCCTGTGCCCATTTGATGGTCGCTTGTTCGTCAGTGGCCAATGATGCAAACAGAGCTCATCGCGATTCTGCATCACATTGGTACTCTGTTCATAATACCTAATGACATACTCTGTAGAATTTCATCCCGTACGCGATAAAACATATTGGTCTCCACATGAAGGTCAAATGGTACTTCCATCCCCCGCAAGGCGAGCTCCAAGAAGGCCTAAATCTACTAGAATTAAAGGCGTTATGGACGAGACGTAGCCTCCAAGTCTGAATAGATGCAGTAAATGTGGTATGCACGATCGTAAAAGGAGTCGTAATTCAATTACTTAGTTTTCGTATGCGTTTTATTGTTGGTTTGATGTTTGTAAGTCGTATATTGTTTATGTAAGAGCAGTTTGTGTTTTTATTTCATGTGATATGTTTGATTGAGAGAATGAATGTTATGTGTTGGAATTGGATTACTCCATCGAAAGTAAGTTGAGAAATAATAACTGCTAAGTGATACGTAAACAGATGCAAATGTAAGCTAATGATACATAAATCGCCATAATACATATTCAATGATACATAATTCAATTACATAAAAATGAACATCCAAATTTCTATTTACTTCTCCTCCCAAAATCTACTAGGACTTAACTTATCGAACGGTACACTCTTATTCAATAGTGCGTTGCGATATTTAGGTTCAACTTATGCAAACGGGCATTTTCTGCTTGCATCTCAAGGGCATATGCAACTCACATCGGACACATTTTTGAATCTTTCCATTTAAAAAAATTACAACATTCAACATCGTTAGGTTGTAACTTATTATCGTTGTACGATTCACAACGGTAAAAGCGACGGCCCTCATTCCTTTCATTCCGATACACAACCACTTCACATTCATCTCTGCAATAACAAAGTAACCGAGGCGGTGTCCGGCTTGAACTAGCATTGTTAGGCTTACGACGAGCTAGCACATCCATTAACTTTCCATGAAGTGATTGTTGTATTGATTCACCGCTAACGACGGCCAATGTTGATGTACCGCCACCCCCAGAGGGGGGCAAGTTTTCAACCTACATCTCAGGAACAAAATCAACCTCAACATTTTCTTCATTAACTGGAGCAAAGCCTCGTTGTTGTTCAAATTTTTCATACATTTTCATCATCGTCTCGTCGTTAACTCCCAACGTCCATTTTCAACAACTTTTTTTTGAAAATATCAATGTTGGAATTAGCCTTAAATGCAAAAGATTAAACAAATTTAATAGTGCTTATGGAACTTACCTTCTTGTTGTGTTCCAAATCTCTAAAAGATATTCATTTACATCGGGAAATATTGAAATTGTGGAAGAGAGATGCGGCTTAGGTTTTGGGTTCTTTCTTTGATATTTGGTAAAGTGAAATATGAGGAAGGTTAAAGGGCAGGGCTTCTGTTTTGAAACCTTGCACACACCACTGGGGCGACTTTTGAAAAGCCGCCCAAGTTATGTGCAGGATTTCTGTTTTGAAACCTTACACACTTCGATGGCGACTTTTCAAAAGTCGCCAACAGACGACTTTTCAAAAGCCGCCCCAGAAGAGTGCGTAGGGTTTCAAAACAGAAACCCTACATCACCATTTTCAACAATACACTAAACTTTACTACAATCAAAATTCAACATTTCAATCAAATTCAACCATCCAACATCCAACAACTCAAACTAAAACATCCACTAATTCAACAATTGAACTGAATAACCAACATCCTACTGTTCAAGAATTGCGTTCCAATTCCAACATCCAGCGATTTAACAAAACAATTAATCCCAATATTTCAACGATTCGTTAAACAAAACAAAACAAAACCGGACAAAGCATATATATCAACAACTTATACCATCCTCACTACTTCAACCTACGAAGTTCTGGTGGAGTTCGTCTTGGTTTCCACAAGACAGTGGAATTTCATTCGACGAATCCTTCTCTTCACTTGCTTGCATAGGATCTATAGGCTGTGAAGGGCTGCGGGCAACTTCAAACTGTGTTCCTTGAGATGAAGAGGCACATTTTTGATGCCTCCGTCGCTGATATGTACGAGTAGTAGGAGGAACATTGTGGGCTTCTATGGCATGTTCAATGAGTGCCTGTGGTAGAGGTGGACGAGGCGGTCTTGGTCTTGTTAATTTATTTCTCTCTAAAATAGATTCTAAGATGCGTTTTACACTAACGCATTTCCCCTGCGACCTTTCAGAAACCTCTTGTGCAAGCTCGTCTACAATCACGATCGCACGGTAAATGTCGTCCGCCTACCATAACATAAAGTATAATGAAAAGTATAAATTTCAAATATTTGAATAAAGATTGTATGTACTGCATACCACATTCCTTTCAGGGGTGCTCTGCGAGTGTAAGGGTCTGCAACAACGGAAGGCGCTGTCGGTGGCTCGATGGCACAAAGAACATATCGACGCATGATGTTCCAGTACAAAGACAGACATTCTTCTTCGGACAATGTGAACTTGTGTTCCTGTTGCGTGTGCATGTAGCGCTCGGTCCATGTCTCATCGCCATAGCATACTCCCCAGCTGCAATATCAATCCTGTAATGTGATGGTTGTTCTGGTAAATGCTGGGTCATACCAAATTGCCTCATCGCTCAGTCGGAAAGATGATAGGCGACATCATTAAAGCAAATGAGAGGAACACAAGCAGTCCACGGCTGAATAGAAGTGGTACATAAGTTTGGCAGTTCTCCAAGCACATCCGCGTATGGGGTCCAAGACACAGAATGATAGTCTAGCACATTGAACTCATTACAGTATAAGGCAACATGACGCCTCGGCGATGAAACAGTACTTTTAGGTCCTACCCACCTGTAGAAATATCAAATTATAGCTTATCAAATCCGAACAACTATACGTACTATGCTATAGAATTAATTATACCTGGCACCGTATGACAATGATAAATCAATCGCCGTCCTCCTCATGGTTATTCTACATAAAGGTAGATAAGTCCAACACCAAAGCTGCAAATAATATTAGAAACACGATTTCAGTTGCATAAGAGAATATGAAATAATTATCGACGAAAGTAAATAATAGAAATACCTGTGCTAGACCCACACAACCATCAATGCTTGCGCTCTCTTGCAAAGCAAACCTCGTCAACTTGCAGTACATATATGCTAGAACTGTACCATCCCAATAATACCGGCGACAAACATCAAATTTTCATAAAAATGGAAGTCATCTAAGCCATATTTGTGTCTTCGAATGATCGCATATCAACCTCAGCAAATAATATGCAATATAACGGCTCTGGCTCGTTGCTAAATGTGAATCTCCGTGGCGTCTACTAGTATGTCGTCCGCAAATTGTTGCCTAAACCATCTTGTCTGTATCATTTCGTTTTCCACCACTCGTCTGCTGGAGGAGTTAAACCTAGGAGCTCTTGGTATAAACTAAGGTAATCAACTGGATCGGTATTGGTCAACGGAGCAACGTCTATGGGTATGTCAAGTAAGCATGCAACATCACCCAACGTGATAATCATCTCCCCAGCACGTAGGTGAAATGTAAATGTCTTTGTCCTCCATCTATCCACCAAAGCAGTGATAAGATGATGATCCAACTGAATGTGCCCACCCTAAAAACCAGTCCAAATCCGGCCTGGTCTATCAACTGTATAACGCCTGGATGAGCAGATGTTATTCTGTTCATTTTAGACGAATGATCTATGATTCTGTCTGTAGTATTGCTATGTCAAAATATCACAAAAATATTATCAACATGTAACATATAATATCATTCAATAACTGTACAATTCTAAAACTAAGAATTTTACCGCGACGAATTTCGAATTATTTGTTCGATGACGTTGTTGCAAATATATGACAGATCCATCAATAGGTTCGGGTAGCATATCAGAGTGACGCAGCGTGGGAAGCGAATTCGACGATGTAAATCGAATCCGTCCAGGATCTCACACGATTAGCGGAAATAATCGGTGAATCGATGATAACTCGATGGATTTAAGAATACCGTAAGGCCCAAATCCATTGATCACGAAGATACCGGACTTTAGCAATCTTCGACACGTTGATCGTGCACGATACCGTGAGAGAAGATCTTCAATTCTTCGAACGTTGATCAAGCGCACTTGATTCCGTGAATTGGCTTCAACAATTGTTGATTCGAGCGCACTCGAATATCCGAAAGTGGAGATAGAAGATAACAGTAACCTACCAATTTAAATGGAGGCACAAAGCACAAACCAAATTTTATTCAAAATTCAACAACCCTTACAAATGACTCAACTCCGCTATTTATAGCCTTTACAACACAACACAAACTTACCAAATACAAACTAAACATACAACGACTCACGTTAGGTCATCAGCGACCTATACTCGACGACCTACGACCTAAGTACAAGACGACTTAAAAATCAGACGACTTAAGGAAAAAATTCAACACTGCTCACTTCTGGCACTTGAACGACTTAAGGATCACTACAACGACCTAGGGCCGCTCGCGACTTAAATTTTGCGACTTAAATTTCACGACCTAGGAACTTTAACGACATAGTTATGTCGTTCGCGACTTAACTGGGAATGATTGCGGTATAAAGGAAGTTGCTGGGGAGAGGAGTAGCGACTTGGTTTGAATTGGGAGCGACTTAGGGCTTCACGAGATAATCATCGGTGATGGGGTTTAGGTCGCGATTGGTTAGCTCGTGGAGATGGGTTCGGTCGCGGAGACGGCGAAGGTCGCGGAGAGGGCTTAGGTCGTGGGGATGGCGACGTAGTAGGTATGGTGTTGGAATTAGGTCGCGGTGTTGATGGAGTTAGGACGCGGAGCAACGGTGATGGTCGATTTGAGGTCCGCGCTTCATCATCCTCCCCTTGTTGGAAGGAATTCATCCTCGAATTCACACTCTCGTCATCTTCGACAAGTTCCTCCCCATAATACGGAATTAAATGTTTGACATTGAAAACATCAGAAGTATGAACCTTTTCTGGCAATCTTAACCGATACGCATTATCATTGATCTTCGTCAAAATTTCTACTGGGCCAATCTTTCGTGCTTTCAACTTGTTGTAAGTTCCAACCGGAAAACGATCTTTCATCAAAACGGCGTATACAAAATCTCCCTCCTTGAAGACAACACTTCTTCGTTTCTTATCCGCCATTTGTTTATACTTCTCATTCGTTTTAAGCAATCGTTCCTGTACAACTTTGTGGCATTCCTGTAACTCATTCACCAAATCACTGGCCCATTTAACAATTCCCTTCTGATACGGCACTGTTGTCAAATCCAACGGTCCTTTTGGAGTGGCTGAATATACAACTTGAAATGGACTGAATCTAGTACTTCGATTGACTGCATGATTATGTGCAAACTCCGCTTGACATAACTTCATATCCCAGCTTTTCAAGTTATCTTTCACAAGACATCGTAACAAATTTCCCAACGATCTATTCACCACCTCTGTTTGCCCATCTGTTTGCGGATGATAAACGCTACTAAAATTCAGCTTCGTTCCAACCATCTTCCACAAACTCAACCAAAAATGACTTAAAAATCTAGTATCTCGATCAGAAACAATAGATTCTGGTAAACCATGCAATCGATACACCTCTTTAAAGAATAATTGAGCCACTCGTATGGCATCAGCTATCTTCTTACAGGCTATGAAATGCGCCATCTTCGAAAACATGTCCACTACAACATATATAGAATCATTTCCCCTCTGAGTTCTCGGCAAACCCAACACAAAATCCATGCTAATATCAACCCATGGTTTAGTAGGCACGAGTAGTGGCATGTATAATCCCGCATTCGTCGTTGTTCCCTTCGAAACCTGGCAGATATGACACATCTCCACAAATCTCTCTACCTCTTTCTTCATTGACGGCCAAAAATAAGATTGTGAAATTAACTGTAAGGTGCGATCCCGTCCAACATGTCCTTCTTCATGTAACTCTTTGATAATCTTCATTCTCAAGCTGCAGTCTGGTATGCATAATCGATTCCCCTTGAACAAGAATCCATCAACCAACACAAATTCATCAGTATCTCCATCCTTAACTTTCTCAACAAACTTTGCAAAGTAAGGATCTTCCTCAAACAACTCTGGCAATAATTCGAATCCTGTCACTTCAACCTTCAACGTTGTCAACAAGTGATTCCTCATGCTCAAAGCATCCGCTACACGATTTGTCACCCCTGATTTGTGTTTCACAACAAAAGTAAATTGTTGTAGATATGCTATCCACGAAGCATGTCTCCCTGAGATCTTGTCCTATCCTTGTAGATGTTTCAACGCCTCATGATCAGTGTAAAGAACAAACTCCTTCTGAAACAAGTAATGTCGCTAGTGCTTCACAGCTTGAACAATCGCGTAAAACTCTACATCATATGTACTATATCTCATCATGGCTCCAGATAATTTTTCACTGAAATAAGCAACTGGTCTTCCATTCTGACTCAAAACTCCACCAATTCCAACCTTCGAAACATCAGTATGCAATTCAAACAATAGCTGAAAATTCGGCAGTACCAGAATTGGTGCTGTCGTCAAAAGTGTCTTGACCTTTTCAAAAGCAACCCCTGCTTCCTCTGACCATGCAAACTTCTTTCCTTTCATGCAATCAGTTACAGGTGCCATCACACTGCTAAAATGTGGAATGAATCTTCGATAGAAAGATACCAATCCATGAAAACTACTCACTTCAGCAATTGTCTTTGGCTGTGGCCAACTCCTGACAGCTTCCACTTTATTTTCATCCACTTGAATACCTTCCTTTGACAGAACATACCCCAGAAATAAAACACTGTCCGTCATAAACACGCACTCCTTTGTTGCTGCATAAAACTGCTCTTGTCGTAAAATCAACAATACTTCTCGCAAATGCTGGATGTGCTCTTCCGTACTCCCACTATAAATCAAAATATCATCAAAGTAAACAACCACGAACTTCCCAACAAATGGTCTGAAAATCTGGTTCATCACTCTCATAAAAGTACTGGGAGCATTTGATAAACCAAATGGCATAACCAACCATTCATATAAATCTTCCCTAGTTTTGACAGCAGTCTTCCACTCATCACCCGGTCTAATACGAATTTGATGATATCCACTTTTCAAGTCAATCTTTGAAAATACCACTGCCCAACTCAACCGATCTATCAAATCATCAAACCTCGGCATAGGAAATCTGTATCTCACAGTGATTTTATTAAGAGCCTGACTGTCCGTACACATCCTCCACGTCCCATCCTTCTTTGGTACCAATAAGGCTGGCACAGCACATGGACTCAAACTCTCCTGAACACGCCCTTGTTCTAACAACTCCTCCACCTGCCTTCTGAGTTCTTCATGTTCTTTAGGACTCATCCTATAATGCGGCCTATGAGGTAATACTGATCCTGGCACAAGATCGATCTGATGTTAAATATCCTTCAAAGGCGGTAGCTCCTTTGGTAACTCTTCTGGAAACACATCACTGAATTCTTCCAATACCGGTTTTACTTCCTCTGAAATTTCAACGGGTTCAGTAGCTTCATGTCCAATCAACAAAAACACTTCAGGACTCTCCTCTACTTCTTCAACAAATTCCTTTTAAGTCAACAAAGTTTTAAGCTCCTCAATCTCTTCTGACTTGCTCTCTCCCTGTTGTCTCTTCTTTGGAACTAAAATAATCTTAACGCCTTCAAACATAAAACTGTAGCTATTGGTTCGGCCGTCATGCTGCACTGCTCGATCATACTGCCATGGTCTTCCTAAAAGCAAATGACAAACATCCATCTCAACTACATCACACCAGATCTCGTCTTTGTATTTCTTCCCAATAGAAAATGGAACTCGAACTCGCCTATCCACCTTCACCTCTCCTCCTTTTATTAACCACGCTAACTTGTAAGGATTAGGATGTTTCTCTGTTTTCAACTTCAACTTTCTCACAGCTTCAGTAGAGATAATATTGTCACAACTTCCTGCATCAATCACAAACTTACAAACTTTTCCCAGAATAGTGCATGTAGATTGAAAAATGTTGCTCCTTAACCAACTAGCATCATCCTCTTGTTTCAGTGTTAAACAAGACCTTCTCATCATTAGATTACATCCTTCATCTCCTAACGCGATATCCTGTTCCTCTTCCTCCACTGGACTAGAATCACCTTCACCAACATCCTCGCCTTCAACTTCAGCAATCATCGTCCTCTTCTTTGGCTTTGGACATTCGTTACTTTTATGACCCACTTCCTGGCAATTATAACATTTGAAACTGTTGTTGACCTTTGCTTTCGCAGCCTCATTCACAACTGGTTTACTGACAACTTTAGAAACATTGGAACTCCCACTGGCACCCTTCACTTGATTGTTGGAATTTGTAAACACACCACCTCCTCGTCTTCCCTGATTCTCCCAAGCCAACGCCTTCTGGTGTGCTTCAGCCACAGATCTCGGGTCAAACATATTAACCATATCCTGAATCTGCATTCGCAAACCTCCAACAAACCTAGCAGTCAACTATTCCTCTGTCTCCATAATGTCATTTTGAGCAATCAGTTGATAAAACTCGTCAGCATAATCATTAACAGTCTTTGTCCCTTGCCTCAAGTTCTGCAATCTCTGATACATGAGTGATTGATAATTGTAAGGTAAAAATGCAGCTTTCATCAATTTCTTCATTTTCCCCCAATCAACAATCTTCGATTTCCCCATCCGTTCTCGTGTTAGTTTGGTTTGCTGCCACCACGCCATAGCTCTCCCCCTCAACCTAGTAGCAACCAACTTCACTCGACGATCTTTCGATACCTCCTTGAAATCAAAGATCTCTTCAACATTAGACAACCAATCCAAAAATTCTTCTACAACCATTCCACCCTTGAACTCTGGAATTTCCATCTTCATTCCCGATTCCCATCTACGGTCATCTTCAAAATCTCTGTCTCGATTTCGTATTTGACCTCGATCTCGATAATGCACACTACCTCTATCACCATCAAAATCCTCATCAAAATCTGAAGTATATCGATATCGATCACGACCACCAACCTCTCTTCCACCACCACTTCTTCGATCTTCATTCCTATCACGATTGTCAACACTTCTACGATCATGATCTTCTCTTCTCTCCCGATCTGAATGTGGTGAAACTCTACTTCTTCCATGGCTTGATTCAGGTGAAACCCTTCTTCGATTTTGATTCATTTCAAGCATCATTTTCTCTAATCGACCAATCCCCTCATTTAACTTCTCAGTGAAACTCTCGTTGATTCGTTGCTCCATTTCATCGGCCTCTTCTCTTCCATACAAAGCATTAATATTGCGATGCCGTTGAGCTCGTCTCGGCGGCATGATTGAACTTCAACAAATCAAACAATCTTCAAAAAATTCAACTCAAACTTGAACAAACAAGTCACGGCTTACTCCAACACTTGGCTCTCGGCCTTGAACACTTCAAAGTGATGCACGGCTCAACTTCAAACACTTTCCGGACTTTGATCCACACTGATATGGATCGAAAGCTCCAAACTTGTTGCAACTTCACGATGAACACGATGAACACCAAACTTCTCAACAATTTGTAAATTCGATCTCCAAACATCAAATTCTCGAAACCCAAGTCTCCAAATAATGCAAACTTCTTGTGATACCGCTCTGATACCAAACTGACGTAGCGTGGGAAGCGAATTCGACGATGTAAGTCGAATCCGTACAGGATCTCACACTTAGCGGAAATAATCGGTGAATCGATGATAACTCGATGAATTTAAGAATACCGTAGGGCCCAAATCCGTTGATCACGAAGATACTGGACTTTAGCAATCTCCGACACGTTGATCGCGCACGATACCGTGAGAGAATATCTTCGATTCTTCGAACGTTGATCAAGCGCACTTGATTCCGTGAATTGGCTTCAACAATTGTTGATTCGAGCGCACTCGAATATCCGAAAGTGGAGATAGGAGATAACAGTAACCTACCAATTTAAATGGAGGCACAAAGCACAAACCAAATTTTATTCAAAATTCAACAACCCTTACAAATGACTCAACTCCGCTATTTATAGCCTTTACAACACAACACAAACTTACCAAATACGAACTAAACACACAACGACTCACGTTAGGTCATCAGCGACCTAAACTCGACGACCTACGACCTAAGTACAAGACGACTTAAAAATCAGACGACTTAAGGAAAAAATTCAACACTGCTCACTTCTGGCACTTGAACGACTTAAGGATCACTACAACGACCTAGGGCCGCTCGCGACTTAAATTTTGCGACTTAAATTTCGCGACCTAGGAACTTTAACGACATAGTTATGTCGTTCGCGACTTAACTGGGAATGATTGCGGTATAAAGGAAGTTGCTGGGGAGAGGAGTAGCGACTTGGTTTGAATTGGGAGCGACTTAGGGCTTCACGAGATAATCATCGGTGATGGGGTTTAGGTCGCGATTGGTTAGCTCGTGGAGATGGGTTCGGTCGCGGAGATGGCGAAGGTCGCGGAGAGGGCTTAGGTCGTGGGGATGGCGACGTAGTAGGTATGGTGTTGGAATTAGGTCGCGGTGTTGGTGGAGTTAGGACGCGGAGCAACGGTGATGGTCGATTCGAGGTCCGCGCTTCATCACAGAGCAATCTATACATATACAAATTAACAAGATTTTCAAATTTATTTTCCAACATCAACACTAGGAATTCACGCATTGTTTTTCAACAATTTAACAATGATTTCATCTGTACTAAGATATCTCAACAATCAATGATTGCTTACAAATCCTAAAAATCAATATTTTGCAATTTTCTTCAAAACCCTAAATTGAAAGAATTTAGATTTATCCATACTTAAAGGCGTATCCCGCGTTGAAGAGCTTGACATCTTCTAATTTGTCGAACAAAATGCTAAATATTTTAGGCTTTGGACGAAAATTTCAGATTTGAAGGATTTTGGAATTTTTGGAGATGAAGAGAAAAGTGATAAAGTGAAGGAGGAAAAAAGTGGGGTTCTGGTGTCGTTACAGAACCCCGTTTGGCGACTTTTGAGAAGTCGTCTACTGGCGACTTTCCAAAAGTCGTCCAAATTGTTTTTTTTTAAACATGCAGGCGACTTTTTGGAAGTCGCCAGTGCACGACTTCTCAAAAGTCGTTTACATGTTTTAGGCAAAAAAAATTTGTATTGCCAACTTTTGAAAAGTCACCAGCACGTTTTGGCCAGCTCAGGACTGAGCTGATCAAAACAAAGCTAAAGTTGATAGCTTTTTGAGACGATAATTAGTTTTAAAAGGGGCTAAACTGATTAAAAAAAGGGAGAATTAATTTAAAAGACAAAAATTTGTATATTTTTAACCTCAAGGACACGACCTCAATGTTTTAACCAAAAGGACAAACATTCTCCTAAAAATTATTCATAAGGACAAACATTCTTTCAAAATTATTCATAAGGACAAAACATTCTTTCAAAACTGCTACGAAACTAAAAACTGATACCCAAAAACTGCCATTAATAATTACAAACTGATACCTAAAAACTATTATCAATAACTAAAAACTGATACTTAAAAAAGTTGTCCTTCAGCTAAAATATTGAAGATTTGTCCTTAAGCATAAAATGCTTTAAAAAAAAAAATCCTCAAATATAAAACAGGGATAGGTGAATACGCACCTATAAATTGAACTTAACCGTCATATCTGGATAAACGCAACCCGCCTGTCTCTTCTTCTCTGAGTCTAAAATCTTTTTCAAATCCCTAACCCCAAAAATTAAAAATAACTAGAAACAAAAATCCCCCAAAACCATGAAATTTCAACTGGAAGAAATGACAGTTTACTTTCCGTATCCATCAATCTATCCAGAACAATACTCATACATGCTCGATCTCAAACGCACACTCGATTCAACGGGCCATTGCCTGCTCGAAATGCCCACCGGCACTGGAAAAACTGCCGCCTTGCTCTCTCTGATAACTTCCTACTTCATTCACCACCCTCAGAAAAACCACAAGCTTCTTTACTGCACTAGAACCGTACACGAGATGGAGAAAACTCTGTCGGAGTTGCGATTGTTGCACCAGACATTGCCTGATAATTACAAGACCCTGGCTTTGGGGTTGTCTTCACGGAAGAACCTTTGTGTGAATCCAAATGTCGTTGCGAGTAATTCCAGGGATTCGGTTGATTCTGGGTGTAGGAGGCTTACAGCGAGTTGGGTTAGGGAGACTGCTGGTGTGGATAGATCCAGGCTTTGTGATTACTATGAGAATTTTGATCGGTTAATGGTACTACATATTGGAGCTCATTTAGTTCATGTGACCGGGATATTTAGAAGCTTCTTGACTACTTTTGTGAATATTGGATGTTTACTGGTTTAATGTTGTGTGGATTCCTCAATAACTAACCCCAAAGTGTACTGCTATCGGCATCCAGAAATGTGTTTTCGGCCACCACGGTCGGTGGCTAATTGCTGGGTACGCCCTGTCCCCGGCGGTTGTTTGCCTGTCGTAGCGTAAAAAAAAAAGCATGGTGGCCGGTAGCACATAGCTGTGTGCTTTTAGTAATACACGCCTCAAAAGGTTATCATATGTTATACGCTTTTAGTAATACACGCCTCACAAGGGAAGTGATATGCAGTAGGTTACCCTTAATTAATGTATAGCCTTGGAGTTTATTTTATGGTCATTAAATTTTAATGCTAAGCAAACCCAGTTCTATATGCCAGAAAGACACAATTTCATGGTGAAATTAAGGTACATTTCTTTGTTAATAATCACTTGTCAGATCAGTCTGGGTTAGGTGTTTATCTTTTTCAAAAGTAAGTTATAACCATTTAGGGTTCCATAAACTATGTAAATGCATTCTTTATATTGCATGCTGAATAATACAAAATTTTGTTCTACTGTACTTGGCAGATGGGAGGTCCAGATTCAATAATGATGCCGCCTGGGGTTTATACACTTCAAGATCTTAGGGCTTATGGGAAGGAGAAGGGGTTATGCCCATATTTCTTAGCGAGGCAGATGATTAAGTATGCAAATGTGGTGGTGTATAGTTATCAGTATTTGCTTGATCCGAAAGTAGCCGGCATTATATCAAAGGAGATGGAGAAGGAATGTGTGGTTGTGTTTGATGAGGCACATAACATTGACAATGTTTGTATTGAAGCATTGAGTGTGAGTATAAGGAAGCAAACTCTGGATGGGGCAACAAGGAATTTGAATAGGATGGCACAAGAGATTGATAGGTAAGCTTTGGGGTAGTTAGGAAGCATGTAACTTGTGAATTGTATTTCAGTGGTTCTCCTAATATGTTTATAACTTGTCAGAACATTAGAAATAAATGCTAAAATTACGAGACCGGAAACTTACGCATTGCAAAATTTTGAGTAACTGAATGATAGATTAGAATAACACGACGATTCAATTAGATATTAAAGTTATAGCTAACTAGGTTGCATGGGTACTTGCAAGAACATGAATACTAGGTTTGGGAATGGAAACTGTTGTGA
Organism: Allium cepa; assembly: GCA_030765085.1. Classification (NCBI taxonomy): domain Eukaryota; kingdom Viridiplantae; phylum Streptophyta; class Magnoliopsida; order Asparagales; family Amaryllidaceae; genus Allium; species Allium cepa. Next base: position 674,709,145 of record CM060929.1, on the reverse strand, counting down.
TAGCTTCGGTGTGTGTTCTATGCCTTTTCTTCTTTCTTTCTTTATATGTACCAGTTCACTTTTTGCACTTTCAGTATGTGAATGATACTTATACCAAGCATTTTGCTGTACCTCTTTAAGAACTACTGCTTTAGAAAAAAATTAATAGATGGTTCATGGAAGACTTAATCATTTTCTTTAATATATAATTTATATTTATTCAGTGTATTGAATTATGAGAGCATCTCCAACTGTTTTGAGGTTCAAAATTACATTTTCCTGGATTACAAAATGTAATCCGTGTATTTATCCAACAGAAATCGAAACAATCGCTTGTTCAAATAGTGCGTGCATCTTAAGTGATAGGCGCTTGTTCAGCATGCGTCTGTTGAACAATCGTCATTATCCAATTATTATTGAGCAGGCGCCTGATGAAAGACTCCTTTTCAACTTGGGCGGCCGTTGAACAGGCGCTCAATACAATTTCAGATTTTGAACCCTTTGCCCTGGGTATGTAACCGGTTACAAAATGTAACCACTGTTGGAATGAGTTTTAAGGCTAGATCTTACATTTTGTAATTTTGAATCTTTTGTTGGAGATGCTCTGATAATTGTCGTATAACATGTTGAATTATGGAAATTTTTGTACGGTCTTGTTCTTTTAACAAATAATTATATTTTTTCACTGTACCCATACCCTAATTTTTAGGGTTTTGGAGAATCCTTCTATATCACCTTACCTACATATTTGTTACCTGCACCTTTGCTACGTAGCTGCTAAACAATTATTGTAGGTTTATGAGTGTTACGGCATGCGCGTGAAGTGTTTTTCTTATAAATTGTATATGTTTAGATCAGTCAAAAAATGATTTTTTAGTTTTAAGTGATATTAAGATTTGTATACTTGTAAAGAAGTATTTTGAATTTGTAAAGAAAGTTTAATATTAGATCATATCTTTAAAAGCGTTTTGAATTTGTAAAGCATGTTTAATTGTTGGATCCTACTTTTAGGGGCGTTTGAATATATAAAAGAAGTTTAATATTAGATTCTATTTTTAAATGATTAAGATACGATAATATATAGAGGGGTATTTTTGGTAGTTTGCGTTGATACCAAAAAAGTGTAACACCAAAGCTATTACAACTATTAATAAAGATATGTGTATATATATTTTTTCATTTCTGTATATAGGTTTTCTTATCTATAGAAGTACTGTATATAATGTAACCACTACCTTTGTAAACACTGCCATTTGTTTCAGTGGTGATGAAGTGTTGTCTATTTTGGCCTGTGAACAAATTTGATATTATACTCACCGTGTATAGGTTATCAAGCCTTTCATAGTACACGTGTGAGTAGACAAGGGTTGCCTGGGTTTTTTCTTGTTTTATATTCAGTTAAAATGAATATACGTATAATAATATTCTTATTACTTAGTGTTACTTTTGCTAGCACCATCAATCTGTTTATTCCCTAAAAGGTATAATGTCTTTTTTTTCTTCCTTTTTTTAATCTTTTGGGCCTTGTGCTGCATATTGAATCTGATATTTAATTGTGATTAATCTTGAAGGAAGGTTCAAGGCCACAGATGCGAATCGATTGCGTTCTGAATACAATCGCCTTGTGGAGGGTTTGGCTCAAAGAGGGAACTTGCCATGTACGTCTCATAAATACTGCTCCATATACAAATGTGTACCACATGGTCAATACAGTTTTTCCACATGGTGATTATATTTAAATAAATCAGATTCATAATTTTTGAAATTATACTTAAGTTCTCTGAATTATGGTTTTAGCGATTTTCTTTCTGCAGTATCTTTAATAGTGAGTTGGTTACGCCTACATCGTTAAGTGTTTACCTAAAGTTTCCTTGTTCTAAAATTCTGAATCTCGTCTCAGTTATCGTCTATCAAGACTTTTGGGAATAAGCTCCAGAGGGCTCCTAAATCGTCAGATGATTAGTAAAATACTAAACTATCAACAACATGGTTAATAAAATGAATAAAAGTTTATCAAACAGTTCTCTTAGGTTTTTAACCTTTTTATAACCACAACATTTGGAGCTGATTCCTCTTGTTTCATAGATTTAGTTGATATTGGCTCTTTGATCGCCACACCATTTAAAATGATAATGCACAAAAGTGGGATCGAAGCCTTAACACAACGGGAGACCAAAATCTGAATATCCTTTAAGTTAACTAAAAAACAAAGAATGAAATGGTTCTTATATGTTAGCCATAGAAAATAAAGCATTACAAATGATCTAAAGTTTTAATTTTGGCACCTAATTAAACAAGATGGGACTGAAGTTGAAGAGCTTCAATCCGATTGATTCTTAACAAATTAGCATCTGCAGTTTTTGAGGTATAGTTATACCAGTTGATGTTTCTGGAAAAAAACTTCATACTGCAATTTTATTTTATTTTTTATACTACGTGATCTAATTTCCTATATTCCCAAGTCAAAAATAATTTCCTGCATTTTTCCAACTATATCATTGTGAATATGCAAACTAATCTTTTCCATACACCGCTATTATAGTGGCTGATACCTGGCTTGCAAACCCTGCATTGCCTTGCCTGATGTTATTTTTCAGGAGGCTATCCAATTTTATTTACAATCCAACTTCTAATACTAGATTTGCTGATTGATCTTCTCTATACTTCACTATCATAGTGGCCGACACCTGGCTTGCAAACCCTGCTTTGCCTGATGATATTTTGAAGGAGGCTGTACCTGGAAACATTCGGAAAGCTGAGCATTTTCTATCTGTTTTACGAAGACTGGTGCAGTATATTAAAGGTCGACTACAAACTGAGAATGTTGAAACAGAAGGACCTGTTTCCTTTGTAGCTTCAATTTATAATCAAGCTGGAATTGATCAGAAAATGTTGAAATTCTGCTATGACAGATTACACTCTCTTATGCTTACACTTGAAATAACCGACACGGATGAATTTTTACATATTCAAACTGTTTGCGACTTTGCAACCCTCGTTGGAACATACACAAAAGGATTCACTATTATTATCGAACCATTTGATGAGAGGATGCCTCATATACCGGATCCTGTATTGCAGGTTCAGCTGTTATCTTCTTGGAGTAATTTTAAGCGACTTAACTCTGTTATTGGTTGAAACAATTACTTTCTTTTTTCCCTAATGCAGCTTAGTTGTCATGATGCTTCTCTTGCCATTAAACCTGTTTTTGATCGCTTCCAATCTGTTATAATAACGTCTGGAACTCTAAGTCCAATTGATTTGTATCCACGGCTCCTGAATTTTAATCCAGTCATCAGTAGAAGCTTTACAATGTCTTTGACAAGAGACTGTATATGTCCTATGGTGCTTACAAGAGGAAGGTATTGATCAATTATTTTTCACACATTATACCTTTTGTATATAGTTACGCAAGTTATTATATACTCTACTTTATCTTTTGTATTCAGATACAACAATGAAGTCCACACGTACATGTCGTACAGTACTATTATTTAGCTGATGTATGCATATACATATATCATCGTGGAAAATTTATTCCGCCAGTAAGACAGCCAAAATTTAGGATTCAGATTCAGGAGATCAAGATACTTTTAAGTAAAAATACAAATACACACACATGCATGCAGGGGCGGAGCCCCCTTGCAAATGGGGTAGGCATGTGCCTACCCCAGTGTTTGAAAAGAACAAATGCAGTTTGCATGTAAAACGTGCTGTAGTATTTTTCGAAGCAAAAGCTTGTGCTATTGGAGGTAAGTTGTCTGATGAAATGCTTGAATGGAAATAGACATAAAAGCAATGTTCTGGGTTTTGCAGTCGAACCAGTTACAGGATTGAGTAACTTAGGATAACTACTGCTATAACACTTGAATGGGAGTATAATTCAAATGAGGGAAACTTTTAAGGTTCTTGCTTTGGCATTTTTTTGGAAAATGGCTGTAATGGTTCATTGTTTATATGTAAGCTCATTCATTACTTGGAGTAATGATACATTTTTCAGGAATGGCTGTTGTATAGAGTGACCACCCCAAAATTGAAACTTGGCTTCGCCACTGCATGCATGCATATGTACATACTTACGTATATTCATACATATGTGTGTGTCTCTCTCTCTGTCTCTCCATATATGTGGGTGCGTGTGCTCGCGCACACATAAATATATAGGTATGAATGTATGTATGTATGTGTGTGATTTTGTTTCATATCACTTTTATCTCGCTTTTCTTTCATGAAACCCAGTGTTTTGTTTTTGAAATCTAACATAAATTTATCATTTTCATTCTTCATCATGTTTCCTACACATTTTTAATTTAATGAAAAGTTCTAACGCTGTAAATTTTATACATATTTAGTTTTGATACATTAAATCATAACAATAAAGTAAACAATTGAATTCGAGCACCAACAGATTGATTATTATTTTTAACAAATTAAACTTTTACTAACTTTGCAATATTATTTTTCAATGATGAGAATAGCCAATAAATCTCAATCTCAATCCAACGAATCTGAGCACTGGACTACCAAAATCTCCTAGTAGTTATAGGGCAATAATTACATTCTCAGACCAACAAATCTCAATCTTGATTTCCTTAATTGTCAACAATGGTTCAATTCAAAGAGCATTAGCATTCAGCAATAATATGTAATGACGTAAATTATAATACATATGATTTATTAGTTAAAAACAAGGCATCACCTTCTTCTTTTTTAGAATTGTCTAAGCATGGCAAGAAAGTAGGCAGGCAACAGACTTCAGACTTGGCATTTGGTAATTGAATTGGTGGTGGTGGTATGGCAGTAGAAGCTAGGCGTGGTTGGCGGTTGAGAGTGGAAGAAGTTTGAGAATAGGTTGCACACATAGGCATTCCACACAGCTATCTAGGGTTTTTTATTATTTGAGAAATGCGTCATTGTTGCTCCAAAGGAGGAGCATCCCTCTATTTGTCAACCTTTTATTAGCTACTAAAATTGACATATAATTTTACCAACCGATTGGAATGCTCCATTTTTTCGACCTATGTTAATTGTGAGAAACCTCCAAACACGCCAGTGTCCTGATGTCTAGTTCTAGTTGAAAGACTTAGGTGTACAGGAGAAACTTCTTTTTGGTATGAAATATCAAATATGACACATTTTCATTCCTTATTATGAAATTTAATTAACTATGTTATTTACCCTTTCTACTACATGTGCATTCCTCGACGTATAGTTTTTTTTTAAATAAACGCATGGTGTAATGGTTAAATCTGAAAATAGCTAGGAAATTTAGTAGTATCCGGTCTTTTTTTTTCTACTACTCAATTGATATTAGGCAAGTGAGGCAAGACACTCCTCTGTATGCATATGTTATATTGTAAATCATTATTCTTCTTTTTTCCCTTTTTGTCTCTCAGCGATCAGCTTCCTGTGAGTACAAAATTCGATATGCGTGGTGATCCTGGTGTTATAAGAAATTACGGAAAGCTCTTGTTGGAAATGGTTGCTGCAGTTCCAGACGGTGTTGTCTGCTTCTTTGTCAGTTACTCTTATATGGATGCTATTGTCAATGCTTGGAATGAGAAGGGCATTTTGCAGGTATCTCCTACACTTCGTTGTTTGCTTCACTAACAATATCTTCCTTTTCTTTTTCTTTTTTGCCATAAGTACAGTAGTTATCAGATTGCTCTATGCAAATATAAAATATAGAAGTGTTTGGTTGAGGGAGTTTGCATATGACCCATTGTCCATTGATGGCTGTTTTCTTTCCTGTCTCATCTTTTAGGAGATCTAAAAAATGTCAAGGTTCTAAGATAAAACATGATAGCTAAACCAAAACTGGTGAGGTTTGAGGGTTAAGTTCCGAAGGAATAAATTTGTGTAGTTTAGCGGCAATTTTGCTATCGCTGATCTTGATAGCTAATTCTAATAAAAGGGCCACTGTATTACCCAGTGCCAAACCTAACAATAAGCGAAGCAGAATAATTATTGCCTTTCCATGTTTGTGTTTGCAATCATTCTCAACCAGTGGTATGTAATACGGCTGTTATGGTAATGGGAATTGTTACTGATATGAGAAATCTGTTACCATATTAATACTATTGGCAGGTCAAAAATGACCCCCGATATTTTACTGTTATTGTTGGTATATCGATAAATTGGTAAACCGTTGAATGGTAATGGCAAATTTATCAGTACATAAAACATTAAAAAAAAATATTGCATTAAAATTTTATAATAATACAAAAGTAAATATTTTGTTTCTGATTCTAACCCCATTAATATTTTTATCAATATTTTGATTTATTTTACTTGATCTAGAAAATTTTCTTAATCCGTCGCAAATTATTTACAACAACATGAAATAATGGTTTTGCTAATATTTGACTTTAAAACTAACAATACCAAAAGAAGAAACATCATAAACAATACTGCAAACATATTCTTAAAAATTGAAAAGGGTTGGTGGTTAGGAATTAAGATTACTTTAAATAGTAAAACAATCAAAATTAATATGATTGGTAAATTTAACGTTATCACCGGTTTTGATGTTTTACCTTACCATTAACAATGGTAAATTTACCATTACCGTACCGGTGGAATTGGTATACTAATTGTTTGGTTGGTATAGTAATGATAAATTTACCATTATCATAATTGTTGTAGTATGTATTATGTTTTGTAATTGAATATGACACATGATAGTATTCCTTTTCTATCCAGGATGTAATGCAACATAAATTAGTTTTTATTGAAACTCAAGATGTGGTAGAAACTACTCTGGCACTTGATAACTATCGCCGTGCATGTGACTGTGGAAGAGGAGCCGTCTTTTTCTCGGTTGCCAGGTAAAATTTCTTATGTAATCAATATGGAAGTACTGGTTTGCTTTAAACATCCATACATTGACTACCAATGAAAACATTGAGTTATCTCCACTACTCAATCTTAGTATGTTCCATTTGGTTAATGTGGTTTTCTAGATACTTGGTATGATTTTATGGTTCATCGGTTTTTGGTAGGCCTGTAAACGGTTGGATATGGATTCGGATAGTGTCTTATTTGTATTTGTATCCGATATCATTTTTAGATATCGAATATTTGTATCCGTGGATGCGAACGGATATCATATATTTATCGGTTATACTTTGGTCGGTTCACAACTAATAAAACTAAACAAATAAACATAAAATTTTGATTTATTATAAATCCATTTTAGTACTAAAAATATAGAAAATAGTAAAAATAATAACTATGCTAAGAAAAATAATTTTAAGCAATAAATATTGATTTTTATACGCATATAAATTTATTTTACCTTGATGAAATAGTGTATTACAATCATTTTATATACTGGCATGCAAAAAAGGGCTATAATCTTAATAAAAACCGAACGTACAATTATTAGATGCGGATGTAGCCATATCCGCATCCGTATCCATTTTTCAGATATTGGATAATTTTTCATATTTTATGGATGGATTTCGGATTTTTCGGGTACTCATTGACAACCCTACTTTTCAGTATTTGTCCGTTTTACAATACTTCCATGGAACGGAGTAAAATATGATCATGTTGAATTTTTTTGGTTGATACAATGTGTTTTGTTCCAGAGGGAAAGTCGCTGAAGGTATAGATTTTGACAGACATTATGGCAGATTAGTCATCATGTTTGGGATCCCCTTCCAGTACACTCTTAGCAGGTGAGCTCACTTTTCTCATCCTAGATAGTTGGCTTTTAACAAGCCTTAATGAAATAGCTTGCCTGACTTGATTGGTGAAGCGGTTGTAATAGCTCAAATCTAGTTGTATTTTTTGTTTTTTCCCCCCAGGATATTGCTAGCTAGGTTAGAGTACCTCAGAGAAAATTTTCAAATAAAAGAGGGAGATTTTCTCACATTTGATGCATTGGTATACTTTTTTCTCTCCCCTTGCTGAATTGATTATTTTCATCATGTTAAGTAAGAAACTTTATTGCATACATTTTATTGTCAAAAGAGGCAAGCTGCACAGTGTGTTGGTAGAGTTATTCGTTCGAAGGCAGATTATGGGATGATGATATTTGCAGATAAAAGGTGTGTGCTGAGGGAGACCATGCACGTTTTTATATTATAAATAATAATGCATCATACATTCTGAGTTTAAGCTCCTTTTTTTTAAGAGTATGAAAAGCACATACGCTTCATTAATAAAACATCTTCGTAAATACAGATATAGTCGCCATGACAAGCGCTCTAAACTGCCTGGTTGGATATTATCACATTTACATGATGCCCACCTCAACTTGAGCACTGACATGGCAGTGCATATAGCTCGTGAGGTATCTCCATATGTTTATATAATTTAAAATTGAAACGGTAAACAATTCTTTTGTCCATGTACAATGACCTAATAATTTGATTGAGGCATGGTTAGAGGTGTTGCATGGAAAATAGCATGTTATTTCATATATATGTATGAACACATGAAAATTCATGCATATTCTGGGAAGGAAATGATCCCTTGAGGGCCATGTCATTTTGTTATAAAACAAATAGATAAACAAATAAAGACCTACTGAGAACAAGGGATTGACTGTTCCAGATAAACATCTTTACGTCCGCGGTTTTTAAAGCCTGAAAAAATGCAAAGAAATATGAACAATGTAAAGTGGTTCTGATTATGATATAACTAATTCTATCAAGTTAAAATATAAAAACTTTTCACCACCTGAATGGTCATGTGATAATTGATCCTTTATTTTACCAAAACAGTAATTCTGATGTAATCGTAATCATCATTGTTGCCTTTTAATTGTAGTTTCTGCGAAGAATGGCGCAACCATATGATAAAACTGGTGGCTTTGGGAAGAAGACACTATTATATGAGGAAGATTTGAAAAATATGGATGTTAATGCTATGGATTTGTTCTGAATTTTGTCCGAGCATAGCGATTTTATTTTAGATTTTGATGTAGCGGCAACAAATTTTGCAGCATGTCTCAGTAATGTTTCTCTAGTTTTATAAACTAGGCTATGCTAGAGTGGTTTTATTCCGTTTAAGGAGAAATGTAATGTTATTTTGAGGTGGCATTCCATCATAAAGGCTGAATTATGTTTGCAATTAATTCAGTGATATTTGCATGATGTTAGTTTTGCTGAAATAGACATAATGGTTAAATGTAAAGTTTCACGGCGTGATAAGAAATGAAAGAGGTGGCGGCAGTTTGATATGTTTGAATGCAATAAGCACTTAGGTAATATGAGCGTGAAGACATGGAAGTCTGAAAAAAAGCGCACAAAGGTAGATTGATGAAAATCTCGCTAGAAAGAGGGCTTGAACCTCCGACCTTGTGGTTAACAGCCACACGCTCTAACCAACTGAGCTATTCCAGCTTTTTTGTCAAGACTTCCGTTTCTTCATATCTGACGTCTGATAGCAGCTTAACTGGTCATCTTTCCGTAATTAGGGCTGGACATTTTAACCATATTTACCACTTACCAACCGCTACCAACGAAAATGGTACCCAAAAAAATATTACCAATGCGATTGGTATGGTTTTCAATCGGTACGGTAACGGTAATTAATTACTAAATGTGGTAATTACCATATCCACCGTATAGATACATGAAAAGTCTGTTTATACACAAAATATAAACACAATTGATGATATTATCTCTGTCATTCAATGGTCCTTCGATTTACACCTTTCATATAAAGACAAAAGGATGCAATGGTCCACATCCCTTTTTGGATCAACCGTGTCTAATTTTATGTCTACATAGCCGTCTTACTCACACATATTATATATATATATATATATATATATATATATATAGGAGCGGCTATTTAGACACAAAATTAGACACAAATTGGGGACACAAAGCATCTTAGCCTTTGGATATTTTTGTCCTTATATGAGAGGTGGAAATCAGGAGGCAATCCAATGGTGGCACTGCGTCACCAATTGTGTCTACATTTTGTGTCTAAATAGACTTTCTATATATATATATATATATATATATATATATATATATATATATATATATATATATATATATATATATAACTTACGTTTAATGTGTAATGATTTAATAGAAAATCTAACAAAATACTATTATGATATCATATTGAATGCAATTCTTATCATGTATTTTTTTCAAATAATATGATTTCATGCAATGTTTAGCTTCTTGCACAATATTTACTTGTATGTTGACTACACAAAATAAAATTGATAAATAATCATACAATAAAAATTACAACTCTTAATATTTACTTCTTTAACATGAACTATTGTAAACAAATATATATAATACTGATAAATGGTAAAAGTTTATAACCGACCTTTACCAACGATTACCAACCATAAACCGAAGTATCGGTTTTCCGATTACTTTGGTTGGTAATGATATGATTTTTCTATTACCACATAAATCGGTATGGTACTGGTTTTAAATATGAACTTTCGGTACCGAATCCAGCCCTACCTATAATTAATTTAGATATAGTTCTGTCGGATATCCATTGCTGGAAAAAATTTATTTAAAATACAAGTGGAACTTTAAATGAACAAATAAAGCAACATTATTCCATTCAATAAAGGGAGATACCACTGCTAGCAATGCAAAGGATTTTGCTACCATGACGAATGCTAAATTCTATCAAAATGCAAGAACAGTGCGGCCACATGAAGTCAAGGAGCAATTAAATAATGTGATAGGTAATCCCTCCTTGAATTTTGTTTTTGATGTACAAATTGACAGAACATTTTTCTTTTGTCCAGTATCGTTTTTTCAATGTAAAACAAAACAAATATCACAGGATTTTAGCTTCTGAATATTGGACATTCCGCAATACAGCAGGAACTCAGCCATACTAGCACTTGGTTCTTTGATTTGTTTTTGGCATTATCAGGGATAGCATTTAACGCAAAACACATAAATAAACGTTTTGGGAAGACCAACATGAACATTCCTCTAGCTGCCACGATATTTATATAATTTCGAAACTGCGATAAAACCCACAATCACATATCTTAATATGATAATGACAAGCTACATGTTATAACAAATAAAACGCCAGTTCCTATACAACTTATCATTAATAAAGTGGCCGCAATGACCTGAATAACTTTAAGACTGGGATTATATTGCACACAAATCAGGAAACAAGTTTGAATGGTTTCAAAATTAATATATCACTTCTTAAGAGTAATAGCTTAGTAATTCCTGATTTATATTAGTTACATCATAGTATCGCTCCAACATTTAATTCAAATCAGACAACTGTAACACTCGGTTACAACGTAGCTATATTTTCTACTAATGCACCTTTAAAGACCTCAGCTTTGCAGACGACTTGTTAGAATGAATAAATGGCTGATCCTCGTCATCTTCGTCATCCTTTTCATTTCGTTCAGATGCACTAATTGAATCATCATCGCTTGAGCTTTGTGCATATATCAATCTTTTTCCCTGTACATTTTGTGCCTTTCTAGGACGCCCTCTCTTTCTTACAGGCTTGTCTTCTTTCTCATCTGCCGCATTTTATTTCAAACATCATAAAATTATTGGCTGTTGGTCTGCAACCTTGGACTTTTGTGATAATACTTTGTTATGGGAATAAAGAGGGATCAGAATGGATAACTTTGCATGGAAATAATATATCAGACCAAAGTCGGATTAAAGCAGAGGTTTTTTTCCCCTTCTGTCATGTCTTATAACTAAATTGGAGTAAAAATCTACATGCAACCGAGTAAACATTCAGTCAAGAATACGTAATAAAACATAAGGGTGAGCAATATTTGATTGGAACGGGATGAATCAACCAAACTGGCTCACATTGGTCAGTTAGGTTCGATTTTAAAGTAAGATTGGTTTATACTCGATTTGTAAAACAATCTGGTTATCGGTTAAATCAAATTAACCAAACTGTTTATACGGTGTTAAAATTAATAATGTTCTAATAATCTTTTTGACTAGTTTAGCGATCAAAGCAATTTTTATACATCACAAGTACATCATTAAAATGCATAAAAACTCGATATGCACACAATATCATTAACTTTATAGCTTCTTCTAAGTACATTGAACATTTTAACCATAAAGTAGGAAATAGGGTTAGTTTGGTTAAACCAAAGAAACAACTTTTTTTATTTATGATCATTTGGTTTGGTCTTACAATTGTTACTCAAAACCAGCCAAACCAACAAACGGTCACCCTTAATAAAACATTTGGGACTTAATTAAGCCAAAATTAAATGCAATAATTATCTGCAGACCTAATGTTTAATAATTGAGAAACATTTTTGTTATGGGTCTATTTGAAACATATTCTCAGCAGCAATGCAGCATGCTCTTGATTAGTTAAGGGCTGAGTTTTTTAGCAGGCATGGGACTGAACGTTCACATATAATCACTTAGTTATACAATGTTTCTATTTTATGTTGTTATAATTCGTGATATAAGTTAAATAATTCTTTTAAAAGCGTTTGACCTGTGAGCTTTGATATATCCAGCAAGAATTCAGTTACAGTTAATCATGACTCGATCTTGGTTTGCTTGAGGTATTTTATGTTAGTAGAACTATTGTATATGGTTTGTTATTTAGGGAGATATGAAAATATCAAGGGTCGAAATTCCGGCCAGCACAACGAAATCCCAGTCATCCCGTTCCAATTTCAGCGACAACAGCCGAAATTCACTCAAAATACTGGTTCCGCCACCAAGACAGTGAAAAGGGAATTTTTCTTGCACAAAATGGAAGTAAAATAAAAAATTTAACAAAAAATTCAAAGAAACGGTACAAAATTCAATATAAAAAACAAGAAAACAAAGAATTGAACGAAAGAAAACCAAAAACTTTATATCTAAAAATAATTTAGAGCTTAGGGGCTTCAATGTTACCATTAATTAGCTTGTTGATGTTTCATTCAAATTATTTTGAACTTTCGTTCACGTGTTTAAATTAGGGCATCTATTTTCAGTTTTGAAAAGACCTGCGGCTTCAAAAAAGAAATATGATACCGACTAATAAGTTTCTTGCTGGAAGCATACTAAGTTCATATTAGACCTGTCAGTGCATTATCCGCATCCGAAATCATTTTCGAATATCGAATATCTATATCCGTGGATACGGACGGATATCGTATGTTTGTCGTAAAAAGTAAAGCAAAGAAAATAAATGGAAAATTTTGGTTCAACGCAAATCCTTTTCAGCAATAACACTAGAAATGAATAATATGATGATAATATGAACTCAAGAGGAACATAGTAGAGCTATTAGAGGCATTAGAGAAAAAGAAGAACAAACATGATAATGATTGTGATTAAGAGATTATTGGTATTGAATATGATGGATACACGTTTTTGCTTTTTGATAAAAGTAAAGTTAAAGAATGATTGTCTGATTTAAATGCAAGCTTCCATACATGCAAATATGAAAAAAGAACATTTATATGGTAGAAGCAAATGAGAGGATGTTAATAAATGTTACATGTGTCCAAGAAACCTTCGAAAAAATCATTTACATTGGACAATTAAAATGAAAGGATGCACGTTAACCATGAGAGGAGATACGAACGTTTGGACGAGCAAAGCTTGAAGCGCGCTAAACAAGGATGAGATGACGCTTCTACATGGTTTAAATCTCCTCTACCTCACCTTAAGATCTCATTCAATATCGCATTTTCACACTTACATGAGATGAGACATCATATCTCGTTCTAAATATTTAAATTTCCTTTAAATATGAGTCGAATTATCAATCCGAGATCTCACCTATAATTATATAGTTTTCCTTTTACATAACAGTTTTATACCATTCGCGTGGATTCAAAATAAGCTACTCAATCCAATCACTATATACTAACCCGAAATCGCTTTTTTTTATCCCAAAGAGTCACAACAAAAGATTTCGTATCTTATATATTCAAATAAAAGGATATCATTCAAGTGCAAGCCATTACTCTTCTCCAAAAAAAAAAATCATGTCAAACTCTTTTTTAATATAAATTGAATGTGTTATTTACTTTTGGGATAATGAATGTTAACACCAAAACGTCAATCGTAAATACATAAGTTACTCCGAGATAATCCTAAGGAGTACTTTACGATTCGATATATCAATCTGAAATACACTCATCTCGTCTGAGATCTCATCCGATGCCATGATAAAACATGACCAAAATCCAAGATTTTAAGTTTTGCACTTATAAGGTAGGTGAGACGGTGACTTGAAGCGAGAGAATATGAAAACCTTAGAAACTTCTTTGACTGGAGTTAGAGAAGTTAATTCCACTCAGAATGAAGATGAAGCACGCAAGATGAACAAAGAAGATCCCCAAAGCTTTACATATAACCATTTACGGTACTATAAACATTATTTGATGAGTTTTAAATGCATGTTCAGTTGATGAGCATTCCTATAAATGATAAAGAAGGATGTTGGTGGAGTAATTAAGAAAAAAAGGCTTAGTTGATATAAACACATACAAAGGAAATAAGGCGACACTCCGATTATAAGAGGAATGAGGAGATTTTACATACACACACAAAAGGAAAAGGACACAAATGAAGATACAAATTAATATGGAAAAAAAGCATTATTAATGGGGAAAAATTAAACTCAAATACTAATGTGACTGGAAAGAGAAAATTACGAAGATCAAAAATCCATTTGACCGATCTCGATTATTAGGTTAAAGGCAACTAAGAAGAAAATTTTAAAGTTACAAACCTTGAATTCTGGTCATGACTTACATAAGGATTTTCAGATACGCTATCTCGTATCACATAAGGTCTCGAACGAAACAAGTGTATCTGGATGTTCATCTTGGAACGTAAAGTACATACTGGGACAATCTTCGAGTGATTTATAAGTTTAAAATTCATATTTTTAACAATTTCTTAAAGATTGTTTATAAAAAATAAAATTACAAATTGTAGCATTTGATTTGCATAGAAAGAAAGTTACTATAGTAGAAAGAGAGTACTTTGTTTTTAGGAGGATAATAGTAGCTTGATTTATTTGGTTGACAACGAAGAATTTCTTTTTATCTACACGTTGATAAAACACGCACGCGCGCGCACACAGAGTGATTCGTTGTGACTTGCTCGGATAAACAGTTAAAACAGAATTAGGGAAATTACTGAATAAGAATTAGTAGAATAACTTTGTTTAGATCATACAAAAGATGATACATAAATAAAAATTGACGAAATCTTGAAGTGGGATATTAGTTGAGTTTTCTGTATCTAGAATGAGATAAGATGTTCAAATCGTATATGAATGAGTTTTCAATATCTAGAAGGACAAATGAAATATGAAGAAGATTAGATGTTTCGTCTTGCCAAAGTGCAAACACGAGAGCTTATCAGGCGGAATGAACGAGATTTATTAATCCGCAAAATTTAGACAACCACTCTACAGTCAGCATAAAATGTCAAAATTTAATTTAATTTGTTTAGCCATTCCTTTTTTTACAAACATTTGGACACCTAATAAATAAGATCTTTTCTTCTTCTTTCTTGTTACATGAATTTAAAGCACACTACTGCTATTTAATTTAACAATTATGACCTAAACCAGTTTCTTAGCATATCCATGAAATTTATGTTTGTTAGTTATTGCAAGTTTTTCATTTCCTACAAAAATAGTTATTGGAAGTTAATTGTCAACTTACTAGCTTATTAATCTATAACATAATAATTACCTATGCAAGAATAAACATATATGAAGGTCCATAGTCTGTCCAATGCCAGTCCACTTTGCTCACACAGCATGTCTACTGTAAGTGCCAGATCTACTACATTTCTTATTATCTTATAATGCTGACATTTGACACTAGCCATTTAACTATACGGATAAGCAGAGATTGTCAAACATGAAAATGTGGAAACATTGTCATAAATTGCATCATGCAACCCTCCTCGTACCCGGTAGTTTGATCCAATGTATCATCAAACTATCTGTTATAATATAATTAGTAGAAATGGCCAACCAAA
Source organism: Allium cepa (assembly GCA_030765085.1). NCBI lineage: Eukaryota > Viridiplantae > Streptophyta > Magnoliopsida > Asparagales > Amaryllidaceae > Allium > Allium cepa. The sequence continues at coordinate 674,693,201 of CM060929.1, read as the reverse complement.
ACTGATACTGTATTGGTATCAACTTGAGTTTGATGTAGAGCTAGAAAGATTCCACATCACAGTAACGAACTAAACATACAAGTCCTTAAAAAGTATTAAATTACATAAATATTTTGCCTAACGTATAAATGCAACCTTCTAGGCAGAAGAATAACAATTGAACATATACATTTTTAATATGCTACTTTGAATTTATTTTGTAAAATTACCTGAAATGGTTTCATTCTTTGCGCATTTTTCATGTAATTGGCTGACAAAGATGAAGTATGACCGCCAGCTACTTGGGTCTTCATCTGTATTTACATTTTGTGATCTTCTCTTCACATCTTCCAGACTATAAGATAAAGCAAGGCAGAGTTGAAAACTATGTCGAAAGTTCATTAAATCTAGTCTAGCATATAAATAAACGCATCCGTGTTATGTTTTGCAATTTTCAACGATTGAGAAAGAAATCAAAACCATAACCATAAATTAATACTGTATTTACTCTTGTGCACCTACCAAAAATGTCAAATGCAAATAGATGGACTGTTTTGATAGGATTTACATTGAGAATCCACTAGAAAAGATTAACTTACATCTCTATTGCATTTGAGGTAGGCAGCTTTAGTACAAATGGGAGCACTGCTCCCTCGAGAAAAGATACCCGCCTTGGAGAGTCTTTAAAGGCAAATTCAATACCATCCTTGACAATTTTCATAATAACAGATTGCTGTGTGTTGCGAGCTGCACCAACAAATGTTGCAGACAAACGAACTGCAAGGTCTCTACACTCCGAAAATGATTTGTTTGACAATAATTCATCGCCAGCCTCGTAGAAATCCTTGTGACGATTGTATGCCTTTTGATTCATTTAGACATGAACAAAACTAATATTGGTCAGTCCGAGTAAAAGCACATTAAGCTAAAAATACAAAGTTCTACAAATGAACAATCATGTCAATAAATAAAACAGTGTGCGGGAGTGGTCAGGAAAAATAAAATAAATAACGATGTAAATGACAAATTAGTTATAAGGGTGATTATTATCATGCTAGCGAAACGCTTGGACCACTCTTATTAAGTAGAAGGCTGAAACACACACGTATTTCATTAAGTTTGAAGTTTTATTTAACATCGATAAAAGCTCCGAACACCATGATTCCAAACTACCAAAGCATCTAACTTACGTCGTTTTACTTTGTACATTATAACAGGATTGTTCATACTTCTGTCTCAAAAGCTAATAATAATATGACTTTATTTTTGGTTGAGACCTTAAAATAAATTTGTTTTTATTTTCTTTCTCTGGGCCAGTGGGAACAGGGTATCCCAAAATAATAGTAAGAATGAAATAATACTCCGCACCAGAGAAATTGACGGTTATGGGAAATAAGACATTTCTAGGCAGAATTGATCTATATATGTGTAAGACAATACATAGGCATAGTTACTAATGGCGCATGGCGCAAAAAAAGCACAAAGCCTCCCCGGAGCCTTGACGCATAGCGTGGCAAATGACGCACGCCTTTTTAATTTACTATGCACGTTTCAATTTTATTTTTAATATAACTTTAACATATATGTCAATTAATTTAAAAAGTTCGATATAATTTACCCTTTTTTTTACTAAAACATGAGCAATAAACATTTTTCAAACATTTTGCAAAAAAACACCATAAATATAATATCATAAGCATAATTTCAAGTATAATAGTCTTCAAAAGCCAAAATCCGAGATAATGATACATATTACTAATAAACTAGAATATGAATTTGACTCATAAACAAGAATATGAATTTGATTCAACAATCATATTTTCTAAATCGATTTATGCATGATTCATAAGTTACAATATCTTTCTCATCTGTCTCGTACTGATTGACAATTTATTCGATGCGACCGTAATTAGAACAAACGGTTCAAAGTTTGTTGGAGATTAACTGAAAAAAGCTTTCCATTCGATACTACTTGTTCGATGCAACATCAAGTAGAATGGATACTTCGAAATTCATTCGAGATTAATTTAGAGAATACGACCATTCAAAATTATTTGTTCGCTGCAAGAGTGTTAATCAGACCCATCAGGTCGGATCTGGATCCAACTCGGTGAGTCTCGATCCTATTCAATTGGGTTTTGTCAAGTCTAACTTGTATATTTCAAAATTTTGACCCGACCTAAGGTTCGACTCGAATCTAGTCGGTTCAGATCCGACTGAGTAATAACACTAAACATGCATATATTTTCTCACTTTTTATCTAATCTTCCAGGTTGAATCAGCTCTTCATGTTATTTTTCATCACCTAGACCTGATCTGACTCTGGACTCATCGGATTCAAGTCGGGTTCGGATCGTTTTGGGTTGGTTCGGATTTGTGGATCTTGGTATTAATTGTAGTTCGGTCCAACAATAATATGAATAAATAGTTTAAAGTTTGTTGAAAATTAGTACAAAGTGTAATCATATATCATCATCATATATAAATAAAATACATTCAATTATTGTTGCAGATTAGTTTGGATTGTGAAAATGAAAAATAAATAAAAAAGAAGTAAAAAACAATAAAATAAGAAAATGACGTTCCGTTTTTGTGGCGCACGCCGTACGTGCCGTTTGCGACATTCGCTGTGTCTTTTCATGTGCGCCGTGCGAAAGGCGCAAACGTCGCGCACCCGCCTTTCACAACTATGTATATATAGGTATAAGCAAATAGCCGATTTAATTCCATATCAAGGCTTGAGTGGACAAGAGACAAGCAGCTATTATTAGGTAGATTGGGGGAAGGCAGAGACAACGGTTCAATGGCATTAAACAAGTATCACAAGTATATACAGATGTTCCTGATACATTAAGGTTAAACATTGTAAGGCTCAATTGTGCTAATGTATGAATTTACTGTGCATACATGTGAGTATACATAGCTGCAATAATTTCAGTAGCAAGCTGAAATATCCTACAGCTAATAAAGCACATTTGATTGTACACAGCTTGCAGTGGGTGTGTTTTTTGTTGATTGAATGTTGAAAACCCTATAAGCACCAAACTTGGCTTGTAAACTGACAGATCCATGATAGTGGATCTGAATTAGATTAGTTATGTGACAACCATTCATATTGAAAGTAAGGAAAAGCATACCTGTTTTGTTGCTTTGAAGAATAATGTAGAAATCTCCTCAGTTGATGATTTCTTAAGGTCCGCAACAAATTTTTTGATTATTTCCACAACACTAGCTCCATGCATTACAAAATGTGAAATGATTCTTGAGCCAAGGTAATTCTGGAATAAATTAAGTCAACATATACAATCAAATTGGAAGTATGCATCTAGAATGCTACACTCCATGTCATGTCACATACTCATCAATAGACCTTCAAAATTGTTTCTTAAAATTCACATGGCAGTATGCACAGCTGACCGACATATTCACATATCTGTAAACAACTCTAGAAATGTCCGATACTCAATGATTCTAAACACGTTCTACATTGACCGTTTTCTTTTTCATTGCAGCAATTACACTGTAAGAGTAAATAATCAATTAACTCTGAAGTGACATACTATTAGCAATTGAATACAACCAAAATTTGACTTTTTCCTTGGGAAAAAATTGTGAAATAATCAATTAACTCTGGAGTTTATACCATTAGCAATTGAATCATTTCTACTCTTCCAATATTCTGGGCTGCATTCAATTTAATGATTTAAATCAGGGAGTTTTAAACTCCAGAGTTTCATATAACTTCTTTGTACATAATGATGAGGGTCAATAGTACTTCATAGAAAAAATTATTGGGAACAACATTGTTAAGAATTTCAAAAGGTTTACTTGCAACTATCTAGTTGCAATTATTGGACTTAAAACCCTAGACGTGTGCGCACACAGTACGGTGTTATTCCACTGTGCCAAATTTCATAGCATCGAAATTCAAAAATCTAATATAAACATGAACAAGATTTTCATCTCTTAGAGTAACAGTTAAGTAGAAATGCATACTTTAGGGACTGTACTGCTAACTACTAACTTCGCAGCAACAATAAGAATTGCATCTCTGTTGGTCTCTTCAATATATTCTTCATTTGCTTCTTCGTCTTCCGTCTCATCTGCAAATAAAGCAATCCGACAAATCAAGTAAAATTAAAAACAAACAAATAGCGGATCCTGGAATGCAGACTTATTTTAAAGCCCAAATAACCAAGAAACAGAATAGAAGGATGCACAAATATAGTTCCCTCATATTTTGACATTTTCGTCAGGTCCCTAAGTATCAATATTACAAGTCAGCTTTCGAGATCTGTTATGTTGCAATTTTAATAAAAATAAGATTCTAATTGCCACATCTCACTTAGTATTAAAACTGCAGGGACTTTATTCAGACAAAACCTGAGACAATATGTTCATAATATCTAGAAGTGACCGTGAAGGACCTGATATATCAAGCAGCTGTTCACAAAGATTCCAGAAACGCTTTATGGTAGATTTTTCTGGGCAATATCCTAAACATTCCAGCCTTGTTAATGCAAATTTTGAATTTCTGAACATGCACCAAGTTTCTGAAAGAATGGCACAGACCTAAAGAATATACAAAACTTTCATTATCTATGATCATGGAGAAAGTTGTTGATTTCTATGGTGAACTCTTTTTTTTTTAACATACTCTAGATGAAAGTAGCCTCTCACTTCTTCCCTTCTTTGGGACTTCAGATAGCCTCTGAGCATAGTATTCTAGCAGTTTAAAGAGCGTATCTCTATGGGACAACAAAGATTTGACATGCAAATCTGATTCAGATGAATTTTCACCATCAATCATTTCTAGACCCCATGCTACATTCAAGTACATATTGAGGAGAAGAAAAGCTACTACCTGAAAAGAAAGCCAGAGAACAGATATTAAGTCATTGGAAACTAAAAGGACACTGATTCAACAAATAAAATGAACACCTCACAGTCCAGGTCCCTTATATCTTCGAGAATCTTAACCATCTCTTCAAATAGGCCTTCGCTAGAGACATCCTTTTTCAGTTGTAATTCATATAATCTCTTTGAGTTAACCAAGAGAGAATATTCATCATCGCCAACCTGCATAGTAATTGTGTTGTAGTACTCATAAAGGTAGTAAAGTCGTATGAATTAACTTGCATACCGCAACTTCCTTCATGGCTAATTTCAGCTTGCCTATCAACTCATTCTCCAGGTCTGTAAGTTTGTTCTGTGCATAATCTTGAAGTTCTCCTTGGCTTTCAGTCAAACAAAAGCTCAGAGCACTGATACAAGATCTCAGGGTGTCTTTGTCGCCATGTTTAAAAAAAGCATCAGTTACGAGCTCCAGGATGGTTTTAAAACTCTGAATTAAAGGGCATCGATATTACAATTTTACTAATATAGTTCCGAACATTTATTTATATGCAATGAAAAACATACATGTTCTTGCCTCTTCAGAGAAAATAGTTCTAGTTTCAAAAGCACAATCATGTCAATTAATGCTGACACCTTTGCTTTGTCAGCTACATACTTCTGCAGAAGCTGTGGATAGTTTTTCATCATGACGGTAGTTATTTCTCGTCTACTATTTTCTAGTGCTTCCTGCCAATTGTTAGTAGAATTGTAGAAATAACCGAATCAGTCATATATCTTCCAAATTAACAATGTAAAGTAAAAGTCAACCAAATAACAAGAGATATGGAAAAGATATTACTAATAGGCACACTAGTTTAAGGCAAGGTCCGAATTCCAGTTTCCTTGGGTTCATATGAGATTTCAAAAATCCCGCTTGATTTCTGTATTTTAGGTATAATTCCAGTTCCATATTTTGGTACAATTTTTGTTTTTTTTAAAGAGATGCTTTATAAGATAGTGTATTTTTGTATTTACAAAAATAGAATATTTACTGTACTTCGAAATGTTGATTAATTTATCGATTTCAATTGTCCTTTCACAATTTTTTCCTCTGATCTGGATCAGTAGTAATAAAGTTTGACGGTCGTCTGAAACTTTTATATTGTATTATCAGGTTTGCTATTTTATTTATTTTTTTGCATGCTTGCTGCAGGTTTTTTTACAATTTTTGTTCTAGAATTTTTTTTAACACTTAACAGCAAGACCGCAATATAGATAGAAACAGGAATTCAGACCGAAAGTGAAATTCAGGATGGATTTCTTCTCACTTTCTGGAAGTTGCAAAGCACACTGCACTTTAGATAAAAAGTGCAAGGAAGTTTGCTAGCACTTTGGGGAAAGGGATCGAAGACGATCAAAATAAGTCTCCACCACCAATTTCCACTCGCTATTGGTTCATCAACGCGTACTTTCAGATATAGATAGTGTCATATCTGCTTCCATATTCGAAATCATTTTCGGATATTGAATATTTGTATCCCTAAATGCAGACAAATATCGGATATTTGCGTGTTCCACTCGTAATTAATAAGTCAAAAAAAAAATGAATGAGAAATTTTGGTCCAACATAAATTTTTTCCAGTAATAATCCTAATATAAATACAAGAAATACAATATATATCATGATAAAATAACAGTTTTGGACAACAAATATTCATTTACACAAATAATATGAAATATTACCTTGATAAAACAGTAAATATCAATCAATTTATGTGCTAAAATATGCATGATCTGAACTATTTTCCTGATAAAAGTCGGACGGATAATTTTCGGATGCGAATATTAACATATCAATATCCCTTTTTTTGGATTTTAATATTTTTTTCATTTTTCGAATGTGAAACGGACAGATTTCAGATTATTATTTTTTGGGTATCTTTTGACAGCCTTAGTAGGAAGCTAGTAGACAATTCATAGTCCAAAAAGCAAACTTGTTGCTAGGTCAAAAGTCAAAAGTCAAAATGTCATACACTTCGTTCGATAACATACAAAATGAGGAACTAAACATTGTCGCATCACCTTTTTAAGTACTAATCATTTTGTATCAGTTTCTAGGTTATCTCTATAAAAGAAGAAAAAAATTAGGTGTCTATATCCCTCTTCAGCATTTTCTCAATTGTGGTTTCACTGAGATCGACATTACTACTTATTATGACATTTTATTTGAAGATCTTTTAAACAGAAAAACCAAAACTGATGGTCAAACCAAGAGATAAAGCATGGTAATAGTAGAAATTACTTTCACTAGAAAGAAATGGTCCCGATGTCCTGATTGTCTAACTACATTAGGAAACTAGGCGTGCGTTGGATGAGAACATGATCAAAGCTGAGTGAGCCAGCTCAGAAAGATGCAAAAGGAGACCGAGTGTTCTTCCTAGTCATTTGAGATGGACGTATGAGGATGTAAAAAGAAGTAAAACATCGTATTTTTATAATAAACACATCTTTTGCATGTATTATAATTATTTTTAGTAGATTTAAATGAAATAAGTAGATATTTAATATTGAAGTGGTTGGAAGAAAACCCAAAATTCATAAATTAAAGAAGTAAAACATCGTATTTTTATAATAAACACATCTTTTGCATGTATTATAATTATTTTTAGTAGATTTAAATGAAATAAGTAGATATTTAATATTGAAGTGGTTGGAAGAAAACCCAAAATTCATAAATTAAACTATAGGTTACAATACATCTAACCATACATGGAAATAAAAACAAAATACAACAAAAAATAATTTCACCAATATCATACTGCATATAATTAAGCTTTAATATGTCAATATAGATAAATTTCACTGATTTGGTCTGGGTTACCTACTTCTCTTATACAGGACTAGTAGTTTTATAGTAATCTTGAACTCCATGAAACAATATTAGGAATATCATCACAGGTCAAAAGAAAATTCATCATCATTGGCAAAAAAATTACAAGTTATAAATAGCCCTTGTATTGACGACTATTATTAAGGCTCGTAATACATACTTTTCAGTATTTCCAAATCACAGTGGGTTGAGCAATTGAGTTATAAACTGTCTACAACATAGTCCACAAGGTCGGAAAAAAATGCAAGCAGGCAATAAAGAACGGTGAGGAGCATATCACGTCAAAATAATATGATGTATGATGTCATTTGAAACAAAACTTGAGAAAACAGAAAATCCTTTTATGTGTAAACTCTTTTTAGTTGCCAGGAAAACGCCAATCAGATAATACTTGCACCATTTTCATGTTTTTGACTGATCATTTTTTGACCAATTTTTAGCTTAAACAATAAATACAAACTTTCCAAATTGATAATCCACTGCCATTAACCAATTTTCCATTTTACAAAATGTTTTTTTATTAGGACAAGTAATTACTATCCAAAGGGATAAATTGCATATTCAATGAGTAGGTTATGGAAATAGCAGTTTTTTATGCGTTAAAAATGTTGATACCCTATCAATTGTTGGTGCATATTGTACACCAGAACATGAATATCAGGATTTGTAGCTGGGTATTTACTGAAGTATCTATTGTTATTAATTTAAACTGTTATGGATGTGCATAGCGAATACAGTACTGTGGCAAAGAACTCTTCTACCTCACTAAAAGATCATACATTTTTACTAAATTTACACATCAAAAGAAAGGGACAACATCTGCTCGCCATGAGCAGCATGTAACTCACGAATAAAACCATACCGTTAAATCATATACTAGTACCTTTTGAGCTTTTGTATGGTAGGGCTTCCGACTGTCAGTTACGGGTACAATCTTCTCACCAACAGCCTTTCTTGCAGACGCACATAATACGCGGACAAGGTTTGTTGCATCCACATCAGTAAGTTCAATTAACGGGTTCTCATCGACTAGCATAGATATTATACACTTCCAATCCTAATAAACATACAACAAAAGTTTGAATATGAATATGTAAAATGTACAAAAACAATTGCTTCTTGTTTACACGGACAAATTTCCAATCAATGCAAATGTATTCCCAGAAGCATGCATATTACAAAGTAAAAGTTTTAACTATTGCTCCATCACGAATTCTTATGCAACAAGCTTCACTACCTTGTAACATAGGTAGCTAAGTTGTCTACAGAACCAAAAAATAAAATAAATAAATAACATACACCAAATCAAAAGTAAATTAACATTCCATTTAGCTAACGTGTGAAATCCATACCATTTACCAACACTTTCAAAAAAATAAAGAAATTCAATAATGACATGATTTAGATAGAACTATACTTTTATAGCCTTCATCTCATCCCAGATATCATCAATGACATATGAACTTAAAATAGGGTCATCAGGAAACTCTCGAAGTATTTGCAGCAATCTTCCCAAATGAACCTCTGATGATTCATTATCTCCACCTGAAAGTATGACGTGAGCAAGAATAAGAGAAACAGCAGAATAAAATGCGTAGAATGTAGAGCGTTTATGATCAGGAATATGCCTTTGGCCCCTGAAGAACTTTTAATATTCTGCGCTATTAAATGGTCATAGACTAGATCACCAATAGCATGCCTAATTGTAGGAGGTTCATCTATAAGCAAATCATACAAAGGACCTAACTCATCATCCGTTAATAGCTGATGTCTGCATGCACATTTGGTTAAATTCAAATTAGAAAACTCCTATAGATAAAAGAAAATCAAAATGTATCCAACGCAGAGACGTCATGTACCATACTACCTCATCTATCAAAGGAGGTGAGGCTATAAAGAAAATGTGGGTTCTCATTCTTATGGAGCACAAAATTACACCAAAAGAAATTGAACATTCCACCTTTTAGATTTAGTTGAAACTTTAGTTGACAAATTGGAAAAAAAAAAAAAAAGCAATAACACACACTGAAACATAACGGGATAGTTAATTAATAAGTATTTATAAATTGAAAGTGTGAAACAACGTAAAGTGATATAAAAAGAGATAAAAGAAAGAGAGAGAAAAAAACCTTACCGCAGTAGTAGTTTCAATAGTCCTATAGCTGATACTGAAACCGAAATATCAATATCATCAGCAAGATCAATCATTCTGTTAGAAAATCTTTCTGTAAATAGCCCCAGCAATGGCACATTATCATCCACCTCATAAAGATTTTGCAAGGAGAGAAGGGAAGTCTTTCTAACTGCTGCACTCTTTAGATTGAAACAGCGAAAGATAAACAACTAATAATAGTGTTAAAAATAATTATAAGATGCCGCATATGATCACTCCCTCTGTTATCATTTACTTGATACTTTAAGCAATGAGACCAGTAGTTTAGGCAGCTTGCACTTTATGTACTTTCTGGCAACGTTGTTTTTTTTTGGTGGGGTGGGGAAATATTTTAGTATTATCTTGTTTACTATATCCTTCATGGATCATGAGCATACCCTTGTTTTTATTCATATGAATTTGGTATTCTTATTGTTATGACCAAATTATGCATTGGAAATTATCCCCCACCTAACCTGAGCTAACATGAAATGGTACTAAAAAAGAAATTGAAATTTGCTTATCAATCAGAAATGTGTGTGTGTGTGAATACTGATACCCCATATCAACAGATGGCTTTTGTTACTAATTTCCAAGACAACAGTTTGAGTAAATATTCTTTTGCAGTAATAATCATGCCTTATGTCTTGTTTACTAAAGTTCTCCAATTTTTTCAATGTATTTGAAATCTCATGGATTTAAAAATAAACTGAATTCAGCTATTAGATTTAGGAACAGTTTTCCCATGAGATATGATGAGAAATTATAAATAATGTTACTATATGAGAAATGACTATTTAAGAGATCAAGAAATTTTGCAAAACTGAGACTAAATGGGAATGCTTGTTCACATAGAGTAACTTACTTTGTCATTTAGTGTCCAGCCAAGATATTTTAAGTACAGATCTTGCAAAAACAATGATGGGTACGATAAAATCCAAATGCCAAGAGACTGTATGCATCCCATCCGGATGTCAGGATCCACATCTCGGTACCTATGCATAAAAAGTCTACAGAGAGCAGTGCTTTTTTTAATCAAACAGATTATGTAAGAGATAACAATTAGGTAATTAAAAATAAACCACACTGGACTATTTCCACTAGAAACGCTCCTTGGCGAAGAGTTGCAAAGTAGGGCATTAGTACTTCAGCACATTATATATGTGTGTGTGTGTGTATGAGTGTGTTATGTGTGCGTGTATGAATAGGTGTGTGTATAACAAAAAAGATATATAGCCCTTCTAATATTTTGTCCCTTTGTATCCCCTTCATAATGACAATTGAATTCTATAAATTTGGAGTTGGATTTTACGATGATGTAAGAGAGAAAAATGATAAAGTATGAGAGAACTGTAAACTAACCACAAATTTATAGAATCCAACTATCATCGTGAAGGGGCTACAAAGGGGATAAATGCAGACGTATGGATCCTTTTGTGTGTGTGTGCGAGCACACAAATACATTTACATATGTGTGTGTATGCGTGAGTAAAAATGTGTGTGTTGCAAGTATAGGATTGCTTTTATTAGCTACTTCCTGTTATGTAATTGTGATATATCAATCATTTTAGATGTTTTTATGGCGGTTGAGATAGTGTGTGCTTTATATATCTGATAGATATAAATGCAACTTAGGTAAAGCATCGAGCTACTGGAAAGAAAGTAGAGGAATTATGCAGTAGCTCCAAAGGAATTTTACTTCAGAAGCATATACTATTACTAACAAGTTGGAAACTTGTGATTAGAACATTTCTCACCCAGTAAATATTTTACGCATCATCTCTTCAATGACAGTAATATTTTCATGGGTCTCGGACAATCTTTTGTCGAGCGATACCACACGGGGCCCGTCAGCTTGTTTTTTCTTTTCAGCATTTAATTGTCTTTGAGTAGTTTCACGTTGTCCACATAGTGTTTTAGCCACGGTAATAAAAGATGTCACTAGCTGCAGGCCCACGGCTGAAGCTACTTGGCGATAAGTCCTCGGAGGAGTACTGAAGAAAATTAAGAGTAGGTTCATAAGAATTAATTGTTGCCCTCGTAGATTGTGCATTGCACCATGCCACCATATATGTTCTTCTGGAGCATATCTAATTATCTCGATTAAAATGTTACTGGAACATGTACTTTCATTTTATATGTTCATTTAAATAATAAGGAAAATATTGTTACCTGAAAACAAACTGCCTGTTTACCAATACGAATTAGCCTTTGTCTAAATTCATAAATGGAATATATCATGAACAAAATGCGTAGATGATTGAATAAAAACGAATCTTAATAATTGATATAATAAAAGTCTTTGCATTATTTCAGGAGATCTTAATTCTATGATCTCAAGCAAAATAAAATAGCAAAATGAACTATTTTTCCTTTGAGTAAATAAATGAATAGTTCTAGCAAAAATGAGGTAAGTAGAAATCCTGGAGGATAATCATAACCACACCGCTGTCATTTCTCATGGCCTTCGATATATTTTCTTTGTTGCATGAGAATAATTTATTTGTCTCATGGCCTGCGATATTTTTTCTTTGTTGCTTGAGAATAATTTATTTGACTGGGAAAAGAAATAGATTTTCACCATATAATTATAAAGTAAGCCAACTTTTTATGATCATCTTATCTAGAAAATCCAGCATTGTGGTAGAAGAACGAGCTAATAAGCTCACCTTACCATATTACATGCATGGTAATTGAAATGTAACATAAAAAAATAATGTGCAACGCATTCTTTTTTCAATGAGTTGGCTAAAAAAACCACTCAAATAAATCATGTTTTGATGAGTTAACACTCTTATAAACATTTGTGCCGATAATATATTCGAAGTCCCTATTTTAACTCCCACTTAAAGAATCCAACCAAGCACAACTTTGCATGTTAACAAAATGTTTTTAGAAAAACATAAAAAACACCAAAGTTGGGATATAACTTAAATAAGAGACGAGACAAGATGCCAAGCCAACCACCTTGTTTAATGGTGCCTAGGCATTACTTAATGAACTTCCATTCTACCCTTATGTATGGAAAAAAAAATAAAAAAATCTAATAAACAATAAAGAACATAGAAAGAAAAATCTGCAACGTCACTCCACAGTTCAAAGCTCAAACCATATCTTAAAAACATTGACATAGTTACTGTGACGCAAAATCATAAACTTGGAGGAATATAATTAATCCTAACACCTAACATACCTATATGAGTTTGTAGGCTTTAAATTACCATTCATTTCTTGGTCATCGGTATACAAAAGAGATTAGTAGCCACATTTTATTGCCTGATTGAACATTCAAGTTGCAGTCGACATTTTTTGCTGTTCTGTTGACTTCTTCAACCTATTGTTCTTCAAAATACAAAAAGAAACCAATTCATAGAAATCGAATTTACTGTTCAATTTAGGTTTTTTATTAGTTTGGTTTTTTTTCCCATCTATTTTGTTAGCTTATTGCAAGAATTGTTTGAAACCAAAGAAAAGATGTTTGGGTGAAATGTCTTGCTTTTGTTGGTTTGGTTATTGGTTCATGTGTTTAAATACTGAAACCGTCATTAAATTGAATATTTGTATATCATGACTTGGGTGCTTTAAACATACTTAAAGGAACTGCTGCCAAGTTTTTTTTTATTTCTTAGGTTTTATTGCACTTAAATTCTAACAATTAACAAGCAGTATCAAAATCATCGCAATGCTTTGCCTAATTTTGGATTCAGAAATTTTTAAGATGTCGATAACAACTTAGAATACAAAGATGATCATTTCAGATGAAACAAATTTTGTATGAGCCTAAAATGAAGATTTCTAGTATCGTAATAATCTTCATTGGACGATTGAATGTGGAGAAACACTCAAAAATACCGGATGATTGGAAGATGAATAAGAAGGCAACTGGGATAATCCATATATGTTTTAATGGTTTGATTTTACACAATGTCACTAGTTATAAATTACGAGCGCTTTGTACGAGAAGTTAGTATCTACACAGGAATCAAAAGTGTTACTAACTAGGCTTCTCTGATTCAAAAATTGGTTCACTTGAGAATGAAGTAGAAAAATCTTTGGCATGACATTTGAATGAATTTCAAAATGTAATAAAACAATTGAGAAATATGGTTACCAAATTTGATGATAAAAAAAATACATGTTCTTTTGTTGATGATTCGTTTTCAATGCCATTGACCAACTCCAATACTACAGGAGCAGTCTCATTGCATAGATTTGGAATAACTAAAGATCTTAGAAGATGACCGAACATAAAATCAATTGCTATGTAACAAGGAACTCGATGATAGACGCTAAACAGCAAAACAATCAATGATAGAAACATACCAAGGAATATCATGTTCTTTTATCATATGCTTTATTATAAATAAAAAAAGTCGACTGCACAACAAATGCGAAGCTTGTTAAAAAAATCAACAAAAAAATTGCAAGACAAGTAATAATGATAGTGATATTCAAGCCAATATAACAAGATAGGGATTTTTTTTTATAGTATTACTACCAGTGGCAGTAAGCCTTGAAAACTGTATTCAGATACAAATTTTCACACACGTATTAATATGAACTGTTCTTCTTTTTATGAGAAGAGTCTTGGCATGATTAGGACTATTAATAAAGGGAAGCTATAAGTTTATGATATTCAATTTACTTGGTATTGTGTGAGTGCAAATTTTGGTCTACACCAACACGCCGAGATCCGAAGGTATGTCTCTGAAAGCTGAATGGAATATTGGACTTGGCAAAGAGGTTGTCGAGACGTAATGTAATCAAGCTTTGAGTATGAGATGTTGAATCGTAGAATAGCAAATGTAGAAAAGGTGAAATGCAGAAAGTAAATAATATTGAGACTTTATGGTGGTTCGGATCGAAAATCCCTACGTTCACTCCTTATTTAGTTACCCTTATATAGCGTTACATTGAATCTAGACGTTTCCGTCATTAATGAATTTTTAAATAGAGCTCTAATATAGGAAATTACTATATGATTTTATGTTGGTTCTTTTTCGCGTCAGAAGATCCATTGTGCCTTGGGATTGTTGCATATTTATAGCTGGTATGCCATAACGCTGTTGATGGTGAGCCTTCTTCTTGATTAGTTGACATGGCCTGTTATATGCGGATTTGATTCAAACATTTGGCATCATCTGGTTGAAAGTGTTTTGACGTGGATTGCTGACATGACGCTTTTATACATATAACTTCTTTGATTCCTTTCGTCTATCATAACCGTTGATCCCGGTCTGGAGCTATCTGAGTCGTTGATTGTCGATACTTGTTGAAATGCTTTTATCGAGCGATACCATTGTCCAACTAAGATAAAAGGTTAGCCGAGGGCAATAGTTACTGAAGCCAAAAACATTTCAACAAGTATCGACAATCAACGGCTCAAACAGCCCTAGACCGGGATCAACAGTCATGATAGACGAAAGAAATCAAAGAAGTTATATATATATAAGCGTCATGTCAGCAATCCACGTCAAAGCACTTTCAACCAGATGATGGCAAGTGTTTGAATCAAAGCCGTTTATAACACAACAATCTAAGAAGAAGGCTCACCACCAATGACGTTACGACATACCGACTATAAATAAGCAATAATCCCAAGGCACAATGGATCTTCTGGTGCAAAAAAGAACCAACATAAAATCATATAGTACTTTCCTATATTAGAACTCTATTCAAAAATCCATTAATGGCGAAAACGTCTAGATTCAATGTAATAAGCCTCTCGATTATACAAGAATGACTAAATAAGGAAAGGATAGTGAACGTAGGGACTTTCAGTCTGAACCACTATAAGGTCTGGTGTTATTTATTTTCTCGTTTTATCTTTTATACATGTGTTATTGCTATTCTACGATTCAGCATCTCGTACTCGATGCTTTGATTACATCACGTCTCGACAGCCTCTTTGTCGGATCCAATATTCCATTCAGCTTCCGAAGACGTACCTTCGGATCTCGAAGTGTTGGTGCAGACCAAAAATTTGCACTAACAGTGTGCATGATGGCGTGGTTAGAAGATTTAAAGCATGGGACGTATTTATTAGTTCATATTCATAAAATCTTACTCGTTCAATCGGCTAGATCATGTCATTGTATTTGTAAGAGTTGAAGTGGAGTCCTAAAAGTAATGAACAAGTTGTGATGAGAAGACTAATGTGTTAAGGAAACCATAAGAGATTGGTTGATTTTTGTTTTTACAATAGAAAACAGACGACGGTTAAAAAGGATACACTACAATTAAATGAAACGGTCAATGATATGATAATCATGTTAATCGTTATGTTATCAACAAGAATTTTCATGTTAACATATTTATGTCAAAGAAGAAAATGTGACTATCATACGAAGATCTTAGTGTTATTTCAAACACTTCAGAGATCTACGGTCGTTTAAACCACCATTCGCATGTTTGTTGTAGGTAGAAAAGAGATTGACAACCGAGTTTTATTATTTGAGTGTGTGGATGGATGTTTATCTTTGCAACATGTTTTAAATTACGATCGTCGTTATGGTGCTTTCTATAAACTATTTTAGTGTCCAAATCATCATTATGGCCTGCTCTTTTATAAGTAAACCCAAGTACACCCAGAAGCTCAAAGTCAAGATCTTTAGCAACTAATGCCCATGGTTTCCTGAAAAGGTGCAACATAAGAACTTCTCAAGAGCCACCCAACTTAGTATTAATCTTTTTCAATCACTTTTAACTTCAAATCATGGTTTGAGGTTTCGGCCGGAATAGCGAAATTTCGGCCACCTCGATTCGGTTTCGGTCAACTCCAGAACGAAACCCTAGCAATAATCCGGTTTCGGTTGAGAAGAGAGAAAAGGTTTGAAATTTTTGAAAATTACAAGCATTTAGTTGAAGATCTACCTGAAATCTTGTCGTCGACTTCAATCTCTGCATCGACTTCAAGCAAATCTAGCCGGAGGGGTTCAAATCTCATTGTCGACCTCGACCGTTGTGATATTTCATTCATTTTCGTTTTTTTGTCTGCAGTAGAGTGGATCGATGTTTTTTGGAGGCTAGTCTACAACACAGTCGATCGATGTTTTTTGGTGGCTAGGGTTTTGAATTAGGGTACAGTAAGATTGGGCTGGACATAAATTAATTACTTTATGTTTAAGTTGGGCTGGGCTAACAATTAGTTTTCTATTTTAATTAAGTAATGGTTAATTAAAACG
Source organism: Allium cepa (assembly GCA_030765085.1). Classification (NCBI taxonomy): domain Eukaryota; kingdom Viridiplantae; phylum Streptophyta; class Magnoliopsida; order Asparagales; family Amaryllidaceae; genus Allium; species Allium cepa. The sequence goes on along the minus strand of CM060929.1, from coordinate 674,676,160 downwards.
TTAAAGTAGTAGGGTTTAGTTTATTTGTTATAATATTGTATATTGTATTCTATTTTTTATAAACTATATTTTATATTTTATTTACAAAGGATTATTATTACATTTTCATTAACACGTTATTAGAAATTGATACCGGGACAGAAACCGAAATCAAAACCGAAACTTCCGAAGTTTCCGAAATCGTCCGAAACTAAGAAAATTTCAATTGACCGAAACTGAAACCGAGTTTTCGAACCTTGCTTCAAATTTCTGATGAAATTCTTTTCTTTTGTGGTGGTATGATTGCACCTTCAAAAATATGCTCTTGATCTAGTTCATTGATTTGTTTTGCTATTTATTTACCCTTATTGTTGGATTGATATTCAATAAAATTCTTGGGATAAAAAAGGTGGTCATTAAACATAGTTATTTACAATGCACAAAGGTGAATTTATTCCAACACAGATATAATGATTGCTATTTTGTTAGCACCACAAAATAAGCAACTAAGATCATTACTACTGTAATCTCCAAAATGCAAGTACCCTTAAAATTTGAAAAGTTCGTATATCCTCACAAAAACTAGGTATACCCCCCACAAAAATATTAGAAGATCTCCTTTTTCTAAACACGTCTTGAATCTTCCTTCCATTTTTAGGACTTCTCTTAAAATTTTGACTCTTTGCTAAAACTAGGATTTACGAACTTAAAATAATTCTAAAAAAACTAATTTTATTGCTAAATTGATTAATATACACCCATAATTCAATTAATTTTTGAAACATCTAATTATTGAAAGCAGGCATATTGGAAAAATAATCATGTATAGCGTTTGTGTGAGATTGATGTCATGTCTTCCACAAGTTGCATGCATAGTTTTGCAATTTATAGCGAAATCATTTTGCTCTCTAGTGTATTGGTAGCTCCAATGACCATTCCAGTGCTAATTCTGATATGCTTATTTGCAAATGCACTCATGTGCTTATTTGCGATCTAGATGTAAATAGTTCTGAATTTTTCTTAACTTTTAAGGTTCTAAAATGAGTTAAAACAAAAGAAAAAATAGAAGGAATTCAAAAGGTGATTTGGTTATGTATTTTTCAAAAGATTGAAGGGGTATACTCAACATATTAAGGGGTTAAAATGAAATAGGTCCACAATTAATGTTTATGCATAAAAAATTATTTGTTTTTAAATCTTAGAGAAAGAAGCTTACGCTTGTAAACTCTAAAGAAGCATACAATGAAAATCTAGCACATACTTCAAGTAAATCACAGATTGAGTAGCGACAATTGCGATTGCGAGGTTTGAACTTGTGATAATTGCCGATTGCGAGGTTTAACCTTGTGATATATTATTAGATGATTATACAACTTACAAACTGGGCAACCTCACATGGTAAACATTTATTTATCTATTTTAATAAAAGATTTTTTTATATTTCTAGATCATTTGATAAAATATCATAAACTTAATGCTACGAGCATAAATTCAGTAAAAAAAAAAGGTGACATCCACTAGAACCTTAAAAGGTTAAAAAAATCAAGAAAACACAATTATATTAAATTCTAATTTTATATGATTTCTAGATTTGAAAAAATAATTAAAAATACCAAAAAATAAAGACATTGTGCCAATGTCATATGCCATGCGCGTCATATCCAACATTTTGTGTATTCTCATGCATGCCACAGGATAAGAGAAAAAGGCAGTATCATTGCATGGTGCCAAAGTACAGGCCATGGCATGCATTTTCCAATGTTGATATTAGATAACGAGATCATCATTACATTGAATGTTAGCACATTATTTTTATTGAGAAGTATTGATTTGTAACTTGTTATGACTTTTAAATTGACTTTGCCTTTTAGTTTTGAGTTTCATCTCCAACCGACCCCAACTTGTTGGGAATAATGGCTTAGTTGTTGTTGTATTGATTTGTAACTTGTGTATTTAAGATTTTGAAAAGTCCCTCCACAAACTTCTCCATTTCTTTGGTTTGGCACAATCAAATATTAACAAAACGTCCAACATGGTACGTTTAAATTAAGACTATAACAAAGAGACCAAGCTTTTAATTACTTAAAACAAAACATTAATAAGAATCTAAAGTCTGACAATACAACTGAACTTCATATCACATATTAACCGGGTTGTTTCGATTAAAATTGCTTTATTTGCGGCCCAAAAAGGTGAGACCCCATAAAGTAAGCACTTGCATGTATCCAAGTACAAAATACATTTTGGTTCCTAAACAAAAAAGGCAAAACGATATAGGTATGTTTCTGACTTAGACATGTCAAATGTGCACTTAATAACATGAGATGACTCACTCGACATGCTAAAACAGTTAACTGTGATGAAAACAGACATGCCTAACATTAGTAAGAACCTAAAGTCGGACAATACAATTGAACTTCATAGCACATATTAACCAGGTTGTTTTCGATAAAAATTGCTATATTTGCGGCCCAAAAAAGTGAGACCCCATAAAGTAAGCACTTGCATGTATCCAAGTATTAATACATTTTGGTTCAAAAACCAAAAGGCAAAACAATATAGGTATGTTTCTGACTAAGACATGCATAAGTGTGCACTTAATAACATGAAACGACTCACTCGACATGCTAATTGTGATGAAGGCAGGCATGCCTAAGAGTGCGTACATGCGCATGTCTGTTGAATCTTTACATTTACAAAATCACGAAAGCTATACAATATTACAATTGTGTGGTATATATTATGTGCAGTCTCGATGTTTAAATTAGTTAGAATGGTAAACTCATTGGTATTTAAATCTACCAGTAACTCCAAGTTGTGAGCTGCAAAAAATGCCATGTTATAGCAGTGGAAAGATTATGCATTTTGGAAAACTAACTCAACTTTGGAATTTTGGGAAAATAAGCAGAGAACGTTTTTCTACTAAAATTGTCCTCGGAAAATTAGTGCCAGTACTAAAAACTCATTTGGGACTAGTTATTATTAGCTTTCAAGATCCCTCAAATTCATTTCATTTCAATAAATTTGTCATTTTAGAAAGAAATAAACCAAACGGAAGTACGTTTGAGAAACTCAAGAGAAAGCTACAAGTTACAGAGACATTTCAACATATATATATTTCATAATAAAAAATTGGTGCAACTATGTCGGTAATAAAACCTTACCACGAGAGTGCAATAATATAATCCATGCATTTCTCAAAAAGGAACTTATCAAACAAAGGTCCGTTTTGACATTCTAGAACCAAACTATCCCAAAATAAAGCAATGTTTTCTTTGAAGTTTTTAAGCTCCTTCTGCTTTGAGTTATGGATGTCTTCTATCTCACCCTGTGTAGCAATTTCAAGGACTTATGCATAAGTGGCTAAAATCATCTGGGTATAACCAATGAAATTCAATCATAAATAATAGTAAAAATTGCAAACTTAAATCTGTACTTTCTTAGCTAATTCCACCAAATTAACAACCACGTCATCTACTTCCATCTCATTTACAGAAGCAGCATTGATTTTATACTTGGCCCCACATGCCTGTAAAATTACTCAAATAACAGTTAAGGGTCCAAGAATAACAGTATTGCATGGACATAGAAATGCACTACCTCGAACAGCATCATTAGAATATCAGCCAACACAGAATTTGCATCTGATTCGTACTTAGCAGCTAATTGCTTCACTGCATGGGGTATCAGCTTGACATTGGATTTAATAATATCTGCCAGATACATCAAAGGAAGATTATTCAGATTTGGATTTACTTAATCCTGTGAAAAATATAGGGAAAATGGAAATAGATAAACTATTCCATATCGAATTTACAAACATAAAAATGAAAGGAAGCTTTGGAAATCAAGACCTCTAAATCTTTGATGGGATCGAATTTGTAAGAAGCTTGATAGCATATATGTTCGTAGCTCATCAGACACATGTGCACTCTAGTTTAAGTTCTGAGTTCAGACACATTTTATTCTACTTTGTATGCTTATTACAGGTCCAGGAAAAATTCGAGATAACTATAGTTCTTATAAAATAAAAGAGAATTTAAGAAAACAATGTAGGTTGAAACAATTTCATTGGAAACCTCTCTGTTGCTACAACATGGTATTAGCGATATGACCCGATGTTTACACTGCTTTTCTTACACAAACGGACTTAAAACAGGTAACTGCCCGACCATCAAGTTTCACCATTAACAAATAGTTGAATTAGGAGTATATGACATCATGATTAAGCTCGCCTGAAATCAACAATGTTGGGTTAACTGTTGGGTCCAGAATATTTAGACATATAACAGAAGCCATAATAATAATAATGAACATCTTCCCTACGCTGGTCCCAAATTCCATTTACCAAGTTTCACTCACCAAAACATACAGTGTGGTGCAAAGCAATCAGATAGTTAGAGGCAGTTTTACCATCTACTTTTCCACCATGATATTCCAGTGGACAGAGCTAAATCAATCCCAAAACAACTGAGTCCAATATTTTGAGAGAAGAAAACAAACCAATCAAACTGTAGTCCTCAAGACCCAAATATCTGGTATTAACTCCACGCTTCCGCTTTGCTTTCGGAGTGAAATCCTCGAAATCGTCCGATGCGTCTTCCGAGCCTGTCGATTTGCCTGCTAGATCTACAGCAGCAGCTCTTCTCTGCACATAATGAAACAGAGGAAGGGAGAACAAACGAGGTATCAAAATGAAACCCTAATTGAAGAAATTTAGTGAAGAAAAAGCGATAAAAAGATAGGTACCGGGCGGCGTGCGGAGGATTCTGATGTCGGGACTGCGGCATCCATAGTTGAGTTTTTTTTTGGAGTGTTCGTTGGACTAGGAAAGATTTGGAGGAAGCGGAGTTCTGAAGAGCGGGAATTTTCGCCCGCGTTTTTATTCACAGGAAACGTGCATTTTCCTGGTAAAGAGTGGCATGGTCATCCAGGATCAGTTTACGAAATTTGAAGAAATCAAAGCATTTGCGCATAAATTTTTGACGAGAAGTTGCTCAACGAGTAGGATGTAAAAATATATTATGTAAAATAGTGTAGGAATTGTCGAACAAAAATCATTGCGTAAGTTTTTTCTAATAGTTATATTTTACAGGTAATTAGGCACAAGGAATAAGTTGCAAAAAATTTAGTTTCAGAGACAACAAGTTTGCTTTTTAGTCTGAAGGACACATTTTAGTGTAAACTGAAAATGATAGTTACAACTATCATTCTGTGATTTACACTAAAAAGTGTCCTTCAGCCTAAAAAACAAACTTCTTGTCCCTGAAACGAAATTTTTCTCTAAATTTTTCCTTGAGCCTAAAATCCCCTATATTTTATATAACAATTTTTTTAATAATTATATTTCATGATTATATCTAATTTTTTATATATAATTATAACTTTTACTACATCGTAAAAATTAAGTCTTAGAAAAACTTTGAAAGTCGAAGCATTCGACCGCCTCTTTCTTAGCCGCTGACTTGATTTTTACGTTGAACGTAAATAACCGTTGACGTTTTATCTCAGCCAACCAGTTGTCCGCGAACGCACCCTTAAAACTCAGAAAACTTGATCGTGGACTATCGCTTTTTCAATGCCAATTGAAGAAGAAATCACTATCTACTCTGTTGAGAAACCATAAACCTAATTCCTAAATAGAAATGCAAAACATTTGCAGATTTATAGAAGACAAGTTCAACGTTCGAAATTGACAAGCAATAATGTCTGCTGTGACAAACGCTCAACAAACCAAAAAGAAAAATCTGAAGAAAAAAAGAAAACATAAATAAAATCAAAATTTTACTTTAAATATTTATAATGAAAAATATTTGATAGGAATAATTTTGGTTGACGGTGTGATGAAATAGTTGAATGACATAATTGGATAAATCTATGAATAACAAATAAACATAGTAAATATTTGACATAATAAAAGTTAGTCAATAAATGCTTGATATATAAGTAGTATTTTACTGTAAATATTGATGATGGCAAACATTTGTCATGTATAATTTTGGTTGATGACGTGTTGAAATAGTAATAATAAGATAAATAATTTAGAATGACAAATATCTATCCGACAAATATCTGTCATAAGTAATTTTTTACAATTGATGCCTGAAATATTATAAAAAAATTAGTATAAATACTAATAATGTCAATTATTTGTCATACATGGTATTGTTTGATAATGGCGTAAACCTCCGTAAACTTTGAACCAAGTCATAACCTAACTCATTCCTCAAAACTTTCCAAGGAACCCTGAACAATGCAAACAGGAAAATACTCCCCCACGATAAGAACTTGAGCACTTAGCCGCAAAACCAAAAAAACATTTTGCTACCTCATCGAAAAAAATTGTCCACCGCCAAAATCTAGTCCGAGACTCCATCCTTGACACACTCAAACTTTCTTTGCTCAAATCAACAAAAGGATGGCTGGTATCGAGAAGTTGGTAACACAAAATCAGAACAGATCTTCAAACTCTCATAGTTCCACTGTAACACAGCTAATTTTGATAACATTATTCAAGAGATTTAATTAGGTAAATTAAATAGAATAATGTAGAGTGATAAGGAGATTGAGATTGGTCGATAGACCTAGAGGCCGTGCTTAATTAACTATATGGGCTTATTAGTGTTTAATTAATAATTAAATTAACATAAGGACATTAGGGCCATTGCCGCTCATATTTCCTACCCTTATACTATTATTCTCATACCATTCACGTTCATTTTATTATAAGCAAATAAAACGTAAGAATGAAAAGGAAAGCCAGCTATTAAGGAGTAAGAAGAGAAGAGAAATTCAAGTTTAAAGCTTAGGATCAAGCTAGAAGAATCAATCTTTAATTTCTAAGGTGAACAGTAATCACCGCATCTCTATTTTAGTTTTTATATGATCATTGATTTTCGGATTTAAGATTAATCAAATACGATGATTTCTGATGATATTCTTGGATTCATAATATGTTTGATTTAATCTAATGGCTTAATTACGAGCATATACAGTTTTAGGGAAAAACCGAAAGTAAATGATTTATATTGATATTTAAATGTCATAGAAAAGTTATATGTAATGAAAAACATGATTTTGAAGTTGGATTCCAATTTTTATAATTTTCCAAGCCGTGGAGATTTAATTATGGATTTTTAAAGGAAAACATGTATTGTTGGGTTTAAAATTATTTTCGGCTGTTATATGATGGAATTTGGATATGGAATTTATATATGTTAGATAACATATAAAAATTGAATTTATGCGATTTTTGGGGATTTTTACTAAGAGATGCTATGGAAATTAAATTATTTTGAAAGGAGAACCTAAATTATTTAACTGATGTTAAATGGGAAGGCTTATTTGTAAAAGTTATTCAGTTTTTAGATCTGAGAAAATGCAGCAATTATTTGTAAAATAATTTGAAATTTTAAGGTAACCAATCGGCTGTTTACATGTGGGCAAGTTAGTTATAAAAAGATTATTTTATTTAGTAAATACAGTCTTTTGCTCAGAAAAGTAGGCTCCACCTCCTTTAGAAGTAGCTTTCGACCCAGAGCGTCCGCCTTCAACCTAGTCGAAACCTTCATGGTCGAAACCACCAAAGCTGATACACATGGTATCACTTAGATGGTACGCAGTGGATTGGAGAAAGACGGAAGGTAAGGTGTCGAAACATAGCTTTCGAAGGAGTTGATGTCTTTGTTTTCTAAAGAAAAGTGCTTGCATGTTAAGAGGTTCCGAAGGAGTCGAAACCAATGCTGCAAAAGGATATTTTAAAATAAGCTTTCAAAGGAGAGCTGCCGCCTTTATTAAGTAGTAGCTTCCGAAGGAGTTACTAAACCTTTAAATTAATGATTTCGGAAGGGGTAGTTTCAACCAAGTTGAAACCTGTGCAGTTAAAGCGTTCGGCAGATTCAAAGCGGTGAAGTGCAAAAAGTCATAGCGGGGATACAGCGAGGATATAGCGGGATATAGCGGATAGCTCTAAAATAGCATATAAAACTCGTACTTAATGTTTTTACAAATATATAAATGGTAATTAAATGAAAAATTATCATTCAATTGAATTATAATTAATATATAAATGATTTTAAACAAAAAACATGTGCGAATATACTTTAAATAAACGTAAAGCTGTTATATAACATAAGTGAATTTAGTAGAATATTAGAGTATTTTCATTTTTGAAAATATATTAAAAATTAAATCAAATAAATTAGTTTCATAATTTTTATAATGTACAAATGCAATTTTTTAATTCATTTTATTAAAGAAGATATAGCGGAAATAGCAAAATATAGCAGGAATAACGGGATATAGCGGAAATAGCGGGGATTAAAGCGAAAAGGCTATATTTTGGGGCTATATGGAAAAATCGTTACGGTAGAAATCCGCTATGAGATATTGCGGGGTTATAGCGAGGTAATAGCGGGGCATTAACTACACAGGTTGAAACCTTTTTGCAACCTTATACCTTTTTGAAGGTATTGAAGATATCAATGCTTAGGAAGGTTGCTATTGTTTTATAAATATAAGCCACTTTCCATAGCTTTCGAAAGGGGTTAACGGTTTCGAAAGGGGTTTCAAAGCTAGCCTTCAAGTTTTTTACTTATATAGTATAAGCTTTCGAAAGGATGGTTTCGACACCATCATATTTTCCTCAAATGTTTTTATGTGATAAAGAAAGGTTTAGAGAAAGGTACTTTCGCTTATGTTCACTTTGACCCAAAATGATATTTTGAATATGAACTCAATGGTTTTGAAAGGAGAACTTTCAATCCTTTCGAAAGGGTTGCTACCAATGTTTCGAAAGGTGGACTTTCAATGATTTCCGAAGGGTTACTTCTAATGGTTTCGAAATGGGGACTTTCAATGATTTCGAAATGGTTACTTCCAATGGTTTCAAAAGGGGTACTTTCAATTGGTTTCGAAGCTATGCTTCTAAATGATTAAATGGTAGTGCTCTGGTATATTCAAAAGGTTTTGAAAGAAAGTTTTAAAGTATTCGAAAGGCAAGGGCCTAATGTTTTAAAATAGAATTTTATGTTTTCGGAGGACCGTACCAGTGAGGTCGAAAGCGAGATTTCGAAGGAGTCGAAAGCAAGGTTTTTCAAAACAAATAACGCAAACTCAAATTTTTAAATGAAAAACTCATGGCTAAATAAATGATTTTTGAAATGATTTTAAGAAGAAGCTTTCCTTGATAAAATTATAGGTTAAAGGGATTAACCATGTTTTACATGAAAATTATTTCAAGGACGTTAAACCCACAATAGTGATTTTGTTTTATAATTATATTTGCTTCTTTAAATATAAATATATTCACATTATAATGGACCCATAACTACATTTTGGGGATAAAGGGTAGAAGAACCAGCTAGGTTAACACAGTAGTGAATATAAATTAATTAAACTCCTGGATGAGTATAATTGCATCCAAAAGGTCAGGGAGACCAGAAGATACCTAAATATGGAAGTTGTCAGGAAGACAGGTGTAACGACCCGATATTTTCAACCATTCGCATCCATTATAAGTGTATAGGTAGACAGTCATGCCGGAATTGAATTGCTCAAAATACCGCGTTGTAATTGAAAATTTGACAAATATCAGAATATACAGTAAATAAAAATCACAGATCATAGACACAGAGTAATAATAATGCAGCGGAAGTAAAAAGAGATAGTAGTTCATGAAGCTACTATATAAAAATATCAAAGTTACATAAAATACAACAGGGGAAATAAAGTACAAAAGAAGTCTCACTTCATAAATGTCAACTAATACAAGAGCTGAAAGGAACAACAGATTTCAAAAGATAAACTTGACAAGTAGATAATCTCCAGCGATTCCAATCTCCAGAAAGTGGACATCCAAATCTGTGAATAACTCAGGCTGACCCGAGCGTAAATAAAAATACAAACACTTGAGTCAGGACATACATACTGATACAATGTAAACCAACTCAAGTGAACTGTAGTAAAGGTACAGGTAACTTAGAAGATGCTTGGGACCGCCCATCCTCTAAGGATCTGTTAAACTATTTACTATGTAGTAATATATGCTATATACAGTAGTGTCTAATCAGTAAAGTATAATCATATAGAAATTAGCGTTAAGGGGATGGTGAACCTTAACGCGGTCGGATCTTAAAAACCAAAATCGTAGTGGGCTCGATATAAGGAGATGACACGGCACGCGAGGCAATGTCAGGATGGATACACCGTTTGCACTCCCGGACCGGTGGTGACGGCAAGCCAGAAGCTTCCGCCCACCTCAAACAATACCCCCGAATCAAAGTGGCACCACATATCGAATCACAAAAGTAATAGAATGGTTTCCGATGGAGCATGCTCGATGAAATGGTGCGACCCTTTGTGTAGCCCGGTATAGCTCCTGTTTTGGTCATTTATGCCAACTCACGGGAGTTGGGTCCACGTAATATACCTCGAGAACGTCGCCACCATCCTACTTCATTCTGAAATCTTCACCGCGTACACAGTTGTTAAAGTGGTTTTCGGTATTGGCCGGCTATAAGACAATATTCGATCCCGGTCTCTTTAACAACCAATCGTTATTATAACCCGTAGTTATAACTTTAAAACAATATTTTATACTTCAAAATAAAATATTATTTCAACCCAAATCTTTATCAAAATAAAGATTAAATCATTCCAAAATATCATATCTTTCGGATCTTCTTTTCAAATCATTTTAATATCAAAATATCATATCTTTCAAAACTCCATTTTCAAACCATTTTAATATATCAAAATATCATATGTTTTCAAAACCACATTTCAACCATTCAATATATCAAAATATCATATCTTTTTGAAACCACATTCATTTCAAATCATTATTCATTTTATTCAATTTAAAATATCATTTCAATCCATATTTCAAAACAGTATATATTCCAAAAATCATTTTTAATCATTAAAATGAAGTTATTATGTTTAATAATTAAATTATTAAATTTCCAAAATTTTCGACTTCCAAAATTCATTTATTCACTTAAGTTTATCAAAGCAGTGAAAATTCACTTTTCGTGGCATTTAGAAAACGCTACGGAAAAATACATTCAAAACATTTCAATTTAACAAAAGACAACATTTTAAAACGTTGTAATAGGGTTTACTTAAATTTTGAATAAACTTAGTTAAATTCAACAATTTATAGCACTTACAAAAATTGCTATAATAGCTTTTAATTCAATTTAGCTTTTTAGTTCATTATCATCAACTACAGCATTTTCAAGTGCTGTAATATCATTTACATTGTAATTAATAGCATTTCAAAAATACAGTCAATTAACTTCAAATATTCAATATAATTTCTCAACCAATTATATTTTTATTTAAAACATTTTTAACTTATAAAATCATACATTTTCACATTTATAAACATCATTTAATTTTCCTCAAGTTCATGATTTTATAAAGTTAAATTTCCATTCAAAAATCAAGATTTAATAATAATTCACTTATTAAAATGCAATGTTCAATTTTAAATTCATTACATTAAATTTCAACTTAACACTTAAGTTCAAATTCTCAAATATAACTTAATTTTATTTTTATTTACTTAACTAAAAGTTCACTTTTAAGTCAATTTCATAAATTTTCAATTTTAGTTATATTCCAAAATTTCAACTTAAAATATCCATTCATTTCACATTTTAACTTTATTCAAAATCATTAATATGTTATAAAATCATTTTAAATTGATTTAGATTCAAAATATCATAATTTTATAATATTTTCAAAGTTATTTAAATTCCAAAAAAAAAAATTAAGTCAAAATTTCCAAAATAACTTACATTCATATTTTCTAACTTCTCATTAATTTATTTCACTTGCAATTATTCAGAAAATCAATAATATTTTACAAAAATCCTTTTTAATTAGATTTAAATCAAAATATTTTAATATTTACATTTCTAAAGTAATTTTAAAATTTTTAGAAAACATATATTAACTACGGGTCTGTATATAATTTTCTACGCTAGGTAAAGTGATACGGGTAATATATCATTTCAACCCGTAATTTACAAAGAAAAATCCGGGTTTTATCATTTCAAACCCGCAGTCCCAAGTAAAAAAAATAAATTGAAAATCATTCAGGCCTATCATTTCAGCCCATAACAATTTTCCCTTATTCTAAAGTCCGTTCGGGTATGTATCATTTCAACCCATAGTGATTTCTAATTTACAGGGAACTTGCAGTGTGATAACTGATAAAAATAACAGAACAGCATAATATAACAGTAACAAATGATATAACAGGTGTAATAATAGGTGTGAACATCATAGGATAATAATATAAGCAGTTATAACATGGTAATATAGTTCTACACATTCACAGGGTGTCAATTTACTACTTATATAAGTATAAACGTCTGGTGAGATTTACTCACTGGTTTGAGCTGAAGACACAACGAAGAATTGCACAAATGGGATCTACACAAGCACAAAAGCACGACACAGATTCGAATGGAGGAGCCAAATGTCAAATTCCTTGGATATACATCAAACAAAACAATATAACAACGATGAGTTTCAAAACCAAAATACGATAAACTGCGCTAGAATAAACTGCATAGAATCAAACAGAAATGCTTGCACTTGCTTTTTACCTTTACTAGGCTCAACCATAAGGGGTAATACAAAGCCATGGAAGGTGTTTGGGTCAGGTTTGGGTGAGTATGGGTTCAGCCTAAATGGTGGAATGGTGGTGCAAAAGTGGTAGAGGAAAAATACAACATAAGCATGCATTCACATGGATTGGGTCAATGATTTGGGCTCGGCCAAGGCTCTAATGGTCACGGCCAGAGAGGTGGGGTCCACTGGAGTGATGTGGCAGAGGTTGCTGGAGGTGCTGGAGGTGATGGTGATGCGGTAGGTGGCGGCTAGGGGGTTGGTGAGGTGGTGGTGGTTAGGCTAGGAATTTGGGTGGTTTTTGAGACTTTTGTGCAATTGCATCACCAAGGGGTTCATGGCTTGGAATTTTTGTGAGGAGGAGGTGGTGATGAGGTGCAATCAGGTGGTGGAGGCAGCTAGGCGGCAAGGGCATGGCCGAACCTATAGAGAAGGAGCAAGTGCAACCAAAATCAAACTAGAATTTAGGCAATACAATAGAAAAGAGATAAAGAAGATATATATTTTTTTACCAAACTCTTCAAACCAATAGGGGCCGAAATTTTTTTCCAGGAAGGAGGAAATGATGTACGTGAAAAAAATAATGAATGGCGGCTGAAGGATTAGGATTTGGTCAAAAAAAAATGAATGCAGGAGCTAAGAAAATGAAGAGACGGGAAAACAAAAGGCCTTAAGCAAATTAAGAGTCACAACCTTTCAAATTTCCTTTTATATATTTTGTAATTTATAAATACATATAAAACTGAGAAATAAAGATAAAAAATCAGAAATAATAATAAATATCTAAAATAAATAATTAAATTTTAATTAAATAGAATTTAAATTAAGAAAATGGCTTAAAATTGCAAACTAGGCTTTAAAATTGAAAACAACTCAATAATCTTTGGAAAAATCTATTCAAATTTAAATACATGAAAAATGAATATTAATAAAGTAAAACACGGCAAATAAAAGTGAATGTATAAAATAAATTACTAAATTTTAATTATGTATAATTAAATTAAGGAAATAGCAAAGAAAATAGAAACTAGGTTAGAAAATTTGAAAATAAATGCAATGGACTTTGGAAAAATTTTATATACTTGAAAAATATTTATAAATAAAGATAATAACAGAAAAAAATACATTCACAAAATAAAAAAAAATTATTTAAATATAGTTTAGATGAAGAAAATAGCAGAAAATAGAAACAGCCTTTAAAAATAGGAAATAAATACAGTAAATTTTTGAAAAATTCTATTATCATTTTAAAAATATCCAAAAGTCAAAGTATACATAATATAACATAAATATACAAGTTGGAATAAGATATATCAAATAAAATGTCATTTATAAAATTTAAAATAAAGACTATTGCTGAACAACCCAATATACACACAATATTTAAAACAGTATAACTTTTGCAATTTAAATCCGTTTTCAACGAAACGAAAAGCAGTGTTCTTAAAATTTATGTACTTTCATAATAAAAGATAAAATTTAATATTTTAAATGATTTTAAATTTTAATTTTAAAAGTCAAAGTTTAAACAGTTTGAGTAGAAATTCACTTTTTAGTAAAATGTCCAATTTATACTATTTTGAACTATAGATCACTTAATAGTAAACATTTATATTTAAAATGAAATATTTGAAATTGAAATAAAGTCAAATTTAAAATATATAGGCAAAAATCTAGGGTTGTTACACTCTCCCCCACTCAAAACTTTTCGTCCTCGAAAAGGAATGAGGTACGGAAAAGCACAGACAAAGATAGAGTGAAATAGGATTAAGATAAGATGACAAGAAGATTGAAATTTATACCTGATAACTGTTGTTATAGGTAAGTTTCGCAAGGTGGAGATGATCTTTCAAAGATTCTCTAAAATCAAGAACACAAGAACGAAAAAGGTGGATTCAAAATGATTACCAAAGATTATCAAAGATTATAGAAAGATTTCTAAACGAAAAGATTATAGAAAGATGCATATACCAGTCTGTAGGAAGATAAGGATAATAAGGACAACAAAAAGATAGTTTGAAAAACAAAATAAGGAAATAAATTTGAAAGCATGGAAATTTCAACTTAAATAGAGAATAAATCTTTACACAAGTTAAATAAATCTTAACTATCCCAAATTTTATTATCTTATTATCCAATCATCTTAAATTAACAATTTTTAAAACCATGGGTTTGAAAAATAATCATTTATTACACTCACAATGTACTTAATAAATTTAATTCTTCTTTATTCTTAATTAAAATTAAATTTATTCCTCTCAATATATTTATCACTTATGTTAAATATGCTTACACTTATTATAACTGCTTTCTTTTATTCTTAGTTCTTTTAACATTATTTTATATTGTAAATTATTCAATTACCCATTTATTCTATTTACCTCTGTTAATCATTTTATAATTAAGATTTTATGCGTATAACATTTATTATAACACTCAAATTTTATTAAAAAAAATCTTTTTATATTGTATATTATCCAATTACATTGTTAACTTCTGAAATTAAGGTGAGTTATATTTGAATGCAATTGTATTATACAAATAAACTTTCCAATTAAATCATTTCATGCTTGATATTCATCCAAAATTTTGATTTGATTTTTTTTATAATTGGAATTATTCTGAATTTCCGATTACATTCAAACCATTTAGAGATAAGTAATAATATATACATAATATGTCAAATCAAATTTCAATCATATATCTATATATATATATATATTATAAATCAAGTTATATTTTAGAAATTCAATTCAAATCAATTTGATTTACCAAAACAAAGCTGTAGCAAGACCACAGGGCGGTCTCTTCACTTCGAAACTCGAAAATGAACGTTGATGATGTCGCGATCATCATCGAAGTTATTTTCCAGCGACAAAGAGAAGAGCACTAATTTTAAACTTTAAAAATCTTTGGAAACAAATTATTTGAAAATACTTTAAATAATATATCCCTTTTAAAACTTTTTAAACAAAAGGTTTGAAACCATCGAAATTAAATTCTCAGATTTCTTGTTCTAAATTCATTTCAGTTCCCAAATCAATTTATAACTATCTATAAATTCATTTATAGAACAATAAATGATAAATCAAGTATTATCACTTCAAATAATCAATTTAAATCAGTTTATTAAGTTCCATAAATTTACTTATATATCAAAATTTATTTCATTAACCAAATTTTAAAATAATATTGTGTCAGTTTTTTCTGTCAAAGTGTTTTAGAAATCCTATCGATAGCGTTGATCAGACGAATCGATCGGAAACCCAAATCAACATCAACAACCCAAACAACACAATATATAAAACAAAACATAGATATACAAGTACAATTCAAAATGTTTAGAAGAATAGATTGGAAACAAAAGACAAGATGATTAAATAACAAAATAGGGAGGTGGATTAATTTAAATAAATCACGGGCAACCTTAACCGGGTCAACCTTGACTTAAAGAATAAGATCAATGTGGATTTTCTAGGGTAAATCTACATTCAATCTCGAGAGTTAGAGTTTGGAATAACAAAAGATATTAGCATCTAAACCAAGGATAGATATAAATCTCTGGTGAATCGATGCTAATTGTAAAGGAGTTTTCCCCCTTTTTCAATTCAATTTGAAATTGGCGTGACCGCCGACTCACTAAAAAGATCATTCGAAGCGGAGTTATGGAACACACCAGAGTCAAAAGAGATGAATAGTGAGGGATATGAATGGATTTTGGAATCGTAGGGAACGTTCCAAAATTCGAAGGAATTGAGTAAAAAGGAAGAGATTCAAACTCGAATGTAAGTGGTTCTGTAAATACATTCACTCCATATGCTGAGTTTTGCCTAGAGCTACCAAAGCTCTGATACCAACTGTAACGACCCGATATTTTCAACCATTCGCATCCATTATAAGTGTATAGGTAGACACTCATGCCGGAATTAAATTGCTCAAAATACCGCGTTGTAATTAAAAATTTGGCAAATCTCAGAATATACAGTAAATAAAAATCACAGATCACAAACACAGAGTAATAATAATGCAGCGGAAGTAAAAAGAGATAGTAGTTCATGAAGCTACTATATAAAAAAAATCAGAGTTACATAAAATACAACAGAGGAAATAAAGTACAAAAGAAGTCTCACTTCATAGATGTCAACTAATACAAGAGCTGAAAGGAACAACAGATTTCAAAAGATAAACTTGACAAGTAGATAATCTCCAGCGATTCCAATCTCCAGAAAGTGGAAATCCAAATCTGTGAATAACTCAGGCTGACCCGAGCGTAAATAAAAATACAAACACTCGAGTCAGGACATACATACTTATACAATGTAAACCAACTCAAGTGAACTGTAGTAAAGGTACAAGTAACTTAGAAGATGCTTGGGACCGTCCATCCTCTAAGGATCCGTTAAACTATTTACTATGTAGTAATATACGCTATATACAGTAGTGTCTAATCAGTAAAGTATAATCATATAGAAAATAGCGTTAAGGGGATGGTGAACCTTAACGCGGTCGGATCTTAAAAACTAAAATCGTAGTGGGCTCGATATAAGGAGATGACACGGCACGCGAGGCAATGCCAGGGTGGATACACCGTTTGCACTCCCGGACCGGTGGTGACGGCAAGCCAGCAGCTTCCACCCACCTCAAACAATACCCCCGAATCAAAGTGGCGCCACGTATCGAATCACAAAAGTAATAGAATGGTTTCCGATGGAGCATGCTCGATGAAAGGGTGCGACCCTTTGTGTAGCCCGGTATAGCTCCTGTTTTAGTCATTTATGCCAACTCACGGGAGTTGGGTCCACGTAATATACCTCGAGAACGTCGTCACCATCCTACTTCATTCTGAAATCTTCACCGCGTACACAGTTGTTAAAGTGGTTTTCGGTATTGGCCGGCTATAAGACAATATTCGATCCCGGTCTCTTTAACAACCAATCGTTATTATAACCCGTAGTTATAACTTTAAAACAATATTTTATACTTCAAAATAAAATATTATTTCAACCCAAATCTTTATCAAAATAAAGATTAAATCATTCCAAAATATCATATCTTTCGGATCTTCTTTTCAAATCATTTTAATATCAAAATATCATATCTTTCAAAACTCCATTTTCAAACCATTTTAATATATCAAAATATCATATGTTTTCAAAACCACATTTCAACCATTCAATATATCAAAATATCATATCTTTTTGAAACCACATTCATTTCAAATCATTATTCATTTTATTCAATTTAAAATATCATTTCAATCCATATTTCAAAACAGTATATATTCCAAAAATCATTTTTAATCATTAAAATGAAGTTATTATGTTTATAATTAAATTATTAAATTTCCAAAATTTTCGACTTCCAAAGTTTATTTATTCACTTAAGTTTATCAAAGCAGTGAAAATTCACTTTTCGTGCCATTTAGAAAACGCTACGGAAAAATACATTCAAAACATTTCAATTTAACAAAAGACAACATTTTAAAATGTTGTAATAGGGTTTACTTAAATTTCGAATAAACTTAGTTAAATTCAACAATTTATAGCACTTACAAAAATTGCTATAATAGCTTTTAATTCAATTTAGCTTTTTAGTTCATTATCATCAACTACAGCATTTTCAAATGCTGTAATATCATTTACATTGTAATTAATAGCATTTCAAAAATACAGTCAATTAACTTCAAATATTCAACATAATTTCTCCACCAATTATATTTTTATTTAAAACATTTTTAACTTATAAAATCATACATTTTCACATTTATAAACATCATTTAATTTTCCTCAAGTTCATGATTTTATAAAGTTAAATTTCCATTCAAAAATCAAGATTTAATAATAATTCACTTATTAAAATGCAATGTTCAATTTTAAATTCATTACATTAAATTTCAACTTAACACTTAAGTTCAAATTCTCAAATATAACTTAATTTTATTTTTACTTACTTAACTAAAAGTTCACTTTTAAGTCAATTTCATAAATTTTCAATTTTAGTTATATTCCAAAATTTCAACTTAAAATATCCATTCATTTCACATTTTAACTTTATTCAAAATCATTAATATGTTATAAAATCATTTTAAATTGATTTAGATTCAAAATATCATAATTTTATCATATTTTCAAAGTTATTTAAATTCCAAAAAAAAAAATTAAGTCAAAATTTCCAAAATAACTTACATTCATATTTTCTAACTTCTCATTAATTTATTTCACTTGCAATTATTCAGAAAATCAATAATATTTTACAAAAATCCTTTTTAATTAGATTTAAATCAAAATATTTTAATATTTACATTTCTAAAGTAATTTTAAATTTTTTAGAAAACATATATTAACTACGGGTCTGTATATAATTTTCTACGCTAGGTAAAGTGATACGGGTAATATATCATTTCAACCCGTAATTTACAAAGAAAAATCCGGGTTTTATCATTTCAAACCCGCAGTCCCAAGTAAACAAAATAAATTGAAAATCATTCAGGCCTATCATTTCAGCCCATAACAATTTTCCCTTATTCTAAAGTCCGTTCGGGTATGTATCATTTCAACCCATAGTGATTTCTAATTTACAGGGAACTTGCAGTGTGATAACTGATAAAAATAACAGAACAGCATAATATAACAGTAACAAATGATATAACAGGTGTAATAATAGGTGTGAACATCATAGGATAATAATATAAGCAGTTATAACATGGTAATATAGTTCTACACATTCACAGGGTGTCAATTTACTACTTATACAAGTATAAACGTCTGGTGAGATTTACTCACTGGTTTGAGCTGAAGACACAACGAAGAATTGCACAAATGGGATCTACACAAGCACAAAAGCACGACACAGATTCGAATGGAGGAGCCAAATGTCAAATTCCTTGGATATACATCAAACAAAACAATATAACAACGATGAGTTTCAAAACCAAAATACGATAAACTGCGCTAGAATAAACTGCATAGAATCAAACAGAAATGCTTGCACTTGCTTTTTACCTTTACTAGGCTCAACCATAAGGGGTAATACAAAGCCATGGAAGGTGTTTGGGTCAGGTTTGGGTGAGTATGGGTTCAGCCTAAATGGTGGAATGGTGGTGCAAAAGTGGTAGAGGAAAAATACAACATAAGCATGCATTCACATGGATTGGGTCAATGATTTGGGCTCGGCCAAGGCTCTAATGGTCACGGCCAGAGAGGTGGGGTCCACTGGAGTGATGTGGCAGAGGTTGCTGGAGGTGCTGGAGGTGATGGTGATGCGGTAGGTGGCGGCTAGGGGGTTGGTGAGGTGGTGGTGGTTAGGCTAGGAATTTGGGTGGTTTTTGAGACTTTTGTGCAATTGCATCACCAAGGAGTTCATGGCTTGGAATTTTTGTGAGGAGGAGGTGGTGATGAGGTGCCATCAGGTGGTGGAGGCAGCTAGGCAGCAAGGGCATGGCCGAACCTATAGAGAAGGAGCAAGTGCAACCAAAATCAAACTAGAATTTAGGCAATACAATAGAAAAGAGATAAAGAAGATATATTTTTTTTTACCAAACTCTTCAAACCAATAGGGGCCGAAATTTTTTTCCAGGAAGGAGGAAATGATGTACGTGAAAAAAATAATGAATGGCGGCTGAAGGATTAGGGTTTGGTCAAAAAAAAATGAATGCAGGAGCTAAGAAAATGAAGAGACGGGAAAACAAAAGGCCTTAAGCAAATTAAAAGTCACAACCTTTCAAATTTCCTTTTATATATTTTGTAATTTATAAATACATATAAAACTGAGAAATAAAGATAAAAAATCAGAAATAATAATAAATATCTAAAATAAATAATTAAATTTTAATTAAATAGAATTTTAATTAAGAAAATGGCTTAAAATTGCAAACTAGACTTTAAAATTGAAAACAACTCAATAATCTTTGGAAAAATCTATTCAAATGTCAAAACATGAAAAATGAATATTAATAAAGTAAAACACGGCAAATAAAAGTGAATGTATAAAATAAATTACTAAATTTTAATTATGTATAATTAAATTAAGGAAATAGCAAAGAAAACAGAAACTAGGTTAGAAAATTTGAAAATAAATGCAATGGACTTTGGAAAAATTTTATATACTTGAAAAATATTTATAAATAAAGATAATAACAGAAAAAAATACATTCACAAAATAAAAAAAAATTATTTAAATATAGTTTAGATGAAGAAAATAGCAGAAAATAGAAACAGCCTTTAAAAATAGGAAATAAATACAGTAAATTTTTGAAAAATTCTATTATCATTTTAAAAATATCCAAAAGTCAAAGTATACATAATATAACATAAATATACAAGTTGGAATAAGATATATCAAATAAAATGTCATTTATAAAATTTAAAATAAAGACTATTGCTGAATAACCCAATATACACACAATATTTAAAACAGTATAACTTTTGCAATTTAAATCCGTTTTCAACGAAACGAAAAGCAGTGTTCTTAAAATTTATGTACTTTCATAATAAAAGATAAAATTTAATATTTTAAATGATTTTATATTTTAATTTTAAAAGTCAAAGTTTAAACAGTTTGAGTAGAAATTCACTTTTTAGTAAAATGTCCAATTTATACTATTTTGAACTATAGATCACTTAATAGTAAACATTTATATTTAAAATGAAATATTTGAAATTGAAATAAAGTCAAATTTAAAATATATAGGCAAAAATCTAGGGTTGTTACACTCTCCCCCACTTAAAACTTTTCGTCCTCGAAAAGGAATGAGGTACGGAAAAGCACAGACAAAGATAGAGTGAAATAGGATTAAGATAAGATGACAAGAAGATTGAAATTTATACCTGATAACTGTTGTTATAGGTAAGTTTCGCAAGGTGGAGATGATCTTTCAAAGATTCTCTAAAATCAAGAACACAAGAACGAAAAAGGTGGATTCAAAATGATTACCAAAGATTATCAAAGATTATAGAAAGATTTCTAAACGAAAAGATTATAGAAAGATGCATATACCAGTCTGTAGGAAGATAAGGATAATAAGGACAACAAAAAGATAGTTTGAAAAACAAAATAAGGAAATAAATTTGAAAGCATGGAAATTTCAACTTAAATAGAGAATAAATCTTTACACAAGTTAAATAAATCTTAACTATCCCAAATTTTATTATCTTATTATCCAATCATCTTAAATTAACAGTTTTTAAAACCATGGGTTTGAAAAATAATCATTTATTACACTCACAATGTACTTAATAAATTTAATTCTTCTTTATTCTTAATTAAAATTAAATTTATTCCTCTCGATATATTTATCACTTATGTTAAATATGCTTACACTTATTATAACTGCTTTCTTTTATTCTTAGTTCTTTTAACATTATTTTATATTGTAAATTATTCAATTACCCATTTATTCTATTTACCTCTGTTAATCATTTTATAATTAAGATTTTAAGCGTATAAAATTTATTATAACACTCAAATTTTATTAAAAAAAATCTTTTTATATTGTATATTATCCAATTACATTGTTAACTTCTGAAATTAAGGTGAGTTATATTTGAATGCAATTGTATTATACAAATAAACTTTCCAATTAAATCATTTCATGCTTGATATTCATCCAAAATTTTGATTTGATTTTTTTTATAATTGGAATTATTCTGAATTTCCGATTACATTCAAACCATTTAGAGATAAGTAATAATATATACATAATATGTCAAATCAAATTTCAATCATATATCTATATATATATATTATAAATCAAGTCATATTTTAGAAATTCAATTCAAATCAATTTGATTTACCAAAACAAAGCTGTAGCAAGACTACAGGGCGGTCTCTTCACTTCGAAACTCGAAAATGAACGTTGATGATGTCGCGATCATCATCGAAGTTATTTTCCAACGACAAAGAGAAGAGCACTAATTTTAAACTTTAAAATTCTTTGGAAACAAATTATTTGAAAATACTTTAAATAATATATCCCTTTTAAAACTTTTTAAACAAAAGGTTTGAAACCATCGGAAATTAAATTCTCAGATTTCTTGTTCTAAATTCATTTCAGTTCCCAAATCAATTTATAACTATCTATAAATTCATTTATAGAACAATAAATGATAAATCAAGTATTATCACTTCAAATAATCAATTTAAATCAGTTTATTAAGTTCCATAAATTTACTTATATATCAAAATTTATTTCATTAACCAAATTTTAAAATAATATTGTGTCAGTTTTTTCTGTCAAAGTGTTTTAGAAATCCTATCGATAGCGTTGATCAGACGAATCGATCGGAAACCCAAATCAACATCAACAACCCAAACAACACAATATATAAAACAAAACATAGATATACAAGTACAATTCAAAATGTTTAGAAGAATAGATTGGAAACAAAAGACAAGATGATTAAATAACAAAATAGGGAGGTGGATTAATTTAAATAAATCACGGGCAACCTTAACCGGGTCAACCTTGACTTAAAGAATAAGATCAATGTGGATTTTCTAGGGTAAATCTACATTCAATCTCGAGAGTTAGAGTTTGGAATAACAAAAGATATTAGCATCTAAACCAAGGATAGATATAAATCTCTGGTGAATCGATGCTAATTGTAAAGGAGTTTTCCCCCTTTTTCAATTCAATTTGAAATTGGCGTGACCGCCGACTCACTAAAAAGATCATTCGAAGCGGAGTTATGGAACACACCAGAGTCAAAAGAGATGACTAGTGAGGGATATGAATGGATTTTGGAATCGTAAGGAACGTTCCAAAATTCGAAGGAATTGAGTAAAAAGGAAGAGATTCAAACTCTAATGTAAGTGGTTCTGTAAATACATTCACTCCATATGCTGAGTTTTGCCTAGAGCTACCAAAGCTCTGATACCAACTGTAACGACCCGATATTTTCAACCATTCGCATCCATTATAAGTGTATAGGTAGACACTCATGCCGGAATTAAATTGCTCAAAATACCGCGCTGTAATTAAAAATTTGGCAAATCTCAGAATATACAGTAAATAAAAATCACAGATCACAAACACAGAGTAATAATAATGCAGCGGAAGTAAAAAGAGATAGTAGTTCATGAAGCTACTATATAAAAAAAATCAGAGTTACATAAAATACAACAGAGGAAATAAAGTACAAAAGAAGTCTCACTTCATAGATGTCAACTAATACAAGAGCTGAAAGGAACAACAGATTTCAAAAGATAAACTTGACAAGTAGATAATCTCCAGCGATTCCAATCTCCAGAAAGTGGAAATCCAAATCTGTGAATAACTCAGGCTGACCCGAGCGTAAATAAAAATACAAACACTCGAGTCAGGACATACATACTTATACAATGTAAACCAACTCAAGTGAACTGTAGTAAAGGTACAAGTAACTTAGAAGATGCTTGGGACCGTCCATCCTCTAAGGATCCGTTAAACTATTTACTATGTAGTAATATACGCTATATACAGTAGTGTCTAATCAGTAAAGCATAATCATATAGAAAATAGCGTTAAGGGGATGGTGAACCTTAACGCGGTCGGATCTTAAAAACTAAAATCGTAGTGGGCTCGATATAAGGAGATGACACGGCACGCGAGGCAATGGCAGGGTGGATACACCGTTTGCACTCCCGGACCGGTGGTGACGGCAAGCCAGCAGCTTCCGCCCACCTCAAACAATACCCCCGAATCAAAGTGGCGCCACGTATCGAATCACAAAAGTAATAGAATGGTTTCCGATGGAGCATGCTCGATGAAATGGTGCGACCCTTTGTGTAGCCCGGTATAGCTCCTGTTTTAGTCATTTATGCCAACTCACGGGAGTTGGGTCCACGTAATATACCTCGAGAACGTCGCCACCATCCTACTTCATTCTGAAATCTTCACCGCGTACACAGTTGTTAAAGTGGTTTTCGGTATTGGCCGGCTATAAGACAATATTCGATCCCGGTCTCTTTAACAACCAATCGTTATTATAACCCGTAGTTATAACTTTAAAACAATATTTTATACTTCAAAATAAAATATTATTTCAACCCAAATCTTTATCAAAATAAAGATTAAATCATTCCAAAATATCATATCTTTCGGATCTTCTTTTCAAATCATTTTAATATCAAAATATCATATCTTTCAAAACTCCATTTTCAAACCATTTTAATATATCAAAATATCATATGTTTTCAAAACCACATTTCAACCATTCAATATATCAAAATATCATATCTTTTTGAAACCACATTCATTTCAAATCATTATTCATTTTATTCAATTTAAAATATCATTTCAATCCATATTTCAAAACAGTATATATTCCAAAAATCATTTTTAATCATTAAAATGAAGTTATTATGTTTAATAATTAAATTATTAAATTTCCAAAATTTTCGACTTCCAAAGTTTATTTATTCACTTAAGTTTATCAAAGCAGTGAAAATTCACTTTTCGTGGCATTTAGAAAACGCTACGGAAAAATACATTCAAAACATTTCAATTTAACAAAAGGCAACATTTTAAAATGTTGTAATAGGGTTTACTTAAATTTCGAATAAACTTAGTTAAATTCAACAATTTATAGCACTTACAAAAATTGCTATAATAGCTTTTAATTCAATTTAGCTTTTTAGTTCATTATCATCAACTACAGCATTTTCAAATGCTGTAATATCATTTACATTGTAATTAATAGCATTTCAAAAATACAGTCAATTAACTTCAAATATTCAACATAATTTCTCAACCAATTATATTTTTATTTAAAACATTTTTAACTTATAAAATCATACATTTTCACATTTATAAACATCATTTAATTTTCCTCAAGTTCATGATTTTATAAAGTTAAATTTCCATTCAAAAATCAAGATTTAATAATAATTCACTTATTAAAATGCAATGTTCAATTTTAAATTCATTACATTAAATTTCAACTTAACACTTAAGTTCAAATTCTCAAATATAACTTAATTTTATTTTTACTTACTTAACTAAAAGTTCACTTTTAAGTCAATTTCATAAATTTTCAATTTTAGTTATATTCCAAAATTTCAACTTAAAATATCCATTCATTTCACATTTTAACTTTATTCAAAATCATTAATATGTTATAAAATCATTTTAAATTGATTTAGATTCAAAATATCATAATTTTATCATATTTTCAAAGTTATTTAAATTCCAAAAAAAAAATGAAGTCAGAATTTCCAAAATAACTTACATTCATATTTTCTAACTTCTCATTAATTTATTTCACTTGCAATTATTCAGAAAATCAATAATATTTTACAAAAATCCTTTTTAATTAGATTTAAATCAAAATATTTTAATATTTACATTTCTAAAGTAATTTTAAATTTTTTAGAAAACATATATTAACTACGGGTCTGTATATAATTTTCTACGCTAGGTAAAGTGATACGAGTAATATATCATTTCAACCCGTAATTTACAAAGAAAAATCCGGGTTTTATCATTTCAAACCCGCAGTCCCAAGTAAACAAAATAAATTGAAAATCATTCAGGCCTATCATTTCAGCCCATAACAATTTTCTCTTATTCTAAAGTCCGTTCGGGTATGTATCATTTCAACCCATAGTGATTTCTAATTTACAGGGAACTTGCAGTGTGATAACTGATAAAAATAACAGAACAGCATAATATAACAGTAACAAATGATATAACAGGTGTAATAATAGGTGTGAACATCATAGGATAATAATATAAGCAGTTATAACATGGTAATATAGTTCTACACATTCACAGGGTGTCAATTTACTACTTATACAAGTATAAACGTCTGGTGAGATTTACTCACTGGTTTGAGCTGAAGACACAACGAAGAATTGCACAAATGGGATCTACACAAGCACAAAAGCACGACACAGATTCGAATGGAGGAGCCAAATGTCAAATTCCTTGGATATACATCAAACAAAACAATATAACAACGATGAGTTTCAAAACCAAAATACGATAAACTGCGCTAGAATAAACTGCATAGAATCAAACAGAAATGCTTGCACTTGCTTTTTACCTTTACTAGGCTCAACCATAAGGGGTAATACAAAGCCATGGAAGGTGTTTGGGTCAGGTTTGGGTGAGTATGGGTTCGGCCTAAATGGTGGAATGGTGGTGCAAAAGTGGTAGAGGAAAAATACAACATAAGCATGCATTCACATGGATTGGGTCAATGATTTGGGCTCGGCCAAGGCTCTAATGGTCACGGCCAGAGAGGTGGGGTCCACTGGAGTGATGTGGCAGAGGTTGCTGGAGGTGCTGGAGGTGATGGTGATGCGGTAGGTGGCGGCTAGGGGGTTGGTGAGGTGGTGGTGGTTAGGCTAGGAATTTGGGTGGTTTTTGAGACTTTTGTGCAATTGCATCACCAAGGGGTTCATGGCTTGGAATTTTTGTGAGGAGGAGGTGGTGATGAGGTGCCATCAGGTGGTGGAGGCAGCTAGGCAGCAAGGGCATGGCCGAACCTATAGAGAAGGAGCAAGTGCAACCAAAATCAAACTAGAATCTAGGCAATACAATAGAAAAGAGATAAAGAAGATATTTTTTTTTTACCAAACTCTTCAAACCAATAGGGGCCGAAATTTTTTTCCAGGAAGGAGGAAATGATGTACGTGAAAAAAATAATGAATGGCGGCTGAAGGATTAGGGTTTGGTCAAAAAAAAATGAATGCAGGAGCTAAGAAAATGAAGAGACGGGAAAACAAAAGGCCTTAAGCAAATTAAAAGTCACAACCTTTCAAATTTCCTTTTATATATTTTGTAATTTATAAATACATATAAAACTGAGAAATAAAGATAAAAAATCAGAAATAATAATAAATATCTAAAATAAATAATTAAATTTTAATTAAATAGAATTTAAATTAAGAAAATGGCTTAAAATTGCAAACTAGGCTTTAAAATTGAAAACAACTCAATAATCTTTGGAAAAATCTATTCAAATGTAAAAACATGAAAAATGAATATTAATAAAGTAAAACACGGCAAATAAAAGTGAATGTATAAAATAAATTACTAAATTTTAATTATGTATAATTAAATTAAGGAAATAGCAAAGAAAACAGAAACTAGGATAGAAAATTTGAAAATAAATGCAATGGACTTTGGAAAAATTTTATATACTTGAAAAATATTTATAAATAAAGATAATAACAGAAAAAAATACATTCACAAAATAAAAAAATTTATTTAAATATAGTTTAGATGAAGAAAATAGCAGAAAATAGAAACAGCCTTTAAAAATAGGAAATAAATACAGTAAATTTTTGAAAAATTCTATTATCATTTTAAAAATATCCAAAAGTCAAAGTATACATAATATAACATAAATATACAAGTTGGAATAAGATATATCAAATAAAATGTCATTTATAAAATTTAAAATAAAGACTATTGCTGAATAACCCAATATACACACAATATTTAAAACAATATAACTTTTGCAATTTAAATCCGTTTTCAACGAAACGAAAAGCAGTGTTCTTAAAATTTATGTACTTTCATAATAAAAGATAAAATTTAATATTTTAAATGATTTTAAATTTTAATTTTAAAAGTCAAAGTTTAAACAGTTTGAGTAGAAATTCACTTTTTAGTAAAATGTCCAATTTATACTATTTTGAACTATAGATCACTTAATAGTAAACATTTATATTTAAAATGAAATATTTGAAATTGAAATAAAGTCAAATTTAAAATATATAGGCAAAAATCTAGGGTTGTTACACTCTCCCCCACTTAAAACTTTTCGTCCTCGAAAAGGAATGAGGTACGGAAAAGCACAGACAAAGATAGAGTGAAATAGGATTAAGATAAGATGACAAGAAGATTGAAATTTATACCTGATAACTGTTGTTATAGGTAAGTTTCGCAAGGTGGAGATGATCTTTCAAAGATTCTCTAAAATCAAGAACACAAGAACGAAAAAGGTGGATTCAAAATGATTACCAAAGATTATCAAAGATTATAGAAAGATTTCTAAACGAAAAGATTATAGAAAGATGCATATACCAGTCTGTAGGAAGATAAGGATAATAAGGACAACAAAAAGATAGTTTGAAAAACAAAATAAGGAAATAAATTTGAAAGCATGGAAATTTCAACTTAAATAGAGAATAAATCTTTACACAAGTTAAATAAATCTTAACTATCCCAAATTTTATTATCTTATTATCCAATCATCTTAAATTAACAGTTTTTAAAACCATGGGTTTGAAAAATAATCATTTATTACACTCACAATGTACTTAATAAATTTAATTCTTCTTTATTCTTAATTAAAATTAAATTTATTCCTCTCAATATATTTATCACTTATGTTAAATATGCTTACACTTATTATAACTGCTTTCTTTTATTCTTAGTTCTTTTAACATTATTTTATATTGTAAATTATTCAATTACCCATTTATTCTATTTACCTCTGTTAATCATTTTATAATTAAGATTTTAAGCGTATAAAATTTATTATAACACTCAAATTTTATTAAAAAAAATCTTTTTATATTGTATATTATCCAATTACATTGTGAACTTCTGAAATTAAGGTGAGTTATATTTGAATGCAATTGTATTATACAAATAAACTTTCCAATTAAATCATTTCATGCTTGATATTCATCCAAAATTTTGATTTGATTTTTTTTATAATTGGAATTATTCTGAATTTCCGATTACATTCAAACCATTTAGAGATAAGTAATAATATATACATAATATGTCAAATCAAATTTCAATCATATATCTATATATATATATATTATAAATCAAGTCATATTTTAGAAATTCAATTCAAATCAATTTGATTTACCAAAACAAAGCTGTAGCAAGACTACAGGGCGGTCTCTTCACTTCGAAACTCAAAAATGAACGTTGATGATGTCGCGATCATCATCGAAGTTATTTTCCAGCAACAAAGAGAAGAGCACTAATTTTAAACTTTAAAATTCTTTGGAAACAAATTATTTGAAAATACTTTAAATAATATATCCCTTTTAAAACTTTTTAAACAAAAGGTTTGAAACCATCGGAAATTAAATTCTCAGATTTCTTGTTCTAAATTCATTTCAGTTCCCAAATCAATTTATAACTATCTATAAATTCATTTATAGAACAATAAATGATAAATCAAGTATTATCACTTCAAATAATCAATTTAAATCAGTTTATTAAGTTCCATAAATTTACTTATATATCAAAATTTATTTCATTAACCAAATTTTAAAATAATATTGTGTCAGTTTTTTCTGTCAAAGTGTTTTAGAAATCCTATCGATAGCGTTGATCAGACGAATCGATCGGAAACCCAAATCAACATCAACAACCCAAACAACACAATATATAAAACAAAACATAGATATACAAGTACAATTCAAAATGTTTAGAAGAATAGATTGGAAACAAAAGACAAGATGATTAAATAACAAAATAGGGAGGTGGATTAATTTAAATAAATCACGGGCAACCTTAACCGGGTCAACCTTGACTTAAAGAATAAGATCAATGTGGATTTTCTAGGGTAAATCTACATACAATCTCGAGAGTTAGAGTTTGGAATAACAAAAGATATTAGCATCTAAACCAAGGATAGATATAAATCTCTGGTGAATCGATGCTAATTGTAAAGGATTTTTCCCCCTTTTTCAATTCAATTTGAAATTGGCGTGACCGCCGACTCACTAAAAAGATCATTCGAAGCGGAGTTATGGAATACACCAGAGTCAAAAGAGATGAATAGTGAGGGATATGAATGGATTTTGGAATCGTAGGGAACGTTCCAAAATTCGAAGGAATTGAGTAAAAAGGAAGAGATTCAAACTCGAATGTAAGTGGTTCTGTAAATACATTCACTCCATATGCTGAGTTTTGCCTAGAGCTACCAAAGCTCTGATACCAACTGTAACGACCCGATATTTTCAACCATTCGCATCCATTATAAGTGTATAGGTAGACACTCATGCCGGAATTAAATTTCTCAAAATACCGCGTTGTAATTAAAAATTTGGCAAATCTCAGAATATACAGTAAATAAAAATCACAGATCACAAACACAGAGTAATAATAATGCAGCGGAAGTAAAAAGAGATAGTAGTTCATGAAGCTACTATATAAAAAAAATCAGAGTTACATAAAATACAACAGAGGAAATAAAGTACAAAAGAAGTCTCACTTCATAGATGTCAACTAATACAAGAGCTGAAAGGAACAACAGATTTCAAAAGATAAACTTGACAAGTAGATAATCTCCAGCGATTCCAATCTCCAGAAAGTGGAAATCCAAATCTGTGAATAACTCAGGCTGACCCGAGCGTAAATAAAAATACAAACACTCGAGTCAGGACATACATACTTATACAATGTAAACCAACTCAAGTGAACTGTAGTAAAGGTACAAGTAACTTAGAAGATGCTTGGGACCGTCCATCCTCTAAGGATCCGTTAAACTATTTACTATGTAGTAATATACGCTATATACAGTAGTGTCTAATCAGTAAAGCATAATCATATAGAAAATAGCGTTAAGGGGATGGTGAACCTTAACGCGGTCGGATCTTAAAAACTAAAATCGTAGTGGGCTCGATATAAGGAGATGACACGGCACGCGAGGCAATGCCAGGGTGGATACACCGTTTGCACTCCCGGACCGGTGGTGACGGCAAGCCAGCAGCTTCCGCCCACCTCAAACAATACCCCCGAATCAAAGTGGCGCCACGTATCGAATCACAAAAGTAATAGAATGGTTTCCGATGGAGCATGCTCGATGAAATGGTGCGACCCTTTGTGTAGCCCGGTATAGCTCCTGTTTTAGTCATTTATGCCAACTCACGGGAGTTGGGTCCACGTAATATACCTCGAGAACGTCGCCACCATCCTACTTCATTCTGAAATCTTCACCGCGTACACAGTTGTTAAAGTGGTTTTCGGTATTGGCCGGCTATAAGACAATATTCGATCCCGGTCTCTTTAACAACCAATCGTTATTATAACCCGTAGTTATAACTTTAAAACAATATTTTATACTTCAAAATAAAATATTATTTCAACCCAAATCTTTATCAAAATAAAGATTAAATCATTCCAAAATATCATATCTTTCGGATCTTCTTTTCAAATCATTTTAATATCAAAATATCATATCTTTCAAAACTCCATTTTCAAACCATTTTAATATATCAAAATATCATATGTTTTCAAAACCACATTTCAACCATTCAATATATCAAAATATCATATCTTTTTGAAACCACATTCATTTCAAATCATTATTCATTTTATTCAATTTAAAATATCATTTCAATCCATATTTCAAAACAGTATATATTCCAAAAATCATTTTTAATCATTAAAATGAAGTTATTATGTTTAATAATTAAATTATTAAATTTCCAAAATTTTCGACTTCCAAAGTTTATTTATTCACTTAAGTTTATCAAAGCAGTGAAAATTCACTTTTCGTGCCATTTAGAAAACGCTACGGAAAAATACATTCAAAACATTTCAATTTAACAAAAGACAACATTTTAAAATGTTGTAATAGAGTTTACTTAAATTTCGAATAAACTTAGTTAAATTCAACAATTTATAGCACTTACAAAAATTGCTATAATAGCTTTTAATTCAATTTAGCTTTTTAGTTCATTATCATCAACTACAGCATTTTCAAATGCTGTAATATCATTTACATTGTAATTAATAGCATTTCAAAAATACAGTCAATTAACTTCAAATATTCAACATAATTTCTCAACCAATTATATTTTTATTTAAAACATTTTTAACTTATAAAATCATACATTTTCACATTTATAAACATCATTTAATTTTCCTCAAGTTCATGATTTTATAAAGTTAAATTTCCATTCAAAAATCAAGATTTAATAATAATTCACTTATTAAAATGCAATGTTCAATTTTAAATTCATTACATTAAATTTCAACTTAACACTTAAGTTCAAATTCTCAAATATAACTTAATTTTATTTTTACTTACTTAACTAAAAGTTCACTTTTAAGTCAATTTCATAAATTTTCAATTTTAGTTATATTCCAAAATTTCAACTTAAAATATCCATTCATTTCACATTTTAACTTTATTCAAAATCATTAATATGTTATAAAATCATTTTAAATTGATTTAGATTCAAAATATCATAATTTTATCATATTTTCAAAGTTATTTAAATTCCAAAAAAAAATTAAGTCAGAATTTCCAAAATAACTTACATTCATATTTTCTAACTTCTCATTAATTTATTTCACTTGCAATTATTCAGAAAATCAATAATATTTTACAAAAATCCTTTTTAATTAGAGTTAAATCAAAATATTTTAATATTTACATTTCTAAAGTAATTTTAAATTTTTTAGAAAACATATATTAACTACGGGTCTGTATATAATTTTCTACGCTAGGTAAAGTGATACGGGTAATATATCATTTCAACCCGTAATTTACAAAGAAAAATCCGGGTTTTATCATTTCAAACCCGCAGTCCCAAGTAAACAAAATAAATTGAAAATCATTCAGGCCTATCATTTCAGCCCATAACAATTTTCCCTTATTCTAAATTCCGTTCGGGTATGTATCATTTCAACCCATAGTGATTTCTAATTTACAGGGAACTTGCAGTGTGATAACTGATAAAAATAACAGAACAGCATAATATAACAGTAACAAATGATATAACAGGTGTAATAATAGGTGTGAACATCATAGGATAATAATATAAGCAGTTATAACATGGTAATATAGTTCTACACATTCACAGGGTGTCAATTTACTACTTATACAAGTATAAACGTCTGGTGAGATTTACTCACTGGTTTGAGCTGAAGACACAACGAAGAATTGCACAAATGGGATCTACACAAGCACAAAAGCACGACACAGATTCGAATGGAGGAGCCAAATGTCAAATTCCTTGGATATACATCAAACAAAACAATATAACAACGATGAGTTTCAAAACCAAAATACGATAAACTGCGCTAGAATAAACTGCATAGAATCAAACAGAAATGCTTGCACTTGCTTTTTACCTTTACTAGGCTCAACCATAAGGGGTAATACAAAGCCATGGAAGGTGTTTGGGTCAGGTTTGGGTGAGTATGGGTTCGGCCTAAATGGTGGAATGGTGGTGCAAAAGTGGTAGAGGAAAAATACAACATAAGCATGCATTCACATGGATTGGGTCAATGATTTGGGCTCGGCCAAGGCTCTAATGGTCACGGCCAGAGAGGTGGGGTCCACTGGAGTGATGTGGCAGAGGTTGCTGGAGGTGCTGGAGGTGATGGTGATGCGGTAGGTGGCGGCTAGGGGGTTGGTGAGGTGGTGGTGGTTAGGCTAGGAATTTGGGTGGTTTTTGAGACTTTTGTGCAATTGCATCACCAAGGGGTTCATGGCTTGGAATTTTTGTGAGGAGGAGGTGGTGATGAGGTGCCATTAGGTGGTGGAGGCAGCTAGGCAGCAAGGGCATGGCCGAACCTATAGAGAAGGAGCAAGTGCAACCAAAATCAAACTAGAATCTAGGCAATACAATAGAAAAGAGATAAAGAAGATATTTTTTTTTTACCAAACTCTTCAAACCAATAGGGGCCGAAATTTTTTTCCAGGAAGGAGGAAATGATGTACGTGAAAAAAATAATGAATGGCGGCTGAAGGATTATGGTTTGGTCAAAAAAAAATGAATGCAGGAGCTAAGAAAATGAAGAGACGGGAAAACAAAAGGCCTTAAGCAAATTAAAAGTCACAACCTTTCAAATTTCCTTTTATATATTTTGTAATTTATAAATACATATAAAACTGAGAAATAAATATAAAAAATCAGAAATAATAATAAATATCTAAAATAAATAATTAAATTTTAATTAAATAGAATTTAAATTAAGAAAATGGCTTAAAATTGCAAACTAGGCTTTAAAATTGAAAACAACTCAATAATCTTTGGAAAAATCTATTCAAATGTAAAAACATGAAAAATGAATATTAATAAAGTAAAACACGACAAATAAAAGTGAATGTATAAAATAAATTACTAAATTTTAATTATGTATAATTAAATTAAGGAAATAGCAAAGAAAACAGAAACTAGGTTAGAAAATTTGAAAATAAATGCAATGGACTTTGGAAAAATTTTATATACTTGAAAAATATTTATAAATAAATATAATAATAGAAAAAAATACATTCACAAAATAAAAAAAATTATTTAAATATAGTTTAGATGAAGAAAATAGCAGAAAATAGAAACAGCCTTTAAAAATAGGAAATAAATACAGTAAACTTTTGAAAAATTCTATTATCATTTTAAAAATATCCAAAAGTCAAAGTATACATAATATAACATAAATATACAAGTTGGAATAAGATATATCAAATAAAATGTCATTTATAAAATTTAAAATAAAGACTATTGCGGAATAACCCAATATACACACAATATTTAAAACAATATAACTTTTGCAATTTAAATCCGTTTTCAACGAAACGAAAAGCAGTGTTCTTAAAATTTATGTACTTTCATAATAAAAGATAAAATTTAATATTTTAAATGATTTTAAATTTTAATTTTAAAAGTCAAAGTTTAAACAGTTTGAGTAGAAATTCACTTTTTAGTAAAATGTCCAATTTATACTATTTTGAACTATAGATCACTTAATAGTAAACATTTATATTTAAAATGAAATATTTGAAATTGAAATAAAGTCAAATTTAAAATATATAGGCAAAAATCTAGGGTTGTTACACTCTCCCCCACTTAAAACTTTTCGTCCTCGAAAAGGAATGAGGTACGGAAAAGCACAGACAAAGATAGAGTGAAATAGGATTAAGATAAGATGACAAGAAGATTGAAATTTATACCTGATAACTGTTGTTATAGGTAAGTTTCGCAAGGTGGAGATGATCTTTCAAAGATTCTCTAAAATCAAGAACACAAGAACGAAAAAGGTGGATTCAAAATGATTACCAAAGATTATCAAAGATTATAGAAAGATTTCTAAACGAAAAGATTATAGAAAGATGCATATACCAGTCTGTAGGAAGATAAGGATAATAAGGACAACAAAAAGATAGTTTGAAAAACAAAATAAGGAAATAAATTTGAAAGCATGGAAATTTCAACTTAAATAGAGAATAAATCTTTACACAAGTTAAATAAATCTTAACTATCCCAAATTTTATTATCTTATTATCCAATCATCTTAAATTAACAGTTTTTAAAACCATGGGTTTGAAAAATAATCATTTATTACACTCACAATGTACTTAATAAATTTAATTCTTCTTTATTCTTAATCAAAATTAAATTTATTCCTCTCAATATATTTATCACTTAAGTGTATAGGTAGACACTCATGCCGGAATTAAATTGCTCAAAATACCGCGTTGTAATTAAAAATTTGGCAAATCTCAGAATATACAGTAAATAAAAATCACAGATCACAAACACAGAGTAATAATAATGCAGCGGAAGTAAAAAGAGATAGTAGTTCATGAAGCTACTATATAAAAAAAATCAGAGTTACATAAAATACAACAGAGGAAATAAAGTACAAAAGAAGTCTCACTTCATAGATGTCAACTAATACAAGAGCTGAAAGGAACAACAGATTTCAAAAGATAAACTTGACAAGTAGATAATCTCCAGCGATTCCAATCTCCAGAAAGTGGAAATCCAAATCTGTGAATAACTCAGGCTGACCCGAGCGTAAATAAAAATACAAACACTCGAGTCAGGACATACATACTTATACAATGTAAACCAACTCAAGTGAACTGTAGTAAAGGTACAAGTAACTTAGAAGATGCTTGGGACCGTCCATCCTCTAAGGATCCGTTAAACTATTTACTATGTAGTAATATACGCTATATACAGTAGTGTCTAATCAGTAAAGTATAATCATATAGAAAATAGCGTTAAGGGGATGGTGAACCTTAACGCGGTCGGATCTTAAAAACCAAAATCGTAGTGGGCTCGATATAAGGAGATGACACGGCACGCGAGGCAATGCCAGGGTGGATACACCGTTTGCACTCCCGGACCGGTGGTGACGGCAAGCCAGAAGCTTCCGCCCACCTCAAACAATACCCCCGAATCAAAGTGGCGCCACGTATCGAATCACAAAAGTAATAGAATGGTTTCCGATGGAGCATGCTCGATGAAAGGGTGCGACCCTTTGTGTAGCCCGGTATAGCTCCTGTTTTAGTCATTTATGCCAACTCACGGGAGTTGGGTCCACGTAATATACCTCGAGAACGTCGCCACCATCCTACTTCATTCTGGAATCTCCACCGCGTACACAGTTGTTAAAGTGGTTTTCGGTATTGGCCGGCTATAAGACAATATTCGATCCCGGTCTCTTTAACAACCAATCGTTATTATAACCCGTAGTTATAACTTTAAAACAATATTTTATACTTCAAAATAAAATATTATTTCAACCCAAATCATTATCAAAATAAAGATTAAATCATTCCAAAATATCATATCTTTCGCATCTTCTTTTCAAATCATTTTAATATCAAAATATCATATCTTTCAAAACTCCATTTTCAAACCATTTTAATATATCAAAATATCATATGTTTTCAAAACCACATTTCAATCATTCAATATATCAAAATATCATATCTTTTTGAAACCACATTCATTTCAAATCATTATTCATTTTATTCAATTTAAAATATCATTTATATTTCAAAACAATATATATTCCAAAAATCATTTTTAATCATTAAAATGAAGTTATTATGTTTAATAATTAAATTATTAAATTTCCAAAATTTTCGACTTCCAAAGTTTATTTATTCACTTAAGTTTATCAAAGCAGTGAAAATTCACTTTTCGTGGCATTTAGAAAACGCTACGAAAAAATACATTCAAAACATTTCAATTTAACAAAAGACAACATTTTAAAATGTTGTAATAGGGTTTACTTAAATTTCGAATAAACTTAGTTAAATTCAACAATTTATAGCACTTACAAAAATTGCTATAATAGCTTTTAATTCAATTTAGCTTTTTAGTTCATTATCATCAACTACAGCATTTTCAAATGCTGTAATATCATTTACATTGTAATTAATAGCATTTCAAAAATACAGTCAATTAACTTCAAATATTCAATATAATTTCTCAACCAATTATATTTTTATTTAAAACATTTTTAACTTATAAAATCATTCATTTTCACATTTATAAACATCATTTAATTTTCCTCAAGTTCATGATTTTATAAAGTTAAATTTCCATTCAAAAATCAAGATTTAATAATAATTCACTTATTAAAATGCAATGTTCAATTTTAAATTCATTACATTAAATTTCAACTTAACACTTAAGTTCAAATTCTCAAATATAACTTAATTTTATTTTTATTTACTTAACTAAAAGTTCACTTTTAAGTCAATTTCATAAATTTTCAATTTTAGTTATATTCCAAAATTTCAACTTAAAATATCCATTCATTTCACATTTTAACTTTATTCAAAATCATTAATATGTTATAAAATCATTTTAAATTGATTTAGATTCAAAATATCATAATTTTATCATATTTTCAAAGTTATTTAAATTCCAAAAAAAATTAAGTCAAAATTTCCAAAATAACTTACATTCATATTTTCTAACTTCTCATTAATTTATTTCACTTGCAATTATTCAGAAAATCAATAATATTTTACAAAAATCCTTTTTAATTAGATTTAAATCAAAATATTTTAATATTTACATTTCTAAAGTAATTTTAAATTTTTTAGAAAACATATATTAACTACGGGTCTGTATATAATTTTCTACGCTAGGTAAAGTGATACGGGTAATATATCATTTCAACCCGTAATTTACAAAGAAAAATCCGGGTTTTATCATTTCAAACCCGCAGTCCCAAGTAAAAAAAATAAATTGAAAATCATTCAGGCCTATCATTTCAGCCCATAACAATTTTCCCTTATTCTAAAGTCCGTTCGGGTATGTATCATTTCAACCCATAGTGATTTCTAATTTACAGGGAACTTGCAGTGTGATAACTGATAAAAATAACAGAACAGCATAATATAACAGTCACAAATGATATAACAGGTGTAATAATAGGTGTGAACATCATAGGATAATAATATAAGCAGTTATAACATGGTAATATAGTTCTACACATTCACAGGGTGTCAATTTACTACTTATACAAGTATAAACGTCTGGTGAGATTTACTCACTGGTTTGAGCTGAAGACACAACGAAGAATTGCACAAATGGGATCTACACAAGCACAAAAGCACGACACAGATTCGAATGGAGGAGCCAAATGTCAAATTCCTTGGATATACATCAAACAAAACAATATAACAACGATGAGTTTCAAAACCAAAATACGATAAACTGCGCTAGAATAAACTGCACAGAATCAAACAGAAATGCTTGCACTTGCTTTTTACCTTTACTAGGCTCAACCATAAGGGGTAATACAAAGCCATGGAAGGTGTTTGGGTCAGGTTTGGGTGAGTATGGGTTCGGCCTAAATGGTGGAATGATGGTGCAAAAGTGGTAGAGGAAAAATACAACATAAGCATGCATTCACATGGATTGGGTCAATGATTTGGGCTCGGCCAAGGCTCTAATGGTCACGGCCAGAGAGGTGGGGTCCACTGGAGTGATGTGGCAGAGGTTGTTGGAGGTGATGGTGATGCGGTAGGTTGCGGCTAGGGGGTTGGTGAGGTGGTGGTGGTTAGGCTAGGAATTTGGGTGGTTTTTGAGACTTTTGTGCAATTGCATCACCAAGGGGTTCATGGCTTGGAATTTTTGTGAGGAGGAGGTGGTGATGAGGTGCCATCAGGTGGTGGAGGCGGCTAGGCAGCAAGGGCATGGCCGAACCTACAGAGAAGGAGCAAGTGCAACCAAAATCAAACTAGAATTTAGGCAATACAATAGAAAAGAGATAAAGAAGATAGAATTTTTTTTACCAAACTCTTCAAACCAATAGGGGCCGAAATTTTTTTCCAGGAAGGAGGAAATGATGTACGTGAAAAAAAAATGAATGGCGGCTGAAGGATTAGGGTTTGGTCAAAAGAAAATGAATGCAGGAGCTAAGAAAATGAAGAGACGGGAAAACAAAAGGCCTTAAGCAAATTAAGAGTCACAACCTTTCAAATTTCCTTTTATATATTTTGTAATTTATAAATACATATAAAACTGAGAAATAAAGATAACAAATCAGAAATAATAATAAATATCTAAAATAAATAATTAAATTTTAATTAAATAGAATTTAAAT
This sequence comes from Allium cepa, assembly GCA_030765085.1. Lineage (NCBI taxonomy): Eukaryota > Viridiplantae > Streptophyta > Magnoliopsida > Asparagales > Amaryllidaceae > Allium > Allium cepa. The sequence continues at coordinate 674,636,271 of CM060929.1, read as the reverse complement.
TAAGAAAATGGCTTAAAATTGCAAACTAGGCTTTAAAATTGAAAACAACTCAATAATCTTTGGAAAAATCTATTAAAATTTAAATACATGAAAAATGAATATTAATAAAGTAAAACACAGCAAATAAAATTGAATGTATAAAATAAATTACTAAATTTTAATTATATGTAATTAAATTAAGGAAATAGCAAAGAAAACAGAAACTAGGTTAGAAAATTTGAAAATAAATGCAATGGACTTTGGAAAAAATTTATATACTTGAAAAATATTTATAAACAAAGATAATAACAGAAAAAAATACATTCACAAAATAAATAAATAAAATTTATTTAAATATAGTTTAGATGAAGAAAATAGCAGATAATAGAAACAACCTTTAAAAATAGGAAATAAATACAGTAAATTTTTGAGAAATTCTATTATCATTTTAAAAATATCCAAAAGTCAAAGTATACATAATATAACTTAAATATACAAGTTGGAATAAGATATATCAAATAAAATGTCATTTATAAAATTTAAAATAAAGACTATTGCTGAATAACCCAATATACACACAATATTGAAAACAATATAACTTTTGCAATTTAAATCCGTTTTCAACGAAACGAAAAGCAGTGTTCTTAAAATTTTATGTACTTTCATAATAAAATATAAAATTTAATATTTTAAATGATTTTAAATTTTAATTTTAAAAGTCAAAGTTTAAACAGTTTGAGTAGAAATTCACTTTTTAGTAAAATGTCCAATTTATACTATTTTGAACTATAGATCACTTAATAGTCAACATTTATATTTAAAATGAAATATTTGAAATTGAAATAAAGTGACAGGTTCATAGTGTTGGAACCGGACCAGCCCGCAGCTGAAGTTATGGGCGAATTTCAAAAAATTTACCCTGTTGGATCTTTATTGGGCCTATGAAATCTAACTGAATTAGAACATTTCTAAATTTTATTTTAATAAGATCATTTATTTTATTTAATTCAAATATATTAAAATATAAAATTAATTTTATTTGATTTAGTTTATACATAGATGTATCATATACATATATGTGTGAGTGCATGTGTAACATAATAATCCGTGAAAAGTATAGTATGTCCATATATAGATGTTGGGATTCACATCGCAACAAACATATTAGCTCATTTTGTATGTCATGTATGTTGTTCAAATATGTGCATGAATATGTGTTACAACACACACACACATGTATGTATAAATACTTTAAATATAATATATGAACATAAAACATTTATATATAGATAAATATATATATATATATATATAGAAAGAGATTAAACAATTATTAAAAATTATTTATAATTCAAAATTAACTTAGTTTTACAAACATAATGAGTTTAGTATTTTAATTTGTATATATTATGAATAAAATAATGTTTTCATCCATAAATAATCAACATAAAATAATCTATTAATGAAAATTCAAATTTATAATTTTCAAAAATTTAGTATCATAAAATAGAGCTTAGAAAAAATTGGAAGATTTTTCAAAGTTGCAATATTATTTTTAAAAACAAATACATTGATTTTGATAATAATTATTTAATATAAAATAATACATAATTAAAAATTAAAATTTTATAAATTCTAGGATGATGAATGAAAGGTTACGAGAAATTGGAAGAATTTTTTCAATTAAATTGCTATTTTTAATAAATCATAAACAGTTTTTCTGAAATAATATTAATTATTAAAAATAATAAACTTTATTAAAAAAATCATAAATTTTTTATATACATTTCAAGAATGATATAATATATTTTTTAAATATAAAATTGAATTTTTATTGTAGTAATTATTTTACATATAATAAACAATTCAAAATTCAATAAATGTTAATTTAAAAATACGAATATATGCATGATAATTAATTTTAGAATTTGTAAATTCATTTTATATATAAATAAGTGTACTAAATTTTTTAAATCATACATATATATATATATATCTTACATATGCATATATGCTATTATGAGAGAGCATCGTACACTAATATATATATATATATATATATATATATGAATTTATTAATAAATATATATATAACAACTATTAATGACAAAAATTGATTTTTTTAAAGTAAACAATATTCGTTTATACATAAATCAAATAGTATAATAAACAAACTATGCACATAACCAAGCCGATTTGTGACGACTGCATCTACTTACAGAACCTCACCTAACTAAACATATAGTAGTAATATATTTAAACAGATATGAAATTGTTCATTATAGGATCATATAATATATTTTAATTACTGTAATATGAATTGAAATTATCAATTTAATGATGCCTTTGAATCCACATTGAAGCGATGACTTCCCTTCCTTTAATATTCTTAATTTGTTAGATTGCAAATCCGGAATCACCGACCTCTAACTATCGAATGGTATTGTTTTGATTTGAAATATATTTGAGAATTTTGGAGTGGATTGAGAGCTACGTTTTAACCAGCAATATAGAAGGTAATGGCGGCTAAAAAAGATTATTCATTATTTTTAGACACACACACACATATACATAGAGTTGTATCAGAGAGAAACGAAGAAAACCTTTTTACCCATTCTCACTTGATCTCAATTCATTATCTCCTAACCAATTCCTTATGTTTTAGCTATCCTTGGACCTTCCCAAAACTGAAATTTTGCAGCACTAATGATGGGCCTTAAACCCATCTAAACGCAAGCCAAAATACTATGCAATTAAATCTAATTTAATCGCTTGTCGATATTGTCTATCGATCGATATATTTATAATTGTTATAAATATATTTAACATTATTTATTTCTCAAATAATATTCAAATTTTATAACTAATATTTCATAAATATTAATTAATATAATTAATTTATAACAATTATAAACTAATTAAATCGTTCGGTCTTAAGGGAATTCATCATTTCGGTTGTGTAACTCTTGGGTGTAAATTTGATCAGCGATTAACATCGAACTATTCTAATGTTAACGTTCACACGTCACTTAGCAGGTGGTGTGAAATTATGACCAAATTTATCGCTTACTAGTTTTCGGTAAAATCCAACTTTAGTTTAATAAGCGTTACCTGGTTGTGACATTTGTTGACACCAATTCTCTTCGTCAAAACTGTATCACTTTGGACTTATGTAATTTGGTAATGGTCAAAATTTCAACCTCATCTACATTCAACTTTATAGTCCAAATACAAAGTCCTTGGTTCAATAATAACAATTATTATTAACCGAAATGCTCCGACGAGAGACTTGGACTTTGAGTTGACTGTGATACTAACCGCATATAATCGAGGAGACGAATCCTCTCTTGAGTAATGCTTCACTTCCAATACTTCCACTCGACCCAACTATAGTCATTCGATGGACGCCATGCTATGATTTGGCTATAATCAAAGCGGAGCTTTCATATTGAAGATGCACAGTATTCTCAAGTCAAGAGAACTACGTAAATCAGTCACATCAATACTTTCTGTTTGACCTTAGTTATATTAACCAACTGAAAACTATCGAGTGAGTCGTTCCATGGTTATCCAATAATTATTAGTACGTAACTCTTAGATGCCCCCAACAGTTATAAGTAATACACTGCCCAACATTTGAAGAGCATTATGTACTCCAGCCTCAACGAATACATCGATATCCAGTCTCGATGCATCTTGACTAGGAATATTTGAAATGGTATATTTGTTTCGTTATGATAAATTACTCACCGTTACAACATTTTGTAACTACTATCATAAAATATATCATTTATGGATTTTTCTATTAAATATACTTTTAATTAAGTTAATTAATGAATATAATCACATTAAATCAAGTATATAATAGGAAGAAAATACTTTTTATTTCGAACGAGACTGGTCAATGAGTTAGATATATATGTAACAAATTACATAATTGCCTCTAGGGCATACCCGTAACTCTATCGATCTCTCATTTGTACTTGGGGTCAATTATGGAATCTAAGTCCAACTTCTCCGATCAGTTTTCTTAAAACCAATTAGGTCGGTCCCTTAGTGAATGGGTATGCTATTATGTTTTAATTATCCACTTTGTCGATTAACTCTCTTTGACACTGATAAACTACCTTTATCACGTGGGACGACTCGGGTATGTATTTCGACTTCTAGTGATCTTTAAGTTCTATCATGACCAATTTCATGACATTGTTATCTTATAACAGTATTATGAGATTCTCAACATTTGAAATCACCTTTGGCTCAATTATAAATTTGTGTATTTATATCTATATACATTGGTTTATTGTAGCGCTATTCAAGTTAATGTTCTCAACATTTCGTTAAATCGACCACAATCACTTTTATTTTGAAAAAATTTCAAATTAAAGATTTTAACTTGAATTTTATCATTAATATGTTAAATATCACTTATAAAAGTTCGTGTCCAAACATTCCATCATAACGAGATCATTATTTCTATAAACAATTCTCTAGTATTTCATAAATACGCGAGAACACCTCAAATAAACATTTAGTGATATCAATTTGGATTTTATATTTGCTGCATGTATCAAATACATAAAGAAAACACAATATCATACACAACATAACCTGTATGATAATTCCTATTGCTAATGCATAAGGAATCCAACTTACATGTTCTCCTTTTAATATGGTGCTCTTGTATATCATTTTGGGACAATCCCTATATCTTTTATACTCACCATAAAAGACATCATTTGCATTCCAAAATTGAATATTAACACAACTAAAGTTGATTTTAGTACAAGCATATTGTTAAAATCAACAGCGAGTTGTTTACTTTTTTATAAATATCAATGTACCTTTTAACATTCTTTCTTATGAACACACGCTTTCTCTGCATTTTGATTGAAAATCAAACTATTTGATATTTCTATCAAAATACTTATTCAATATCTATGCTTATAAAATGATACATTTGTATCGTTTCTTGGATCATATGCAAAAACTCACAAACTCAGTATCGCTCCCACCGACTTTGAGGCGTTTTTGGTTAATATGTGTAAATGGCTTACTCTAAATCATTATTTAGAATTTTCTGTTTCAATACACAAGTACCAAACACTAAGTCTTATCGAGCAATAATTTGTGAGTAAATTTGAATTAACTTGAGCATGTTGAATACCGAATCTGTTATGCTAATTTCAATAATTGAAATTTGCGATATTATTCTCATCAACATTGCTTATTTAATTCCAACCGCATTAGTCTTTCCAATAAAGACACAATCTCGGTCGATGGATCACGTCTCTTTGGTTACAATCACCAAAATCATATTTTGATAGAGTACTTGGAATTCTTTTATATTTACGAATCATACCGTATAGAATCAACAATCTTAATGGTTTAATTGAACTACCGAGGGTAATGTATATTTTCGACATTAATAAGAAACTCATAATTTATCTTCGATGTACGAGAATACTTATTAGACATTCAAATATTATGTGTTTATTTAAGTTAGTTAATTTTATTTCACCTCATATAATCAGTTCTATTTATGGATCAGATCCAATTCCATTTAACTACCAAAAATTTCTCAAACAAATTCCTTCACAATGAAGTTGATATATCTTGAAACAACAATTGTTTCTTAGTGCAAATAGAATAGGGATTCATAAATGCTTTATAAACTTTTTTATTTATAACACTAATTTTAGTTTTACAAAAATTATGTTCAAAACATAAATATGTCATTTGATGACAGACCTTTCCAAAAACCTTTTGGAGATTCATACAAGATCCCTCATGAACAATTATTACGTGCAATCTTTCGACTCGCACAACCTGCCAACTCCTTGGCCTAGGATATGTTGGGATTTTTTACAAACTCTTATCTTGTATGATTTTGTAAACTGTTGTTTAGATGAAATAATATCAACCTTGTGTACTAATCTTAAGCACATGACCTTGTAGAAATAAACTAACTCAACTTCACTCACAATTAATCGTAAATTGTCCAACAAGGTCTAATTACTCCTTATCGATGCATCATTATGTATCACATGGAGGAGTGACTTTTGAGATTTAATCTATATTCATTTTTAGGTGCTTTTGTAACTCTTTCCAATATACTCGCTTATTCGACCAAATCAAATCATTTTATTCCATTGCATGTTATTTTATTTACTTTTCTTTTAGATTCTATGATTTTATCATAAACTTACTACATGTGTATCCAATATATATGTACATGTTGGTAATAGACTTGTGATTGCATACATCAATATGTATTAATTCAAACAGTTCATTAATTCTTATGATGCTCCCACTGAATGGGTGCATAGCCATTAATCGTTTGAGATATAATTAACCTGTATCATTCATAATCACGTAGTAAAATTATTTTTCAAAACTACGACTTGGTCTATAATTCCAAAACAACTGTAAATAATACTTGAAACATATGTATTTTTTTTGCATCACTTTTAATATGAAAACAAATTCCATAATATAGTTCTATTTCATAACGAATATTCTTAATACTCATGTTGAAATATAGTTATATCTATTTTTAGTCAATACAAAAAATAAAAATTATTTTACAAATAATGTTCGGTATATTTTACGAAAACAATTTTCATAATTTGATGCAATCATTAGATGCTATATGGCATGCTCTCACTATTTTCGCCATTAGTATAACAACATACTAAATTTAGAGGTCCACCATTCACTTGATATTGTTAATATTGTCTACTTATTTCATATGCTGCAACTAGTTTATAATGGAGAGTTCTTTGATCAAACACCTTGAACTCAAAGAAATAAATGTTATAGAATACAATTTTCTATATGAAAATACATTTTGAAATAAAAATCATATTTCATATTCCAATATTAAGAATCAATTAGTATTACAGTTCTTGTTTCCAATGTTTCTCTATGAAGCAGAAGTGACATTTCATTCTCTTCATTCCAACTTTACCTTAAATTACATCTATTCTTATACATTCATTTTTCTTTCAAATGGTCAAACTATTCAAAAAAACCATACTATAATTCATAAAAAAACTTTTACATAAGCACATTCGATTATTCTTAACATTTAAGACATCAAATATGTTGCACTTTGTAACGACCCGGACTTTTCGACGGTAAATTGTGAATATTTAAATGGTTTTTTAAATATTTAATTTGAATTATAGATTGATTTTGAATATGAAAATTGGTTTTATTTATAAAATAAATCCAGAATTTAAATATAGCGATTTATTGAATAATTTAATTATTGAATTTTATAACTGAATATTGGTCGAATTATTGCATCTTGAGTTTTAAGCTCGATAAAAATAATGTAAAGGTTTGTAAAATTTATATTAATAATGATAAAGATAGTAAAATTTTTAAAATTGAAATTAAAAGTGGTCTGTTCAATTTTAAAAAATAGTTTGTTCAAATTGACATTTTAAAGTAGCCTTCCGGGGCACGGTCTCGGAATTCGAAGAAACTAGTTCCATTGGATCCATAATAGTGTATTATTATCGGATTTCAAATTTGTAGCATTTGGAGTTATCGTTTGATCGATGGTATATAAACGCGTTAAAATTAACATCGAATTTAATATAATAATTATGTCCAAAATGCCATCTTCTCCATACGGTCGAATTAGCACTCGAAATCTTTTCCATTGCGTTCGAAATAGGAATATAACATTATGAATACCTAGCAGCACCCTCCGATAGGAGGTCGAGATTTTTAGTTATGTAATCGAGACGATTTGGGAATTTTAAAATAATATATACAATATGTTGACCAGTCAAAACCATTTCACATCAGCGCTTTTTCCCTTCCTATCAGAAATCACTGTAGCTAACCGATCCATACACGCAGCCTTCTCTTCATCTCATTTCAAATCTTTTTAAAGCCGTCTATCTTCTTTGAAATTTGCGTACAATTCCTGTGACTTCTCTCTAAAACGAAATCGACCTTCCCTTCAAAAATGAACAGACCGAACGAAATAGAACAAAAAAATCCAAGCGATCTCCTTCCTTTATAAAAATCGTTCTCTCTCTCTTCTTCAATTTAGGTAAGAAGAAAAAAGGGAGATTTTAATTCGAAGTCAGTTTGTTGAAAATAATATTTCAATCGAATTCTGTAACGACCCGTAAGTTTTCAATAGTTTTAAATGGTTTTATTTAACGTATTTAATTGAATTTTGGTGGAATTTTAAATAATAATATTTTGGAACAAAAAAAAATTATATTTGGAATACGTATACGAAGATATAACAGATAGTAAATTTTCACTTAATTATATGGGAGTTTATTTTTTTGTGTAATTCTATTTCAATCTATATCGGTTAAATATTGCTGATAACAAATTTATTTCCAAGCCTGAATATTTTTACATAAGAAAATTCTAAATCATCTTCTGATGGAGACGTCATTTTTCGTTTTTCTAAATTCGGACCTTTTTAGCTCCGTCGATCTTATTTTATGTGTTTTACTGCATTTTTCCTTGGTAGAAAATTCGAATTTTTATAACTCAATCATACCACTGATATCTGTATACCGTTTTGATCGCCTCGTCGTGCTGATCTCAGTGGTATATTTATCTCTGTATTTTGAAATTCAGTGCATAACGGAAGCAATAAATTGTTCGTTATAACGGTACCTTTAAATTGTGACCGTTAATCTTTCCGTTAATTTTTCCTTCTGTTTCAAATGTGAAACGTGCTGTGCACGTAAACAATTAAATGCTTTAATAACTTTTGCTTGGTAAACGGTCACCGGTTACATCTACATTAATATCAATTTAATTATGGTACGTTTTCTTTGCCTCTTGGTTCATATCTCTTTTCACACTATATACAATTCCAAAGACATCTATATATAGTGACACAGAGAGCACGCAACTGTTCTTTACTCACCCTTCTTTTTCTCCATTTATTCATCAAATAAAACCCATCAACTTCTCTTCCCCAAGGCCGGTTCTCTCCTTCCTCCCCGAGTTGATGCTTCTCCCTCTCTTCCTCGTGCTAGAAACTGCCTCCACCGACCCTCTTCTTCCCGCCCACCGTACTAGCCTTCATTTCCTCTCCAGTCGGCCTCGCCTTCGGCCTTTGTTTCCTACAACCCGAGCCACCAATTTTCCCCAACCTGCGACCATCTCCCTCCGCCGTGGTTACACCCCTCAACACGTCAAACATGTACGCCACCGCCGCCATCAGCCTCGGCCCACCAAACATCCGACTCGACCGACCTGCTCTCCCACACTCACACCCTCCTCTTCCTCCAACCATGCTTAACCCAAGCAGAGACCAATTCCGAAGCTGCATCTCCACGTCGCCTCACTCATGTGCTCGCCTTCGTCGCTGCTTCCGACGGCATAGTCTTGGAGAACCTCGCCGTCAGATTTATGAAGGAGATTCAAGTTTCTGATGCACGTGCGTTTTATGGTTTTCAGATCGCCATTGAAAACATCCACTCTGAAATGTACTCGTTGCTTCTGGAAACGTACATCAAAGACCCCTAGCCGATTTCTGTTCGTCCACCATCCTCCAAGAATCCGCCTCCCACTCTTGCTGCACACAAGGCCGTGACTTCCTCTTGCTTTGCCGAACACAACCACCCATCATTTCCGCGCTTCCACTTCCGCCTTGTAATCAGGCGCAGCACTCTTTCCTTGGTACCTAGCCACCTCGTTTCTCTCATGTATGTTTCAGTTTTTCAATTTTTGTTTACCGAGAAAAGTTTTGGTTTAAAGCATGTTAATTCATAAGTTTTGTATATGTAGTTTGGATCTGATGTTTGCCGTTCTAATATCATGTTAGTTTATAAATATTTTAAGTTTTACAGATAGGTGTTGCATTGTGTAAGTTTTATAATAGTTTTTTTTTACAGAGTATATATATATATTTTTATATATAATAGTTTGCATGCGTGAGTATAATGTTGATCTGGGTTTCCAGTGTGTTCTGTTTTATGTGTAGTGTATATATATTATGTTACATTTTACGTATGTTTTGATATACAAGTATGCTTTTAAATTTTAGAACTTGTCTGCATATTTGCTTTGTTCAGTGCATCATTTTAAAGTATATATGAAAGTGTATTGAGTCAAAAAAAAAAAATTTAAAATTAATCACATAAGCTTTTTTTTTGTGAAATGCATCATTCGTTACTTTAGAAATGGTTGTAAATTTTAGTTGTAATAAAATATGTTAGTAAGTATAGTTTCGCATAATGCAGAAAAAGAAAAAAAGAAAAGAAAAAGGGTATTGCAACCGGTTTTGCAAGTATAGGCTGGTTTAGGCTGTTGTCTGCACTTGTAGGGAGGGATAGAGTTGTATATTGCTTTATTTGAAAGTATGAACATGTTACAACTGTTGTTGGTATTCTAACCGTTCGTTATATATATATTAATATGTAGTTTTATTCATTCAAGTATATAGTTGTTAATGTTTTGGTATATGTTAAATTTCTAATACACATAAGTACAATATACATATGTGTTGTGTAACTGCGTAAGAATAAAAATTAGTTTGCATGTGTATATATATAAATCGTGGTCTGCATTTTATCTTATTATTGATTTTTTTATGTACTTTGATTTAACATATATGCGGCTTTAAAAGGATAATATATTTTACTTATAGTGTTTTAAATTTAATTTTGATTTGAAATTTATATCATATATCTTGTTTCGATTTATATCAAGATGGTTCTAAGTCATTTTCATCAATTCTTATCTCCCAGCTTTGCTCAATTCGTGTCGATTCTCGCTTTGATTCGATTCGTCATCCAAATTTCAGTGATCGTATCAGTGCGCGTGTCCGTGTCATCTTTTGCATTATCTAGCCTTGAAAGGTGAGCAATCACTCACGATTAACATTCTTTTATTCATTAAATATTGATTTCAATTGAAACGACAATTGAAATATGCTGCTGTAGTTATTTAAATTTGTTATATACGCTATTATCTGTAACTGTTCACCTGCGGGATATGACACCATATCCTGTTGTTTATATTTTATTGTTATTGATGATATATGCCTGTTATTTTATTGTATTATCTGTTATCACTCTGCAAGTTCCCTGTAGTTTAGAAATCACTATGGATTGAAATGATACATGCCCGAACGGACTTTAGAATAGGAGAAAATTGTTATGGGTTGAAATGATAAACCCAAGCGATTTTCAGTTAATTGAATTTGGGATTACGGGTTGAAATGATATCCGCCCGTATATATTTAGTGTACGGATTGAAATGATAAATATCCGTAGCACTAGACTATATGATAGGAAATATATACAGACACCGTTGGTCCATATAAATATTCTGAAAATAAATTTTATAATTTTGGAAAAATTTATATGGTTTAAATAATATTGATTCTTAAGATATTATATAAATGGAAATTTTATATATAGATTTAGTCGTAATATTTGATTTAAATTAGATTAATTTAATACGGATAATATGGTTGAGTATTTATGTAAATCTATATTTCAAATAGATTTTCTTGTAGTAAATTAAATAATTAAGATTGAGAGATAAATTGGGGTTTATTAAAAATGGTATTTAAATGAGGATTTATTTAATTAAATCAATTTGAAATTTTTGAATGGGAAATTTAAAGGTATGATTTTCTAACTGGATTTTTGATTTATGTGATTTAATGAATATTTCACATTTAAATAAATTAAAGAAAATATTGAGTAAAATGTAATTTAAGGATACTTAAATGATATTGTATCTAATGAGGGAGTATTTCAAGACTAAATAATAACGAGGTTAAATCGAGATCTATATGAAACTGTTAAATTGAACATTTAAATACTAAAGCTTTGAACTATATTGGAATTTAAATGGTTTATTTTGAGATTCAGATCCGTATTTGAAATCAATATAGTTGAATTTGTTATTTAGAAACTAAATTGAATTAAAATGAAAATTTAGGTTGAACTAAATTTGAATTTATTATTTAGAAAACTAAATTGAATAAAAATTTAGTTTGAAACGTTGAATACTTAAAGTCTTGAAATATATTGGAATATAAAGGGGTATTTTGTGATTACAAATCCGAATTTGAGATCGATAAAATTGAAGTGGTTATTTTTAGAATTGAGTTGAATTAAACTTGAAAATACTTTACTGTATAAATTATTTAATATATGTAAATACTATTTTGGGAAATGTAGGAATAATTGAAGTAAAAATGATATTGGTTTGAAGTACAAATAAAGGGAATGGCCACGGTGTTATAGTGTATATTTCTACTTTGTAGATAGTTCTATGGACCCTTAGAGGATGGTTATCCCAAACATCCTTTAAGTTATTTGTATTTCAGTTGATATTTCACTTGAGTTGGATTTATTGATATAAGAATGTTAATCCTGACTCGAGTGTTTTGTGTTTTGCTTTACGCTCGGGTCAGACTGAGTTGATACAGCATTTAAGACTCACCTTCGAAGTTGGAGCTTTGTTTGAAGATCCAGCTATCTATCCTTCCGGTCATCCAGTTGATTGGTTCAAAGAAGTCATCTGCTCGTACTGGAGACTTCACTGCAACTGGGATATTCTGATGTATTTTATTTCTCTATCCCCGATGTATGTAGTAGCTTTATGAACTACTATTCCTTATTTATTCCGCTGCATTTTATTACTCTGTGTCTGTGATCCGTGACTGATTTATTTACTATATATGTTGAGTTTGTCACATTTAAATTAACAACGCGGTATTTTGAATTATTCAAGTCGGACATGTATGGTTTATTGTCGATTTGAATGGTCCAAAATAGCGGGCTGTTACAAATTCGCAAGGCTTGGAAGAGGGCAACGGTGAGGCGGGAGCCTGGGTCCGAAACGAACACCACAGTGATGGTAGGTTGGGCGCTTTGCCAAGGAGGCTCGCGTGTGATGTGGGGCATTCGTGATGATTTGGGGGTGCGTGCGACCTGGAAAGGACATCTTGATCTGATGGCGCGATCGATGTTTGGGGGCTGGTTTGTCTTGTATGAAGCTCGGTCGTGGTCAAGGAAGAGGGAGTTGCTGCGTGGAGACTGGACGACAGTATCATCGATGTGTGGAGTGGAGGAGGGAGGCCGATGTTTTGATGTGCTCGACGTCGATGGGCGCAGTTAAGTGAAGTCGCGATGCTGGGCAGCCTCGTGCTAGTGCTCGGGTACGGTGGTGGGCAGATGTAGTTAAGCACGCTGTCGTTCGATCGAGTAAGGTAGTTAAAATTTTAGTTATCTTTAATGAAAGTTAGGACAGTGAATATAGAAATGTATGTATATATATATGCTTGTTAATACAAGTCGTAAAATTTCATACAAGGTTATATCACACGGAATCATTCACATAGGAATTTGAAGCCGTGGATTCTAGGCGAGAGAATTTAAATTGGAACGATTATCAGACTCAAAAATTAAGGTGAGAATTTCTCACTCATTTGGATTACCGTATTTAAATTTAAATGTTTAAATTTAAATTATTGGATGTTGATTGGATTGATAAATTTATAATTATCTGTTGGATGACAATATATATATAGTAGTATATATATTAGTAATTGAAGTGATATTCCCGATTACTATAGCGGATGAGACCCTATGCATTCCGCATAACATCAAATGACCCTATATACCGTGATATACCCCTCGAAGTGGGATTGGTATTTTTATTGCTGTCTAACATCTGTGGATGCAGGAAAATAGGTTGGATGCATCCAACTGGATTCCTCAAATATATTATTTTTCTTATATTTAAAATGTTGGACTGTCGTGTGTTGTAAATTTTAAATGATATAATGGCACGGAAATTATTTGTGGAAATATTAAATATCATAATATTATTTTAAAATTTCTAACGAATCAAAAGGATATTTTTTTAAGTTAAAGTATATATATCGAAATTTAGGTTATTTAAAGGAGACTGTTGAATAAGCAAAGATAGATTTTTGATCGTACAAGATAATGCGGAAAAAATATTTTAAATAGAGAATTTAAAATAAATTATATAAAGGAATTTTTAAAGACAGGATTTAAAAATGATATTCGGGGAATATGGAAGGAAATTGAATTTATAAAAATGGAATTTTATTAGTGAGGCTATTTTTAGTAAAAACTCAAGGAGTTGTAAAAATTTATAAACGAAGTTTTTAAAAAAAGAAAGAAAAGCAAAAAGAAAATGAAATCAGGTGATAAATTGGAAATATAAAAGTACAGGAAGAATTTTATATTTGAATATGGGAATAGGGTAAGAAAAGTTAGTGGATACTATTTTTAAAAGGGAAGATGACTAAAGAGACCGAAATGGAAATGACGTGATGGAAATCGAGAAATTAAAATTTTGATTATTCAGATTTTAAAAATATATTTTTAATAATAAGTTAAGTTCTAAATTTTAAAAAGGGAATTTTTTATTTATTAAACTATGCAAATTTTAACGTTAGATAGTATTGAATATTTTAGAAGTGAATTTTTAAATATTTAGTACTTATTTTAATAAAATTCTAAATTTAAAAACCTGCTTTGAAAGTGATGTTATAAAAGGGTGTTTTCAATATTTTAAATAATTATTTGGATATGTCTTAAAAATAAATCATTACTATTTTCTTTAAAATACTTATTTTATTTACATATGTATGTGTGTGTGTATAGAGTTTCGAAAGGGTTTTAAAATTTATTTATAAATCTTCTCGAGGGTTGAAAGAGTTATTTAATAGATGTGCCTTATAAGAGAATTCTCAAAGCGAAGTTTGGGGAAAAGTTGGAAAATTCAGGCTTCGAAAAAACAAAAAAAATGGAATTCATTAAATGAAGTAGAAGAGAAATTGGGATTATAAGCAAGTATAATTGGTTTTGAAAATATTAAGGGAGTTAATTAAGGTATTCCAGAATTTATGGAATTTGTTGTAAACTAGTCGAGTAATTTACAAATAAAATTGTAAATGATTTTGAGAAAAGGAAAAAGAAAAATAAAAGGAATATTTTCCAAGTGTTGAATATCAAATGAAGTGGGAAAAATATTCTAAGTATCGGAAAGGGTTGGAAATGTTCCGTGAAAATAAAAGGAATTTTGAAAACTATTTTCAAAATGTTGAAGTATGGGTAATATCTTATGAAGATATTTTGAAATAAATTTTGGAAAAATTATAATAAGGCCTGATGATTGTTATGGATGTGTGTTGATAGTTAAATAACCGACTATCAATTTTGACCAATTTTCGTTAATCATTTCGAAGAGACCGGGACCGGATTAATTATCCGGAAACCACTTCGATCTAGTTTAAACATAACGAATGAATACCGTGAAGATGATGAAGACGGTGATTCGGTTTGTCCAAACCCAGGACAATTTGTATGGATGAATGTTATCAGTGCATTATCATTGGAGGACAATGAGCATTCTAAGTGAATATTTCTAAAAAGGTAATCGTAGCCTCTAGCCTCATCAGTCAGGAATGACCAAAAAGCAGGAGAGATGCAGCAATGCTAAGTAGGTAGCACCCAAGCAGGGTATGTCTATCATCTTTCTAGATAACCTTAGATATTATCACTACATGTGAAAGGAGCTCGCAAAGGGTGGGAGCACCTGGAATGATAACATATTTGGTCTATCCAAGTCAGGGATAGTCCGGTCTTGTGTTAGCAGAGATCGATAGGTTCGATCTTGGTACGTTGTTCTAGACGTGTATTGTGACTGGTGGTAGCCCAGTGCCTAGTCATTCATTTGGAATCCATTCTCTAATAAGCACCGTACGGTTTTGATTGTGCCCAACTATGCTGAAACGTGATATGCAAGCATTCGAGCTATTTTCTATTTACTTTCTATAGACACTATTATAATATCAGACGAATTGATAAAAATGATTTTGGTTATCGTAAGGTAAAAAACCGTTGTGTTTATTTGTGATGTGGTCTTACGAGATACCTTTGTTGTCGAAGAATTTTGAAAATTAATAATTCAAATTGAGTGTATTTTTATCACGCTGGTTTTCCAGACTGACTCGGGTGTTGTTTTATTATAATGCTCGGGTCAGACGGAGTATTACAGATTCAGGTTAAAATGTTATTGAGCTCAGGAGAAGGGCTGGTGGAGTTCAGACATATATCACGTACTTGGTTATTTTCGCTATGTGTGGACAAGTTATTAAAGTGTCTAAATTTGATGTGTTGAATTGTTGCACTCTGATAGTGGTGTATATATTAATAGTATAGTTCTTGTATTTAAAATATGTTGTTATATATTATATTTTGTTCCTCTGTGATTGTGAGATTCTGTTGTTGTTGTTTCTATTTTTCTTCCACCTTTTCTTCTTCATTCCTAATGAACTGGTATTTTCGGCACTCGGCTGCTCAGCATCTAATACAGTGAACGTATTGATGTCGATTATCGAGGTCGAAAATCCTCGTTCTGTTTCACACTTTATGTAAACCGATCAAGATGACTTTTTAATGATCAAGATCTTAGATGTTATCATAGTTTATGGTCTTGTATTACATTAACACAATATGATCATTTTGAAATCATTCAAATTGAACACGCGATCTTAAAATACTGTTTATTGGCTTACTTCGATGAACTAACTTCATCGAAATATTGTGCCTCACAAACTATGACTGTTCACCATATAACATTTATATCTGAAAGTACATGGATCAAATATCTATAGTCTTGAATTGCATTTAGAGTTCAAAAACTCATAAAATGCAATACACGACCTAAACCAAATAAACATATAAGTGACCAACTTACGAATGTATTAAGTAGTTGAAATTAGGCACTTGCATGGGTATAGAAACATTATATAACATGCAATTAGAATTACTAGTGAGTGTATATTATATTTCTATTTGTCAACTTTCAATTCAGTTTGTTTATATATGTTAATTGACAAATGTTTTATCAATCATATTAAATGCACAAATTAATCATTGTAGATAATTATAACATTATATAGCATATGTTCTTACAATATTAAAAAGGTTAAATGTTACTATTTCATTTTTCTAATAAGGCTCCCACTTGTCTTTTATGTTTCTCCAAACCCTAAGATGAAACATAGAAGTCTTACAACTTTACTAGTGGATGTTAGGACTCGTTTGTTTTGGTATTCTGACCTTGTGTTTGCTCAACAAATCATAGCCCCACAAACGATGGGTGACTCCTTATCGGTTGTATCATATACAACTCCTAACACGTTTTTGCTTAATATAATCTCATTTTGACCTTGAGTTTGCTCAATAAATCGAAAGAGATTATTCGCTCATACCCACCATATCGTGATGACCTAAGTATAGTATATGTACCTTGAGTTTGCTCAACAAATACATATAGTTATCTTACCTCATCTGTTTAATATATTGATAATACTATGCATAACATCCCTAGCTTGAGTTTGCTCAACAACTAAGGAGTATGTAAGTAATTTATTAATATATATATGGTAGAGGTATTGAAGATTCATAATCTTCAATATATATTGAGTGATATCGAATTATAAAATAATATATTTCATATGAAATGCCCCACTGATTCAAGTATCAGACACATCAGAAATCACTGTATATGTACATTTATGTATGTAATTATTTCTCAAGTCTATTTGGGTTTCTTAGTTTATAAGTCTTATTGTTATGTAACTTTTATACTTCATATTACTTATATGATAGTCTTATGTATAATATATCATTCATTAAACCTTATCTAATTAATTTTAATCAATTAACTCTTTAATAAATTTTAAATTAGTATTCCAATATTACTTTTATATTGGACATATCTACTATAACATTTATAGTGTATATTAAACCTTTATAGTGTAATATACATATATCATATATATGTGTATTTTATTTAGTTAATTAACCTTTAATTAATTTATCAAATTAACCATTTTTTTTAAAATTTATTAATTTCAAAATTTATCTTGTATACATACATGTATACTTATGTTATTTTAAACATTTTAAAATAATATAACATATATCAACATATATAATACATGCATATATGCATTAATTAATTAACACATTTAATTAATTTAATTTATTAATCTTATTAATAAATTTAAAATTTGAAATTATTATATAAATATTTTCAAACATTTTGAAAATATCATTATCCTTTCAAACATTTTGAAAACTTATGCAGTATTATAATTTTTATAATAAACGTGTTTTATTTTAAATTTAACTATTAAATTTAAAATATTTAACATTAATTTTCAAAACGATTTTGAAAATTAGTCCAAGCCCAAAAGTTGGGCCTTTTCTATTAGGAGCAACCTTTGGGCTCACTTCACCTTTTGGGCCAGGCCGGTAACCAGGTTGGACAGGGCATTGATTACCCAATTCCAATCCAAGACATTACATTTCTAGATACCATACTAAGTGGGCAAGCATAATTATTTAGCCCTAATATGACTAATTTAGACTGCATAGGCCATTGGGATCCGATACCATTGTTAGAACTGGACCAGCCCACAGCGAAAGTTGTGGGTGAATTTCAAATTTTTTACCCTATTGGATCTTTATTGGGCCTATGAAGTCTAACTGAATTATAACATTTCTAAATTTCATTTAAATAAAATTATTTATTTTGTTTAAATTTAAATATATTATGATATGAAATTAATTTTATTTGATTTAGTTTATACATAAATGTATTATGTACATATATGTGTGAGTGCATATATAACATAATAATCCGTGAAAGATATAATATATTAATATGTCCATATGTAGATGTTGGGATTTACATCACAATAGACATATTAGCTCATTTTGCATGTCATGTATGTTGTTCAAATATATGCATGTATATGTGTTACAAAACACACACACATGTATGTATAAATATAATATACATAATATATGGACATAAAACATTTATATGTATTTATAATTACATATATTTAGAAAGAGAGAGAACAATTATTAAAAATTATTTATAATTCAAAATTAACTTAGTTTTGCAAACATAATAATTTTAGTATTTTAGTTTGTATATTTATGAATAAAATACGTTTTCATCCATAAATAATTAACATAAAATAATCTATTGCTGAAGATTAAAAATTTTATAATTTTCAAAAATCTAGGACCATAAAATAGAGCTTAGAAAAAATCTGGAGATTTTTTCAAAGTTGAAACATTTTTTTTAAAAACAAATACATTGCCTTCGATAATAATTATTTAATATAAATTAATATATTATTAAAAATTTAAAATTTAAAATTTCACTAATTCTAGGATCATGAATTAATGGTTAAGAAAAATTTTGAATAATTTTTCGATTAAATTATCATTTTTAATAAATCATAAACAGTTTTCCCGGAATAATATTAATTTTTAAAAATAGCAAAATTTATTAAAAATCCTAAATTTTTTCTCCATGTTTCTATAATGGTATAATATTTTTTTTAAATATAAAATTGAATTTTTAATGTAATAATTATTTTATATATAATAAATAATTCAAAATTCAATAAATGTTAATTTAAAAATAAGAATATATGTATGATAATTAATTTTTGAATTTGTAAATTCATATTATGTATAAATAAGTGTACTAGATTTTTTAAATCATACATATACATATATATATCTTACATACGCATATATGCTATTATGAGTGAGAAATATACACTAATATATATACATATATATGAGTTTATTTATAAATAGATATAAAACAATTATTAATGAAAGAAATTAGTTTTGTACAGTAAACAACATTTGTCTATATATAAATCAAATAGAATAATAAACAAATTATGCGCATAACCAATTGGTTTGTAACAACTACATTTACTTACAAAAATCTCACCTAACTAAACATATAGTGGCAATATATTAAAACAGATACGAAATTGCTCATTATAGGATCATTTAATTACTGTAATATGAATTAAAACTACCAATTTAATGATGTCTTTGAATCCACATTGAAACAGTGACTTTCCATCCTTTTACTGTTCTTGATTCTTCAGATTGCAAGTTCGGAATCACCGACCTCTAAGTATCGAATAGTATTATTTTAATTTGAAATACATTTGAGAATTTTGGAGTGGATTGAGAGCTATGTTTTAACCAGCACTGTAGAAGGTAATGGCGACCAAAATAAGGTCAGTCGTTATTTTTAGAGATACATACATACATATACATATACATATACATATACATATACATATACATATACATATACATATACATATATGGTTGTATGAGAGAGAAACGAGGAAAACCTTTTTACCCATTCTCATTTGATCTCAACCCATTACCTCCAAGCCAATTTCCTATGTTTTAGCCACATTTAGACTTTCCCAAAACCAAAATTTTGCAGCCCTAATGATGGGCTTTAAACCCATCTAAGCCCAAACCAAAATACCATGCAATTAAATCTAATTTAATCGCTTGTCGATATTGTATACCGATCGATACATTTATAACTGTTATAAATATGTATAACATTCTTTATTTCTCAAATCATATTCAAATTTTATAATTATTCATAAATATTAATTAATTTAATTAATTTATAACAATTATAAACTAATTAGATCGTTCGGTCTTAAGAGAATTCATCATTTCGGCTGGGTAACTCTTGGGTGTAAATTTGATCAGCGATTAGCATCGAACTATTCTAATGTTAAAGTTCACACATCACTTAGCCGGTGGTGTGACATTATGGCCAAATTTATCACTTGCTCATTTTTGGTAAAATCTAATTTATTTTAATAAGCGTTACACGGTTGTGACATTTGTTTACACCAATTCTCTTCGTCAAAACTATATCACTTTGGACTTATGGAATGTGGTAATGGTCAAATTCCAACCTCATCCACATTCAACTTTATAGCCCAAATACAAAGTTCTTGGTTCAATAATAACAATTATTATTAATCGAAATGCTCTAGCCAGAGACTTTGACTTTGAGTTGACTGTGATACTAACCGCATATAATAGAGGAGACGAATCCTCTCTTGAATAGTGCGTCACTTCCACTACTTCTACTCGACCCAACTATAGCCACTCGAAGGATGCCATGCCATGATTTGGCTATAAGCAAAGCGGAGGTTTCATATTGAAGATCCATATTATTCGTAAGTCGAGAGAACTATGTAAATCAGTCACATCGATATTTTCTATTTGACCTTAGTTATATTAACCAACAGAAAATTATCGAGTGAGTCGTTCCATAATTATCCAATAACTATTAGTATGTAATCCTTAGGTTCCCCCAACCGTCATGAGCAATACACTGCCTAACATTTGGAGAGCGTTACGTACTCCAGTCTCAATGGATACATCGATATCCAGTCTCAATGGATCTTGACTAGGAACATTTAAAATGGTATATTTGTCTCGTTGTGATAAATTACTCACGGTTACAATACTTCATAACTACTATCACAAAGTATACTATTTATGAATTTTTCTCTGAAATATTCTTTTAATTAAGTAAGTTAATTAATACAATCACATTATATCAAGTATATAATAGGAAGAAAATACCTTTTATTTCGTACAAGATTGGTCAACGAGTTAGATGTATGTAACAAATTACATAATTGCCCTTAGAGCATACCCTTAACTCTATCACATAGTTCACCCATAAAAACTGTGATTAGTAAGTTATTGGAGTTACCAATAGGTTCATAGTGGTCCCATGAAACCTAGGTTATAAAGAGTGGTTGGCAAGGGCCAATTGGTTTGTAGTGCACCCATGAAAACTATATCCGGATTTAGTTATTGACAGTTGCCAATAGGTGCCTAGTCAACCCATGAAAAATATGTTAAGAGAGGAGTTATTGTAGTCATCAATAAGTTTTAAGAGAACCCATGAATTAATTAAGTTAACTGGCAGGGGCTGATAGGTTCATAGTGCACCCATGAAAACAATGAATTAGAACAGAGAGTCCATATATTATGTAAAGGTCATTAGTAAGCCTATGAAAACTAATAGGTTAATGGTAACCCTAGAGACCATAAATATGACAGAGAGTCAATTAAACAGAGGATGGGAAATCCAGAATGTTTTAACTTGTATATATATCATCATAATATTTGAAATGACTATGTTTTTAACCATTGTGGATGCAGGACCATATTACATGGTTTTGTAAAGGTTTTAAGATACTAGTGAAGAGAAAACCCATTATGTTAAGCGACATGGTCTCACTCGATATCTAAATGGTTTG
Organism: Allium cepa; assembly: GCA_030765085.1. Classification (NCBI taxonomy): domain Eukaryota; kingdom Viridiplantae; phylum Streptophyta; class Magnoliopsida; order Asparagales; family Amaryllidaceae; genus Allium; species Allium cepa. The sequence goes on along the minus strand of CM060929.1, from coordinate 674,614,094 downwards.
AGATGTTATATTATTATTCATTCCAGGCTTTATGTCTGACTCGAAGTTTATGTTTTCCCCTTAAACTCTAGGGTACTCAACCAATTTTGAGTAATTTGAGAGTTTTATGTTTTTAGGCACCTTTTTAGACGAATAAGCTTTCAGAGACATGCAAAAGGCATGATAGATATCTATAGTTCTCTTTTATTTGATTCCGTTGTGTTTTATAATGATAAAGTTGTTAAATTGCCTAGATATATTCTGATCATCCAAAGGGGCATCTTCATATGTCGCTCTTGGCATATGTTATAATAAATACATTTTACATGAACGTGGTTAACGACTGTGGGATTATGTAATGAATTGGAAGTGTTTTGAAATGAAATGTGAACTTGTTTGATGTTTTAATTTTTTTCCATATTCATGTGTTTCTATGTATCAATGAATCTAACATCGCCGTATTTGATCGTCGAGGATTAACAACTATGGATGACTACAGCATTCGTAGCCATTAGTTTTAGGCCTCTAAGTAAGAGGATGTTACAAGTTGGTATCAGAGCATAGGTTTATGAAAACTTAAAAGAAAAGTTAAACCTAAAAGCTTTTAGAAACATAATCCATTGAATTAGAAATATGACTGGGGTTTGGTCTAACACTATAGGAATGTACTTGTATTTGATATATATATATATATATATATATATATATATATATATATATATATATATATATATATAAGTACATGCCCCCCCTCTTTTAGACTGTTCTTTTGTATCTTACTAAAGCTTGTATGCAGATTTATGAGAAAGAGGATATGGAAGCAGGAAACATAAGAGGAAATCCGGATGGAGGAAGCACCACAACCAATAGAAATGCTCGACCTAATACTAAAGGAACCAAGGTCGATCGGCTAATGCTAACCAAAATGTTGAGGCCAATGTTGTTGCTGGAAATTCGCCAGTAGATGCGGGGATGGTATATGAGTTTTAGCCAATCTTTTGCAAGCTGGGGTTGTTGGTAACGTTGGAGGAGCTAATCTTGTGGCTCCAGTTGGGAATAACTGTGCTAAGTTGGGCAAAGACTACACCAGTCTGGGTGGAAAGCCGTTTGTTGGAACAGAGGATGTTGTTGAGGTTTGGGAATTGGATATTGCACTGTGAGAGGATCTTTATTGATCTAGGCTTGGATGATGAAAAAATAGAGGAGGTTGGCCTCTAGGTAGTTGCAAGGGACAACACTTCACTGGTGGAATGGTGTGACTGCCGAAGTTCCGGAGGAAGAGATGGCATGGACTATTTCAGAATGAGGTTTGAGCAAAGGTTTTTGTCTGAGGTTGCTTAGTCGGCATTAATGATGAAGTTTATGGACTTAGTCCAGGGGAATATGTCAGTAATCGAGTCTGCTATTAAGTTTGATTAGCTGTCTCGATATGGATATGCCACTATAGACACTGACATCAGAAGGAATGAGAGGTTCATTCAAGGACCAAGACCTGAGCTTTCTAGAATGACCATGACTCATATCCATGATCCTTGCAATGTGGTGGTGGAGATGGCCATTCGCCATGAGGAGATGCTGGCTGGTTGTGTTAGAGAGAAGCTAGTTGAATCCCAGGGTCCTCGGTGAAAGAAGAGGAAATTCTTTAAGAAGGAGGGATCCTAGAAGGGGGATGCTACCAAGAAGACAAAGGCTAATTTGGTGCGCTTCAAGTGTGATAAGAAAGGCCATTATGCCCACGAGTGTCGGACAGACAAAGGGAAGAAGCCTACAGAAAAGAAGAACGTGAAATGCTTCAACCGCGACCAAGTTGGGCATTATAAGAACCACTGTCCAGAGCCAGTCAAGGCGGACAGAGGGAAGGTTTTTGCTATAGGACTACCATCTTCTTCCACACCTACTGTAATAGATAAAGGGAAAACCTTGATAGAAGATATGCTTTTGATTCAAAGTACAACAGTTTGGGTACTATTTGATACTCATGCATCACATTCATTTATATCACTATACTTGGTTAATAGGTTATGCATAAAACCCATATACCTTGTTACTTCCTTAAGGGTTGCGAATCCAATAGGAGGTTATGCAACTCTAGGGATGAGATGTGACCGGTTAGAACTTGATTTTTAGGTCATAAGTTTTCACGCAGTTTATATGTTTTTGATTTTGTAGATTTCAGGATCATTTTGGATATGGATTGGTTGGGTAAGTATGAGGCTAAGATATTTTGCAAGGATAGGGAAATATCATTAAGACACCCTGATAGTCGTAACCGAATCATCTTCTCAGTGGAGGATTCCAGCATGAGTGTTTGTGCTTTGTTGAGTGCAATGGAAGTGGGAGAAGATCTAAGTCAGTTCGAGTAGCAAAAGAGTTTGCAGACGTCTTTGAGCTAGTCATAGGACTACCGGTGAAACGAGCTGTTGAGTTTCAGATAGATCTTGTGACAGGAGCTGAACTTGTAAGTAGACCACCTATCAGGATGACACCGATAAAGATGAAAGAATTAAAGGTGCAGCTAGTGGATCTTGAAGGAAGGAATTTTATTAGGCGAAACAGTTCACCTTGGGGAGTGACTGCGGTGTATATGAAAAAACCAGATGTGCCATCGTAAGTTGAATGAGACGACGATCAAGAATAAGTATCCACTGTCGAGAATAGATGATCTATTTGATCAGTTGAGTGGAGCTAGAGTGTTTTTCCATTTGGATTTGGATTTGGCGACAGGCTTCCAACAGTTAAGAGTGGCGGAGGACAGCATTCCTTTGACAACATTTTGGACTAAGTATGGTTCATACAAGTGGTTAGTAATGCCATTCGGGTTAACGAATGTGCCTGCTTTCTTCGTGGATTTAATGAATCAAGTCTTCTGAGAGTGTTTGGATAGATTCATGTTGGTGTTATAGATGACATTTTGTTGTACTCTATGGATGAAAGAGAGCATGGATATTATCTTGGAGTTGTACTAGAGACGCTGAGGCAGAATTACCTAAAGGCGAAGTTTTTCAAATGTCATTTTTGGAAGAAAGAGGTTAAGTTTCTTGGTCATATGGTTTCAGAGAAGGGCTTGTCAGTTGATCCAGATAAGATCGAGACTGTTAATAATTGGAAGAGACTAGAGACAGTGACAGAGAGTTCATTTAGACTTGCTGGCTATTACTAAAGATTCATCAAGGATTTCTCGTCGATAGCAGCGCCTTTGATTAAGTTTACTAGGATGGAGGTGAAGTTTGTTTGGTCCGACAAATATGAGGAAGGGTTCCTTAAGTTAAAGAATTTATTGAATAATACACAAATGCTAGTAGTTCCCGACGGAAACCAAGGGTTGGTGGTATATACTGACGCATGTGGCACTAGATTAGAAGCTGTATTGATGTAGGAGGGTAAAGTTATTGCCGATGCATCTAGGCAGTTTAGACCGCACAAAGTAAGATACCTCACTCATGACCTAGAGTTGGCTATAGTGATTTTTTCCTTAAAGATTTGGAGACATTATCTATTGGGGGAGAGATTTGAGTTGTATACCGATCATAAGTCTTTAAGATATTTATTCTCTTGAAAGGAGTTGAATATGAGACAGCAGAGGTGACTGGAGTTTTTGGCTGCTAATGATTTTGGTATAGAGTATACTCCTACGAAAGGAAATAAGGTAGCAGAAGCTCTCAGCGGGAAACATTAGAATGTGGTGTTAGCTATGTTGGCAGAATGGAAGGATCTAGAAGCTTTGGCCAGTTGTGATGTGCAGTGAAGATCGACTGTTAGTTCTAGTCAGGGTACTGCCATGTTATCCAGTTTAGAAGTTCGATCAATGTTGATTGAGAGAATTGCTTCTAAGCAAAAGGAGGATCCATTATTAGCCGTGAAGATCAGAAGGCTTGAGGTTGGGATTGGGATCGATGATCAGAAAGACTTTTGTCTTGACCAAAGAGGATGGTTGAGAAAGAAGGGGTGATTATGTGCTCCAGATGCCAAGAACTCGAGGAAAGAAATTCTAAGGGAAGGTCATCAATCTAAGTTTACGATTCATCCTAGAGGGACCAAGACGTATCCAGATACGAAGAGAAGCTTCTATTGGGTATGAAGATGGAAGTTGGTTGTGGGTTAGGCAATGCGTAAACTATCAACAAGTGAAAGCCGGACATTAAAAGTCGAGTGGATTGCTACAGCCTTTAAAGATTCCAATTTGAAAATGGGATTCATTATCCATGGATTTTATAGACAGGTTGCCAAGGTCAAACAGATAAAGTGAAAGTATATGGGTCATAATGGACAGACTGACCAAGAGTCCCCATTTCATTCCAGTAAAGTCAACCAGGACGACACTTGTTTTGGCTAAGTTGTTCATGAAGAATATAGTTAGACTACATGGAGTTCCTCGCAGCATAGTCAGTGGTAGAGATACTTTATTCACTTGCGAATTCTGGAAGAGTCTACATGATGTATTGGGCACTAAGCTCAAGATGAGTACTGCATATCACCCACAAATGGATGGGCAGGTAAAGAAAGTCAATAAGGTACTCGAGAATTTGTTGAGAGCTTGTGTATTGGACTTTGGTGGATCTTGGGAGGATCATCTACATTTGGTTGAGTTTTCTTGTAATAATAGTTACCAAACTAGTATAGGAACGACGCCTTTTGAAGCTTTGTATGGAAGCCCATGCAAATCACATGTACGTTGGTTGGAGACTGGGGACAGATTGGTCTTAGTTAAGAAGGCATTAGAAAAGATTGGTTTGATCCGAGAACGGATGAAGGAAGCTCAATCCAGACAAAAGAGTTACGCAGATGCATAAAGACCTAGAGTTCTCAGTTGGAGATAGGGTTTTCATAAAGGTATCACCAACGAAGGGTGTTGTACAGTTTGGGAAGTTTGGGAAACTGGCAGCGAGATATGTTGATTCATTCCAGCTTATACAAATGATTGGAAAGCTCTCATATAGAGTAGAGTTGCAGAGCAGTATGAAAAAGTGTCCATAATGTATTTCATGTGTCTCATCTTCGCAAGTATATATACAACGCAGATTCCACTATTCCTCTGATAGGGTTGGAAGATCTAGTACTAGAGCCTAATTTGACTTTTGTTAGATAACTAGTTCGGGTTGTAGCGAGAGATGAGAAAAGATTGAAGAACAATACAGTCAAGTTGGTGAAAGTTTAGTGGAGCGACAACGGGATGTACAATACATGGGAGACAGAGGACATGATTTGAGATACTTATCCTAATCTACTTTGAGGGTATGTCTATATTTGATTTATATAGATAATTCTTAGTCAGATAGACTAGTATGGTGGTTAGGAGTCGTTACAGATGATTGCTATATTTAGTATTTAGTCCTTACTTAATTTCGAGAATGAAATTCTTTAAGGAGGGGAGCCTATAACACCTCTAATTTTGATAACATTATTCAAAAGATTTAATTAGATAAATTAAATAGAATAATGTAGAGTGGTCAGGAGATTAAGATTGGTTAATAAACCTAAAGATCGTGCTTAATTAACTCTAATGGGCTTATTAGTGGTTAAATGATAATTAAATTAACATAAGGGCATTAGGGTCATTTTCGCACATATTTTCTACCCTTATACTATTATCCCCATGCCATTCATGTTTATTTTATTATAAGCAAAAATAAACGTAAGAAAGAAAAGGAAAGCTGGCTATTAAGGAGTAAGAAGAGAAGAGACATTCAAGTTTAAAGCTTAGGATCAAGCTAGAGGGATCAATCTCTAATTTCCTTATCAAATCAAGGTGAATAATAATCACTACATCTCTATTTTGGTTTTTATATGATCATTGATTTTCATATTTAAGATTAAATCTAATACGATGATTTTTGATTATATGCTTGGATTCATAATATGATTGATTTAATCCAATAGTTTAACTATGAGTATATGTGGTTTTAGGGCAAAATCGAGAGTAAATGATTTATATCGATGTTTACATGCCATGGAAAAATTATATGTTATGAAGAACAAGATTTTGGAGTTGGGTTTCAATTTTTATAATTTTCCAAGCCGTGAAAAATTAATTATGGATTTTTAAAGGAAAACATGTATTATTAGGTTTAAAATTATTTTCGGCTGTTATATCATGGAATTTGGGTCTGAAATTATATATGTTAGATAACATATAAAAAGTGAATTTCTATGATTTTTGGAGATTTTTTCTAAGAGATTTATTATGGAAGTTAAATTATTTTGAAAGGAGAACCTATATTATTTAACTGATGTTAAATGGGAAGGGCTTATTTGTAAAAGTTATTCAGTTTTTAGATCTGAGATAATGAGGCAATTATTTGTAAAATAATTTGAAAATTTAAGGTAACCAATCGGGTGTTTGCATGTGGGCAAGTTAGTTACAAAAAGATTACTTTATTTAGTAAAAACAGTTTTTTCCTCAAAAAAGTAGGCTCCGCCTCCTTTAGAAGTAGCTTTCGACCCAGAGCTTCCACCTCCAACCTAGTCGAAACCTTCATGGTCAAAACCACTAAAACCAATACACGTGGTATCATTTAGATGGTACATAGTGGATTGGAGAAAGATTGAAGGTAGGGTGCCAAAATATAGCTTCCGAAGGGGTTGATGCCTTTGTTTGTTTTATAAAGAAAAGCACTTGCCTGTTTACTAAGAGATTCCAAATGAGTCGAAACCAATACTGCGGAAGGGTATTTTAAAATAAGCATTTGAAGGAGAGCTGCCACCTTTTTAAAGTAGTAGCTTCTGAAAGAGTTACCAGGCCTTTAAATTAATGATTTCGGAATGGGTAGTTTCGACCAAGTCGAAACCCTTCAGCAACCTTATACCTTTCGAATGCATTGAAGATATCAATGCTTCAGAAGGTTACTTTTGTTTTATAAACATAAGCCACTTCCATAGCTTTGAAAGGGGGTTAATAGTTTCGAAGGCATGGTTTCGGAAGGGGTTTCGAAGCCAGCCTTCAAACATTTTTTACTTATATAGTATAAGCTTTCAAAAGGATGGTTTCGACACCATCATATTTTCTCCAAATACTTTTATATGATAAAGAAAGGTTCCGAAAGTGGTACTTTCGCTTATGTTCACTTTGATCCAAAATGATATTTTAAATATAAACCCAATGGTTTCAAAAGGGGGACTTTCAATGATTTCGGAAGGGTTACTTCCAATGGTTTCGAATGGGGGACTTGCAATGATTTCAGAAGGGTTACTTCCAATGGTTTCGAATGGGATACTTTCATTTGGTTTCGAAGCTATGCTTCTAAATGATTAAATGTTAATGCTTTAATACATTCGAAAGGTTTCGAAAGAAAGTTTTAAAGTATTTGGAAGATAGAGGCCTGATGTTTTGAAAATAGTTTTTTATGCTTTCGAAGGACGGTATCCAGTGAGGTCGAAAGCAAGGTTTCGAAGGAATCGAAAGCTATGTTTTTCAAAACAAATAACCAAAAATCAAATTTCTAAAGGAAAAACCCATGGCTAAATAAAATATTTTTGAAATGATTTTACGAAGAAGCTTTCCTTGAAAAAATTACAGGTTAAAGGGATTAACCATGTTTTATATAAAAATTATTTCAAGGACATTAAACCCATAAGAGTGGTATTGTTTTGTAATTATGTTTGCTTCTTCAAATATAAATATATTCACATTATAATGGACCCATAACTGCATTTTAGGGATAAAAGGTAGAAAAACCAGCTAGGTTAACCCAATAGTGAATATAAATTGATTTAACTTTTGGATGGGTAGAATTGCATCCAAGAGGTCAGGATGACCAGAATATAGGATGCCTAAATATGGAAGTTGTCTGGGAGACAGGTTCATAGTGCACCCATGAAAACTATGATTAGGAAGTTATTGGAGTTACCAATAGGTTCATAGTGATCCCATGAAAACTATGTTATAAAGAATGGTTGGCAAGGGCCAATTGGTTTGTAGTGCACCCATGAAAACCATATTCGGATTAAATTATTGACAGTTGCCAATATGTTCCTAGTCAACCCATGAAAACTATGACAAGGGAGGAGTTATTGGAGTCACCAATAGGTTCAGGGGAACCCATGAATTAATTAAGTTAATTGCCAGGGGCCAATAGGTTCATAGTGCACCTATGAAAACTATGAATTAGGACAGGGAGTCCATATATTATGTAAAAGTTATTAATAAGCCCATGAAAACTAATAGGTTGATAGTAACCCTCGAAACCATAAATATGATAGGGGGTCAATTAAACAGAGAATGGGAAATCTAGAATGTTTTAACTTGAATACATTTCATCATAATATTTTGAAATGACTATGTTTTTAACCATTGTGGATGCAGGAGCACAATATTTGTTTTATAAAAGTATTAAGATATTAGTGAGCGGAAAACCTATTTCGTTAGGTGGCGTGGTCTCACTAGATATCTAAATGGTTTGAGATGTTAGATTATTATTCATACCAGGCTTTACATCTGACTCGAAGTTTATGTTTCCCCCTTAAACTCTCGGGTACTCAATTGGTTTTGAGTAGTTTGAGAGTTGAGGTTTTCAGGCACCTCTTTAGACGAGTAAGCTTCCGGAGATGTGTAGGAGGCATGATAGATATCTAGAGTTCTCTTTTATTTGATTCCGCTGTGTTGTTTGTAATGGCAAAATTGTTAAATTGCCTAGATATATTTTGATCATCTAAGGTTCATATGTCGATCTTGGCGTATGTTGTAATAAATATATTTTCTCTGAACGTGTTTAACGATTGTTGGATTATTTAATGAATTGGAAGTGTTTTGAAATGGATTGTAATCTTGTTTGATGTTTTAAATTTTTTCCATATTCATGTGTTTCTGTGTATCAATGAATCTAACATCACTGTATTTGGTCGCCGAGGATTAACAACTATGGATGACTGCAGCATCTGTAGCCATTACTTTTTGGGCCTCTAGGTAGGGGGATGTTACATCCACGGTCAACCGACAATTTTTTCCTTTTGCACAGAAAGTGCGAGCATGAGGGAAACATGACATTCTCACTAATGAGAATGGCGGTGCTGGAGTACTTGGCTTGGCCACAAAAACAAAGCACAGAGAATTAACTCGAGTTTTATAAGAAAACCTACGAATACCAACCTGCCATCGTTGGAGAAAAACAAGAATCAGACTCAAAGGTGAATGAAGCCAGGTCAACTTAAAAGGGTATCTCATCACGCATCAATGAGAAAGATGGGGAGATAAGAGAACGAAGGCTCGCGTAGAATACTTTGTAAGAATATGTGGACAAGACAATAAGGAAGGTGGAAAGGAGGATCGCTTATCTCTATATTGCAAAGCCATCGTTGAAGTAGATTTCCCACACAACTTTCGGGCTCTAACCATTGAAATGTTTGACGGGTTAACAAATCTAATCGATCACATGCACATTTGAGTACTATATGGACATTCTGGAAGTTGAAAGGCTGACCCGCTGCAAACAGTTCCCAATATATCTTGTGAAGGCAGTATTAAGATGGTTCAGAAGATATGCCTTAGCAGAAATCCATTCTTGGGCACGGCTATCAGCATATTTCCATAGACAGTTTCAAGTCGGTCGCGAAAGCTCACTGAATCCCTATTGCACCAATAGTTAAGCAACAAGAAAATGAAAGCTTGTGAAGTTTCATTAAGTGCTTCAAAAAAGAGGCGATAAGAATTGGGATTACGAGTGAAGAAGTACTTTGGATGGCAGCCCACTCTGAAATAATAAGAGATACCGACACGTGGGACAAAAATAGTATAAATTCATGTAGGAGCATGAAAGCCATTTATGAGATGGCTAATGGTTTCCATGGATCGAAGAGGCCAATGCTTTAGGAAGCACTCCAGTTGACAGGACAATTCAGACCGCTGGGGAAAGAAAACAGGGGACGAAAATGTATGATAACCCATCGACGAAGAGACCAAGGGAATTTAACTTCACAGTAAAAACTCCACTCACTCATGCATCAAGCCAAATTTATTAAGTAAATAGGATGGAGTTAGATTATAATGTACCTAATAATGGGAAGAATGCAGAGCCCGACAAATGAGGTACATATTGCAAATTCCACAAAGTCAATGACATCATACCGACAATTGCCGCTGCCTAAAAACGAAATAGAAAGACCGATCCAAAATGGCTATTTGGGAACTTATGTGAAAAATGATTCCATTACCCTAATGCAGAACCAGAACCCTGAGCTTATTAAAAGTTTGCAGGAAACCAGATCGACCTTATTGCGTCCATCCATGAAGGACCTCATCCACTAAGATAGAGTAAAAAGGCGCAATAGAGGTATATGCACGAGGCCTGCGTAAAACATCGAATTATATATCACTTCAAGTAGAAGGTTGTTCTAGACATTACTTTTACCTCTTTAAACTCAGCTGGAGTGATATTCCTACACCAGGATCCTCTCGTATTAACTATGCAGATCTCAAACTACACAATGAAGAAGCTTTTATAGATTTAGGCGGTTTTGTGAATGTTGTCTCAAAATAGAATACGGTAAAGTAGGGTTGCCAGGAGAAATTTTAAACTGAGCCCTGAGCCGATATATGGTTTTAATAACACGGCAACAGCCCTAATAGGTATAGCATGGCTACTCGTGACAGCTGGAACTTCACCACTACACAAGTCCTTTTACGCCAACTTTTTGATCATCGACCAACAGTCTCCGTACAATGCTTTCTTAGGGAGACTCATGCTAATAGAGCTAGGTGCAGTCATCTCACAAAATAATTTGCTCATGAAATTTCCCACCTTAATAGGGAACAGTTGTTAGCTAGGGAATTTGACAATGTAACTATGAGTTCCAACAATAAAATTGTTCAGAACTATATTGTCTTGTCTTCTAAGTTAAATGATAACAAAAGAACAAATGAAAAGCCAGTTAAAATAATTGCACTAAATTTAAAATCCAAGGCAGGTATTGAAACAGGTCATTTTTTAACCACAGCACCTACGGGTAATTCTAAGCGGATCAATTTGCACATAATTGGAATAGATAAGTAAACTCGTTGTATGCTCAAAATCTGTTGAATAACCCCTCTTAAGAAGTACTGCAAACTTACCCAAAGAAGATGAAGCTGAGAGCAAAGTGGATCTCTGTTGGCGACGAAGGATAAGGACCTAGAACCGTTGGACGATTTGGAAGAAATAGAGCTAGATCCATCTAACTCATCAAAGACTATAAAAATAAAAAAGAATATAACAAATAAGTTGCAGAAAAAATTGATCAATTTCATCAATTTCTTGAAGAAATCAAAGGATGTGTTTATTTGGACCCACTCAGACATAACAGGAGTTGACCTTACAATCACGTGTCATGCTCTTAATATTGACCCCGATGCACATTTCATGACATAAAAGCACCGCACTCTGGACCAGTAGAGATACAATGCACCACAAGAAGAAATCAAGAAGCTAATAGAAAATGGGTTCATCCGTGAGGTAAATTATCTAAAGTGGAAAGCGTATCCAGTTTTAGTAAGTAAACTAAACGAAACGTGGAGGACCTGCATAGATTTCACAAACCTCAACAAAGCCTGCCCAAAAGATATCTTTCCATTACCTAGAATAGATCTATTAGTGGATGCAACAAGTGGGCCTGAATTGTTGACCTTTATGGATGCTTGCTCGGGTTATAATCAAAAAGCAATGTTAGAATTAGACGAAGAGCATGCAAGCTTTGTAATTGACAAAGGGCTTTATCATTACAAAGTAATGTCATTCGAGCTTAAAAATGCAAGGGCAACATACCAAAGGCTGGTCAGCGTGATATTTGATGCTTGGATAGGAAAGAATGTTGGAATCTATATGGAAGACATGTTAGTGAAGTCCAAAGCTGCATCAACATGTAAAGGACCTTAAAGAAACCTTTATGACTTTATGGTTATGTGTAACGATACTTAACCCGTAAAAGTGTGTATACGCAAAACAATTAGGAAAGTTTATAAGGTAGTAAGCCCCGGGGGATAGAGGCCAATCCGAAGAAGATTGATGCAATCAAAAAGTAGAGGTAATAAAGAAGCCTAAGGATGTGATGAGTTTGAATGGAAAGATAGATGCCCTGAGTGGGTTCATTTCCAAAGCCACATACAAATGCATGCCCTTTTTTATCAGATCAAGAAGGGCAGGAACTTCAAAAGGACCAAGGACTGCAAAGAAGCCTTCGAACTATTGAAATCCCATCCGGCCAACCCCTTTAATGCTTTCTAAACCGATCACAGGCGAGGGCCTCTACACATACCTAATAGTAATTGATCAAGCAATGAGTGCAACAATTCTAAGAGAAGAGGGGGGCATTCAACCCATATATTTTACGACAAAGCGCCTTAATGGAGCAGAATTAAGATATACGGTGATCGAAAAACTTGTGTGCAATATGCTCCCAATGGCAAGAAAGCTTCGGTCATACTCTCAAGCACATCTCATAAAGGTTCTCACCAACAAACCTTTAAAGCGGATATTGTAAAGACCAGAGACATCAAGACGCCTTCTAAAGTGAACCATTGAACCAAGCCAGTGTGATATCACATATTGCCCTCATAATGCAACTAAGGGGAAGGCATTTGCAGACATCATTGCAGAATGCACCCTGTACGAGGAGCAAATCAGCATAGGAAGAGAAGACGTCCCGCTAAGTTGGCAATTATATGTCGATAGTGCATCCAACGAACAGGGGGCAGGAATAGGCTATATACTTGTTACCTTGAAGCTATGTAGTTAAATCCCTGCAAAATCCCCATTATAGCATGTAGCATTCTTTGACTGCTATGCTTTTTCAATATAGCGCTGTTAAATAGTAGATCTTCTTTAAGCCCTACTATTTTCCGCTACACCCGCTAAACCAAGGCATTTTAGTATCCACTTAGTAATATCAATATAAAAAGTTTGATTTGACTAGTTCTCCTTTGAACCAAATCAACAAAGTTAAGGTAAAGACCTAAATTTAAGGTATAATTGCTCAATATAAGTTAGAAATCTACTGTAGTCACCAAATTTGAACCACATAACTCTTGATATTCTTCTATTTTGTTGTATATGATTAACAACAATTCTTTTTCCTACACAAATGATGTGAGAATGATAATAAATTAACCTTTAATATTTGGTTTTATATTTGATGAAGATTTTTGTGCCTCCGCTAGATCCCCGCTTTATCCATCTTTTATTCCCATTGTAACTATTTGTACCTCTACCATTATAAAATAGTCTAGCTAGAATTTAAGGCAACTAGTAATGTGGCAGAGTATAAAGCACTGTTTGTAGGCCTAAAAATGGCACGGATAATGAAAACAACCCAAATTAAGATTCATAGTGATTCTCGGCTCGTAATTAATCAAGTGTATGGGAGTTATTAGGCAAAAGAGACAATTTTTTCCCAAATATGTGGAAGTAGTTAAAGAATCACTCTCTCGGTTTGAGCAATTCGACATTAAACAAATTCCAAGGGAAGAAAATTCGCTCGCAGACACCTTGTCCAAGCTGGCAAGCACTAAGGTTACACATGACATAATGGTAATCCATGTAGGGTATTTCCTGGAACCAAGCATTTCCAAAGCCCAAAAGGTTCAAATGATTTTGACTAGGTCACAATGGGCCTAGGTCCAAAGAGAGAAAGGGCAGGAAAGACAAAACAAGACCCAAGTGAATCACACCCATCAACTATGGGTCAGGAAGAAGTAGAGCCTTAGATGACTTCTATCAAGCATTTCTTGTTAGAAGGGTTCTTGCCAACAAACATAAATGTGGCTAGAAAGATATGATATCAAGCCCGATACACATTCTTTGATGGAATACTCTACAAAAGAGGATACTCCACCCCTTATTTAAGACGTGTAACCAAGGAGGAGAGAGTTGTAATTATGAAAGAAGTTCATAAGGGATATTGCGGAGATCGTTCAGGAGGGACAAAGCTAGCAAAGAAGACCGGCAAGGATATTTCTGGCCAACAACATTGGCATATTCATGAAAGTTCGTATGAAGATGTGATAGATATCAAAGATTTGCAAGCTTTCCAAGACTTCCCTCTCATGAACTAAGCTCAATTGTCAGCCCATGGCCATTTGACATGTCGGGAGTCGATCTACTAGGACCTCTCCCCATGTCCCAAGAAGGGGCAAAGTATGTTATTGCCATAGTGAATATTTTCACTAAGTGGGTAAAAGTTGAGCCCCTTACACCAATCATAGCAAAGAAAGTGGTCGCCTTTGTAGTTAGAAATATTATCACTAGATTTAGAATTCCTTATAAAATAGTATCAGAAAGTATGACGTAGTTCGAGAGTAAGGAATTCGTAGATCTGTGCAAAAGGAATGGAATCATAGACAAAAATTCCTCCTTAGTTTATCCTCAGGCTAACAAGCAAATTGAAGCAACCAACAAAACAATAAAGAAACTATTAAAGAAAAGGCTAAAAAAAGATAAAGGCAGATGGGTAGAAGGGACGCCTCTGGCTTTGTAGGCATATAGGACATCAACAAGATCTGAACATGATACGCCCCATTTCTCTCACATAAGGATACAGGGTCATGCCTCCAATTGAAGTAGCCATACCATCACATCAGGGCTATCGTATGCAGTGGAAAGGAATACATGCTTGAAAGAAGGGACGAAGCTGCATTTAGATATGTTGTTTATAGAAAATTAATGGAGAAAACATATAACTTGTGTATTAATGAAAGAAATTTCTGTAAGGAAGACCTAGTACTGAAAAAAGTAACGACCAATACAAAGGATCCCGTGGAGAGGGTGCTGGGCCCAAATTGGGAAGGACCCCTGGTTATCGCAAAAGCTATGTCAAACAGAGCATATCATCTCTCTAGACCCGACGAAAATTTGGTTTCAATAACCTAGAACTCTGAGCACCTCAAACCATATTATGCTTAAGATAATTTTCCCATTTTGTAACGTTTTTGGTTTTGTAAGAGATCATTAACGATCAATTTGAGCAATAAAAGTGTTAACCAGATATAGGGATGATAGATGATTCGAACCAGTATAAAAACCAATTTGTAAAATTTTCTTTCTATGTTCTTGCAAATTATACGAGCTTCGGCTCTAAAGCTCGGCTTATTAGCCATATACTACGATGGAAGAGGAATATTAGACGGCCTAAACCATCTTTTAAAAAAATGCACATGATCAAAAAGGGTTTTAAATACATGACCTGACTTCTCAATTAAAACACAACTAATCTGCACCATTAATGGAGCAGCCAATACCAAGCACATGGCATGTATGTAAAAAAAGGGAAGTAGCATAGAAGGAAAGAGAAGGATAGAGCAGTAAAAAAAAAACAACAATGATACGGAGCCCGCTAGGTAAACACAAAAGTTATAATCTATCTTGATTTTCATCTACTCTTTTATGCACGATACACCTTTATAATATGCCAAGAGTATAGGATATCAATGCTTGGGTTTGATCTTAAAGAAATCACATTCATATAATCACCAACTATTACAATACCAATTACACAATAAATATGAGTCTAAGGGATCACTAAATATAGTCCTTCTATCATGGAGATGCCTCTGAGCGTGGGCTTGTCATCGAGCAGCCAGCACAGGATGTAAAACATAATTTCTTCCAGGGTTAGAAGGTTGGGAGAGATCTATCGGGCCAATAATTATACCGAAGAGCGACGTTGAGCGCTACCAAAAGTGGTACATGGATCGTAGTTGGACCTTACCCAGTGATTACTGACATCACGATATTTAACCACATATCCGACTTGATTATAAGGAAAGCTTAAGTCAACGGTCGGTGTAAAGTGCGTGAAGATGTCAGCTGAATGTTTTAAAGAAATATTTTCCATGACATGCTTAACCCTCTCCTCTTTAAGCTTCTTGATCAAATTAGACTGCGTAGGCGCAAGTGTAGTTGGATGAGAGAAAGATATAGCCAAAGTCTGCGTGATAGTGTTCGAGCGTAATATTTTCCATTTGAGATGATTAATCTTCTCAATCGCAGTATGGCGCACATGTTCAAAATCGTGCAAGACCTCCGCTTTTGTCTTTGTAGTCTTCTTTGAAAATAGGCTAAACAAATCTCTACTTTCACACCAAAAATAAAGTCTTTCAGTTGTTTTTCATAAATAGCTTTCAAATCGTCAGCTTATTCTGATAGTATGCCATAACTTGCTTCTTCCATTGAGAAGCCTCATCATCATCCATACTCGAAGGGGGGCATGAGCTACTTGGAAATGAAGTATTTTAGGATCGTCCTCCTTATATAGTTGGATGGCGACCTGTTGAGAAAATTCATCATTTTCTTTTTTATGTTTTTTGACCTCATCTTCATAGATGACCCTGTAACAATTCTCTGCATTATCAAATTTTCCAATTCAACTATGCGATCTTGAGAAAGCTCAAGATCTTTTATAATTATTCTATCAACAAGCATTGCTTGGTAATGCAATCATATTGCCGAATGTAAGCCTGGTTAGATTCTTCGAGTTAATGAGTTTGCTCCTTATATTCTGAATGTAGTCCTTCCCATACTTCATCAATAGCTTGATTATTTTCTTAAATGTAATCCGCATTAGCGGCTTCAAGAAACTTAAAACAAGTCTCGAGGTCTTCACTAACGTTTGAAGAAACCTGCTCCCTTAGACAAGAACTGCAAACAACACATGGAGGATGACCATGTTCCCAAAAATCTAACCGAACAACGTTAGTTGAGAAGTCTACAACAGCATGTGAACTGAAAATAAGCAAGTAGAGAATTAATTAATAAAGAAACATGAAAAAGAAGACATGTGTATATAACACATGAAAATACTTTATTCGATATAAGAGGCCAAAAATACATAAAATAACACTATCCTAACTCACGAGTAATCCTATTTTTAAACTAAGTCAAGTGAGGATCCCCTAGCGGCAGTGGCTCGTCCCTTAGCATGTATCCCTATCGACTTAACATCGGTACCAACTCTTAAAGTGCATCTCTTTCTTGAATCACTTTACCAATCATTAATACTAAATCTTGGAACTCTCTTCTCGGCCTCATGGTGGATTTTTAAAGCTCAGCTTCTTTCCTCTGAATAAAATCTGACCTCTCTGTTAACCTCTTTAAAGCTTTTTTCCATTTTCTTAATATGTTACGTCGAGTCTTAAAGCAATCTACCACCATCATGAGGCTCTAACAAAAGAGACTTATCAATATTAACCATCCCTTCCTAAAAAGAAAATAAGAATTAAATGCAAAACCATGACTTAAAAAGAATATCAAAACACTTCAAAACAAGGAATGCAATATAAAATTGAAACAAATAATCATGGTAGTTCATTATGAGTAGCAAGCACATAACCAAATCACAATCAACCAACCACATCAATAAGGAAAATGTTTAACCATACCAAAAATAGTTACAAACTTCTAAAAAATGGCTAATAAAATGTCAAAAAAGTGAGTTTAGGCATTTACTTTATCAACGTTGAGCGCATAAGTGTCAAGGTCGGCATCAACATGAGACACATCACAAGAGTCCCCATCCACATCTAAATCTTTGAAAGATATTTTGACCACGACCGAGAAGCTTGCTTTTTTCGATCCTCGAACCAAAGACGACAACAGTGCTTAAGCACTTTTTAGCTACCACTTCGTAAGTCAAGAGCCCAAAGTCACCTCAGCCTTGTAGTCATTCAAGCGGTCAGCAAAATACTGCATTTTGACCTGGACCTAAATTTACTAAAGAACATCATAAGCTATGCTCTTGAAATCCTTGATGGACTAGGCCAGCTTATCCTTCAATTGTTTTTCTCTTTCCTCAGATTTGTTCATGACTTCTTAGTATTGCCCGAGTTGCGTAGAGGTGTCTTTTGCTTTTTTCACGCGAGATTCAATTTAACGACCAACAGATTTATCACTTTGATAAATTATATTTATTTTTAAATATTCAAACACAAGGCTTTATAAATAAGTTATGAGGATCTAAACCCTAATAAATAATGATAATACTTGTTTAAAAGGTTTAGACACAAAGAAGGATATTCAGATTTTTCGTCAAAAAATGACGAGAAATCAATTTGCAGTAAATTTGAGATTTTCTAAATAATCGCACATGACTTTGAATAGGTACACTTACTTATCTAAATAAGCGATAATATGAAATAAAATATTTTATTTTATTTCTAGAAATAAAAAAGTAATTATCACATCATCATAATAATTAACAATTAATTTATTACGATTAAATCAAGATTCAATAATTTAATAATTCATTTTATATATTATAAAGTGATGGGAAATAAATTATAATGATTCATAAGAAGTTATGATCATGCTTAGAAAAGATAATACCAGTTGTAACGTTATTGAGTTTTTGACAGCGTAAATCCACAACACTTTTTGCATATTAAATATAAATGATTTTATGATTAATGCAGGAAGTTTAAGTGATATAAGATTATTGAAATATGATTTATAAACTTTGTTTGTGCGTGTATAACGATGAGTATATGATAAAATACGTGATGGATAAAGAAAATAAAAATACGTCGTAAAACGTCGCATAGAAGTCGCCAAACGTCACCAGAATGTCTTATAACCTGCATATTAACGAAGCCTCAAACGGGACCCACCCACATAAATTAACGTGTAGAAGAGTGTGTGGAAGGGTGTGGGCCGTGTGTAGGGGTGTGTGGGTGTATGTACTTGATGTGATGGAGGGTATGGTGCATTAATGGAGGGTGAGGAGCATTTAATGAAGGGTATAGCCTTGAAATGACATAAAGTAAGGGGTACACCTTAGGCAACGTGTGGAGGAAGGGTGTGGGGTCCATACATGCATGGGTGAGGGTGTGTATGCGTGTAAAGTGTGTATGTGCGCGCATGCATATGGAGGGTATGGTTGTGTAAAGTGTATAGAAGCTTCTTGATTGGACTTGCATGATTTGAGGGTATGGAGGGGTGTGTGACATGAGTGGGTAGGTTATATGATGGGGTATTGTGGTGCGGTGGATGTGATATCGATGTGACATAAAGATAAGATATTTCCTAAGGTTTGCCTATAAATACCCCCCCTCTCTCTCTTATTTTCCCTCTGTTTCTTCTTCATTTTCTCTCTTATCTCTATCTAGCTCTTAAGCATCATTAATGGCTTCCATGTCATGAATCAAAGAGAAAACAGTTCAAAAACTAGTTAAAACAGATTCGGTCATGGATCTAAGCTTCTTGAAGCGTTCTGGAGCCAACTAGCTTGGTTTCATCATCGTCGGAGTTCACCAACTCCACATACATGCCATGACCGAAAGTTTCAAAGTCAAGATGGAGTTTGGAAAGCTCTAGTGAAGGAAAAGCAAGGGTAGGTATGCCGGTGTGAAGGCGTGAAGCACCGGTGGAGTTTGGAAGCAAATGAAAATGCAAAAGCTTGGAGTTTGGCTTGTTACATGCCTAGGCAGAACCATGTGGTGTTTGGTAGTAGATTGGAAGCTTGACAAGGAGCGAAAGCGATGGTGAATTCAACTGGAGAAAGCTTGCGAAGGAGGGAGCTTGATTGTAAGAAGCTTTGCATCATTTCTAGTAGATTTGCATGCTATAGTTGAATAGAAGTTTAGTAGTTAATAAACTGATATTAATTGGTAATTCACTTTGAAAATATTAGTAAACTTGGTTATGTTGGTTTGCTAATATTGGATGATAACGATGGATGTTATATGTATGATTGGATGACTTGTTTGTATATAATATTACATTTATATTTGTACAATCTTGTTTATGTCACGATTTTAAATGGAATACCAAGTCATGTTACACTGACATCAATATGTGTGCAAAGCCAAATGGTTAGATAGACCCGTCAAACGGGTCGGGTCAAGATGGGTCGGGTCAAAATTAATCCGACCCATTTTGAGACCCAACCCTTTAAATAAATTTACTAAAAGGGTCAATATGACCCAACCCGTTTCATATATGGGTCAACCCGTTTAAAAAACATCAAAAATAAAAAAAATAAAAAACATCCAATACATAACAAAAACCGCATACATAAAACATAAAATTGCACATAAACTACATGAACTGATACGTAGATGTTTATTTAACCCAAAACACCGTTGCATAACATGAAATTTGCACTAAATATCATAAGACAACACCAAATAATACAGACTGCAACAAATAACACCGAAACTGCATCAAATAAGTTTTAAATTTGCATACATAAAACTAAGACAATAAAAAAAAGTAATTCAATTAAAAATTATGATATTTCCAAGAATAACATGATTCTTTTTATAACACGTTGATCTTGATACTTTCTTCAGCCTAATTCCAATCAGACCTGCATTGTAAAATAGTAGAACAAGTGAGACAACATTTATTTTGAAATTACATGGAAATATTTAAAGCTAGAGTACTTCATGAGTATGTGAGCGCAGGGAAAAATGAAAGGCATGGACGATAATATGCAAGGACAGGGACGAAAAGTGCAATGCAGGATGAAAAATGCAAGGACAGGGATGTGTATGTAGCAATGCTAACTAGGTAACTGGACAAAGCTTGTTTAATAATTCATGGTACATCCAAAATGAACTGACAAGACAAAGCAACATAATGAACTACAATACATATTACGATAGGCATGTATGGGTAGGGACATGTATACAGCAGTACAGAGAGCGGACAGGGATTATAATCAACTAAGAAAAAAAAGATAAAGTTATAACAAAGGCCTACAGATAAAATAGAGAAAACTTTGTTAAATGTAACAAAGCATATTAAGAAAACAAATAGTAGTTGAATAATATCCTAATCTATCACTATGTTAAATTGAACTCTGTTTGTTAATTTAACATAACAGCTGAATTTTTCTTAAATAATGGGCAATTTCATCTTGACAGGTATAAATTACTAAAATAGACAAAGCTTTTTTATTTCCAACTTGTCAATTAATAAGCAGTAACGTTTGTCATCAAAATCTGAATGTATATGAAATATGTGAACATGCATGTTGTTCATATATATGCTAATAACTGGAAGTGTAATATCTAGCAAGAAAGTCGGTCACCCGAAACTTCAATATGAACCCACATCAACCGCTTTTTCCTTCAAGAATTCCTTAGCTTCTACTATGTCCTGCAATACAAATATAATGTGAATCCATCTTTAAACAATCCATGATTACAAAATAACACATTTATATAGATATCCCTGAAAGCTGTGTCTTCTATAACACATTCATATAGCTAGGCATTGCAATAAGATATAGCACCAACGCTATATCTTAATAATACAACTGGTGCACAATCAGCTTCAACAAACATTGCCGACAGCCGTGTAAGAAGAATAATTAAATTGCCAAGTCATTTTTCAAATATGAGACCGATCTATCAAAGAAACAATGCAGCAGGCTATTCCTAAAATTCACAAGCACCAAAGACAAAGTAATTGTGGAACAACAGTTTCATTTTTTATCTGTATTTCCATTAACTATTTGTTACATTATCTTCTTATGTGAGCATAACTAATGCTTATATTATTTATTACACTATTACTGTATAAATTATAATATAACCTTCTTATGTGAGCATAACTAATGCTTATATTATTTATTACACTATTACTGTATAAATTATAATATAACTAGTATATTAGATTATTTAAATATTGTTGTGCAAATTAACATAATAGTTTATAAGCACAATCAACACATATTAACTATAAAAGTATACATAGAGTAACTATAATTTGCAACAATATTACTATGGTTCTGTACGTGCTTAAACATAATTGATGGAGTAAAGTTATCTAATTTATTTTTCCATGATTGAAATTATGGATGTATGCTCATTATTCCATGATTATAAACACTGCCACATTATATATTTACAAAATATTGCACTAATATTCTACCATGATTATAACTTAATATGACTTATTTTCAAAAACAAATAATGTGAAGTAAAAATGCATGGAGGAAATGTAACTAAAAAGTAGCTCACATACATTTAGAAATTCAAAATAAACCCAAGATTGTGTAAAGTAACTGCATTTATAAGATAGTGATTAAATAGTTGACTTGAATAGCAATAATTAGACCCAAGTTCGACACCACCAATACGAACACCATGAAATATTGGTGCTATATCAAAACTGATAGCGATGGGATAAAGAAGAGTGGTAGTATGTGCAGATAAATAAATTCATGTTTAGGGCAGCAATGTAATTCCACTTGAAGACTACAAAATTGAAGCTCCAGCAAATCACTATGCTGATAACACAAACATAGAAATGATCCAAATAATTAATGTCAAAGGAAAACCAAAAACAAAACCCCCAAGTTGCATTTTAACTAACAAGTTCCATTTTTAGGTTAGTTTTTATTTTTTACTTCAGCATTAATGACAATCTTGGATTTGTAGATAACCAGATTTTCAAAATCAAACGCTGAGATTGATGATTGAACAACAAAAGCGATCATTTGTAAACCCAGTATACAACATAGCAAATTATTACCAGGGAATTAACATAAAGCATCCAACAGAACCATCAACACTAGCTAAATTCTTTGTGATAGCTTAAGCTGTTTAATCAGAAATATCATACCTTAGATCTATGCAATAGTCGGCAGCTTAGATCTGTGTGGGATTAGAAGAATCGAGGGAGAAGTCGCGATAGCAAGAGCAGACCGATTAGGAATTTAGAGAGAGAAAGCCGGCCGTGTTCATTTTTTAGGAAACGAGAGTTGAAAATGAAAAGTAGGGTTTTGGAGTTCGGAAGGGTAAAAGGGTTAAACGGGTTGTGTTATGTTTTTACTAAGTTAAGTGGGTATTGACCCAATTCAAAAATAGTGTTATTAGCCTTGACCCGACCCTACTAAAATTGGGTTAAAAGGGTTGGGTTAAAGGGCCGGGTTGAAGTTTGACAGCCCTATGGTTAGACCTCTTTAAAACAAAAGAGAAAAAGGATTTAAAATGGGTTCTAAATCATACAAAAGTTTGTATATAATAATATAATATTATAAAAGATAAAATATTGGAAAATAATATTTATAATATGAAAAGATAGAAATAAATGGTTACAATAATTCATAATTGTTTATAAGTGTTTTGGAAGTGTCCCGGGCAAGTTCCGGAACAATTCACCAAACGGTCAAAATTGGGCACTTTTAGGAGCGATAATTCGCGGTGATGCGACCTGTAATTTCGAATGGAAGTGTAGAATGGTTTCAATTCGAAATGACTTGAAACCGAAAAAAAATTTTTGTAAAATTAATAGCTTTCAAATGAATCTGTAAAGTTATTTTTGATTTGAAAATCTCAAGTTATGAGCAAAACAGTTTTCAAAAAGGTCGTTGTGGAAGCAGTGAAATCTAGATTTTGGTAAGTGGAGTTTTATAACTTCGAAAATTATGAAATAAATTTCTAAATTCATTATTAATATAATAATAAGATTTTGAAAGATTAAAATGAGTTTATTCTTAATCAAAAGCATAATTATAAAAAGTGACCTAGTTAATCGCTATTCACTAGCGATTAAGGAATTGGATTTTGAAATTAAGGAATCGGAAGGAGTTTCTGACCCAAATATTTCATAAATGTTTTCATAGTAATTAATTATGATTTTTAAGATTTATTTGGGTATTTTCTAAAGACTTAGAAAAATGGTCAAATTCTAGAGTCAAATGAATTGTTAAAATAATAAACAATATTTGGAAATAAGCTTGGAAGCGACATTAGACTTCGAGGTATGGAAACGACTGTTTTTTAAAGGATAAAGAATGTGATCGAACTAAGGTCTGAGGGGAAATTATTCCCCAACTTGGAAGGCCTCATTGTTTGCTGATAAATAACTGAGTTTGAAATCGAAGACTTAAGTTATGAATGAGGTATTATCTCCGAGTGATAATTAAAGTAAATAACAGAAAGGGGTATGCGGTAATACCTAAGAGTACATCTTGTCCCACCTGTGAGATATGAGAAAGCAGATAAGGTAGTCAACAAGATGGGAAATCCATCTGACCTTGTTTATTTCTTAGACAAAGGGTGGAACGGATCGAAAGGTAGATCCTGATATCTATCAAAGATCTTATAAATGTTTTGACAGGAAAAATTAAGGAGATTGGGTAAAAAGGAGTTGGAACTAGATTTTTGTGATGTTAAGTCGGGTAATCTTCTGGGTGTCAATCTGATGTTGTTTAGGCCTTCGAGGTTTGCGCTTGGGAAATTACTCTCTTAATGTTTTACAATTGAGAACTGATTCTAATGGGAAAGCTGGAATTAAGCAATTAATTAAATGAGGCTTAATGATTTTGTGTACATATATACACATTTTATTTCGATAGTTGATATCGAAGGAACTGGGGTTGGATTTGGGTACTCCAGATTCGAAGACCACTTCTAATCAATCTGCGGTACATTGACTTTTACAAACGTAGATCTGCTGGGTTGCGAAGAAGACAACTTCTCTTAATATAGCACCCTTCTCTGAGACGTATGAGCTTGGAGGATGTATTTTTATGGAAGTCAATTAGTAATTGGTGGATCTGGTAATGTGGCATTCAGAGTGAATGATTGGAGTGAAAATGTAATGCGTTACCTCGAGCCTCATCAAATAGGGAGTTATTGAAGCAGGGCGTGCAGCAAGATGAGTCATGGTCTAGAACCTATGAGTATGCCCGCATTTTCCCTTCTAAACAGAAAACTAATTTCCCTTTATATGTTGCGATTAAAAGTATGTGGTATGAGCGCGCTTAAAAGGTCGAAAACCACCAAGGAAAATGGCATATTCAGTCTATCGGTTGGATAGGCGGTCTTGTTTAGGTATTGGGTGGGGAACTCACACCCAGGTGCATCCCTCTAGAGGTGTACTGTATGGAAGTTAGTCCCTTACCTTGGTTGCTAGTACGGAATCCAATAATCCATTAAGAGCCTTGTACAATTTTGATTGTAGACCAAATGCTGAAATTTAATCAATGTAACAATTTCAGCTAAGATTCATAAGTTTACTCGAAAAGCACTTTCAAAATAGTGTCATTAAAAATAATATCCCTTATTTTTGGTGTAATCGTTTTATGGTTATCATAAGTAAAAAACGAAGTTTAGTATTTTTATCATGCGTGGTCTTATGAGATACCCTTTGTTTTCAAAATATGGATTTCTAGTTTAGTATCCAGTTGTGACACTGTCACATTTGGGATTGTGTTCTTACGCGGGTTTTTCTTAGCCTAATCTGGGTATTTTCAACACTTGGGTCAGTATCAAGTGATTTCAGGATTAGCTATGCAAGTCTAGAAGCGAGAAGGTTGGACATAGGGAGTTTCTTGGATAGGGATCATATGGGATCGCGTTTGCTTGCTGCATGATAGGGTGTTCGAGCTTTCCAACAAGAGTGGAATTAATTGGTTCACAAATAAGCACTAGTCGAGAGAAACAGTATTGGAGGTCAGGAATCCGTGTTTACACAACAAGGCCTCCATAAAATATTTGAACGTTTATGATCCTCCTTGCTCAAACCAAGAATCCTAGTCCTACGTGCTTTGAACAAATCTTGCTCTTTCGCGGGGAGGTTCGAGGATGTTTAACTTAAAAGAAGAAGATGGCTGTAAGTCTGTGCTATGTAAACAATAATAATCACCAGTTCAAGGAAAGAGGAGAGCAAGACCAGTACTAGGAAATCGAAAGGATGAAACAAAATTGTCATGATTAGAGATGTGAAAGAATTGACCAAACCATCTTGGAGTTTTGCGGAGATATAAAGAAAATGAACTTCATGGTTGGAACATAATAGGAAGATTTACATCACAATATAGCATTTTCGCTAATTGAATATAGGAATAACAATTCTCGACAAATAGGCATGATTAAGTGTTCAACATACAAGATAATAATGGCTGTAAGCATATGGTAAGAAACCGGGAATAAATGAATTGGCGATAAATTGACATCAGCCAAACATTCCCTCAAAAGAGGACGAGAAGGGTGGTAGAGACCGTTGTGGATGTTCTATGTTATAATATGAGTAATACCCTATAGGGGAATGTGATTGCGATCAATAGGAGTTGGGACTGTAATTACGTAACCTCGCAGCCCGAAGTTGTCAAGAACCCTTTATACCCAACTTTCTTCATGAATTGCTGATGGAAGGTCAAGAAAGGAGGCCGGACGTCGTCTCGAAATAGATGCAAGGTCATCGGAAGCCATCGACAACTAAATATAGAAAAAGTAAGAAGATAAAAATGATGGAAAGACAAGATAAAATAATAAGTCAAGAGTGAAAAGGAGAATTATATACTGATATAAGACAAATAAAGAAAATGAATAAACTAATCTGTATTTTCACTAATCAACCAAATCAATTTAAGTAATGGAAAAAAGAAGTTATCAAAACCACAAATAAAAGAGATAATACATACATACACATTTCCACGAACATGATTAGTGCATCGACGAATCGTGCGATGAAAAAAAAATTGCAACAAAGAAGAGAGACGACGTAGAAAATCATAAATATAATGGAACAGTTAACAATTTAAGTAAATAAATAAAAAGGAGAAACTTCCAACTTACAAGTTATGGAACAATGATCGAGTATAGAAGAACAGTTTAGGAATAAGAAAATTGCAGAAGAAGAAGATGTTGTCTCTATGTTTCTGAAATGACCAAAGAAAAAAAAATGGAAAAAAGAGGAATTTATATAAACCATGGTTAAGGAAATCTGTGCTGTAGAGTCCAAACGACATAGAGTTAACAGTTGTTCGATCGTAATAATGAAAAACGCACGCACAAAAAAAAACAAGAAAGATTTCCTTGAAAGGCGATTCATATCCTTAACGGGTAGAAAAGTAGTCAATCGATGTAGAACGCGTATAAAGAAACATAAAATGCGAAGTGAATGATAAACAAAAACAAAACAATGGGTACAGTTACTAGAAGTCCACGCTAACTTGAATTAGCGCAGACTTGTGGGGAAAATGTTACACCCATTTTTTCCTACGACGTATACAGTGCATGTCTTATATTGCAACCATATGAGGAAAAATATGCATATCAGACAAAATTGTGATAAAGAGAGATGTGAACAAGTGAGCATGGTTGGACATGCACATAATCGTAGATCTGAATCTGAAGAAAATATTACCATGGTATCAACAACAAGGCATACTCCTCCTTCAAAGAACTGCACCGTAATTCTAAATCAAGAGCACGTACTTGTAACAACCCATCTTTCGTAGCACCTAAAAGTTAGTGCCTTACGTCAATGCCTGACTTTCAGATATCACAAAAGACGACTTGTCGGAAAGGAAAAAACCAAAAAGAAACAAAACACTATACCGTATAACAACACAATCTCACATCGAAATGATAACATAGAACATATTGAATATACACGGATAGAATAGGATTAATAATATATAAGAGATTACACTTGTAGATGTAACTGGTAAATAAATATAAATATAGAGAGTTAGAATAAAATATCAGATACAATAATTCTGATATATAAATAACCTCCATCGTGTATTACTATAGCAACAAGTAGATAAATATCCTAGTATCGTCTTCGTCTCCAAAGCTCCAACTTTATCATTTTGACAGCATATCCCCAAAAGCACCTAACTCCCAAACTACTTAGTCGAGTATCCGAAGTTGTCATGACATAATCAGACAAAGATAAAACATGGGTCAGACATAAAGCCAGGTGTGAGGGGAACTATATCAAAATACTGTATATCAAAACTATATACATATAGAATAGGAACTGTTAAGGCATATCTGGTCCTCTCCATAAATGTGGCTCAAGGATAATCCGGACAACCCATATAAAAGTAAAGCAAACCTATCCAAAACATAGGAAATCATAACATAACTTGCTCTTCTTCTGAAATCATTGAGTCGGCACAGCTAATATAATGTGACTGCTACGTAATAGTATATCATGATCAGGTAACCCAACATGCCAAGATAGGGTACTCACAATATGAAACTGCCACAAAGAACACAATAATAATAGTAACAATAATGACATCAACCAACTAAACACCTACACAACATAGCAATGAGAAATAACCAAAGAATAAAAATTGATACTTGTCATTACTGACGAGTGGAGTCCATAATAGTCTCGTGCCTAAGGTAAATAGAGTCGGTACCTTGATGTATCATAGACCTCGAGTCATATGTAGTGTGGTTGAACTCATGTAGGTCTCGCTGTACCCCTTAGTGAGCATAGATGATATATGACCCGCTCTATATAATTAAAAATAGAGTTGACATTAGACATCGATCACAATCTTATGATTACCGTTAAGGGTCTAAAATAAATAAAATCAATATCTCAGTATACCATAGACGTTGAGCCATGTCCTAAATGAAGGGTCTCATGTAGATCTCACTGTACCCCTGGGTGAGCATAAACGATATATGATCTACTCCATTTAATTGAAACCTATGTGGATCTCACCGTGCCCCTCAGTGAGAATAAGTGATATATGATCCACTCATAGATGATTGTCGTCATCTCCCTCTCGGCCATTGTAGATTTATTAATAAACCCGCATAACATCTCCACGAAAAAGAATGATGGGCGTATCCTGTATAATGTGTCATCGGGACCACAAAGGAACATTGATGTCGTAAAGTATATATATCAAATATAATGTCATGTAATCAAATACATCTATCATAGACGAAGAATGATATCTCATCATCATATATCAATACGTCGACCCCTATTATAAGACCAATAATAGGCATGATCGTTAATATAAGGCCAACACGTTGTATGGTCACCAATAAGAATAATACTAAATACGGTCACTAACGTAAGGTCGATACCCTTCATCAAACCATATTTTCCCAAAGCCAGGGCTAAGGGATGCAAATCAGTCTGCTCGATCGTACACGCTCGTCGGATGTGATCATGCAATTGATCATCATATTGATCCCATGGCTGATCGAAGTCAATCATTTTTCACAACAAACAATTCAATTTGCACCCATGTTTGGATCCCGAGCTACGTCATGACTTCCACTCACTCGAGTAGATTAGAGCCTTCCCAAAGTTGTGCTGAAGCCCGATGAAGAACCACACATGAGATGGGAGAAAAATTCCCGAAGTCTTACACTTGGCTTGGCTTATTGCCCAGGTCAGTGCACCTTTGGTCAACTGAGGGACCTTCTTAATCAACTGGCCAGCCTCAATGGGCTGGTTGCACATACCAATCGACTGAGACGAGTAATTCACGAGTGGTAAGCCCGGGGCAACGAGCAAGTCATCCACCGCTCGTCGATTCGAGCCTCGTTTCTTCCGATGAGTATTAGCACTCCTAGCATGCCTCTGTTCCATCAGACCTATCTCATAGCTTATTGCTTAACGTTTTGGAAGTGGTCTCTTAAATATTCAAAAACTAATTTCGATGCGGAAAATCACTCTTTTATGCATAGAGTCCTATAGGGTTGTTCTTTCGACCTAGCCTCCTCTAACACATCAAATGAACCCAACTAAACTTCTTGCCTCACGTGATGCTCACACGTGTGTTGATACATTGGCTCGTGCATGCCTATGTGCACACCTATACGAAAACACGTAAAACTACACAAATCACGTTTCGAGCTTTGCTGAAGTGATTACTTGATTCGGTACTCTCTCATTCAATTTAGCGCACTCAATGTCGCCATGGCTACATGAGATTGCTCATAAGGTGCTTGTATACACATACAAACATTCCCATACAAGTATACAATTATTTACAGAAAAAAACTAACATTATCATCAATCCAAACTATTCAACAATTCTAAATATGATACAAGCATTGTATTGGTTACTATATAAATTCAAATACAGGTATATGTATACTTACCCGTATATATATACATACATGTATATTAACAAGTTGATTATTCGATTGATTTTCGATAATCAAATCTTACTTTAATTTATCAAATCTTTTCTATAAAAGTCAAATCTCCTTTTCTACTATTTTATAAAAATCGTTCCATTATTTTATAAAATACAAGCCTAGCTTATAAATCAATTTAAGCTCTTATAATACTTGATTCCTTCATCAAAGAATAAGTGTTCATCTTATAATTATTTTATAAAACCTTATAGCCACTTTATAAAATAATTCCTTCTAAGTAGTTTATAAAATCTTATACTTTTATAAAATACTTCCTTTATATCATTTTATATAACCTCACACTTTTATAAAATATCACTTTTATGCTATTATATAAAATTACATTTTATTTTATAAAATATATCATTATTATTGTCTTATAAAATTTCATTCTATTTTATAAATTATATCAATATTACTATTTCATAAAATCTCATTCTATTTAAAGAATACATCACCATTACTATTTTATAAAATCCTATTCCATTTTCTAAAATATACCATCATTACTATTTCATAAAATCTCATTCTATTTTATAAAACATAACATTATTGCTATTTTATAAAATCTCATTCTATTTTATAAAATACATCTTTTAATTTTAAAATTATTTCTTTACTTAAATAATATTTATAAGTATTAATTACGCTTTGTTAAGCATTGAATCACTTTAACAATAAGTGTAGAGCTCTAAACTTGCTTAATTAGCTTACTAACTTCATTTTATAAAATATTCCCTTATTTTATAGAATCATTACTTCTCTTGAATAATATTTATAAATACTAATTAAGCTTCATTAGGCCTGTAGCATTTTAATAATAAGTAGAGCTCCTAACATACTTAATTTGCTTACTAAATTTTTTAAAACTCATTCAAAGAGTTTAATAAATGTTTGCTAATAACTTACACACCATTATATTACTTAATTAATTACAATTAAGCAATAACATCATATAAAACCATCACATTGACACCTAAACCAAATTCTAAGCTTACTAACTTTCCAAAACAAGGTCTTTATGGTTTCATATAAATAATATGACGATATAAACATGTTTAAGGCACAAACATAAACCTAATTAAATTATTAACATTCTCTAAATCATTCGATATCACCTCATTATCACAAATAAACAAATATATGCAGTACAACATGTAAATTAAGTAAGAGAACCATCCCACTCACCTGTTCATCTCCAAACCAAGCTCAGAATCACCAAAACCCATCTTTATGCTCTCTTGAATTTTGAGATCCCCACCCAAACTCTTATTTAAGCCAATTCCTTTGTGGGTTTCTAGCGAATGAAAAGAGTGGAATTATGGTTATTTTATCGAGATTTATAAATTTTTATTTGAGCATGAATTAGTGATTTAGGGCAAGAGGATTAAGGGGTAATTAGAGAAGTAACTAGAGAAAAAGCGGGAAAAAAAGTATAATGAAAAGTGAAGGATAATTACGAAGAGGTTTAGTTAACTTATAGGCTGGCTTATGGAGTTTAGCCCAAAATCCTCTCCATCCGACACTATTCATCCCCAAAATTCATCGATTCCAATCATAGTCAAGTTTAGACTCAATTTTCTCGTGATGAAAAAAGCGATCTCACCTATGGGTGTCTCAAGAACCAGTTCGTCCATCTCCAAAAAATCAAGTATAACAGGTATTCCATCGATTGACGATTAAATATTTAAATATTCAGTCCTTAAAATTTCGAGTTGCTGCACACCCCCCTCCTTACAAGAATTTCATCCCACAAATACTCACGAGTACGAGAAAATAACTGAACTAACCAAAATTTTCGACTCTCATCCTTGGAAAATTCCAATAGCGCTTCCCTTTCATAGCAAATATTACAGAAAATCCTAAATCAAAATGCATCTCATACCTTTGGAAATATGTCATAACCTGCATTACCCCGCATTTATCTTAGTACAAACCTATTTTTGAGGAAATTTCTCATAATTTAAATGCAAATTTCTATAAAATAAGCATTTAAATAGCTATATTTAAGCTCTCAAGTACCTAGTTGTACCATACGAAGATGATTATGCACCAATTTTATAGCAACGGGCAACCAAAACATGTATAATTTTGGTGTAGCAACCAATACTATAACAACCATACATGACTAAAAATTGGAGATTAAGCTCAAATAAATCACATCTATGTATATCGTAAACTCTGAGTCACATAAAAATGCAATCAACTCATATAGATCTCACCTCAACCTCTAAAAGGACCCTGGGTTACATGTGATCCATCCCAAATAGCTATAGCTATCTCTCTTCGAACATGCTATAACAGATAATTATAACTGACATACCAACAACCAGGCATACAAAACAAGCAACAATAAGTAACAACAATCGACAAAAATCAATCAACAATTAATTAAAACAACGCAAGCAACAATAAAAAATAGTAAAAATTATTCATCAAGTAACAACAAACAATAACAAATAGTAACAAACAATAACAAGCAAGAAAAAACAACAACAAATAGTAGTAAACAATTGCAAACAAAAAATACAACAAACAATAACAAGCAAAAACAAACAATAATCCTCAAGCATAAAAAACAATGAAATACTAAAAAGTCTATATCGACACGCATGGTGATCAACAGTAGTCAAAAGGTGCATGTCAAATCATAAACTCCCATAAGCTTGTTCTACTTCTAGGATAGGAAAAATAATTAAATGGTGTAACTCCTTCTGTTGATACAATACATGAAAGACTATTACAACCCACGCTATGGAAAGGAAAACTTATAAGATATGCTAGATCATCAAGTCTCAAAGCTCTCAAATAAATCCAGCTACCTTGGTTTCAAATTTTCTTTTCTTCTGAATAGAACTCATTCTTCAAGGAGGAACTTTACTAATTAAATCATTATCAAATAAATTTTTATGAATGCTTGGGCTCACTTGGGTTCAAACTCACCTCAACTGCACAATGTTTATAAGGATAATATATTAAGTGTATCACAACACTTGCCTTGGCAAGTATCATATCACCACTTAGAAGATTATCCGAATTTCCACAAAACTAGTCGAGAAGTCTTTGCCCAAACTATTCCAAGCAACCTTAACTACAATATACTCATAATTTAAAACAACTAAAGATCACCTAAAATGACACGATGCCTGTTCCAACCCTTTGTTTGCTCATAAGATTCCTTGGTTAAATTAGGGTCGACCACCTAACTCTTCTTATGCAAACTCAGATCTAGTTCCTTGATCCAAGTATTGAAATCCCCTACATGACTAAAGCCGTGCTTTGGAAATCTCTCAAGCATCTTGAGGATTCGACTCAAGTTATCACATCTAAGAATCAAGTGAAAAACCCTTGCCCAACGTGTGTGAATCACCTAGAAACCTTATGCTCGAACTATGGATTGGAAACTGGTACGTGAATTAACTATTCCTTATAAAATACCTTTTTAGGACATGGAATTACTCCCATTGCCTAAGGTTTAAAAACATAAGGAAAAAAAATCAAACATGAATGGTTTTACATGAAGTGTTAATGAGTCACCCTCTCGGTCTTTTCTCATTACCGAGCAGCTACCGGATCCTACTTTGACACAAATCCAAGTTAAACTTTGTCGACCGACTCCACTCAACTTGAAAGCCAATGCATCAAGTTAGAATGACAGTGCTCTCGATTATTACGCCACCCTCAACACCCACCGCCATCGCACGTGTATTCCGTCTGCTTATCTCGATGGCCTAAATGAAGATACCTTAGCAGCTAGTAATAGAAATGAACCATGGTTCAGAAGACAAGTGGTGTAAGCAATTTGATATAGTATAAAAATACAAGTACGCTCTCTCAATGTATCTTCTTCTACCAGTTTGCGTAACTCACACTGGTCTACTAAGTTCTGAGTGTTGAGCTTAAGCTCTTATACCTAATGTAATAAGCCCCCTCGTAACACCCAAAAATCAGCGCCTTAAATCAATGCCCTACTTTTGGATACCACAAAAGATGACTTGTCGGGAAATGAACGAAAGAAGAAGAAACAAAACACTGTACCAGGATGTATTAACACAATCTCACATCAGAATGATAACCTATAATATATTGAATATACATGGACAGAATGTGATTAGTAATATATAAGAAACTACACTAAGTGGAAGAAACTGAAAGATAAATATCAACACAGAGAGTTAGAATAAAATACCCATACAATAATATCACATACAAATAACAACTGTCATGTATTACTATAATAACAAGTAAATAAATATCCAAGTATCATCTTCATCTCCACAGTCCAACTTTACCATTCTGATAGCGTATCCCCAAAAGCACTTAACTCCTAAACTACTCGGTTAAGTACCCGAGAGTTGTCATGACATAATCGGACAAAGACAAAATGTGGGTCAGACATAAAGCCTATGTAAGGGGAACTATTTCAAAATACTGTATATTAAAACTACATGCAAATAGAACATGATTTACTAAGGCACATTTGGTCCTCTTCACAAACATAGCTCAGGGGTAATCTGGACTGCCCATATAAAAGTAAAGTAAACATATCCAAAAGATAAGAAATCACACCATAACCTGTTCTTCTCCTGAAATCAACAAGTTAGCATAACCAATATAATGTGACTGCTATGTAATAATATACCATGATACAGATAACCCAACATGCCAAGGTAGGGCAATCAAAATATAAGTCTAGCATAAAGTACACAATAATAATAGTAACAATAATGACATCAACCAACTAAACGCACACACAACATAACAATGTGAAACAACGAAAGAATACAAATTAATACTCATCCTTACTGACGAATGGAGTCCATGGTAGATTCGTGCCTAAGATAAATAGAGTCAGCACCGTAGTGTATTATAGACCTCGAGTCGCATTTAGTGTCCTCGAACTCGTGTAGGTCTCACCATAACTCTCAGTGAGCATATGTGATATATGACATACTCTATATACCTAAAACTTGAGTCCGAGTTAGACATCGATCGCAATCCAATGATCCTCGTTGAGGGTCCAAAATAAATAGAATTAGTACCCCGGTGTACCATAGATCCCAAGCCACATCCTAAGTGACGGGACTCGTGTAGATCTCTTTATACCCCTTAGTGAGCATAAGTAATATATGAACTACTCTATTTACTTGAAACCTATGTTGATCTCACCATACCCTTCAGTAAGCATAAGTGATATATGATCCACTCGTAGATGATTGTCACCATTCCATCTCAGCCATCATGGTTTTTTTAATAAACCCATATAATGTTTCCATGAAAGAGAATGACGAGATTATCCTGTATAATGTGTCATCAGGACCACAAAGGAACATTAATGTTGTGTGTGTGTGTGTGTGTGTATCAAATACAACGTCACCTAATCAAATATCCATCACCGACGAAGAATGATATCACATCATCGTCTATTAATATGGACGACCATTATTATAAGACCAATAATAGCATGACCATTAATATGAGGCCAATACATTGTATGGTCACTAATACAAGACCAATACAGGGACGGTCGTCGATATAAGGCCGATGCCTTCATCAAACCATTTTTATCCAAAGAAGGGGCCAATGGATGCAGATTGCTCCACTTGATTATACACGTTCATCGGACGAGATCGGGTGATCGATCATCGTATCGATCCATGCTCGATCGAAATTAATCATTTTTACCACATACAATTCAATTTGCACTTATGTCCGGATCTCGAGCTTCGTCACGACTTCCACTCCCTCGAGTAGCCCAGAGCCTTCCAGAATTTGTGCTGAAGCCTCATAAAGAACTACATATGAGATGAGTGAAAATCCTCGAAGCCTTACACCTGACGTAGGCTTATTGCCTAGCTCGGTGCACCTTCAATCGACCTGGGGGCCTTCCTAGTCGACTGATAGCACACACTAGTTGATCAAGATGGGTAACTCCTAGTAGTAAGCCTAGTGCAGCGAGCTAAGTCGGCCACCGCTCGTTGATTCGAGCCCCATTTCTTCCAATGCTTCACCCAATGAGTCGCCGAGCACTTTTAGCATCCCTCCACCCCATCAGACTATTTCAAAGACCATCGACTGACATTTTGGAAGTGGCCTCTTAAATATTCAAAAGCTGATTTTGATAAGGAAAACCACTCTTTTATGCATAGAGTTCGGCGAGAATTTTCTTTTGACCCAACCTCATCTAGCACGTTAAATGAACCCAACTAACCTTCTTGCCTCATGGGATGCTCACATGTGTGTCGATACACCCACGCATGCACGCCTATGCACACACGTATCCGAAAGCACAAAAAACTTAACAAATCATGTTTCAAGCTTCATCGAAACAATTACTTGATCTTGTATTCTTTCATGCAACTTAGTGCACCTGGTGGTTGCTATAGCTACATGAGATTGCTCATTACGTGCTTGTATACACATATGGACATTTCCATGCATGCATACAATTATTTACACAAACAAACAAACATTACCATCAATCTTGACCATTCAACAATTCTAAATATGATACAAACAAACATTGTATTGATTACTGTATAGCTTCAAATACATGTATACGTATACTTACCCGTATACATATGCATACATGTATATTTAAATAACAATTTGATTATTTGATAATCAAATCTTACTTTTATTTATCAAATTTAATATAGAAGTTAATTCTCATTTTCTAATATTTTATAAAAAATCATTCCATTATTTTATAAAATACAAGACTAGAATATAAATCATTTTAAGCTGTTATAATACTTAGTTCCTTCATCAAGGGAATAAGTGTTCATCTTATAATTATTTTATAAAACCTTGTAACCACTTTATAAAATAATTCTTTCTTACTATTTTATAAAATCTTGTACTTTTGTAAAATACTTCCTTTATGTTATATTAATAAAATCTCATACTTTTATAAAATATCACTTTTATACCATTCTATAAAATTTCATTCTATTTATAAAATATACCATTATCATTGTCTTATAAAATATCATTCTATTTTATAAAATATATCATTATTACCATTTCATAAAATCTCATTCTATTTAAAGAATATATCTCTGTTACTATTTTATAAAATATACCATCATTGCTATTTCATAAGATCTCATTCTATTTTGTAAAATATGTTTTTAACTTATAAAATTATTTCTTCACTTAAATAATATTTATAGGTACTAATTAAGATCTATTATGCCTCTAATCACTTTAGCAATAAGTGTAGAGATCTTAACTTGCTTAATTAGCTTGCTAACTTCATTTTATAAAATATTCCCTTATTTAATAAAATTATTACTTCGCTTGAATAATATTTATAAATACCAATTAAGCTTCATCTGACTTCTAATCACTTAAGTAATAAGTGTAGAGGAATTATAGCTATTTTATCTGGATTTGTAGAATTTTATTTGAGCATAAATTGGTGATTTAGCGAAAGAGGATTAAGGGGTAACTAAAGAAGTAATAAGAGAAGAAGCGAAAAAACATAGAATCAAAAGTGAATGGGAATTATGAAGAGGTTTAGCCAACTTATAGGCTGCTTACGAACTTCAGCCTAAATCTTCTAGCTATTCGACAATATACATCCTTGAAGTCATCGATTTAAACATAGTCAAGTTTATACTCATTTTTCTCATGACGGAAAAGCAGTCTCAACCATGTGTGTCCGAAGACCCAATTCATCTGTCACTAAAAATCAAGTATAGAAGACGTCCCATCAATTAATGATTAAAAATTTAAATAAGTCATTTAAATATTCAGTCGTTACAATTTTAGGTTGTTACAACTCCTCCTTCGAAGATCCACCCCCTAATTCTGGAACAAGCAGCACATAATCCTCCTTCAAAGAGCTACGCCATAATTCTAGAACATTAGCATATATTCCTCCTTCGAAGAACTATGCTACAATGCTGAAATAACCTATATTCTTCTTAGAGGCTGCGCCGTACTCTAGGAATTCATACGCTCCAAAAAACCACGCTTCAAGAGGAGCACCCTGTACTCCACACATGGACTGCACCCAATTTTTGAAAGGGGCGCTGGCACCAACTTTTCCAATAGCTACATCCTCATCTTAGGAAGGACAATCTCATAAGCTCAACTTAAAAATAGCGCCTCAATTTTCGTAAGCCATCAATTAGCATGAGATGACCGCGCTGCACTTGCAAAAAGTCATCTATAGGGATGGGAGGGCAACATCGTAATTCCAATAAGATGCTTCCCATTTCCATTAAAAAGGCTTCATCTCATTCATAAAAAAATAATATGTCTTTTTTAGAAGGACAGATCGAATCAACCCAGAACGCATCAGCAACATGAGCGCATCCAACAAGTTGAACACAAGATATAATTTATAAAAACACATCTAGAATTCAAATATCCTACATAAAAATTAAAATATCAAAACTTCCACCTCAAATTTGTAATCTCCTGCCTAATTACAATCACCAAATTCTCTCGGCCACCTTGGCAATCCTATGGAAAATCGCCTGCATGCAGGATAAATGAAATGTGGGTTAATTGGACGACGGATAAGAAAGGATGGAAAAGGAAATTGCCTATCCATGTGACTTTACAATACTATAAATAAAAATGTACTGTAGTAGAGAAAATGACTTTTAATTCTCTAAAAATTTACCTCAAATTCGTGTACTCTTTCTGCCATTAAAAGCATTGTACGAGGAGGAAGAAAGATAATAAAAGATCAAACCCATGGAATTAGGATTTTCTAAAAACCGGACCATGTAAATTTTTGTGTCATTTACTTTATTAAACTTATTACTTTCCGCCTTTAGTGGATTCTATTAACTATTATTTTGCTAAATTTGGTGCTAAAAATCACCCTAGGCATTTTAACAAACAGTTAAAGTGTTACTTCATACTTCTTTTGAAATAATTGCTAAGTGAAGAAGTCTTTGAGCTATCATGGCAAAAACCCTAAGTTGAAGCGCATCCTTTCTACTGCTAACTTTTCTCTGATTTTGCCTCTAGTTTTTTCACCATTGCTCCTTTCCTTTTTCCGCCACTTAAGATCTCATTCTCAGTTTCTCTCATGTCCAACAGCTGGCAGTCCCTTTCTCCCCCAGACCCCCCGCCTAGCATCTCAGATCCACCTTCGGGATTTCCACCGACAGTGAACTCCAATGCCACGATTGATATTGGTGAAGGCTTCACCCTTGTTCGATCAAAAAAAGGAAATGACAAATAAACATCTCGCAACAATCTAATAGATCTAATCTCGCCTCTAATAATTTACAAAATAAGAATTTGCGACCCTTCCCACTCCAAAATGCACATCAGAATAATGCTTACAACCACAATAATCTTAGTCGCCCTACTCAACCTAAGAATAGAACTGCTACCAACAAATGGAATTTCTCCACTTTGTCTAACAGGGCATGGATTGAAGTTGTCACTTTGTAATAATATTCCAGTCTCTACCCCGTTAAAGTTTTATCAACCTTGTGAATTTAACTCGACGCGACGTGCAAAAATGCCAGTTGAAGTTTATCAGGATGCTAGAAAACAGTGGGATAATGCCACTGTGATATATGTCGTTATTCCTAAACCATACTATCCATATTTCAGAGATTGTATTTCTTGAGTTTGGAAGCCTGAAGGAGAATTCTCTATATATTCTAAGGAGAATGGTTTCTATGTTATCAAATTTAACACTAAGCAAGACTGTGAGAGAGTCTTAGAAGGTGGTCCCTTCTATTACAATAAAAAGTTGATGATGATGAAGAGATGGTCTCTTGGCATGCAAATGTGGCGACCCGACTTCCTAACACCATAAAGTCGCATCACCAATGAAGAAAGAAAGGGATAGAAGAAGAAAAGAAAGAGAAAGAAGAAACACAACAACATCAGAGAACTCACAGCGGAATGAATAAAATATAATATATCACATAAAATATTACATAGTTTCATATTACATCAGAGTACACAACTTATTTAACACATATTAGACAGTTATAAACATCTGTCTAACAATACAACTCAAGATCACAAGATACAGATATTATGCAAACACAGCGGAACCATAATATATCTACACGTGGAAGCCTCCTGCTCCATATCTCCTCCAGAGTTCGTCAAGCTAACTCGAGTCACTCAACTACTCATACATAATATGAGTACCCAAGAGTTTAATAAAACAGAAAATAAACACTCGGGTCAGACAAGGGTCTGGTGTGAGTAAACGGGTTAAAATTGCTTAACTTTAGAAAAACCTTTGAAAGAAAAGGTATCACGTAAGACTTTCCACACATAAACATGGAAATTCTTTTACCTTACGCTAACCAAAACATTTGATAGGAAATCCAGTGATATTATAATAGTGTCTAGGGTTTTCAAGTAAATAAGAAATAGCCGAATTGTTACATTATTAAATTCCAGCTACTAGCCACAAAAGTGGGTAATACAAACAAAACCGTAGGGTCTCATAAGGAAAATGGGTTTCCATCAATGGCAGGGCTACCGGGGTACCGCCCGTCACAGTACGTGGCCTAGATCACAGTACAGAGGATTATGCCCAATCCCCTGCATCACAAAGCCGGAACCATTCCTTACCGAACAGTCGCGAGTAAGATCACCCCGTGGTTGGCGCGACCAACCACCCACTAAGCCGAAATAAAGGGACATCTAGACAGAAATCACCTCACCCTGAAATGGGTGCTACCCACCTAGCCTTGCGGCACCTCCCCTGTTTTAACCATTCCCGGGTTGATGAGGCTTGAGGCTGCGATTACCTTTATAGAACACATCTATCTTAGAATGCTCATCGTCCACCTGACGATGTTCTGAAAGCATTCAATCCATACAAGTTCGTTCCGGGTTTGAATGAAACCGAAGGCACTATCTCGTTGCACTCATTTTGGAATCACCTTCAGAGTCAACGACCATAGCCCTTGCACTCTAAATCACTATCTCGAACCTATAAGTACTATTTCCATCAAACTCTTCACGGAATTACCCCCAGAGTTATACTGACGAATAGTTCTTACACCTTGAGTCTTCACTAAGCTCCACTTGGATTCACGACCTAACGTTTAATTTGGATCGATGTGGTTTTCGGATATCCAAATATGGAAACCCGATCCCGGTCTCACCGAAACCAAACGCCATTTTAATGTCCAAGTTGTTTTAAGGGTTTAAAACAATTAATTTATATTCAGGATGATATAAACAGATAGATGAATCATATTATCACAATAGATAATTCATAACAAACATTCATCTCACAAAGCAGCATATCACATATCATAGATGTCCAAATCATCCAGTATCAACCAATAACCCAATCTCAACCATCCAATATTAACCAATCATCCAATATTAATCAATCATCCAAAGCAGAATTGATTAACTTAAATCAATTGGATTACCTAAATCCTTCTTCATTTATTATTCCAAATAAATTAATTTATCATCTCCTAATGATCTTCTTTAATTAATCTCCCTTGATTAATTATCCTTTAATTACATTCAAGTAATTAGGCTTAACCGTATACAGTAATTAATCTTTAATTACTATCATTAATTACAATAATTAATGATCCTCAATATGGGAGAATTGTGCGTTTTAAATTAAACCCATTAATGGCCGCCCCTTAGTCTTCGTGTTTGCTTAGATCGTGGATTCTGCGTCCTTGCTCAGATCGTGTTTGCTCCGTCCCGTCCCCCCTGGCATGCCATCGTTGCTTCCTCCCC
This sequence comes from Allium cepa, assembly GCA_030765085.1. Classification (NCBI taxonomy): domain Eukaryota; kingdom Viridiplantae; phylum Streptophyta; class Magnoliopsida; order Asparagales; family Amaryllidaceae; genus Allium; species Allium cepa. The sequence goes on along the minus strand of CM060929.1, from coordinate 674,572,585 downwards.
CCTTCTCCCCTTTCCTCCGACCTCGCCTCCTTCTTCCACCAGATCTGGACAAGCTTTTAGGGTTTTGCCCCCTGCCCTATCTAACCCTATGCCTCCTGTCCTTTCAGTCATTGAATATCCCCCCTTGCCTGCCTTGCCGCCTCCTCAAATTGCTGATGTGAGCTCCAGCGTGCGGTCCGTGGTATCTTCGCCCCTGCCTGGTGATGCTTGTAAATCTGATAATTGCGTTTTGTCGCATCGTGGGTCTGATTTGGTATGTGCAAGTGTTGAGGAAGAGGTGAATATTGTGTTTGGCCGTGATTTACCAGTTACTGCTTCTATTTGGACGAGTTTTGCACGTTGCTCCCCAAGTGTTTGTAATAATGCCGCTGAGGGTTTTTCTCCCAATCTGGATGAAGATGGTTTTGATAGTACTTTCCTCGCTGCGGCTGCTGATAAGCCTTTTGTTGTGAAGTCTACCGGACTTGCAACACCTTTGAAATCTTGGTCATCTCTTTTCACTTCTTTGCCTCGGAATGCGGGAGTATATAATCCGATTGAATTTGAAATTGTTGAAGAAAATGGTGTGATGATCCCTCCTCCCAATGTTTTGCAAGCCGGATTGGATTATTGGTCAGATTACTTGGTTGATTTCTTTCTAGACCCTTCTCATTGTCTGCATGATGCGGCTTCGGTTTGTCGTAGAGCTTGGCGGCTCCGTGGGGATCTTCGTGTTAGGTTGATTGACTCTATGTATTTCCTTTTGTTCTCCTCCACCGATGATCACAGTCGTGTTCTTGAGGCCGAGCCTTCTTTTTTTGGTGGGCAACCTTTTATTATTACTCCTTGGTCCCCAACTGTTGCTTGTGCTCGTGAGCAAGTCCTATCTATCCCCCTATGGGTTTACTTTTCCCATATTCCCTCTGCTCTCCAACTTCTTCTTGGTTTGAACTGGCTGGCTTGTAATGTGGGAAAATCGAAATGTTTTGATTCTAATACAGTTGCACGTGAAAAATTGATGTTTGCCAAGGCTCTGATTGAGATCACCCCTTCCAAGCCCCTCCCTTCCTCTATTCCTGTGCAGCTTGCTGTTGGATCCGTAGCTACTGTCCGTGTTCGCTATGGTTGGGTTCCTGATATTTTTTCCTCCTGTCACTCTTTTGGCCACCTAGCAATTGCCTGCATGCATACTGTTGTCACCTCGGCTACTCCTAAGATCCCTCTTCCACGGCCTCCGCTCAGGAAATGGGTTCCCAAGGTTTCTTCTCAGGTCGCTCCTCCTCCTGAGGTTCCTTTTTCTGTCCCAGATCCACCTCCTTGTTCTGATGCTCGGTCTGCTCTCCCTTCCCCCTATTTGGCCCCTGTGGTAGATCCTGTGGCCCCTTTGGCTATTTCGGTTTCTCTTCCGCCTCGTTTGCCAGTAGTTTGGGACGAGTCTGAGCGATGTTGGGTTGATCACTTTTCTGATATGCGTATGAACCCCATGGATGACTGCTTATTTCGATTTGTTTCGGATGATCAGTTGGACCTTCGTTGCCTATAGTACATGCCTTTTGGCGACTCCTTAGTTCTCGATTTGGATGGGCCGTAGGCGTCTTTGAATTCTGTCAGACTTGCTGATTCTTCTTGGGATCGTTCTTTCATTTACTCATCTGATGCTGTGGATTTTGATCCCTGTCTTGCTGCGCTATTCCGCCCCTTCGTTGGTCTTTTTGCCAATGACCCTTCTGCTTCTTCCTCTGTGATTATGGATAGTGGTCCTGCCTCTCTGGAGGAGACGTAGTCGCGATGGTTTTTTTGTTGCTGTGACATGTTCGGTCACACTCCAGTTATCAATTTCTTTTTCATAGCAGTTTAGGTGTTTTTGCCTAACTCCTGTATCTAAAGTTTTATTACGTTCGTAATAAAAAGTGGACGGTCCACTATAAAACCGGCTGACCTTGCCAAAATAATAATAATTAACGATCCTTCATTTACTTCCATTAATTAATCAACTATAATCAATTACATTAAACCTTTATTAATTACAATTAATTAATCATACTTAAATTAATTATTTTTATTATTCAACCTTGATTAATTCATTAATTATATTAACTAATGATCCTTATTAATTAATAATTACTTTAGTTAATTAAATAATTAACTTGTAATTAATCATCATATTAATCATAAACATTAATTAACAACTTGTAATTACTTATATTAAATAATATCTTAATTAATTATATTAACCCTTTGATTAATTAATCTAATTAATTAATCCTTAATTACTTCATTAAGTAATTGTTATTCAATTAAATTAACAAATAATCCTTAATTAATTACTTTATCACTTAATTTCAATTTTAATTAATTACATTTAGTAATTAGTCTTAAATTAATCTCATTCATTAATTAATTAGTCACATTAATTAATTAACTAAAATTAATTAAGTAAATAACCCTTAATTACTTACATAAGTAATTAATTCCATCATTAAATAATTCTTAATTCTTTAAATTAATTAATTACTTCATAATTAATTAATTTCAAAACAATTATATTAATGAACCCTTAAATTAATAACATCTAGTGATTAACCATTAATCACTTCAATTTCATTACTCCCATGAGTAATTATCCACTAATTACTTCCATAAGTAATTTACATTCTTAATTACATTCAATAATTAACCATTAATTACTTCATTAAATAATTACACTTAATTAATCCATAATTAAGTGATTATTTAATTTTAAATAAACAATTAAATAATTAGTTAAAATTAAATAAATAAATAAATAATTAACTTCTTATATTTAAAGTAACTCCTTAATTAAGAAAAACATTTATCTTAATTAAACTCTTTACTTAATTACAAATCATATTTAATTATGTATTCTCTAGTTCATATCAAAATAATTTAAAAATATTTATCTTCATAGATAGATTATTTGAAATTATCCAAATTTTAACAACTTAAGCAAATTATCCTATTTGGTTTTCAAAATCATAATAATAACCTTATTTGAAAATAAGGCATTTAGAAATCAATTTTAAAATTTAAAACACTTTAAATCATATAATTTAAACTTATTTATTTACAATAAAATTTGAAACTTAATTAATTAAACATTACTTTAAAATCTTAATTTAATACTTAAAATTGAAACACTTCTTTTTAAATTAAATTTCAAAACACTTCTTTAAATTGAAATTCAACATCTACTTAGATAATTATTTTCAAATTCAAACTTCTTAACAAATTAAATTTAAAATGAATTCAATTAATACTTTGCTTACAAAGGAAATCATTTAAAATTTGAAATTGAATTCAATTAACACTTTTTAAAAGTTGATTAACTTCTACTTACAAAGAACAAGTTTTAACTTGTAATCTTATTTCCTTTTATTCAAATAACAGGTATTATCTGCAACTTAATCATTACAGTACTTAACAAATGTGCTAAAAACCCAACACTCTAGTCGATCACCTAACTGACGAGCCAGCCCCAAGGAAAAAACCCAGCCCTTCAACCTTCGAGTCGTACACGAGAATTTCGCGTGTGCTCCTTCGCGTCACAACTCATCTTCCCAAACCAAACCCTCTAGAACCAAAACCGTGCACACACCAAACTCTCGTGCATGTGTCCCATCACCTCCGGCCAACCTAGGTCGTCGCGACTACCGTCGACAGTCACTCTATCACTCGCGAGCATGAATATAAACCAGATCGAGCAATTCAAGCACAAACCAAAAATTCGACCCAAAGCTCGAACAACTACAGCTGCCACAATCCCAAAACCACCCACGGCCGATCATTTCGACGCCATTAAATCACGCCGACCCCACCATCGAGACGCCACATCCATGAACTTCAACTTCCCCATATGCGCATGACTTCGGTCAAATCTTCAAGTCGCAAAAATCACGACAGCAAAGCCAAGCAAACATACTGTAAAACCCTAGTTTGCTCGAATTCGAACAATTCACTCATTTGAAAAATTCCATAGCATTTTTCCCATAACCAACAACTCACAAACAAGCATCGACCAAGATTTCAAACCAAATTATTGAGTTGATAATCGACAATTCACCAAAATGCCAATTTCGAACCAACCCAAAATTCACAAGAATTATCCAACAGAAAATTACAAATTTCATATCAAAATTCATGATTTTTAATCATGATTACATGCATGTAATTCAAATTATAATTTAAGTTAGTTGATTTTTTTACAAAAATTTAGTTTCACTGTTAATTTTCATTTTAAACATGATTTGTGTTATTTAAAATTCCTAGAACTATTTTATAATCTTCATCATACAATTACAAACAAATTTCATTCAAATATTCAAGGCTAATATGGATCAAATTTAGAAATTTGGATTTTTGAAAAAACAAAAGTCACAGGTTTTATCAATAGAGAACAACTTCAACATATACTATCATTTGAATTCCTGGTAATTTCACACTTACAACATACAACTTAACAATATTCATGTAATAACATTCATTATCAAAAAAAAAATCATTTGCATGGATCATCATTCAACCATAGATTAAATTAAAACTGTTTTTGAAAATATTTACGCACCTTTTAATTTTTGCAGAGCACAGCAGTTTTAATTTTCAGGAACTTGAAATTTAAATCTAGAAAAATGCTTTAAATTGCCTTTGATGTTGAAAATCTTAATGCATGCCTCCAATTTGTTGATTAAAAAGTTGAAATTGCTGAGTTGATCCTCCATTTAAATTGCAGGTTTGAAGTTGTAGATTTGGTTGCAGCTTTTACTTTCAACTTGATTCTTCATTTTAGTTGCAGGTGGAAGGTGATATGAAGAATTTCATTTGAATTTGCAGATTTTACTTCTCAGATTTTATCTTTTCTTTTGGTTTTGATTTCAGATTTTTAAAATGTAATTTCTATTTTGAGCTTTAGAAAAGAAAACAAGGAAAATGAAAGTGTTATGTAAAACTAGTTTTTCTTCTTAAAAACATTTATTTTTAAAAATATAAATGAATATTGCCACTTGTTATTGAATTGAACAAGTGTCTCAAGCATGTTTTAAAAAGTTTACAAGTGTTTAAAGATCTTTGCAAAATTGTTTTTAAAACCTTATAAAAATAATAATTATATTTTATATCTATGTAATATGGATATTTGTATTTATGAAATGTTTTTATGCGTATGAAATGTTTTTATGTTAATAAACTTTGAATTTTTAAATAAATATACAAGCATGAAATCTTTTAAAGAAAATATTATAAAGCTAGTTATAATACAAATAAATCCTTATATGTGTAATTTTAAAAATCTAAAACATTTATTATATACATGTATAACCATTTTGAAAGAAAACAAAAATAAACTTTGATTAAATCCTTTATAAACTATCATATTTAAAATAAATAACTATCTTATATTTTGAAACAATTGAATTAATCTTTAAATTATCTTTTGAAAAATATTAAGTTTTAAAACAAAGCTTTAAATCACATTCCATACATAAATAAATTATTAATAGATTAAATTAAATTTCAAAACAACATCAAATTATAACTTATACATATATATTACAATTTGAAAATTCATCTTTTATTTAAAACAAAAGATCTTCTATTCACATTATATATCAAATATATATATATTATAAATAGAATAAAATTTTATTAGCTTTGAAAAATAATTCTTATCAATATTGCCAGATTGAATATTTATTAACCTTTAAAAAGATTAAATTTACCAATTTAAATTAAAATTATAAAGAAAAATTATCAAATTAATTAAATTATAAATACAAATTATTAAATTGATATTGCCTAAAATTCTGGGTCGTCACAATCCTTTCCCCTTAAAAGAATTTCGTCCCCGTAATTAAAAAGCAAAGCTAATTTAATAACCCAGCAAAGATTTCAATTTCAAACAGTAAAGCATACCTAACATCCAGTAACTAACAACCAAATCAACCAATCAAACAAACAAACCTAACTATTTATCCTGACACAAATCGGGATAAATCTCAAATACTATCTAGAGTTTCCCAAGTATAAACCACTGGGAGACTCGCTCTATAGAAGCTAAACAAACTACACCACCAAAATCCAGAGCTCCTCTCATCTCTAGATCCATCAGTCTGAACAGAACATCAGGCTATACTCAAGTCCAGCCCAACTTCCAAATCCAACTGAACTGCAGATTCAACAACCAACAATGAATCATACACGTACTCCCTCAGAGATACGTGAAATACAATGAATTCCAGCTATTCAAACGGGCAATTCAATCTTATCTAATCAAAAACACAGATAATGAATCTCAAATGCCTCAGAACTAGCCATCCAATCTTACTCAATTACTGTTCTCTTAACTAGAGAAATCTTAACAACAATGAAGTCTCCAACTTCGAATTCTAAACTCCTTATCTCATATCTGCATAACTCAACAGACAATCTTGTGCTGCCAATCTTCTTCCTGATCAGCTCAACCTATGCTGATGCTTCCAGAAACAACTAGACCAAAGCAAACCAGTTCCTGGAACCTATCCAACCAGAAAAGTCTTCCAACATCCGTCGAAATCCAGAACACAAGCTCTACTTCCTAAGCAATAGCAAACTGAACTTGCTTCCTTCCTCGTACAGCTGCTAACTCGCTTCCGCTGCACAACTCTGATTCTGAAATAGATGGGAATACTGTTGATGAACATGAATACAGACTTATCCAATATATCCGAGAAACTTTGTTCATCAAATCCATAAAATCTAAGTGACTCATCTGACTCGGTCACACAACCTTACTGCAGAATCCAACTCAAAATCTAGATCTGGCCAATCCAAATTCCAAATTTTTTTTCTAAGCTGCTACACCAACTCTCTCTTCTCCAAGAACCATCATATAATCAGGTTGACCACTAAAATTGCTTCTGGAACCAAAACAATATGGAACTCAACTCCAGATGCAGACAAACTTCTGATTACCTCAGTAGCTCCTACTATCACATGAGAATCCTCAGTCTCAAACAAAAGATTGCCTAAGATAAGTTCCCAAACTAATCGCAAGTCACTTTTGCGATCCAACCTAATTCGGATTCCACAGAAATTGTCCTCACTTTACCAATTAAAACAGCCTTAAGCTTTTCCAAACTAGGTTAACCCTTCAAGAAAAACATTCACCATTTGCCCGGACTGCTGATAGAAGAACCACCAAGATTCCTGAACTATCAGAGAAACGACCACACTGCTGTTACCACAGCTAACCAAAGACTTCTAATCCAAGAGGCTCCTCGAAAACCAAAACCATGAACAAACCACACAACGGTCCTTCGAGATGGCAGACAACCTCTCAAGAAATTCGGGCTCCAAACCAAGCATCAACATCTCACACTCCTTAAGGGATGACAATGAGACCACGCCGAAGCGAAACAACTTATAAACCTTAGTCTCATATTCCAAAACAGCCAATCTCCATGCTAAAAATCCTTACAACTTCTTAAACTACTTCAAGAGGAAACATCTTCTGAAATATCCATGGATATTGCATCTCATCACGCAGTTATCAAGATATCATCTCTTACTTCTGCACTTTCGACAGATCCAAACTACAAAATCTCACTCGAGACGGTATTATGTCTACAATCTCGACAAATACACTTCCAACCTCAAACATATGGACCCCTTCCATTAGTGGTAGCCGTGTTACACATACACACACCACTACTCCATCAACCTCTAAAACTTATGTTGGAAAATCCGAAAAGATACCCCAACAAATTTAGGTATATATATATATATATATATAGATATACAGTTATATATAAAAATTACAAGTACGATCTCTTAAGGAAGACACCACTCTAGAGCCTAGGTATTCACTCAACCTAATGCTCTGATACCACCTGTGGCGACCCGACTTCCCAACACCAGAAAGTCGCATCACTAATGAAGAAAGAAAGGGATAGAAAAAGAAAAGAAAGAGAAAGTAGAAACACTACAACATCAGAGAACTCACAGCGGAACGAATAAAATATAATATATCACATAAAATATTACATAGTTTCATATTACATCATAGTACATAATTTATTCAACACATATTAGACAGTTATAAACATCTGTCTAACTATACAACTCAAGAACATAAGATACAGATACCATACAAACACAGCGGAACCATAATATATACACACGTGGAAGCCTCCTTCTCCATATCTCCTCCAGAGTTCGTCAAGCTAACCTGAATCACCCGACTACTCATACATAATATGAGTACCCAAGAGTTTAATAAAACATAAAATAAATAATCGGGTCAGACAAGGGTCTGGTGTGAGTAAACGGGTTAAAATTGCTTAACTTTAGAAAAACCTTTGAAAGAAAAGGTATCACGTAAGACTTCCCACACATAAACATGGAAAAGTTTTTACCTTACGCTAACCAAAACATTTGATAGGAAATCCAGTGATATTATAATAGTGTCTAGGGTTTTTAAGTAAATAAGAAATAGCCGAAATTGTTACATTATTAAATTCCAGCTGCTAGCCACAAAAGTGGGTAATACAAACAAAACCGTAGGGTCTCGTAGGGAAAATGGGTTTCCATCAATGGCAGGGCTACCGGGGTACCGCCCGTCACAGTATGTGGCCTAGATCACAGTACCGAGGATTAGCCCAATCCCCTGCATCACAAAGCCGGAACCATTCATTACTGAACAGTCCCGAGTAAGATCACCCCGTGGTTGGCGCGACCAACAACCCACTAAGCCGAAATAAAGGGACATCTAGACAGGAATGACCTTACCCTGAAATGGGTGCTACCCACCTAGCCTTGCTACACCTCCCCTGTTTTAGCCATTCCTGGGTTGATGAGGCTTGAGGCTGCGATTACCTTTATATAACACATCTATCTTAGAATGCTCATCGTCCACCTGACGATGTTCTGAAAGCATTCAATCCATAAAAGTTCGTTCTGGGTTCGAACGAAACCGAAGGCACTATCTCATTGCACTCATTTTGGAATCACCCACGGAGTCAACGACCATAGCCCTTGCACTCTAAATCACTATCTCGAACCTATAAGTACTGTTTCCGTCAAACTCATCATGGAATCACCCCCAGAGTTATACTGACGAATAGTTCTTACACCTTGAGTCTTCACTAAGCTCCACTTGGATTCACGACCTAACGTTTAATTTGGATCGATGTGGTTTTCAGATATCCAAATATGGAAACTCGATCCCGGTCTCACGACCTAACGTTTAATTAACAACTTGTAATTACTTATCTTAAATAATATCTTAATTAATTATATTAACCCTTTGATTAATTAATCTAATTAATTAATCCTTAATTACTTCATTAAGCAATTATTATTCAATTAAATTAACAAATAATCCTTAATTAATTACTTTATAACTTAAGTTAAATTTTAGTTAATTACATTTAGTAATTAATCTTAAATTAATCTCATTCATTAATTAATTAATCACATTAATTAATTAACTAAAATTAATTAAGTAATTAACCCTTAATTACTTACATAAGTAATTATCTTCTAATTACTTCCATTAATAAATCTTAATTACTCTCTTAATTAATTACTTAACAAATAATTAATTCCATCATTAAATAATTCTAAACTCTTTAAATTAATTAGTTACTCCATAATTAATTAATTTCAAAACAATTATATTAATCAATCCTTAAATTAATAACATCTAGTGATTAACCATTAATCACTTCAATTTAATTACTCCCATGAGTAATTATCCACTAATTACTTCCATAAGTAATTTACATTCTTAATTACATTCAATAATTAACCATTAATTATTTCATTAAGTAATTACACTTAATCCATAATTAAGTGATTATTTAATATTAAATAAACAATTAACTAATTATTTAAAATTAATTAAATAATTAATTAATTAACTTCTTATATTTAAAGTAACTCCTTAATTAAGAAAAACATTTATCTTAATTAAACTCTTTACTTAATTACAAATCATATTTAACTATGTATTCTCTAGTTCATATCAAAATAATTTAACAATATTTATCTTCATAAATAGATTATTTGAAATTAATCAAATTTTAACAACTTAAGCAAATTATCCTATTTGGTTTTCAAAATCATAATAATAACCTTATTTGAAAATAAGGCATTTAGAAATCAATTTTAAAATTTAAAACACTTTAAATTATCTAATTTAAACTTATTTATTTACAATAAAATTTGAAACTTAATTAATTAAACATTACTTTAAAATCTTGATTTAATACTTAAAATTGAAACACTTCTTTTTAAATTAAATTTCAAAACACTTCTTTAAATTGAAATTCAACATCTACTTAGGTAATTATTTTCAAATTCAAACTTCTTAACAAATTAAATTTAAAATAAATTAAATTAATACTTTGTTTACAAAGGAAATCATTTAAAACATTTTAAATTTGAAATTGAATTCAATTAACACTTTTTAAAAGTTAATTAACTTCTACTTACAAAGAACAAATTTTAACTTGTAAACTTATATCCTTTTATTCAAACAACAGGTATTATCTGCAACTTAATCATTGTAGTACTTAACAAATGTGCTAAGAACCCAACACTCGAGTCGATCACCTAACTCACACGAGCCAGCCCCAAGGAAAAAACCCAGCCCTTCAACCTTCGAGTCGTACACGAGAATATCGCGAGTGCTCCTTCGCGTCACAACTCATCTTCCCAAACCAAACTCTCCAGAACCAAAACCGTGCACACACCAAACTCTCGTGCATGTGTCCCATCACCTCCGGCCAACCCAGGTCGTCGCGACCACCGTCGACAGTCGCTCTATCACTCGTGAGCATGAATATAAACCAGATCGAGCAATTCAAGCACAAACCAAAAATTCGACCCAAATCTCGAACAACTACAGCTGCCACAATCCCAAAATCACCCACGGCCGATCATTTCGACGCTATTAAATCACGCCGACCCCACCATCGAGACGCCGCATCCATGAACTTCAACTTCCCCAGATGTGCACGACTTCGGTCAAATCTTCAAGTCGCAAAAATCACGACAGCAAAGCCGAGCAAAACATACTGTAAAACCCTAGTTTGCTCGAATTCGAACAATTCACTCATTTGAAAAATTCCATAGCATTTTTCCCATAATAAAAAGCTCACAAACAAGCATCGAACAAGATTTCAAACCAAATTATTGAGTGGATAATCGGCAATTCACCAAAATCCCAATTTCGAACCAACCCAAAATTCACAAGAATTATCCAACAGAAAATTACAAATTTCATATCAAAATTCATGATTTTTAATCATGATTACATGCATGTAATTCAAATTATAATTTAAGATAGTTGATTTTTTTACAAAAATTTAGTTCCACTATTAATTTTCATTTTAAACATGATTTGCGTCATTTAAAATTCCTGGAACTATTTTATAATCTTCATCATACAATTACAAATAAATTTCATTCAAATATTCAAGGCTAATATGGATCAAATTTAGAAATTTGGATTTTAAAAAAAACAAAAGTCACAGGTTTTATCAACAGAGAACAACTTTAACATATACTGTCATTTGAATTCCTGGTAATTTCACACTTACAACATACAACTTAACAATATTCATGTAATAACATTCATTATCAAAACAAAATTCATTTGCATGGATCATCATTCAACCATAGATTAAATTAAAACTGTTTTTGAAAATATTTGCTCACCTTTTAAATTTTGCAGAGCACAATAGTTTTAATTTCCAGGCACTTGAAATTTAAATCTGGAAAAATGCTTTAAATTGCCTTTGATGATGAAAATCTTACTGCATGCCTCCAATTTGTTGATTAAAAAGTTGAAATTGCTGAGTTGATCCTCCATTTAAATTGCAGGTTTGAAGTTGTAGATTTGGTTGCAGCTTTTACTTTCAACTTGATTCTTCATTTTAGTTGAAGGTTGATGGTGATATGAAGAATTTCATTTGAATTTGCAGATTTTACTTCTCAGATTTTATCTTTGCTTTTGGTTTTGATTTCAGATTTTAAAAATGTAATTTCTATTTTGAGCTTTAGAAAAGAAAACAAGGAAAATGAAAGTGTTATGTAAAACTAGTTTTTCTTCTTAAAAACATTTATTTTAAAAAATAAAAATGAATATTGCCACTTGTTATTAAATTGAACAAGTGTCTCAAGCATGTTTTAAAAAATTTACAAGTGTTTAAAGATCTTTGCAAAATTGTTTTTAAAACCTTATAAAAATAATAATTATATTTTATATCTATGTAATATGGATATTTGTATTTATGAAATGTTTTTATGCATATGAAATGTTTTTATGTTAATAAAGTTTGAATTTTTAAATAAATATACAAGTATAAAATCTTTTAAAGAAAATATTATAAAGCTAGTTATAATACAAATAAATCCTTATATGTGTAATTTTAAAATTCTAAAACATTTATTATATACATTTATAACCATTTTAAATTAAATATTTTAAAAGAAAACAAATATAAACTTTGATTAAGTCCTTTATAAACTATCATATTTGAAATAAATAACTATCTTATATTTTGAAACAATTGAATTAATCTTTAAATTATCTATTGAAAAATATTAAGTTTTAAAACAAAGCTTTAAATCACATTCCGTACATAAATAAATTATTAAAAGATTAAATTGAATTTCAAAACAACATCAAATTATAACTTATACATACATATATATTACAATTTGAAAATTCATCTTTTATTTAAAGCAAAAGATCTTCTATTCACAATATATATCAAATATATATTATAAATAGAATAAAATTTTATTAGCTTTGAAAAATAATTCTTATCAATATTGCCAGATTAAATATTTATTAACCTTTAAAAAGATTAAATTTACCAATTTAAATTAAAATTATAAAGAAAAATTATCAAATTAATTAAATTATAAATACAGATTATTAAATTGATATTGCCTAAATTCCGAGTCGTCACAGCAAATGAACAAAGAACTCCTCAACTCTATTTTGGTTTGGGTCTGTTTTCCTAACCTACCACTTGATTATTGTATGGAAGAGGGGATTAGTCGAAGTGCCTTGGTCCTTGGATCCCCCATCAAACTGGACAAATTTATCGAAGGTATAATTAAAATTGCATATGCTAGAGTGTTAATCGAAATCAACAACTTGTTTAAGTTTTCGAATAAAATTCATGTTTTATCTGAGAAAGACGAAATCTTATGGCAAGAGATGATGCACGAATGGAAACTAACTATTTGTTATAATTATTCTAGTTTTGGACATATTGAAGCTCAATGTCAGTTCAACCAAATCTAGAGACCTAAAGCTCCTCCTCAGGAATAGTCGAACGACAACAATGAAATGCATATTGATGTGAACAATCCAAATGAAAATAATTTGACCTCCTTATCCAACAATACATAAATTCAGCAGGATAAGGCCAATACAGAACAGGGAACTACCTATTTCAATAATCAAACAGACAGTAATATCAATATCACGAAAACTCAAACAAAGAAAGAACCTCAAAAAGTCCAGTCGGACAATCAGTTCATGGCTACTAATACAAATTCAAATTCTTTATCTTTAGTTTCTGATATGGATATTTAGACAATTGATAATTGTAGAAGCGAGGAGCACAATACTTCTGAAGAGTTGCCTGATGCGCCAACAGATCCACATCCTTGCAACGAACCTGTTAACCAGAGCAATGGAACACAGTAAGTCACCAGGTCTCCTTGTAGTGCACCCGTTGATCAGAGCAATAACACATAGTAAGTCACCAGGTCAAAAACTACTCGAAAAAATAGAACAGAGGAACCGCCTTTTGAATTTAAAGCCTCTACCTCTTCTGATGTAACATAAAACCCTACTTGGACCATTTTAGGTAATTAGCTAAAAGGAAAAAATAAAAAGACGAAAAAACATAAGACATCGGGGATTGCTACTTCCCCTACTAAATAGATGGAAATCTTACATCTGTTAAATAGATGGAAATCTTACATCTGTTAAATAGTAAAAGGTTTTATTTTATCAGTATTCTTGAAAATAAGCTATCCATGGTTAACATTGACAGATTTATGGTGAAAATCGATAACAGTTGGAAATACTCTCATAATGTTTCTAACAGCCGAAAAGTAGAATTTTAATTATGTGGAATTCTTCATAATGATCGAATATCATTTTACACTCTAATGACCAATTTATTTCTTGTATCCTACATAATATCAATGGTATTAGTATTTTATGTACAATGTCTATGCTTTCAATGATGAGGCAAAGCGAATAGAGTTATGGAACTATCTTGTTGAGCAGTCTAAAATATTTAACCTCCCATGGATTGTGGTGGGAGATTTTAATCCTATTCTGTTGTCTAATGATAAAATTAATAATGGACTATATAATTCAATGAGTGATCAGGATTTTAACGATTGCACTACCTAATCTAATCTTTTGGAACCAAATTTTACAAGTAATTATTTTACTTAGAGAGGAGTTCAAAATTTCTCTATTCATAGTAAGATTGATCGTGTTTTTGTTAATGCTTTATGGATGGACATGTTTCAACAGTTTGGTATTAATTTTGGAAACTATTCTTTAAGTGACCATTCTCCTATTAGTATCAAATTCATGGTTCATAATAAAAAGAAAAGAAGATAATACCTTTCAGATATAACAACTCTTGGCATCTTCAAGCGGGTTATCACTCATCTCTTTGTGTTGCTCTGACACAAGATTTTCATGGCAATCCTCTTCATATTTTACTATGTAGACTGAAATTTGCAAAATCTACATTGGAAAATTGGTTAAAGAATAAATATAACATTCATATAGTGATTTCCCAAATGAAAGATGAGGCTAATGAATTATATAAACAAATAATTCAAAGTCCTTTGAATGAAATTTTGATAGAACAGTACAGTTCGAAAACAACACAAATTCATTCATTCATGACAAAAATTGCAATAGAAAATGAACAACGAATGAAAGTTAATTGGTTGGTTAAAGGAGATAGCCCAACTGATTTCTTTTACAATAAATTCAATGTTCTTAAATCCAATCGAAGAAGCAATTATATCCTAAATTCTAATGGATCATGGTCATCAGCATTTGAAAAACTTGCATATAAAGCTATCAACTATTTATCAGGTTTATTTTCATCTTCTCTGGCCACAAGTCAATTTCTAGGCATCACTTGTAAGAAAATACTTTCTGAAAATGCAAGGATCAAATTATGAAAGCCTTTTCAATTAGAGGAAATAAAAACTGCTGCATACCAAATTAATGACAATAGCACTCCTGAGCCAGATGGCATCAATTCGAAATTCTACAAAATTCGCTGGGAGCACTTTAAAAATGATATCTGGAATACTTTGAATGGTATTCTCCAATCTGGTAATATAATAAGAGTGATCAATCATACATTTATCTATCTTATTCCAAAAAAACCAGAAGCAATTGAAATGCCGAATTTTAGACCATTCTCTCTTTGCAATGTCTCATACAAGATTTTAGCCAATCTTCTTTATAATGGACTAAAACCTTATATGAATGAACTTATATCATATAATCAGAATGCTTTCATCCCTGGAAGAATAATTACGGAGAATTCCTTGCTTGCATATGAAATGGTTAGAGGTTTTAACCGAAAAAATTCAAACAATTTTTTCCTTAAAATTGATTTGCGTAAAGCCTATAATAAAATAAGTAGAGAGTTTATTCATCATATGTTGATTTCCATGGGGTTCCCTATGATATTTGCTAATCTTATTTATGAACATATATCCACTCCTTCCTTTTCAGTGTTAATTGATGGCTCCCCCTTTGGTTTTATTGAGAGTTCGAGGGGATTAAGACAAGGAGATCCCCTTTTGCCATACTTATTTTCTATCGCTATGGAGTTCCTTTCAATTAATCTTGAAGTGGAGTACTTGAAAGGTAATACCACCCTTATATATATAATTGATCCAATGATCACCCACTTGTTGTATGCGGATGATATTTTAATCATGGCCAAAGCACCATTAAAAATACTAATTGCATTCTACACATTTTTTAGAATATGAAATCTCTAACTGGCCTTGATTTAAGTGAAAACAAATCCAATTTGTTTTTCAGTATAGGAGCTAATGACAAGCAACAAATAGCTGCTATATTAAATATCAGTATTGGAAACCTTCATGTGACATATTTAGGTATCCCACTGTCTAACAGTAAGCTTAAAGCAAGAGACTTTGGATGTTTAGTTGATAAAATAAATAAAAAATTCAGCCACTGGAATAGTAAAATGCTCAACATCAGTAGAAGAATTGAATTAGTGAAAACTGTTATGCACCTAATGGTTCAATTTTGGTTACAATTCACTGACTTTGCTGTGACTGTAATTCAGAGAATTAACTCTCTTTTTGCATATTTTATTTGGAAATCTAAAGCACGTAAGGTGAGTTGGGATGATGTTTGTAAAACTATAAATAGGGGAGGCCATGGCATTCGAAAAATTGATGAAATTGCAGAAGTAGTTTCAGTTAAATTGGTCTGGAAATTTCTTCAAGTGGAATCTCTTTTGGTCAAATGGATGTATAACAAATACTGCAAAATATAAAATTTTGAATTGCAGATATGAATAACAATGCATCTTATACTTGGAAATTTCTTCTTAGAGCAAGACAATGGTGTAAAGGACTTATTGATAAGAAGAGTGCTAATGGTGATAATACAGACGTTTGGTTAGACCCATGGATTAAAGGGACTTCTTTGGTGGAAATTTTTGGGTGGAATGCCATGTCTGTCTATAGTGGTAATAATAGAAAAGTCTCTTCACTTATAACAGGCAATGAATGGAAAGAACACCTTGACTATGTTCCTACTCAAATTCAAAATACAATGCGTGCTATCAAAATTCATAATCAAGTGCAACATGATTTCTGGTTCTAGCTTCCTAGCAGTAATGGTTAGTTTAATATTAATTCGGCATGAAATCATATCAAAAGCAAACATACAGAATTCAATTAGTCCAGTATTATTTGGGATAAATATTATTCTCCGAAAATGTCAACTTGCTCACTACTGGATAAATTGAACCGATTGAACACTGAAGATAGAATAAGCAAATAGAATAATGGTATCGATCAATTGTGTGTGCTTTGTTTAACTCAAAATGAAGACATGGACCGCTTATTTTTTAACTACATATATTCTAGGAAAATTTTAGAAATAATTATCCAAAAGCTTCAAATTAATCTGGGGAATTCTTTTGAAGTCAACCAACTCTTGGAAATTATGTGTCAAAATCAAAGAAGTGATCTATTTCTTAATCATATCAAGAACATTGCTTTCACTTCTCTGGTTTGGCACATTTAGCGTGAACGAAATTCGTGGATTTTTAAAGGAATCGAACTTCCAGTTCATGTCGAAGTTGTCCGCGTGTTTAGGATTACAAGTACTTAATTCAAAATAAATTGGATTCTAAGACGAGAAATAAAGATTTTGAACTTGTCTTGTCAAACTTTGGTATTACAACTAAATCAAACACAGATTTTCATCCTCCTTGATCTCGGTGATGTTGTTTACTTCGTTTCGACATTATGCTGCTTATCTTCCATGTTTCATGAGACTAAGAGTTGCTGAAATGATTGATTTGATTGAAGAATTTTTAGATCTAGAATTTTTGGTATAGGAAATTGTTTTTTATCTCTCTCCAGCATGATGTTTTTTGAAGTCTCTCCTTCCGGTGCTGTTTCCTATTTTGTTTGTGGATGGTTGTTCCATGTGCCGTGTTTTAGTGTGTGTATTTTCTATAGTTTAGATGCCCCGTTGATCGTATGGATGGTTTTGAGTGTATTGCTTCTTTGTTTTTACTCCTCCAACTATTTGACAACTTGGTTTTTCCGACACTATTTCTATTGTATTGTTAATATATGGACATGATATGTACTCTTTTTCCTTGCAAGGCACCCATTTAGGTTAGGGGGTTGCAAGGTTTTGATGAGTTATATTACGGAAATATATGCCCCCTTTGTTAATAAAGTACCCTTTTTCAAAAAAAAAGTGTTACTTCATAATTGTGTAAGCACACCGCAACATAACTACTACATTAAAGGCAAGTTTAATATTAGTTCAATTTATCGATTCACTAACAATAGGGTAGTTGGTAATATAATTATCCTACTAGAAATCTGGTGTTATGAGATGAAAAATCTCACTAATATACATAGTTACATGAAATACTGAAAATGACAAATATTTTTCATAAGCAACTTTAAATGATAATTACTTGATATGTTAGAAATATTTTATTCTAAAGAACGGGCATGTTAAATATTTTTCATACATAGTTATGATTGATGGTAGGATGGAATTATAGTATACAATTTTATGAAAAAGCGAGGAAGAGGAATATTTATCATAAGCAATTTTTGTTGATAATCGCTAAATATATTATCAAACTTTTAGTGTAAAGATTGAGAATGCCAAATATTTGTCGCATATTGCTTTGATTGATTATAGGATGAAATTATAGTATACATTTACATGAAAATAGACAATAGAAAATATTTACCATTAATATTTGCAAGGAAAATATGACATGGCATATATATATATATATATATATATATATATATATATATATATGACACCAAATTGAGAATATTATAACCTTTTGCAGGTACTAAGAAAATACAAAAGGCTGCATACAAATATTTGCCACATAGGTTTATGGTTAATGATAGTTGAATTTGTATTACTTATTTACATGAAAACTAAAAATGAAAAATATTTGCCATCAATATTTTTTGTAATGATTGGCTGAAACATTAGATACGTTTTACTAAAAATATTTACTAGGCAAATATTTGTTGGTAAGTATTAATATTTACTAGACAAATATTTGTCATATATATATTTGTGTGTGTGTGTGTGTCATAAGATTGACAATATTACAAACTTTATAGTTACTCGAAAGAAGATAGTGATGACATCTAAAAGCCTATAGCCACGTCAATTCAATATGTTTGCACACAAACCTGCCTCTGCAAAAAAGGAGCAAGGAAAAAAAGCTGCTCAAGGAAAATCTACATCTGAAATACACGATGAAACCAAATTTCCCACATCTGAATGTTTTGAATTTATAGATTCTGGGGAAGAAATTAATCAATTCATTCTTCTTTTAACCTTGAAAAGAAAAGAACCATAAGAAAACGATGTGCTAAAAAATAGCTACTAAAAACAATAACAAAAGATTTGCAAATGTCATTTAGGAACTACAAAAGTAGCTTAAAGTCTTTCCATGCATTAACAGTGAATTCGACAAAGAGAAGCTACTTTTGAAAAACACATAATTTTGAAAAACACATAATACAATTAAAGCTAACTCCATTTTACAACTTGATCAATCCCTTCTTGGAAAGAGGTATAACAAATGAAGACATATAAAAAACTAGCTTCTATACATTTTATCATATAGACATTTTCAATAAAGCAAATTATTCTTATTTTGAAGACATGAAAATAATTTTGAAAGAAAGTAACTTTGCAACAATTTTTGTATTACCAACAAAGGTACCATAATAAACATAGCATCTCGTTTGAAAGAAACAAATATAAACTCTAACACGAATAAAGTCAAACAATTTTTTTTTTTTGATTTAAAAAATGATCAAAGCAAAAGAAATGGAAACAAACTTAGTGGAATTTTTGAAGTGCCAAAAATTAGAAAATACAATAGATATGAAATTTGACAAGTTAATAATTAGCTTCATAAATAATAGAAAGACAAATATTTCTCATTCGGTTTTTTAGTAATGACAATAGTGAAATGTATTCTTTTTAATTTTTACAAAAACTAAGAAAAACAAAGGAAATAAAGGAGCTAAAATCAGCTAGAGCTACATCAATTAAGGGAAAATTTTCAATTATTAATGAAAAATATGAACGAATCAAAAATAATTTAAGCGCTTTAAAATGCAAACATAGAAGCTAAAAAAGGAAATACAGCTCTGAAAAAAGAAAATAAGTTAAAAAAGAAGAAAAATAAGGATTTTGAAAAATAAAGAAACAAGAAGAGGATGATGAAGAATAAGCGGATGAAGATGAGGATGTGACTGAAAAACGATAAATATATTGATGAAGATATAACTTTCGTTAAAGAAGAACTGATGAAAATGAGGATGCATGATGAGGAATATGGTGTAGAAGGTGATATGGTGAAGATGACGACGATGAAGGTGATGACGACGACGGCGATGAAGGAAATTGTTAAAACCTCCAGTTTATGTTTCAATGATTAGAACTATACGATCATATGTGTATATGATCAAGATTACAAGTATACGCTATAAGAAGACACCATACTCGAAGATATTGAGACTCAAACAAAAACAAAGAGAAACAAAGATTTATCGACCATACTACAGTTAGTATTGTCATTCTACTGTAACAGAGTCTTAGATAAAATATTGTTAAGCTTTCCTTGAGTATATATGCATACATGATCACACACTTTTTGATATGAATCAAAATTTAGTTGGAAAACTAATTTTACTACTTACAGACATCTGTGACAAAACCATAGATGTCTATGACAATTCTCGGGTAAAAAATTTCTGAAGTCTTACAGATGTCTGAGTTTTTATCACAGACGTCTGTCATATGTAAAAACTGTCAATTTTGAAAAGACACTTCTGTTTGAGACAAAAAGAAATCACCCGTCATCGAAAGGTTGCAGCCTTTAAAATGAATAGATCTTCTCATATAGTTACAACTCTTTATCTACACCCTTTTGAATCTATAAATACTACTTTGATTTAGATGTAGAAATTAACTAAACTGAATTAATTGAATATTTTCTCTCTTGATTTCTCAACACCTTCTTGCATATACATTGCTCATATACTTTCAATCTATTATAACCAAAATATAATTTTGGTTAAACCTCTTCCTACAACCCAAAGCATTCATATTCACATACTCAAAGGAGATCATAGGAATAATTGTACTATCAGTCAAAAACCGTGTTATTTGAACATAAGATTGTTAGAGATGCACTTTTGTATTAGCCTATTTCTCTGTGCGAAGCGAGGGTCAGTAGGTTAAAGGAAATACCAAAGGAGAGCTTCGGGACTGGACATTGGATGGGAGGTCCAAACCAGTATAAAAACTCTGGTTTTCACGCTTTTTATACTTCACTATCTATTGTCTACAATATCACTAGGTTATACACTTGCATATTATACACAAGTTAGATAATATACGATCCACAATTTTTCATTTGGAATTATAGCAAGGTTATTTCAATCTACAGTAACATGTAATTGAAATTGTTAAAATGAAAAGTACATTTCAAGAAGGTCAATCAATTGCTCGTCCTCCACTATTTATTGGCTCTAATTATGCTTATTGGTCAATACATATGCGAATTTTTATGCTAGCAAATGGGTTAGAAATATGGCTGGCAATTCAAAACAAATATAAAGAACCTGACATAGATATTGACACATTGACTAATCCATAAAAAGCTAAGGCATCTAACATTGCCAAAGTTATGAATGTATTATTTTGCTCACTCGATAAAAATGAATTTTCATGAGTCGTACTTTGCACTACTGCTTATAATATATAGTATACATTGCAAATTACCCATGAAGGCATAAACAAAGTTAAGTAAACAAAAATTTCTATTCTACAAAATCAATTTTCATCTTTTAAAATGAAATTAAATGAATCAATTATTAACATGTGTGTAACTATACAACACGATCTTATGGCACTAGGAGTTAAATTCACTGACTTTAATTTAGTCACATGAATTTTGAACTCTTTAACAAATGAATGGGAAAGAAAAATTTTAGCCATCGAAGAAGCTGACGATACCAACTCAAAGCCGAAGGGTTAATTGAAAATCTAATGTCGTATAAAGCTAATTTACAGGCAAGAAAATAACAAAATCAAGAAAAGAAGAACATCGCATTTCAGGCAAATAATGACAACTTCGACTTAGAATAAGACGAGATTGTTTTCATTGCCAAAAATTACAACAAGTTCAAGAAGTTCAAAAAATGGTGAAATTTCAAAAAAATAGCAACACAAATTCCTCAAATCAAACATCAATGAAATGCTTCGGGCATGATACATTTGGCCATATGAAGAAGGACCGTCCACCACTCAACAATGATAAAAAGAAAAACAAATTCGAAAATTTCAAGAAAAAGAGAAGAGCATTTCAGGTAACCTGGGATGATTCCGACTCTTTCTCTTCATGTGATAGCGATAGTGGCTCAAAATAAGCAAATGTTTGCTTCATGGCTTGCATATATGAGGTACATCCTGAATTAACATATGATGAAATTTTTGAAATTTGTATAGAATTAGATGACAAGTATAGGGAATTAAAAAAAATTAAATAAATAAAATGTGCGAAAATTAAATAGAATTGGATTGGAAATTGGATTGTTAAAAGATGAGAAAGCTATTTTAGAAGAAGAATTAGAATTAACAAAAAAAAAGCAAAAAATTATCATCTCAAGATGCTACTCTAACACATGATATAAAAAACGACAGAATAAATAATTATAAACTTGAAAAAAGAAAAGTGTAAGTTGAAACAAAATTTAGAACTAGCTAATATAGAAATTCCTAACATCAGAAATAAATTAGATAAAATTACTAACAATGTTTCAAAATTTAATAAAGGAAAGAAAAATCTGAAAAATTCGATAAAAATTTCAAAACTATCGGGAAATAGAAGGGATTAGGATTTAACAGAAAAAAACATAAACCTTCAAGAAATGATTTGGTTTTAATAATCAAGGATCTAAGAATTATAGTACATAATATGCTAATTTTAGAAAAACAAAATCTAGATATGAAAATAAAGGAACAAAAATGATTAAAATATGGATTCCTAAAACAAATAACAAATTGATTAGACAAAAAAATGTAGATGTATATTTAAAAGATATAGTTCATAATGAAAATTACAATTCTAAAGGTCTCAAACAATTATGGGTATGGTTACCTTCTCCTACTAACACATAGGACCCTAACGGAGAAAGTGGGTACCAATTAAGACCTTTTATTATTTTGTAGTTACCCAAAAATAAAATCAATAATAAGGAGAAATGGATACTCGATAGCGGATGCTCCAAACATATGACCGGAAATGCATGCATGCTATCAAACACACTTACATGGACGACGGTCACTTTTGGGGATAATTCCAAAGGACATGTTATATGGATTGGAAACGTCATCAATGTCGGTATATCTACTTCTCCTGTTATTTCAAATGTATTATTAGTTAAAAACTTAAAATATAATTTACTAAGTATAAGTCAATTATGCGATAAGGGATTTAGAATTGATTTTGAAAAAATTAAATGCAATATCTTTGTTAAGACTAAAACTTTAATTTTTGAAGGAATCACATCATTGGGCAGTGAAATGGATTTTATGATATTTAACCAACATCAAAGATTATGGTCTATTTTATCCAAAAGGCGGTTTTTTTGAACTTATATCTTACAATGATGCGGATTTTGATGGATACAAGTGGATAGAAAAAATACAAGTGGCACAGGTCACTTTATTGGTCAATTAGTAGTTTATTGGTTTAGCAAAATGCAAAATCGTGTTTCTCTGTCGACATGTGAAGCCGAATATATTTCTCCTACTTAGCTTGCGCTCAAGTAATATATATGCAACAAACACTTAAAGGCTATAGAAAAATAATAAACAAATCTCCAATATATTGCGATAATACTAGTGTTATAAATCTATCTAAAAATCCAATTAATCACTGACGAACAAAACATATTGATATTCGTCACCATTTTATGAGAGATAATGTTGAAAAAGAAACAATAACTCTTGAATTTGTTAATGCTGAAAAACAAATAGCCGATATTTTTACAAAGCCATCATGCGAAACAATGTTTATCAAGTTAAGACAAGATTTAGGAATTTGTTCGTACAGTGAAATTATTAACTAAATTTACAGAAATAATTTTCGTACACTTAAATTTGTAGAAATAGCTCATATAGACTTTCTGTTAGCACCAAAATTGGTCACTAACACCCTTAGAAAGATTGTGTAGAGAGATTAATGAAGAAAGTAAATTAAAATAAAGAATAGAGTATAAATTTAAATGCAGAGAACAAGAACACCAAATTTATAGTGGTTCAGCGTAATTGCCTACGTCCACTTTGAGGTTAATCTTTATTGCTTTCTCCATTACGAGTACAGATACAATCCGAAAATCAATCGCTTGAATACAAGTTTGAATGAAGAAGAAGAGAGTATAAAAAATGGCAGAGTCTCCCCTGTGTTCTCGGAAAAGATCCATTTCACTGTGCCTCTGCCTCTCTATTTATAGACAAAGGTGGGTTGGACTTCCCTGGTGGTCCTGGAAGCTGAATATCTCGGCCCAAATAGTGCAATCTCTGTATACCGAGCCGAACAGGCCGAACGGCCAAATGCCGAACCATCCTCTTCTTGTCGAACGGTGCATTTGTTGTGTGGGAAGACTAGGTCGAGCAACAATCGAAGCCGGCCATGCTAGGGAGAATGCCGAGCCATCTTTGAATGCTGAACGTCCCTTGTATGTCGAACGATGCGTTTGATGCCGAGCGCTATCCAATGCCGAACGTTCTTTAGGTGCCAAGCGCCCAGAGATGCCAGATGTCCTTGGTATGCCGAACGGCGCCTTTGACCGATCTCTCCTGGATGTCGAGCGTTATCTTGACCGAACAAAGTCTTTAGCCGAACGATGCCTTTTGCCGACCGCTCCTGGATGCTGAGCGATATCTTGACCGAAGGAAGTCTTTAGCCGAACAATGCCTTTGGCCGACCGCTCCTGGATGCTAAGCGATATCTTGACCGAACGAAGTCTTTAGCTGAACGAACCAATTGAGCCGAACGGTGGGTATGCCGAGTACTAAGTGGCCTAGTCAAATCTCTAGGAAACACTTGCCCCCCAAAGTGTATTACATGACCGAACGTAGTACGCTTTGAATTACGTACCCTCCATTCTCCGCCTCGTGCCTTGGCCCATCACTCTTGGGGTTGCTTTTCTTGTGAATACCAGTCGTGGAGGTGTGTGTCGAACAGTGTAGCCGAGGCCGAACGCTCCACGTTATACCGAGCGACTAAGTATGCCAAAGCCGAACGATGTGATCTTGACCGGTTCCACCGGTCACAGTCTCTTCAACTTCTGCTTCTCCCTATAAAGGCCAGTGTCTTCCTCCTTCTTCTCTTTTCACTCCTAACCTCCTCTATCTCGTACTTACAAATTTTACCTACTAACAGCCTCTAAAGTGTTTTAACCTTCCTTCCCGATCCATTCGGCATTAACCAGAGCCGTGCTTCTTAACTCCAGATTCCTCCAAGTCTTGATTCGCTAGCTAGGTAACGATCCTTCCATCTAAATCCTTTCCCCTAAAAATAGGTTTTAACGCGAGGCTCGAGTTCGTAAGTTGGAACTGTAGCCGATAGGGAATCGAAGCTCGATCGGAATATTTTTAGGGTGAATGATGAGGAGGGAAGGAAGGAAGAATTGGCCAGGGATGAACACGCGGGGGAGTTGTTGGGTGATGTATTGTGGTTCGGCTTGGTTTCTTCATGCCGAACGAGATTGGGAGAAAAGAAAGGAATAGAGGGATGAAGGAAGGGTGCCGAACGTTATTTTGGCCGAGCAAAACTTAGGCCGGTCGTTACTTAGGCCGAACGGTAGTTTGGCCGAACGACAGCTTGGCCGAACAAATATAAGTGCCAAACCATACTTAGGCCGAACGAACATAAGTGCCGAACCATACTTAGGCCGAACGGACGTAAACGCCGAACCATACTTAGGCCGAACAAACATAAGTGTCGAACCAAACTTAGGCCGAATGAACATAAGTGCCGAACCATACTTAGGCCGAACGAACATAAGTGCCGAACCATACTTAGGCCGAATGAATGTAAATGCCGAACCATACTTAGGCCGAACGAATGTAAATGCCAAACCATACTTAGGCCGAACGATCAATTGCCTTGCCTAATCACATAACAAAACAAGGACAAAAACTCTAGCATACTAGTATATCAAACTGATTTGGACTGGTAACCTCCTAGTTTCAGCAGACATAAACCTGAACTTAAATTGACATAATCGGATAACTTTTTCTAACATTTTCTGAATTCGAAACTGTAAACACCATAAGGCAGGCTTTTGGAGATGGTCAGCGATGACGGTCTTCAAAGGCATGACTCGAAGCTCAATTTTATGTTATTAACTCTGTGACTTTCAATTTTTCAGCACTTATATACGATTAACCGCACTGGTTCACACACCACATAGGGGGAATATTTGTGTTGTTAATTCTAACGTCGAACGTTTTTCAAGTATAGTTCACACAGGTGCTTAGCCGAATTCACTATTTATCAAAGACGTCTAAAAAATCTAGCTCCGCCATGATCTCTGACAGACCGGGACCATCCTCTCGACAGGAAGCTGCAGATGTTTCAAATCCATCAACCTCTCCTGGACATAACTTAGCCCCCGATGCCCTGGAGGCATCGATTTTCTTGGACAACCCCGTCGATTCACAGGCTTCAAAAATCAATGAAGTTGCGCTCCAATGAATATGCTCCATCCATGGAATACCTTTCGACGACGTACTGGTTCCATCGGGGCACGACCGGCCACACTTGCCCCCAGTCGGATACACAGCGTGCAATAAATTCATGTGATGGGTTGGCAGTGTGCCACCGTTCAATTTGTTTCTTCAGGATGTGCTGCAATACATCGACATCGCCTCGTCGCAGCTGCAACCAAACGGTCACGCCTTCATCTTTGGCACCTACACACTCTTCATGACCGTCTTCTCTAGGCCTCCCACTCCTGGAGACATTATATATATTTATATGATCAAGAGCAGAGAGATAGCCCCTCCTTTGTGTTCCTCGAGCCGCACCACAAATGTCAAATTTTAACCGGGGCGTGGATCAAGTTTTCCCTGTACAAACAGGAATGGTTCTATGTGCGTTGCCCCCCTGATTTCACGAGGAGATGGGTTGAATGAAGCAAGTCTTCTTCTTGGAACGATACTCGTGTTTTGGTCAAAGCTATGCCTATTCTAACTCTTGTTTCATCTTCTCAGGTATCAATCCACTTCCTGACGGCCGCGGATATTCTGAGGCCGTTGAAGCTATTAGAGCTCTTCCTGCCGAAGAATGAGACATCCGAATTCTCATCTCAAATGAGTCACTATCGAGGTTTGGCTTGTTAGTAGAAGGTCGCTGGGTAAGTCTTCCCGAAGGCGTTACTGTACCCAGGACGGTCTCTGGCAAAGGGAAAAAAAATAGCTGTGTCGTTAGCACGCTACACCCCTGATGCACAAGAAGAGGGGGAAATCAAGGAGGGTGAAACACCTGAAGCACAAGGTGAGAATTTGGGTTCAGCTCAAGATCCTATAGTTGAAGTGCACGATATCGAAACATCATCTTCTCCTTCACAGAGGAAAAAGGGATTGACATACAAGATCAGAAAGGAGAAGGTTGGCGGAATTTCGAAAGTTATGCTTATTCCGACGGAGAAAGAGGCTTCTTCGCAACACGTAGAAAGTTATTTAAAGGGCTTATCGAACCTCTCCATTCCGGATGATCTTCTCAATTATGACTTTGACGATACAGAGGCACTCAAAATTCATTCGCCCATAAGAGACGACGCGGGCGCTTCAACCCAGAGTCAGGGAGAGAAAACTCCTATTAGCAAAGCGACTGGTCCATTGAGAGGAAACACTAAGACAAACACGAACACTTGCACTTCAATTTTCGCTTAGAATTTTGTCGTCACACTACTCTTTGCTAATTCGCTGTTATTCGAATTCTGTGCAGGTAGTATGGAGAGTTCACATGGATTCGATCGTCTTCGTGGTTCGTCTGTTCTTCATCACTCTGGACGGGACTCGGGTTTTGGGAGACGTCGAGATAGGGATGGTGACGGCGATAAAGACTATCATTCCCGGGATTCGTCATCTCGGAGGAAGACTTATTATCATCCAAATACCACCAAGATACCTCTTCTCACGCGGAGCAAAGTAAAGACAAGCGCGGCCACTAGAGGTCGCAACCTGATGCTCCCCGGAACCAACACTCCGATTCCTCCTCCATTCGACAGTCTCGAGATTCTCATAGGAGAGCCAAATTTTCAAAGCCGTCTCCTCCCGTTCCTGCAACGGACCCATTAGTACCGGAGAGACTGGCCGAGCTTAAAGATAAATTTCCGAGAATCTGCTTCGACGGCCTGAAATTCCTCCCGACGATTCATCCTATCCCCGCCATCGCCTGTACAAACGACATCTATGTTCAACACGACGCGTTTGTTCACTTGGCTAAAAAACTATCCGAAGTCTCCGTGGAGCGCCAACATGAAATCGATCGCCTGAGGCTTGAGGCTATCCACGACAAAGACATCATTAAGGTTCAGGACGAAGAAACTGCAACTTACAAGTCCGAACTTGAGGCCGCTCATCAGAGCGCCAGGGACACTGCTGAGGCCGTCACTCGTCTGGAATCGACTCATAAGAAAGAACTTGACGAGGTGGTTCAACGATGTGGTGCTTTGGCTCTAGAGAAGGACTCCGTTCAAAAGGAGAGGGACGCACTCAGCCTCCGTGTCAAAGTACATGAGGAGCAGCTCCGCAGGGAGAGGGAAGAGAAAACGACCGCCCAAGAAGAGTCACAACGGTACTGTGATGAAATCGTTTCTACTCGACTCTTAAAGGAAAAACTTGAGGCCGAGCTTTTCCAAATTGAGGCGATAAAGAGTGAAGCCCGAGAAGAGGGCAAGAAGATAGCGTTCGTGGATATCGATTCGCGTCTCGAGACGGCTAGAGAAGAGGGCATGGAAAAGGTCAAAAGCATGTTTGACCCGCTAATTGCTGAATTCAACGCCCGTGTTCTCATGCATCGAGACTTGACTTTTTTGGATGAGGGCTATCTTGAATCTTTAGCCGATGCATGGGAGGCTTTGATAGAGACCAGGAAGGCCGAGCACGGCACCGAAGAGATTGATGAGGGGGCATTGATAAAAGAATATCTCAAGAGAAATGAGCCTTCGGACTTGTCGGTGGCCAAAGCTATCTATTACAAAGGCTCCCCCTTGTAGAAAGGGAAAGAAATCATTGCCGGCCCATCCGGGGTCGTGCCTCCAATTCATGTGCCTGTTCGATCGGCCGATCGGCCGGTACTCGATCCATTTGAGCAGCATATCGGCAATAATCCAGAGGATCCCGGCCTTGGCGTCCATATTTTGTCTCCCATTCCGGAGGGTGAGACCCCCTTGACAGCTGAGAGCCTGCCGGAAGCTGGTATATAACTCTTCACTTTAAAATTCCAAATGTCGTCATTCTAGGACTATTATATACTAACGGTTGTTTTCCACGCTTTCGCGCAGGTCGTTCTAATCTCGGGCCCACTCCGAGGAGCGATGTCACCAAGGAGGTGGAGGAAAAGATAGGTGAGGCTAGTCAGGCAGGAGAAACTCCCGGGCTAGATGCTCAGGTGATTGGGGCGCTAGATGAAGACAAATCTGAGACTTCTTCTCCCATCGAGTGGAGTTATGAAGTAGAGATCATAGGCGCCTCCGAACACATATCTGAGCTGAGTATGAAGGAGCGGCTGGAGAAAGAGAAGAGAGAAACGACCAAATCAAGGTCGAACCTCAAGCCATGGACCCCGACGATCCTTTGAATAAGCCGCTGAAGATCATTCTCCCTGGCAGGTCTAAACCCATGGATGTCTCTCATACTTCTTCGGCTGTCACGCCTCTATCAAAGAAGGGTACCAAGGGTAAACGCGGAGGAGAGGAGTCGTCTGAGAAGACAACGGAGGTGAAGAAGGCGAAGAAGCACAAGAATTAATCATTACTCTCGTTCAACGAGAGTCAGTTTAGATTATGCAAGTACTTTTGTTTTCTTAGTTTGTGTAAATAAACTTTTGATTCCGAGCTTCAAAGGAGTTGTAATGGAAACTTATCTTCGATGAATAAAACTTAGTTTTCCTGTCTTTCCAAGGCTCTTCAATTTTCTTTATGATTGTGATTCAAATCCAAGCTGTTGTGAATATAATAGACCTCTCGGATCATTTCATATAGCTCGAAAATTCTTTGAGAGCTATCTGTTTTTTCTTCCGCTCTCCAAGCACTTAGAATATTTTCTAATACGCACGCCGAAGGCTCGATGACTTCAAGTCATTTATATCCAGTCCGTCTTCAGCGAACCTGGTCATTTAAATCGTTTATACTCGAGTCCGCGCTTCAGGGACGTAGAGTACTCCAGTCTGCACTCCGGGGACCTGGAGATTTTTAAGTCGTTTATACTCGAGTCCGCACTCCGGGGACTTAGAGTACTCTAGTCCGCACTCCGGGGACTTGTAGATTTTTAAGTCGTTTATACTCGAGTCCGCGCTCTGGGGACTTAGAGTACTCCAGTCCGTACTCCGGGGACTTGGAGATTTTAAGTCGTTTATGCTCGAGTCCGCGCTCCGGGGACTTAGAGTACTCCAGTCCGCACTCCGGGGACTTGGAGGTTTTAAGTCGTTTATGCTCGAGTCCGCGCTCCGGGGACTTAGAGTACTCCATTCCGCACTCTGGGGACTTAGAGATTTTAAGTCGTTTATACTCGAGTCAGCGCTCCGGGGACTTAGAGTACTCCAGTCCGCACTCCGGGGACTTGGAGATTTTAAGTCGTTTATACTCCAGTCCGCGCTTCGGGGACATAAAGTACTCCAGTCCACACTCCGGGGACTTGGAGATTTTTAAGTCGTTTATACTCGAGTCTGCGCTCCGAGGACTTAGAGTACTCCAGTCTGCAGTCCGGGGACTTGGAGATTTTAAGTCGTTTATACTCGAGTCCGCTGATGTGCACGTAAATGTGCATATTTTTAACACCATATTTATTCTATTTAAATTAAATAAATGATCACATTGGGTATTTTAACTTGTTTTAACCAAAATTCATATTAGTTCCAAATTTTCACATATTCATCTTCATTTAATGGCAAAATGGCCATTTGTGCGCATATATTAATTTGAGAGAATTTAATTGGAAATTTCTATAATATTTTGTAGGAATTTAGCTTCTTATATTAGTGAGTTCATGAAGAAACATGCATGCACAAAATGGATATAAAGGAATAAAGATGGAAATAATTCGAAGTGAAGATCATGGAGGACCCCACCTACCCACCTACCTTAATGTACAAATTAAAGGCTAATGCACATGCTTATGGAGTTAATGGTTTCATGTACACTTAGTGGGGGATTAAGACATGTTAATGATTACTTGGCCTCCACACTTCCTAAGGGGCATTTTGGGCATTCCCCAAAAAGTGAATTAGGGTTTTAAAACTTGTATATATACCCCTTATGTTTCATGTAATCTCACCTCTCTTCTCTTAGTCTCTCTTAGGCCTCCTTCTCTTTAGTTTAGATCAAAAATAAAATGAAAGCTCCTCTTTCTCTTTTCATGGCTACTTAGCCATTTTTATTTTATGTAATCTTTTTTTTATGCAATTTAATACATGCTCTTTCCTTTTCATGTTCATTTACTTTCATGTTGTAGTGTAGATCTCTTCTCTTTTATGCAAGTAGAAAAATTTTTCCTTTCATTTTGCTCTCTTTTTCCTCTTCTTTTTATTCAATGTTGCTTGCTACATTTGTTCATATGATGACAAATATGAGAGGCTAAACCCCTTCAATTTAGGGGGTAATGAAGCTCTCTAATTATGTAGCTCTAACTATTTGTTAATTCATGCTCTCTTTTTGTGTTTAATGATGATCAATGAAGTGTTTTATTTGTTGTTTTTGTGTTGAATTTGATAGCCTATATTGTTGACACCAAATAGGCTATGCTTAAACAATCACTAACACAAATGCCTCTTCATGAATATATGATTATGGCATAAGAAAGTGATTTGAAATTAAAATTTGATGGTCTATATTTCTAATCAAGAGTTAATAGGCCATACTTAGAATAGATTTCATTTTCATTTTCTTTGTCAAGTTTCATGAAAGTTAGTAAATGTTTTAAGGGGTGTGTTATAGTTTGATGGCTTATGTTGGATAATCAATAGCTCAAATATGTCATACTTATGATAAACACGTCAATTAAAACACTAATGACCATAAAAGAGAGATCATGATTTCATGTGTTGAACTACATGATCTAGAGAGTGGATTTATTCTCTAAATTGTCATTTAACTCTCATATTTGCATTTCTTTTCTTTTTGTTAGTTAGTTCATTTTCTCATTTTCTAGCTTAAACACGCTCTCGACTTTGGTATAATTTGATTGAGTAGGAAATTTAAATGAACAATTCCCCATGGTTCGACCCGTATTCGCCACGTGCTACATTCGTACACCGTGCGCTTGCGGTTATTTTTATTTCAAAATTCGTTCGACGGTTTTCGAAACCGATAGAATTTCCGTCGACGAACAAGTTTTTGGCGCCGTTGCCGGGGATTTGTTTTGATTTTGATTTTCTATTCTTCGGATTATTTTTGTGTATTTTTCTTTTATGTGTTTGCATTTAAAAAAAAATTGCTTGTTTGATTTTTGTGTGCTTGTTGTTCTAGTTTCCATTTGCATTTTCATTGTTTAGAAAGAAAAAAAAAGATCATACACAATCTTAAAAAAAAAAAAAACTATTTCAGTTTGCAATATTTCGTTTACATTTTACTTTTCATTTTACATCGATTTTAAAAAAAAACCGACTCCAATAAAATAGGGTACATTACTGTGCATATCTCCCTATATTCTACCCACTGTTCTCTGCTTATCTTCATTCCAGCCTCTTCACTGTCAACATTCAACTTCCTTCTGACCACTGCCACAACCATCTTCTCTGTCTCTTACATAACCACCCTCCCTTTTACATCATTTCCATTTCCATACCACATTCAACTAGCTTGCACATCTGCCCTCCACTGTCAAGCTTCCCAAACCACTGTCACTCCAAAAATCATCATCCACCAGGACTTTCACCACCTTTCCACTAACCCGTTACTTCTCAAAGCAATTTGCTCCTCCACAATAAACTACTTCACACTCCCCATTCTACTTCCTGCAGTTCTACAACTCCACCACAAACACCTCTGTCCCCATTCAAACAACAACCCAATCTTCTCTTACATCATAGCCTCACATCAACAACCATCCACTTCATTTTCACCCATACCACATCACTAACCACCCTAGCATACTTCCTTGGCAATACAACGAACCACTCCTCTGTATCCATAAATTTCATCCCATTTACCATCAGTACAAAAAACTGGCACTCGAATAATCCCCCTTCCTTCCAGACCACATCATCACACTCTACCTTCAGCTAAAACCACCTTCCTACTACTTGCACCTGAACCAAACACCAACACTTCAACTCAAAAAAACCATCCCACGTCAACTCTTCCACCAAATTCAAATCATACACCACTGCATATCATACAAATCTCCATTCGAACACATAATCACCACTGACAGCATAACCACAAAATAAAACTCTTGCTCCTCACATTCAACTGCCCTGCATATCTACCTGCCTATTCATCTCCACTATCTTCCCTACCTTAAACTAATTCTCTGTAAACCTTCCAACAGCAACCACAGATTTCACACTGCACATTTCTGCAACTCCGACATTCTCTTTACAACCCATCACCATTTCACTGACCAGCAGCTTTCTCTTCAACCTGCATACACTTCCTTAGTGTGCAACAAGCTTTCGAACCGAGATCTCCTGCATCACATCGCTTGAATCCCTGAATCGATTGCTTCATTCGATCCACCTCCATCACCGAACACGTAATTCCCATCGGACCAAATCGACATAGTCTCAAACCCAAATCCAGCCAATCCCATCGCAAATTTTTTTTCTCCTCCTTTTGTTCGTGATTTCGATTTTGCAATTTCTTTGTTTTTTAAGGAAGCTATTTCATGGTTCTGTTCATTTTTAAAGAGAAGAGGGGATTAATGTGTTTTGCATTTGGGCAGTGGGGCTTGTTTTTGGGCCGGGTCTATTTTGTTTTGTGAAGTTTTAATTTGATTTGTTCTAAATCCTTTTAAGTTCCATCTCTTTAAAAGAAAAAATTGTTTGCTTTCTTTGAGTTTTATTTTCTTTTCTCTTAAAAAAAGTTAGTTTTTTTAATAACCTTTGATTTCTACAATTTTCTTGACATTTTCATTTTGCATTTCTATTATTTTCTGATCATAATTTTTTCTGTATATATCTCTTTATTTCTTTTCAGGTTGCCAAAGCAGATTGAAAAAGTTGCTTGCTTCGCTTTGCCTGCAAAAAAAAAAACTGCCTGCTTGCTCTATCTCTTATTTTTATTTGCTTTGCATTGTTGTTTGCTTGCATTTTTTTAAAAAAATTCAAAAAAAAATTCATTCGTAGTTGCATTGGGAATACACGTTTAATTCCTGCTTTGCATTTCATCTTACAATTGTGATTAGTAATAACGGTTAGACATCGATAGCTCTTAATTGTATATTGACAATCTGTCTTCTTTGAACAATTTAATTTCTTGGTGTCTAGGCTACGACAGAGTAATAACCATTTATAAATATTATGGTGATTCGTAAATATTATAGTGGTTGTTCCTCTGAAGGTACTTAAACCTTCGGCTGCATTGCTACGGTGATTCGTGGTGTACCGATAAATCCTGTGCGTTACCTGACTGAGAACTATCTTGTTTATCTAAGACAATTTGTGATTATACAATTTTGGGTTAACTTAGGATAAATAATTTGTAATTAGACCCTTGCATTCATTTAGTTGCATTAGTTCATGCATACTAAAAAAAAAACAAAAAAAAAATTCAAAATCCAAAACTAAAAAAAATTGTAAATATTTCTTAACTTAGTTTTTTTTTCCTTTTCCTTTGAAAATTTTCAAATCAAAATTCCAAAAAAAAAAAAATTATAATCAAAAATCCAAAAAAAAAAATCATTTCAAAAACAAAAACAAAAACAAAACAAAAATCAATTTTTCATTTTGAAAATTAAATTCTATTTGTAAATATTTTTCTTTATAAAAAAAACCCTAAAAAATTCTTGAAAATGTCCGAGTTTCCCCACTCGCTTGAATTTTACAGTAGTTTTGAAAATCAATATAATCCATATAATTTCACTTCAAATTCTTATGGATATTTTAACAATAACCGTTGTGTAAATGATTCGGATTTCGAACGACACAATTTTGAAAATGATGACCAACCCTCGACTCTTGAAAATAACATTTCATCTTTACTTGAATTCTCTACACAACAAAATCAAAGTATAAATGAATTGTGTAATACATATTTTTGTAATAACTCGAGTCAAGGATTTAAAAATTTGAATTCAATTCAAAATTCAAATGAGTACGATTATAACCTATGCCAATTCAACTTCGAACTACAAAATGAATTTCAAACTCAACATGAAAATGGGAACAACTTTTCAAACGAATTTGGCAATGACAATAATCTTAACCAGGTTACGAGTGAAAATTTTTGTTCTCAACAAATCTAAATCAAAAATTCTCAAGTCAATAATTATAAGTTGGATTTTGTTGAACAAATGAACGAAATTTACGATGATCACACAAATTTGTTGTTTGAAATATATATGAAACAACGTGAAAAACAATACCAAATCCCAACGAGTGATGAGTCAAGTGATAATCCATCTTTTACCAAAATTGATGATTTTCAAATAACAACTTTTGAATCTGAAAATAACAATCTTCATGAAGTTGTTGAAAACACAGTAATTGAGTTGGATTTCAATTCTTTTGAGGGTGTGGAACCAAATTTAAACTTCGATCTTTCTTTCTCTGAAAATTTGAATACGACAACTTTGAATTTTAAACTCGAATTACATGATGAAGTTGTTGATAATCCAACAAAGGAAGACGAATTTAATGAACACGAATTTCTTGGACTTTTGGATGACGAGTTATTAAATTTCGACGGGGAAGATTTAAATCACCACTTTGATTTTGAAATCAATAATTTTGAAGAATTTTTCAATGACAAACTTGAATTTCAATCTGGTGAAAATAAATGAGAATTTCAATCAATTGTTTTATCAATCCCAAAAATCGTCGAAAATAAAACAATTCATACGATTTTCAATAAAATGACATAGGTTTATCCAAATCCATATTCAACTTAAAAATCTTTAATGTTTTGGTTTTTCGAGCTTAAGTTGTGTCTCGTATACTTGACGAGACAAATGAATCGGTCTTTGGAAGACCGTTTCATTTACTTTTTGGCAATATACTTTCTGATGTCGTGTAAATACATTTCATTTTCATGTAAATAATAATAAACATGCCTTTCACTTGGGTTTACTGTGGGGACACAGTCAAAATCAAGTGTGGGGGGAGACTCATCTTCTTCTTGATTTTTTAGGATTAATTTTTCATTTTTCTTCCAAAAACTCAAAAAAAAAAATCAAAAACAAAAGAATATTTTTTTTAGCATTTTGATTTATTTTTAAAAGAAACACTATAAGATAAATATATGATTTTGGTTTATTAAATTGAAATTTTTGGAAATTTATTTGTCTAAACAAAAATAAAAATGAAATTTGATTACAAATAATAATGGTTTAACTAGTATATAGGAAGATTCATACGTGTTAATTATGAAGTATATCCTAATTGAAAATCTTTGTTTTAAAAAGTGGTTGATTTAAAGTAAAGGATATAACATTTTTTTTGTCTTCTAAGTTAAATGGTGCTAAGATGATTTTGCAAAACTCTCTCTCTCTTAAAAAATAAAATAAAAATAATAATAACATCCAAGTATTCACTCTCATTTAAAAGTCCTCACGGTTATGCATGGGTGAATTACTTGAAATCTTTGATTATATGCTTTCATACTCATTTAAAAGTCCTCACGGTTATGCATGTATGGAACACATGTAAAAAAATCAAAAATAATAAAAACCACCTACGGTCGATAGGTGTATGCACGAAAGTGTGTGCACTCGCCATGCTCTGTACTCCCCTCACATAAGCCCGAAAGGCAGTGCATGGGTGGTATATCTGGCCTCAGTTTACCTGAGCTAGGTGTGTCATTTTTCTTGCAAATAATGAGAGAGCAAGCAATTGAAATCCTAGCATTACTTTTACTTTGTTGATTTGATTTGTTATTGAAAATAAATGAAAATACCACTTTGATAAACTTTGACAATCAACTAAGGATCCATTTCATAGTTACACGTGTTATTAACCAAAACAACGAGTTAAACTATAGTCTATTTGTTATGATAACTTTGTTTTTATTGGAAATATTGACGAGTAAATAACTTAAATTTCAAGATAATGACCAAAACCTATATTTAATTTATTCGTGTCAATTTAAAAATAAATCCTTCATTTGTAAATATTTTAAAAAACTTGCATTTATCTCTTTGTAAATAAATCTTGCATTTTGTAAATATTTTCATCCTGCATTTGGATTTTATGGGTATTATCCGTTGAAAACCCTCACGAGACAACACTCGTCCTACTGGGGACACCCAGAGGTTTAACGGCTAGTTGCATACGCTCAATGCAATCGTGCTTCCTACGAAAATGGATTTATCTTAGTTTTAGTTTATTCGAGGACGAATAAAAAGATAAGTGTGGGGTTATTTGATGTGCACGTAAATGTGCATATTTTTACCACCATATTTATTCCATTTAAATTAAATAAATGATCACATTGGGTATTTTAACTTGTTTTAACCAAAATTCATATTAATTCCAAATTTTCACATATTCATCTTCATTTAATGGAAAAATGGCCATTTGTGCGCATATATTAATTTGAGAGAATTTAATTGGAAATTTCTATAATATATTGTAGGAATTTAGCTTCCCATATTAGTGGATTCATGAAGAAACATGCATGCACAAAATGGATATAAAGGAATGAAGATGGAAATATTCAAAGTGAAGATCATGGAGGACCCCACCTACCCACCTACCTTAATGTACAAATTAAAGGCTAATGCACATGCTTATGGAGTTAATGGTTTCATGTACACTTAGTGGGGGATTAAGACATGTTAATGATTACTTGGCCTCCACACTTCCTAAGGGGCATTTTGGGCATTCCCCAAAAAGTGAATTAGGGTTCTAAAACTTGTATATATACCCCTTATGTTTCATGTAATCTCACCTCTCTTCTCTTAGTCTCTCTTAGGCCTCCTTCTCTTTAGTTTAGATCAAAAATAAAATGAAAGCTTCTCTTTCTCTTTTCATGGCTACTTAGCCATTTTTATTTTATGTAATCTTTTTTTTATGCAATTTAATACACGCTTTTTCCTTTTCATGTTCATTTACTTTCATGTTGTAGTGTAGATCTCTTCTCTTTTATGCAAGTAGAATAATTTTTCCTTTCATTTTGCTCTCTTTTTCCTCTTCTTTTTATTCAATGTTGCTTGCTACATTTGTTCATATGATGACAAATATGAGAGGCCAAACCCCTTCAATTTAGGGGGTAATGAAGCTCTCTAATTATGTAGCTCCAACTATTTGTTAATTCATGCTCTTTTTTTGCTTAATGATGATCAATGAAGTGTTTTATTTATTGTTTTTGTGTTGAATTTGATAGCCTGTATTGTTGACACCAAATAGGCTATGCTTAAACAATCACTAACACAAATGCTTCTTCATAAATATATGATTATGGCATAAGAAAGTGATTTGAAATTAAAATTTGATGGTCTATATTTATAATCAAGAGTTAATAGGCCATACTTAGAATAGATTTCATTTTCATTTTCTTTGTCAAGTTTCATGAAAGTTAGTAAGTGTTTTAAGGGGTGTGTTATAGTTTGATGGCTTATGTTGGCTAATCAATAACTCAAATATGTCATACTTATGATAAACACGTCAATTAAAACACTAATGACCATAAAAGAGAGATCATGATTTCATGTGTTGAACTACATGATCTAGAGAGTGGATTTATTCTCTAAATTGTCATTTAACTCTCATATTTTCATTTCTTTTCTTTTTGTTAGTTAGTTCATTTTCTCATTTTTAGCTTAAACACACTCTCGACTTTGGTATAATTTGATTGAGTAGGAAATTTAAATCAACAATTCCCTGTGGATCGACCTATATTCGCCACGCGCTACATTCGTACACCGTGCGCTTGTGGTTATTTTTATTTCAAAATTCGTTCGACGGTTTTCTAAACCGATAGAATTTCCGTCGGCGAACATCCGCGCTCCGGGGACTTAGAGTACTCCAGTCCACACTTCGGGGACTTAGAGTACTTCAGTCCGCACTTCGGGGACTTGTATATTTTTAAGTCGTTTATACTCGAGTCCATGCTCCGGGGACTTAGAGTACTCCAGTCCGCACTCTAAGGACTTGGAGATTTTAAGTCGTTTTTACTCGAGTCCGCTCTCTGAGGACTTAGAGTACTCCAGTCCACACTCCGGGGACTTGGAGCTTTTAAGTCGTTTATACTCGAGTCCGCGCTCCGGGGACTTAGTACTCCAGTCCACACTCTGGGGACTTGTAGATTTTAAGCCATTTATACTCGAGTCCGCGCTCTGGGGACTTAGAGTACTCCAGTCCGCACTCCAGGGACTTGAAGATTTTAAGTCATTTATACTCGAGTCTGCGCTCCGGGGACCTAGAGTACTCCAGTCCGCACTTCGGGGACTTGGAGATTTTTAAGTCGTTTATACTCGAGTCCGCGCTCCGGGGACTTAGAGTACTCCAGTCCGCACTCCGGGGACTTGGAGATTTTAAGTCATTTATACTCGAGTCCCTTTATACTCGAGTCCGCGCTAAGGGGACTTAGAGTACTCAAGTCCGCACTCCGAGGACTTGGAGATTTTAAGTGTCCGTGCGCGTTCATATGTTAGCCGGAATAACATAATTTTATTTGCCTGTTATAGGATCATCATTTGTAGAGACATTAGTCATTTATGGAAAAGATGGCTTCAAGCCTTTATTAATGAGAGCAAGGTAAATTGTCTTATTACATGCCAAGAACTA
This sequence comes from Allium cepa, assembly GCA_030765085.1. Taxonomy (NCBI): domain Eukaryota; kingdom Viridiplantae; phylum Streptophyta; class Magnoliopsida; order Asparagales; family Amaryllidaceae; genus Allium; species Allium cepa. The sequence goes on along the minus strand of CM060929.1, from coordinate 674,532,578 downwards.
GAAATAAAAGCATACTGGAAATAAATGCAGCTAATACAAGAAAGAAATAGACTAAGTATAATAATGCCGCAAGTGCTCGCTGTTCCATGCTCGGGGAGCGTCGCACCATCAACAGTCGATAGCTTGAAAGTTCCTTCTCCAAGCTTCCGTTCGATGACGTATGGACCCTCCCATGCGGGATTCATATGAGATGGGACCGAAAATACTCGTTTCAAAACAAGGTCACCCACACCAAAAATTCTCGGTCGGACCTTTTCGTTATAATATTTAGCGACTCTATGTCTGTATGCGGCCGCTCTTAAATGGGCTTCTTCGCGCTTTTCATCAATAAAGTCCAACGATTATAATAAAAGATTCTGGTTCGACTTGGGGTCGTAATGAGTTACCCGATGTGATGGAACTTCAAGTTCCACGGGTATGACAGCTTCCGTGCCATATGCCAATGCGAAGGGAGTGTGGCTAGTCGCGGTCTTGTGGGTGGTCCTATAGGCCAAAAGCACCGTTGGAAGTTCATCCACCCACTTGCCTCTCGCCTTTTCTAGACGCTTTTTCAATATGGGCTTGATTATCTTATTTATGGCTTCCACTTGTTCGTTGGCTTTCGGGTGAGCAACTGCTGCAAACTTCTTCTCAATGCCATAATTCTGACAAAATTCTTTGAACTTCTTGCTCTCGAATTGAGTTCCATTGTCTGTGACGATGGTCCGTGGAAGGCCAAAACGGCATATGATATTTCTTACGACGAAATTAATAACCTTCTTGGTGGTTATTGTGGCTAGAGGCTCTTCTTCTGCCCATTTGATAAAGTAGTCGACTGCCACTATTGCATATTTCGCTCCACCTTTGGATATGGGTAGAGAGCCGACTAGGTCAATCCCCCACATTGCAAATAGCCAGGGACTAACCATCTGCGTGAGCTCCATCGGCGGAGCTTTTGGGATTTTTGCATAGATCTGGCATTTTTCACATCTTCTCACATAGTATGCGGCATCCTGATTCACAATTGGCCAGTAGTATCCACAACGGAGGATTTTCTTCGCTAATGTCTACCCCCCAGAATGGTCATCGCACTCTCCCTCATGGACTTCCTTCAGGACTCGTTTTATCTCATCATGGGCAATGCATCAGAGTAATGGGGTTGAGAATCCCCTTCGATACATTATTCCATCCTGCGTTACATAACGAGAAGCCTTACGAAGGACTTGTCGCCTTTCGCTCCTTTCTTCGGGCAAGATCCCGAATAGCAGGTACTGCTTGATTGGGGTCATCCATGATTCCTTCTCGATTTCTGTTTCTAACGTGAAATCTACCTCCGTCATATCTATGCTCGGGGCATGAAGGGTCTCAACAGGGAATAATCCCATTTGCTGTGCATCACCAGTGCTTGCGAATTTTGCCAACGAATCAGCTGCTCTATTTTGCTCACGCGAGACATGTGAAATACCATAGTGCTCGAGTTTCGCTAGCAGCTCCTGAACTCGGACCGAATATGGGGCAAGTCTCTGCCCCCTTACTTGGTAGTCTCCTCGCACTTGGTACACCACTAGCTGAGAGTCGCTAAAGATTTCAACCGATTTTACTCCTAGTTCTTTAATAAGTCTTAAGCCGGCGATCAACGCTTCATATTCGGCTTCATTATTCGTCGCTATGAATCCGAGCTTCAAAGCGTAGCAAACCGATCGGTTTTCAGGAGTTACAAGAACTATGCCAACCCCCGAACAACGGTCGTTAGATGCCCCATCGGTGTACATCTTCCATTGAACGGGAGGTATGAAATTATGATCGTTTGATTCGTCTGTCGTAGTGAATTCAGCAATGAAGTCAGCTAGTGCCTATCCTTGTATGGCCCTTCACAGCAGGTAGGTGATGTCAAACTGACTTAGCTCAATATTCCATTTTAACATCCTTTCGGAAGTTTCCGTTCATTGGAGTATCTATCGCAAAGGATGATCAGTATAAACACTGATTGAGTATGCCTGAAAATACGGGCGAAGCTTGCGTGATGTAATTACCAAGTAATAGGTTAGTTTTTCAATCTTTGGATAATTTCTTTCAGCCCCCGTCAAGCATTTACTAACATAGTAAACGAGCTTCTGGACCCGGTCTTCCTCACGAACCAGGGCTGTGCTGATAGCGTGCTAGGATACAGCCAAGTATACGTACAACATTTCATGGTCTATTGGTTTTGACAATATCGGGGGACTTTCTAAGTGACTTACAAGAGCTCGGAATGCTTCCTCATAGTCGGATGTCCACTTGAAATTCCTCTTTCCTTTCTTTATGACATCGAAGAAAGGAATACACTTGTCTGTGACCCTGGATATGAATCGGCTCATCGCGGCCACCTTTCCATTCAAGCTTTGTACCTGTTTTATGGTTCTGGGCACTTGTATATCTCGGATAGCCTGAATCTTCTCTGGGTTAGCCTCGATTCCCCGGGCATTCACAATGAATCCCATAAACTTTCCTGATGCTACGCCGAATGAACACTTCCACGGGTTGATCTTCATTCCATAATGCCTGAGTATGTCAAACATCTCCGCTAAGTCTCGGATGTGGTCGTTTGACTGCCGTGACTTCATGAGCATGTCATCCACATAGACTTCCATTGTTTTACAAATCTGGTCTTTGAACATTCGATTCACCAGGCGTTGGTAAGTCGCTCCTACGTTCTTCAATCCAAATGGCATTACTACATAGCAATACAATCCCATGTTCATGACAAAACTGGTGTGTTCTTGGTCTGGGAGGTGCATTGGGATTTGATTGTATCTAGAGTACGCATCCATAAATGATAATAACTCATGTCCGACAGTTGAGTGGACCAGCTGGTCAATCCTAGGCAACGAGAAACTATCCTGAGGGCGTGCTTTGTTTAAATCAGAATAATCAACACAGGTCCTCCATTTTTCGTTTGCTTTCTTTACTAGCACCGGGTTACATACCCATTCAGGGTAGAGGACGTCGCGGACGAACTCATTGGCTTTGAGTTTATCCACCTCTTCTTTGAGAGCCGCAGACCTCTCCGGGTCCATGCCTCTCCTTTTTTGCTTCACAATTACATGTTTTGGGTCTATGTTCAACATATGACTCACAATCGCAGGAGAAATTCCGCACATATCAGAATGTGTCCAGGAGAAAACATCAAGATTCGCTCGGAGGAAATCAGTAAGGTTCTCAACGGCCAAAGGGTCGAGTTGCGACCCAATTTTAAGAATTCGTGATGGGTCGCTCCAGCTAACTTGGATGTCAGCTGTGAGTTCCACCGGTGCTGCATTGGTTTCCCTGGGTTCCCCATCATCGTCTCTCGGATCTATGTCTCTATAGATCCGAGAATGTTGCCCGAGCCAGGGCTCGGGCACTACTTGTCAATCATCAGCGTTTCAGATGCGGACGAAGCGATCTGCAACCTTTCCTTTCTCTCTGCGCTAAGCCTCTCTCAGCTCAGCCACATAGCAGGCGCGTCCGGTCGCCTGATCGCCGTGTACCACTCCAACACCATTATCTGTGGGAAATTTTAATGTCAGACACCAAGGGGCCAACGCTGCACTAAATTCTGCCAAGGCTGGACGTCCTAGAAATACATTATATGGAGAGTCAACGTCCAACACTATGAATGGTAGGATTCGCACCCTCCTACACTCGCCTTGCCCCAGTTCAACTGGTAACTCCACATATCCCACTGCATCCGTTGCTGCGCCGTTAAAGCCATGGATTCTGCCATTGGATGGCTTCAAATCCTTAGCTTCCAGCTTCATTTGGTCATATGCCTTCTTAAAGACGATGTTAACGAAGCTTCCACAATCGATTAGAATTTTCTTCACAAGCGCCGGCCCGATTGTCGCAGATATGACCATCGGGTCGATGGTAGGGGCCTCCACCTTATCCGCATCTCGGCTCCTGAATACAATATCATCATCCATCGTTCGCTGCTGTTTTGCAGGAGTCCCATCCTCCACATTCGAACAACACTCATACTCCGCATGTCTTAAAGAGTTAGCATATCGCTCCGTCTCCTGCCAATTCTTATCCGTAGGATGAGGTCCGCCCGCAATTGTGTTGATAACCAATCTACCCACAGTTCAAGCAGGTTGTTCTGGTTGGCGTGGAGCTGGCCCATGTCCGGGGTCCGACGTCTCTTGTCTTCCATCTCGTGGGTCTTTGACGAACTCCTGCAGCTTCTTCTGCCTAATCAAACTTTCAATAGCATCATGGAGGCGCCTGCACTCCTCTGTGTTGTGCCCATAAGACTCGTGAAAGCGGCAGTACTTCCTAGTCTACTTCTGTTCCTCTGTTGATTCCTTTGGGCGTGGTTTTCTATACTAGAAAGCGTTGCAAGTTGACAAATAGATGTTCTCAAGTGATGCGTTGAGCGGGGTGTATTCATTGTAGGTCGGGATCCTTGACTTCCATCTCCTCGACTCTCTTTTCTTCCCGAGATTTCCACCTTTAGATCCTTTGGACTGTCCAGGCTTGTTTTTGACGTTGGCTTGAGCTTTTCCCGAATTATCGCCAGCTTGCTTCATGGCGACGGTACTTTTCCTAGTCTCCTAAGCAGGCCCTGGTGCCTTGTCTCGTCTCATCCATCGAGCTTCTTCCCTTCTTATGAATTGATGAGCTTTCGAATAAAAACGCTCTAGCGTAGCTGGGGGCTTTCCCGCCAACCAATCTCCAAATTCAGAGTCTGGATCCACTCCATGCATTACCGCCATCAAAATAGCTTGGTCGTTTGGATTGGTCACTGCAGTAGCAGCAACATGAAATCTCTGCAAGTATGCTTTCAATGACTCTCCCGGAGCTTGGATTACGCTTGATAAGGACATCACATCCTTTGGACGAGTGGTGTGTATCCTGAATTGCTCTATGAATTTCATTGCCAATTCGTCAAAGCTGGATATAGATCGTAGGGGAAGTCGAGTAAATCGCATGGTGGCGATTCCGGACAAAGTGATTGGAAAGCACCTACACTTGGTTGCATCATTAGCTCTTGTAGAATCCATCATCCATTCGTACCTCATCACATGCTGCCTGGCATCAGTCTTCCCTTCGTAGGCTGGGATAGTCGGCATATTGAACTTCTTGGGGTACTCAGTCTGTAGGATACCATCCGTAAAGGGGGTATGGCTTCTGGACAGTCCCCAATCTTCATTGGTCAAGCCTTGGTTTTCTCTCATCAAATGCCTGACCATAGCTGTTAAGTCCGGAGTTTGTATGGAGGATGGAAGGTTGGGTTCCGTTACACGGGACCGTGCGGGTTGGTATCCCACCTGATTTGGGTCTTGGAGATTTGGGTGCCTGGTCTCTTCGCGGGCTTGATTCCCAACGCCTGCTTGTGCACCTTCGTCCTTACGGCGTCTACGCCTAGGAGGTTCGTCAGCTGAGGTTGAGCTATCAGATTCAGAATAAGGGGCAGGGTTACATCCATCATTCTGGCGCTGCTGATGAGCGAGCTGAGTCATAAGGTTGGTATTGGCTTGAATCTGTTCAGCAAGCTGCCTTCTATTTTCCTTGAGTTCTCTTATCAAATCATCGAACTCTGTTCGAGAAACGACTTCCGCTTGGATTTGGGTGGAGGGCCCTGCACCTCTGGTTGTTTGCTGATTTCCAGGTCCAACTTGTTGTACGCTAGCAGTTTCATGGACATCTGCATTTTAATAGGCCGATCTAGTTCGTGGTCTTCCCATAGTAGAGTTGTTGGTTGTAACTCTGAGTAGAATCAATGGATGCCTTGTGAATGATTTTGGATCTCTTTCGGGGGATTGATGTAATCCAGTAGCTACAAAGCAGATCCTAATAGCCTGAGAATTCAATTCTCAGTGAAAGCACCAAAATGTTAGCACCAAAATTGGTCACTAACACCCTTAGAAAGATTGCGTAGAGAGATTAATGAAGAAAGTAAATTAAAATAGAGAACATAGTATAAATTTAAATGCAGAGAACAAGAACACCAAATTTATAGTGGTTCGGCGTAATTGCCTACGTCCACTTTGAGGTTAATCCTTATTGCTTTCTCCATTACTTGAGTACAGATACAATCCGAAAATCAATCGCTTGAACACAAATTTGAATGAAGAAGAAGAGAGTATAAAAATGGTAGAGTCTCCCTTGTGTTCTCGGAAAAGATCCATTTCACTATGCCTCTGCTTCTCTATTTATAGACAAAGGTGGGTTGGACTTCCCTCGTGGGCCTGGAAGCTGAATATCTCGGCCCAAATAGTGAAATCTCTGTGTGCCGAACCGAACAGGCCGAACGACCAAATGCTGAACCATCCTCTTCTTGCCGAACGGTGCATTTGTTGTGGGGGAAGAGTAGACCGAGCAACAATCGAAGCCGGCCATGCTGGGGAGAATGCCGAGCCATCTTTGAATGATGAACGTCCCTTGTATGCCGAACGATGCGTTTGATGCCGAGCGCTATCCAATGCCAAACGTTCTTTAGGTGCCAAGCGCCTAGAGATGCGGGATGTCCTTGGTATGCCGAACGGTGCCTTTGGCCGATCGTTCCTGGATGTCGAGCGTTATCTTGACCGAACGAAGTCTTTTGCCGAACAATGCCTTTGGCCGACCGCTCCTGGATGCCGAGCGATATCTTGACCGAACGAAGTCTTTAGCCGAACGATGCCTTTGGCTGACCGCTCCTGGATGCCGAGTGATATCTTGACCGAACGAAGTCTTTAGCCGAACGAACCATTTGAGCCGAACGGTGGGTATGCCGAGTACTAAGTGGCCTGGTCAAATCTCCAGGAAACACTTTCAATTGGTTATATACACTTAGATTAGAAATAAACTACATAAAAATTAAACTAATAACAACCATATAAACCTATCCTCACCCAAAAACTATATATGGTTAAACTTCTTTCCCTTAACTAACTCTAGTAAAAAGTTATATTATAAATCAACTTATATTCCTCCTAAAAACTTTGCTGTGATCGTTTTAATTATTAAAACAAATATTACTCAAAATTTCTTCTGATCAGGACTCCACTTATTCAGCTATCGACTATAAATCTCCCTCATCAGATAGCACTTATGTTTCTACATCGATTCATTCAACCTCTCTAAACATTGTTAATGAAGTTATCATAATAAACATAGCATCTCGTTTGAAAGAACAGATATAAACCCTAACATGAAAAAATTCAAACAAATATACTTTTGTGATTTGAAAAACGATCAAAGCAAAAGAAATGAAAACAAACAAAAGGAAGTTTTGAAGTGCAAAAAATTAGAAAATACAATAGATGTGAAATTTGACAAGTTAATAATTAGCTTCATAAATAATTGGACGACAGATATTTCTCATTCAGTTTTTTAATAATGACAATAGTAAAATGTATTCCTTATAATTTGTACAAAAACAAAGAAAACAAAGGAAGATAATGGAGTAAAATTCGCCAGAGTTACATCAACTAAGGGAAAATTTTCAATTGCTAACGAAAAATATGAAAGAATCAAAAATAACTTAAGTGCTTTAAAATGCAAATATAGAAGCTAAAAAAAGAAATATAGCTCTAAAAAAAGAAAATAAATTAAAAAAGAAGAAAAATGAGGATTTGGAAAAATAAAGAAACAAAACGAGGAAGATGAAAAATAAGCGGGCTGAAGACGAGAATGCGATTGAAAAAAGATAAATATATTGATGAAGATATACGTTCCGTTAAAGAAGAAACCGATGAAGATGAGGATGCATGATTAGGACTATGGTGTAGAAGGTGATATGGTGAATATGACGATGAAGGTGATGATGACGACGACGATGATGAAGGAAATTGTTAGAACCTCCAGCTTATGTTTCAATGATAACAACTACAAAATCATATATATATTTATATATTATATGTGTGTGTACTTCATCAAATTTATAGATATACGCTACAAGAAGACACTGTACTTAAAGATATTGGGACTCAAAGAAAAACAAATAGATGCAAAGATCCATCGACTATACTATAGTTAGGTTATTCTACTATAAAAGAGTCTTAGATAATATATTGTTAATGTCTCTTTTTAAGTATGCATGCATAAATGATCACACACTATTTCATATGCATCAAAATTTAGTTGGAAAACTGATTTTTCTACTCGTAAACATCTGTGATAAAACCACAAACGTCTATGATAATTCTCGATTAAAAATAATCTGAAGTCACAAACGTCAGAGGTTTTACCATAGACGTCTGTCATATGTAAAAACTGCAAATTTTGAAAAGAAACTTCTGTTTGGAACAAAAAGAAATCACTCTTCATCGAAAGGTTGCAGCCATTAAAATGAGTAGATCTTCTCGGATAGTTACAACTCTTTATCAGCACCTTTTTGAATCTATAATACTATTTTGATTGAGATGTTGAATTAAACTAAACTTAAATTAAATGAATATTTTCTCTCTTGATTTCTTAACACCTTCTTGCATATACATTGCTCACATACTCTCAATCTTTTATAACCAAAATATAATTTTGGTTAAATCACTTCATACAACTTAAAGCATTCATATTCACATACTCAAATGAGATCATATGAAAGTTTGTACTATCAGTCAAAAACCGTGTTATTTGGAACACAAAATTATCGAAGATATACTTTTGTATTGGCCTATTCCTTCGAATGAAGCGAGGGTCAGTTGATTAAAGGAAATATCGAAGGGGAGCTTCGAGACTAGGCATAGGATGGGTACCGAACCAATATAAAAACTTTGATTTGCACACTTTTTATACTTCTCTATTTATTGTCTACTATAGCACTAGCTTATACACTTGCATATTATACACAGGTTAGATAATATACGATCCACAAAATTTTCAAAAATGATAATAATAAAGGTAATGATAATAATGGAAATAAGCAAACAAAAAATTTCAAGGTGGTGAAAATGATGATGATAAGGATAATAACAATATACAACACCATTATCCCAGTGGTTAAGTGATTCGGCTTTGGTGCGAGAGGTAACAAGTTCGAAACTTGCGTAGCATGATTCAAACATATATTGACATGTGATTTTTGTTATGTTGTCCTAATGACATGTTGTATCTAAGTACCATTTCAAAAAAGGATAATAACAATAGAGATGATGAAGATGCAAATGGCGATAAAGCTAATAAAAAAATGAAGATAATAAAAATGATGAAAATTAAAACATTGAAGTTGAAAAGAAATTAGATGTTCAAACCAAAAAGATAATGATATGGTACAAATATATAAAACGAATGAACATATGATAGCGATGACCCAAACTTCAGCAAAAAGAAATAAGCGTCATACAAAAAACAACAAACGATGAAAAACAAGAAGACCGAATACAGAAGAAAAACATCAATAGAAGAAGAAAAGAGGAAACAGAAAATTGTAAATGTTTACGAAAGAATAAATTTATTAAGCAAAATTTAGCCCGGCGAGTATTGGCTTGACAAATGTTTGTCAGGCATATGATCGAAAATAAAATATTTATTGATCGAATATTTTGACAAACCAGGTGAAAAATTAGAAAAGTTGATGATGAATTAAGAAGATTTTTGCGATGAAGAGAATGACGTAAATCAATAACAAAGCAACATCTTTAAATTTAAAGGCATAATATTCAAATACATAAAACTTTACATTAAACACATATATTTGCTAACCAAAGATTTGATAAAGAATTTATTATTCAAACTTTTTTATTTTCACAAAATGTATTGATAAAAATATATAACATAAATACCTATTATAATAAATAACATGTTTAACAAAAGTATTCATGAAGATGTTGAAAAGAAAGATGGAAATAGAAAAAAAGCACGACCCTTAGAAGCATAAAGGTAAGATGTCAACAAGATTATTCATTATGTCAAATATTTACCGAACATTAGTTATACGAATATTAACGAAATTAAAGAAAAACTGACGCTCAACTCTCCAACTTTTATATTGATACCAGCTAAATAAGATTAAGACAATATAAAAATATGTTCTCATGATAGCAATTTATACATAATTTACATAAAAAACAACAAACATAGGTGTGAACATATAAAGATACCAGTTATCATGCAAATATGTTCTCATGATAACCATTTATACATAAATGACACATAAACATACATGTAGTTTATTCCATTTAAATTTAGTGAAACTGGACTATAATTTTCTTTCTTCTTCTTTGGAAAATCATATTATTGTTCAAATGTTTAATTTAATCAAAATCGATGTTTTTGTTGTTTGGAAAAAACCTGACACGATAACAATTATGTGCTATTGTGCATATAAATAAGGCAATCACACTTCTCGAATTTTTAGTACCACCACACCCTTAAAATAATCAGGTTATCGTAAGTATAAAAACTCATACGCTGTAGCACTTTCAAAATAGCTATCGTAAAACACATAATACATAGCAATGGTAAAACATAAAACTAGGTGTTACCGCAACTTCAAATAGCTATCGTAAAATCTAGAATACGTAGCTATCATAAAACATAGAATACATAGTTATTGTAAAATGCAAAACTATGTGCTATCCCGCCTTTTAAATAGCTGTCATCAAAATAGAAGACAAGTCTATAGTAAAATATAAAACTATGTGTCATTGCACCTTTATGTAGCTATCGTAAAACATAGAATACTTAGTCATTATAAATTATAAAGCTATATGTTATCGTGCGTTTAAATAGTTATAAAATACAGTTATTATAAAGCATAAATATTCATAGAGTTTACATAATTATCATAATAATAGATTTATTTCTTTAAAAGCAATTACTTTTCACCAAATCTTGCTATAAGTTAAATTTATGTTGGTACATCAAAAACTTAATAGAAATATTTTAGGAAAATTCAAGGGTAATTTCTCTTGCGCCTAAAATATTTATTAATACTATAATTGACTAATTAATCACTATTTGTAATTAAATTTTCTCTTTATCAAACAATCATATCAATTAAAAAATGTATGGAAAATATCCCAAAAATTCTCAAAAACATATGTTTTTTTATCTTTTAGCATAATTTTTTTTAAGTAAATAATTTTTTTCATGTTTAACTAAATAAAACACGAAAGCAAGCATTTTCTCAACTTGGAAAATTCATAAAAATCCAAAAAATTTGTAAAATCATGAAATTAAAAACCCAACCCAAAATTAATATTTTTAAGTACATATCAAAATTTCAAACAATTTAGATATCTTAACATAGCTTTAAATTCCGAAAACCATTTGTCCATAATTTCACAAATGATAACCATAAATCCATATAAATGATTATCCTAACTAAGAACATGTTCTAACATCATAACAATTTCGGATCTCATCCAATTACGAACTAGAATAAACCAAAAGTTAGGGATGTTACTATTATTCACCTTGATTAAGTCTGTGTAGAGAGATTTTCCTAGACTTCCTCTTTTACAAGCCTTATCTTTCTTCTTTGTTAAGAGGGTTTAGTTTTTTTTTCTTTTCTTTCATTTAGTGCAAAGAAAAAAATGAAGAGCAAGGAGAGGAAGATAATTACAGGATTAAATGAGCCTTTGCATTCTTTCCTTAATTATTTTTTCTTCATTAATTGGATACCTTTATTCCATTCTCATTATAAAATATTACTCCATTTAAATTTTAAACCGAAATAAATTATGGCAATCCCTTCACTTTCACACTTCACCCGCATTATTTATTTAATTACCTTTTTAATTAAATATCAAGAATAATAAGTCATAAAATAGTGGTATTACACGTCCGAGCACTTTGAATGATTTTTATTGCTTTGTTCACACTATATCCGAAGTAATTATAAATCTTGGAATTCCATCGAAGATTGATAATGGCAGCACCTCTCTTAAACTATGAAAAAGTTTGTGGCCAATACATTTTTCTGTTGCTGGATTACCTCTATTTATAGTTGAACTACATTATTATTGGGCTTCTAGATCATCAAGGTAGGAGTAAAATATGTAAAATGGTTAGATCTAAAAAGATAGGAGATAGACCAGATCAATGCCCGAATACTTATGAATCAGTACTGATCTATTGTTCTTATGGATTTCTCCTACTTTTCATCATGCTAGCTCCTTTGTATCTTTTTTTATCATTATTTAATGCTTCTATGCTTGTTCCTCCATGTATTCATGGAGAATGTTGGTCATATGGAGGGAATCTGTGCATCGACATCGATCTATAAACTTTGCCAAAATTCTTCTCTTTTACCTTTATATTTTTTCTATTCATTAAAAATTAAGGGGAAATGGAAAAATTTATGGGTCGACAATGATCTATTCATGGATCGATACTAATCCATTGTCTTGGTCAATTTTCCTCATTTTCCCTAGCTACTCTTCGTACTTGATTATCTTTGAGTTTCACATCCATTTCCTTATCATTTCATACTCCAATATCATCTAATCGTTGCTTTTATGAAAAACTTTGGATTACATTTACCACCCAAATTACGCTTATGTGAATATAAAGCGTTCTTTGATGAAGACAAATGACCAAATCATAATCTTTGCAGATGCTTTCATTACTAAAACAGCCTCCATGGGAGTTTTCAAAACGCCTCGCTTCCACGCCATCATCGAGTCACGTGTGTTCGATAGATATAAATTTTGCAGTTTTGTAGTTTAGAAAGTTTGTTCCCTTTGTTCTTCAATAAGAATTGCTCTAGTCCATTTTCAAGTAGGTACATCCATCCATTCCAATTTTCCATTTTTTTTAAATAGACTTTATGAATCGATACCGATTGATCCCCTTATATAATTTTACACTTATAGGTTTTTTTACCACTTCACTTCCATCCACCATTGAGTTTTATTGCCTTGTAGTGCTTTCTACTTCAACTTAATGCTTTAGAGATAATCGAATTCGAGCGTTTAATCCATCATTTCTTCAGGTTTCAGCCAAAGGTAGAGCAACATTTCTTCTATGCGACGCTCGTCTTCATGTCCATCGATTCCATGTCTTAATTGTAGCCTCCATCCATTTTTCTTATCATTACTCATTTTTAGTCAACACATGATGATGTTGGATTGATGGAGAGGAAGTGTTGGTCGATGTTATGCGAGGAAAGTACTTCTTTTAGTTTGTATAGAGATGGATCTATATATAATGAGGAGTTTTCTCGAATTGAAATTATTTAAAACCAAACTCACAAATTCAATAATGATTTGATGAATTCATGTTACCAATGCAAAGATTTCACCTAATTTCATCATCGACATGTCCTGGAATATACATTCCGTCAACACTTGTCTTAATCGACGACCAAAGAGTATTTCTTTTCGAAAATTGCACTATCTCTCTGGGAAATACCATCGAGAGTCAAAAAGTTAGATCCATTTGGGGTAGTTAATATAATTTAACATTAACATTTTCCACCTGACACATAGTATCATAATGTGTCGGAGCTCGTTTGTTTGCATGAGCGGCCATTTGCTTTACAAAACCCACTTCCATACACCATCCACAAGAAAAGACATACATATAATGTAGGATACAAAATGCTTCCACTCGATGTACAAATCCGATGAGTCGACACACGCCACGTGTAACGGTACACCATCTACCTCTATGCACATACTATCCAAGTGTGCTACTAAGTAATACTATCGGATAATATCGAGAATGATGTTTTATAGGGTACACATGTGAATATCTCTTTGGCTAACACTAGTATATATTTCAACAAACGAATAAACAACTCACCTATACATACACAGTATCGGTTGAAAGTAGTACACATATGAGTCTCCAGGATATAACAATACACAATATATAATAAATAATAGGGAACACAGAGTAAATATTGCAATGAGAAGATATAATATGAAATATATGAGACATTGGGAATACAAAACATCCAAATATCACTATCTCAATATAATACAACGTACATAAGTTATATACATTGCAATGAAATGCATACACTTTATCTTCAAAATACGAAGAGCGTACAACAAATCCTAACTATCACGTCTCCATTATGCCTACATCACACAAGCTGGTCACATCGTCCATGTACCTGAAATATCTCGGATTGACCCGAGTATTACATAAATAACTCACGGGTCAGACTATACCTAAATCAAGGGTTTACATACGTACATATATACATACATACGTACGTACGTACATACAGGATATGCATGATAAATAATGATGTCACAAATAATGTGAGCATATCAAACAATAACTACTATAGATCCACATAAAAAGTTGTCATCACCCATTTAAAACACACAAATCAAGAAATCATAAAGATAACACAAATGGATGAATCATCCATATCAAAATCATCATCGGAGTCCAAAATCATCGTGCATGAGATATCCTCAGGTATAGTCAGGTTAGTACGCAATAATACCCAAATATATATCTCAATCTCAATAATAAGAACATTATTAATATACAGGATAGGCTGCCTATCAGTATAATAAGAGATATGAGAATTCATTACACCCTAGACTCTTATTACAGGATAATCTCATCTCCTCATATAGAGTAACTCCGAATAAATCGTAATGGGAGAATGACTGTATGATAAACACGAAGTCCCAAGCAGAGTCATGTCTATACCAAGTGGGGTGTATCAATATTATATGCCAATCTACCACTTTGCTAGAACCAAAAAGGAGATTGATGGCATGGAACCTACTCTATAGTCACACAGAATCTACAATCTTCTATTACCTTGATGCTCATCGTGACACATATCCACTATGCTCGTCAATGCAAGGACTCTCGATCATGACTATGTATTTTCCCCTATAAGTAACAGACTACTAACCTAAGTGACATAGGGGTGGTCGCACACGACGATTGTATATAGCTGTAATAATATAAGGTGTCATAGATCGGGACGTGACCCATGGATCAGGACGTTAGGGTGGATTTTAGCCATCTGGTCTTCTCCAAAACCAATAAAAGGAGTACATCATAATATTAGCACATAATATCAATAAATATAGGCACGAAGCCTTGCTCATCAATAGGCACGAAGCCTTGCTCACTGAATAAAGGCACAACCTTACTCATTAGTACAAGCATCACCTCACACCCATATCACTATTCCCATCATGTGATTGTCATTTACAATTAATAACCAAATAAATATCACATTGGCACCCCATACCACCGCCTGATATTCAATCATTTATTCACTACTCACAAACTACACTCAATCCTCATAATATTCTATATAACGAGTTAAATGAATAACCAAAGAAATATTACCAAAAGTCTCATACCAGACGATATATGTCACAACCCGTCTTTTAACTCCTAGAAAGACGCATCATGAGTAAGAAAGAAAGAAACAACATCAAAATCTCAACAGCGGAACGAATAAATTATATTAATCACATAAATATTACATAGTATACACATCTATCAGAGTTACACAGCTTATACAACACATACTAGACAGTTAAGAACACATGTCTAGTTATTACAATTAAAAATACAACTCAAACAAACGACTCAGAGATCAACACAGAAGAACCACCTATACATCTACAAACGCTGAAGCCTACTGCTCCATTGCTCCTCCAGAATTCGTCAAAGCTAACCTGAATCCCTTGGCTACTCGTAAAAATTTGAGTACCCAAGAGTTTAATAAAACAGAAAATAAACACTTGGGTCAGACATGGGTCTAGTGTAAGTAAACGGGCTAAAATTGTTTAACTTTGAAAACCTTTGAAAACAAAAGGTATCACGTAAGACTCCCCACATATAAACATGGGTAAGTTTTTACCTTACGCTAACCAAAACATTTGATAGGAAATCCAGTGATATTATAATAGGGTCTAGGTTTTTCAAATAAATAAGAAATAACAGAAATTGTTACATTCATTAAATTCCAGCATACTAGCCACAAAGTCGGTAATACAATCAAAACCGTAAGGGCACATAGGAAGAATGAGTTTACATCAATGGCAGGGCTACTGGGGTACCACCCGTCACAGTGCGGGGCCTAGATCATCGTACCGAGGATTACTCCTAATCCTTGCAACACAAGGCCGAAACCATTCCTTACTGTATAGTCCCGAACAAGGCAACCCCGACAGTTGTCGCGAATCAACTGCCCCACACAGCCGAATAAAAAGGGACTTCTAAACATGGGAAAATCTTGTCCTACTTGGGTGCTACCCACTTAGCCTTGCTGCACCTCCCCTGTTTTAACCATTCCCAGTCGATGAGGCTTGAGGCTAGGGTTACCTTTATAGAACACATCTATCTTAGAATTCTCATCGTCTAACTGACGATGTTCTGAAAGCATTCAATCCATACAAGTTCGTTCTGGGTTCGAACGAAACCGAAGACATTATCTCATTTCACTCATTTTGGAATCACCCTCAGAGTTCATGACGATAACCCTTGCACTCTTAATCTTCATCTTCACTTGAGATTCACGACCTAACATTAATTTGGATCGATGTGGTTTACGGATATCCAAATCTGGAAACCCGATCCCCGTCTCATCGAAATCCAAAACGCCATCTTTCAGGTCCAAGTTGTTTTAAAGTTAAAAAATTCAATTCTATTATCTATATTCACACAGATAGATAATTCACATCATCACAAATAGATAATCCACATTATCATCACCATTCAACCAAAGCATCCATATCACAGATAAACATATATCTCATATCAGAGATATCAAACCATTCAAGGCAATCAATATCATCCAAACATTCATAAACAAAGATCTATTAATCACACCATCTATAATTAATTTAAAATGAATTAAATTTATTAATTCATCTCTAATTAATTTAATTAATTAAATTAATTACTTTTATCGCTATAAATCTTGCTTACTTAACCATTAATTGATCACAAATCAATTAATCATCCTCTAAGTATTCATCTTAATTAATCACCCTTGATTAATTACTCTAATTACATTAAGTAATTAGCCTTTAATTAATTACACAATTAATTATCCATATCCATTACAGTAATTAAACTTTAATTACTTTATTAATTAATTAATTATAATTAATTACATTAATCCTTAATTAATTACATTTAATTAATCACTTTATAATTAATTACCCTTTAATTAATCAATCCTTAATTACATCATTAATTACCTTAATTAATGACTCCTTAATTACTTATTAATTAATTATTAATCATATTTAATAATTAATTTTTAATTAATCTTTATTCATTAATCACCTTGATTAATCACAATCAGTAATTAATTATCCTTAATTAATTACATCACTTAATTAACTTCAAATAACTTCATTAATCAATTCTTAAATTAATTACAATAAGTAATTAATTATTAATTACTTTCACTAAGTAATTATCCTTCTTTATTAATTACACTAAGTAATTAAACCCAAAACTACTATCATTCTTCAACTAATTACATCCTGTAATTATCCACTAATTACTTCACTAAGTAATTATACTTTATAAATTACACTAAGTAATTATACTTAACCCATCATCCAATGATTATTTTAAATTAATTAAACTAATTAATTAACTTAAACTAATCATATTAATTTAATTAATTACATTGAGTAATCAATCCCTTTAATTACTTTCATTAAGTAATTATATTTAAACAATCCCACAAATGATCATCCTTAATTAATTAATCCAATTAATTATAAAAAACTAATCACATTAATTAATTATTTAATAATCCCTTGTTAAGGATCTTCATTAACTATTAAAAACGCTTAATTACTTCTCTAAGTAATTAAGCTTTTAATTAACCATTATTAATTACAAATTAATTAATTTCTTAATTACCAATTAATTAATTTCTAATTACTTAATAAATTAAGTACTTAACTATAAATTAATTAATCTTTAATTACTTGATTAATAAATTTCAAATTTTTAATTAATAATCTATACTTATCTAATTAATGGTCCTTTATTACAAATTAATTATTCTTTAAATTAATAAACTTACAACCCTAAATCACTTAATTAATTAATCCTTAATCATTAATCAAATTAATTAATTACACTTAATTAATTACTTAATTAGTCTTATTATTATTTTTTCATCAAACTAATTAATTTTATTTAAATTTTTTAATTAACTTAATTAATCTCCAATCAATAAAACCTTTATTAGTTTTTAAGTTAAACCATTACTTTTATAAATGACATAATTATAAAAACATTTTATCATTATAATTAACTTTCTTAATTAAATCATTTAATTAAGTTTTGAAATAAAAATGTCATTTAGCTTGATAAATTTAAAGTTATCAAAACATAACTTCCTATAAATTCTTAATCATTATCAAGTAAATATTTTAAAAACTAAAACTTGTTTATGAATTTGTTTTGGGAAACTTGGTTATCATTTCTTTTGAAAAACTGATTTATATTACTATACTTTTAAAACTTAACTAATCACTTAATAACTTTAAAATTTTTAAAACTTATTTGAATCTTTTGCTTTGGAATTTTAATAAATACTTTAACCTGGGAAAACACTTGTTTTTTATTTTGCTTTAAACTTTGAAACTTTGGTTTTCTTTAGTTTTAAAAACCTGATTCAAAATTTTACTTCCAAATTGTAAAACCTGAAATCCTAATAACAACCTGAGACACCCTCCAAGCAAACTAAGCTAAAACCCGATTATCTCTTCGAGACAAAACCCAGCTACAAGCTTCCTCCCAAAATTCACAACCCAGATACGCCGATGTGCACAGTGCACGTACACAGATGAACTAGGATCCTCCGACCAACTTTCAGATCCTTAGCAAGTCATCAACAACCCAGTCATCCTTCTCGATCCTCCAGAATAACGAAATCGATGGCCAATCAAAAAAGAGCACTTCAACCTAGACAGGAAACTCAGACAGATACACAAACTCATCGCCGACGACGATCTCGTCCGCCTGAGCCCACGTCCTTCCGACCAGAGCATCATAATAGACCCACACGGCAATTCCAAACCTCGTGATCCACTCTGATTCACCGTTGACGTCGTGATCGCCTCGAAAATCACCTCGACCAAAACAGCTTAAAAATCCTACAACGCTGACGCCTGGCCACCACGACGAACTTATAACTCTGGCGATCATTTTTTTCATGATTCCCATCACTCCTATTTCCTCCAGCCACAATCGAGATGCGCCACTTGCTGTCGATCGTTGGTAATCAATGAAAGTGCAATATCTGATCAACTTAGAAATTTTCAAGTCACACAATCTTAAAAATCCAGATTTTTATATCAAAATTCATTATTTTGTAATGCAAAACTGGATATGTAGTTAAAAGAAGAAATCATGAACTTTGATTTTGACATTGATTTCATTTTTTACTGTAATTTCTTATTTTGACAAAATCCCTTAATATAAACACTTGAGTTTATTTTAAAAATAATATTACAGTCTTATCTTCATTTTCCATTTATAAATCAAAGCTTAAAACTAAATGTATGAAGAGGAATGGAATTTTCTTTAGGGGATAGTTGAGCCTGTAACACAATCAGAGGCTTATAAACAAAATTACAGTCATTTTCACAGTCATATCATGAACACATATAATGCATTCATATCCATACATGCAAACAATTAACACTGCATCATCACAAAATTTTCATTCATGCATCAAAGTTATAATTTCAGTTAGAAATTTACTCACCTGTTTTGAAAATGAAGAACAGAGCCTTCTGAAATAGCTTCGAAACTTTTTGAAAACTTGAATTGTTTAAGAATGCTTTGTTACAAGAAATCTTTTGTTGCTGATGCTTTAAACTTACAGGCCAAAATGACCCTGCTTTTTAAAACTGAGAAGATGGCTTGCTTTTGATCTATTACAGGTTTCTGTTTTGCAAACGTTGATCCCAGGTGGAAGAAAAATGCAGGCTTGAGTTGTTTTGATTTTTGAAAATGATTTGCAAATGAATTACAGTTTACAATTTTGATCTTTTGAAATGAAGCGACAGGTTTTGGATTTGATTATTCTGGTTTGAGGCAGTGAATTACAGATTTGGATTATGAGAAGATTTGGTTTAAGTTTCTTAGCTTTAGAAACTGAAAAGAATAGGAAAAAGAATAAAGAGAATGAAGTATGTGTTTATATAAGTATAAATGGTGATTTATTTAAAATAAAAAGAAGAATCAAAAATTAGAAGGACACTGGTTTAACATCCTAACACTTCTCATTTGCCCTTACTCATTATTTAACCCTTATTTAAAACAAGCTTTAAATATTTACACTTGTCTTATAAGTAATTTTACTTATTTTTATTATTTTAAAAGTAAATAAAAACTTTTATCCCTTATTTAAATGTATATATTTAAATTTCTTTTAAAGAAAACATAATAAAACAAATTATACACAAATAAAATCTTATACATATATTTTAAATTCAAAATTTTAAAATATATAACTTTTGAATTTTAATTTTAAATCCAAATTCAAATTAAATTCGAAAACCATTAAAATCAACAATATATTAAATTTGAAAATAACAATTCAATTTTCTTTAAAATCTATTTATAAAAATAACGCATTATTATTGTTTGAAAATAACAAATTTCTAATTTAAAACAATTTATAAAAGAAATTATCTCTTTATTTATAATTTACTTATGCTACTAAATGAATTAATGATCATATGTAAATTGTATTTTAAACTTATATATATTTCCAAATCATGTTTATCAAGTAATATTTAAAAAGAAAATAAAACAAACCTTTTTGTTAATTTTATTTAAATTTAAACTTAAGCTAAAAATATATTTTAAACAATTAAACATTTATCTTATGTATTTTGAAACTACACAATTAATTATTTAAATAACCTTTGAAAAGTTTTATATTATATATAATCATAGTTTCCAAATTACCAGAATATATTAGAATTTGAAATCATGATTTTATTTATTAAATTTTAAACCAAAGCTTTTCTATTTATAATATATACAAATATATATAAATAGAAAACATTTTATTAGCTTTAAAAGATAAAATTTACCAATTAAATATTTATTTGCTTTTAAAAGAATAAATTTGTCTATTTAAATTAAAATTATAAAAGACAATTATTAAATCGATTAAATTTTTAATACAGATTATTAAATTGAAATTGCCCAAAATTCCGGGTCATCACATTCCTCCCCCCTTAAAAGAATTTCGTCCGCGAAATTTAAAAGCAAGGTAATTTAATAACCCATCAAAGATTTTAAATTATAAACCATAAGCATATATTATCTACCATATGCTAATAACCATAGCAACCAATTCACTCAATCAAACAAATCTAATGATCCTGACACAAATTAGGATATACCTCCAAGCACTATCTCGAGTTTCCCAGGTTTAAACACTGGAATACTCGTTTAACCGAACCTAAACAATCTACACTACTAAGCTACAGAGCTCCTACTCTTCTAGATCTACAAAACTGAACAGGATATCAGACCACGGTTAAGTCCTGCTCAACTACCTATTCTACCTGAACTGCTGGTTTTAAAACCAGAGATACATCTTACACGTACTCCCTCAGAGATACATGAAATACATTGAATCCCAGCCTTCCAAACTGGCAATTCAACCCTGAAGACCAAAGCACTAATCTCTACCAGAACACAGAAAGATCCAATATCTTCGAGCTCGCTTCCCAGTCTTACCAAATCTTATAGCTCCTTTGACCAGAGAAAACTTATCCAAAATTAAATCTCCGATCTCGAAATCCAAATTCCTTCGTCTCTTATCCACAAAACTCTTCTGACGATCCTGGGCTGCCTTCATCCTTCCTCTTCAGCTCAACCTTCGCTGATGCCTCTAGAAACAGACTGGACCAAAAACAACCCAACCAAATGATCCTCCCAAGATCAACCAACACCAAGAACACAAAATCTACTATCATCAGTAGAAAACTAACTTCTCCTATCCTAAAAAGACAAAACATGAGCACTCACAATCCTAAAAAATTCTTGTAGAAACCCTCTAATCCAAAACACTGCAACATACAGTTACTTTTACTCTAGAATAGCTGCCACATCGCTTCCATTGCACAACTCTGATCTGGAGTGGAAGTGAATGCCGATGATGAACTTGAGCACAAACTAGGCCGACACATCCCAAAAGACACGGTTCATCAAATCCATAAAAAGAAAACTCAGAAGTTCCATAATATCCCGAGCAGCTTCACCAAACCCTCTCTCTAGAAACCATCCTTTTACTTAGCTGAACTTCCGGTATCACTCTTAGAATCCTAATTGATACAAAAACTCAATCTCCAAATGCAAAGGCAAACCCTGACTTCTTTGAAGACATCTGAAAAAATCTTTGACAACTTCCATAACCCCAGAGATGCCTCGAGAAAAAGATTACCTGAGAGAACACTCAACTATCGCAAGTCACTTTTATGATCAACCCAGCCTAATTCCAAAGAAACCATTCTCTCCTTAATAATCAGAACAGCTTAAGCTTATCTAGCCAATCCGTCGAAGAAATAGATCCACTATGCTGCTTTTGAACTCCACCTCTAGAAAACTGCTGACAGATGACCCTCCTGCCGGCACACAGAACACTCAGAGCTGCACCATTGCTACAGATGCCAAAGACTTCTTATCCAAAGCTCTTCGAACCTCAAAGCCATATCATCCATTCCCACACAGACCCTAGAGATGGGTAGACATCACGACAAGAAACTCAGGCTTCAATCCAAACACAAACCCTGCTGAACCCAGCCTCAACAGTGATGCAGTCACACTTCCTTAAACTTCTCCAAAAGAAACATCTTCGGAACATCCATAGTCACTGCATCTCATCACGTAGCTGCTTCTTCCCGAAGTTTCCAAGATACCATCACTAGCTTCTGCACATCCGACAGATCCAAATCCTTGAAAATCCGCTCACACGAGCGAGATCAAACTTGCACTTTAATGATGGTCTCTGAACCTTTAAAAGGTTTCCTTCAGAGATCGGTGAAATCCTTACACCACAATAAAACTTACTCAAGACTGCATTGGGTCAACAATCTTGGCAGATACACTTCCAACCTCAATCACTCGGACTCCTACCATTGGTAGTCGTGCTACACACACCACTACCCTATATACATCTAGAACTTATATTGGAAAACCCGAACAGCTAATCCAACAAATCAGGTAGAAATATATATATATGTATATATATATGTATATATATATATATATTAAAATTACAAATATGCTCTCTCGAGAAAGAAATCACTCCCAAGCCTAGGTATTCACTCAACCTAGCGATCTGATACCAACACAACTCGTCTTTCAACTCCCAAAAAGACGCATCATGAGTAAGAAAGAAAAGGATAGAGAAGAGAAAAGATAGAGAAGAAAGAAAGAAACAACATCAGAATTTCAACAGCGGAACGAATAAATTTTATTAATCACATAAATATTACATAGTATACAACATCTATCAGAGTTACACAGCTTATACAACACATTCTAGACAGTTATAAACACCTGTCTAGTTATTACAATTAAAAATACAACTCAAACAAACGACTCGGAGATCAACACAGCAGAACCACCTATATATCTACAAACGTTGAAGCCTCCTGCTCCATTGCTCCTCCAGAATTTGTCAAAGCTAACCTGAATCCCTTGGCTACTTGTAAAAATTTGAGTGCCTAAGAGTTTAATGAAACAGAAAATGAACACTTGGGTCAGACATGGGTCTGGTGTGAGTAAACGGGTTAAAATTGTTTAACTTTGAAAACCTTTGAAAACAAAAGGTAACATGTAAGACTCCCTATACATAAACATAGGTAAGTTTTTACCTTACGCTAACCACAACATTTAATAGGAAATCCAGTGATATTATAATAGGGCCTAGGGTTTTCAAGTAAATAAGAAACAGCCGAAATTGTTACATTCATTAAATTCCAGCATACTAGCCACAAAGTGGGTTATACAATCAAAACCATAAGGAAATGTAGGAAGAATGGGTTTCCATCAATGGCAGGACTACTGGGGTACCGCCCATCACAATATGGGGCCTAGATCACCGTACCGAGGATTACTCCCAATCCCCTGCAACACAAGGCCGGAACCATCCCTTACTAGATAGTCCCAAACAAGACAACCCCGACAGTTGTCGCGAATCAACTGCCCCACACAACCGAATAAAAATGGACTTCTAGACAAGGGAAAATCTTGTCCTACTTGGGTGCTACCCAATTAGCCTTGCTGCACCTCTCCTGTTCTGGCCATTCCCGGTTGATGAGACTTGAGGCTATGATTACCTTTATAGAACACATCTATCTTAGAATGCTCACCGTCCACCTGCGATGTTCTGAAAGCATTCAATCCATACAAGTTCGTTCCGGGTTCGAACGAAACCGAAGGCATTATCTGGTTACACTCATTTTGGAATCACCCTCAGAGTTAACGACGATAACCCTTGCACTCTGAATCTTCATCTTCACTTGAGATTCACGGCCTAACGTTAATTTAGATCGATGTGGTTTTCGGATATCCAAATCTGAAAACTCGATCCCGGTCTTATCGAAATCCAAAACGCCATCTTTTAGGTCCAAGTTATTTCAAACTTAAAACAATTCAATTCTATTATCTATATTCACACAGATAGATAATTCACGTCATCACAAATAGACAATCCACATTATCATCACCATTCAACTAAAGCATCCATATCACAGATAAACATATATCCCATATCAGAGATATCAAAACATTTAAGGCAATCAATATAATCCAAACATTCATAAGCAAAGATCTATTAATCACACCATCTATAATTAATTTAAAATGAATTAAATTAATTACTTCATCTCTAATTAATTTAAAATAAATTAAATTAATTACTTTTATCACTATAAATCTTGCTTACTTAACCATTAATTGATTACAAATCAATTAATCATCCTCTAAGTATTCATCTTAATTAATCACCCTTGATTAATTACTCTAATTACATTAAGTAATTAGCTTTTAATTAATTACACAAATTAATTATCCTTATCCATTATAGTAATTAAACTTTAATCACTTCATTAATTAATTAATTATAATTATTACATTAATCCTTAATTAATTACATTTAATTAATCACTTTATAGTTAATTACCCTTTAATTAATCAATCCTTAATTACATCATTAATAATTAATGATCCCTTAATTACTTCTTAATTAATCATTAATCATATTTAATAATTAATTTTTAATTAATCTTTATTCATTAATCACCTTGATTAATCACAATATGTAATTAATTATCCTTAATTAGTTACATCACTTAATTAATTTCAAACAACTTCCTTAATCAATTCTTAAATTAATTACACTAAGTAATTAATTATTAATTACTTTCACTAAGTAATTATCCTTCTTTATTAATTACACTAAGTAATTAAAACCAAAACTACTATCATTCTTCAACTAATTACATCTTGTAATTATCCACTAATTACTTCACTAAGTAATTATACTTTATAAGTTACACTAAGTAATTATACTTAACCCATCATCCAATGATTATTATAAATTAATTAAACTAATTAATTAACTTAAACTAATCACATTAATTTAATTAATTATATTGAGTAATCAATCCCTTTAATTACTTTCATTAAGTAATTATACTTAAACAATCCCACAAATGATTATCCTTAATTAATTAATCTAATTAATTATTGAAATTTAATCACATTAATTAATTAATTAATAATCCCTAGTTAATGATCTTCATTAACTATTAAAAATTCTTAATTACTTCTCTAAGAATTAAGCTTTTGATTAACCATTATTAATTACAAATTAATTAATTTCTTAATTACCAATTAATTAATTTCTAATTACTTAATAAATTAAGTACTTAACTGTAAATTAATTAATCTTTAATAATTAATAATTTCAAATCATTAATTAATAATCTATACTTATCTAATTGATGATCCTTAATTACAAATTAATTAATCTTTAAATTAATAAACTTACAACCCTAAATCACTTAATTAATTAATCCTTAATCATTAATTAAATTAATTAATTATTCTTAATTAATTACTTAATTAATCCTTATTATTATTATTTTAATTAAACTAATTAATTTTATTTAAATTTCTTAATTAACTTAATTAATCTCCAATCAATAAAACCTTTATTAGTTTTAAAGGTAAACCATTACTTTTATAAATGACATAATTATCAAAACATTTTTATCATTATAATTAACTTTCTTAATTAAATCATTTAATTAAGCTTTGAAATGAAAATGTCATTTAGCTTGATAAATTTAAAGTTATCAAAACATAACTTCCTATAAATGCCTTAATCATTATCAAGTAAGAATTTTAAAGACTAAAACTTATTTATAAATTTATTTTGGGAAACTTGGTTATCATTTCTTTTGAAAAACTGATTTGTATTACTATACTTTTAAAACTTGACTAATCACCTTAATAACTTTAAAATCTTTAAAAGTTATTTGAATCTTTTGCTTTGGAATTTTAATAAATACTTTAACTTGGGAAAACACTTATTTTTGGTTTTGCTTTTAAACTTCGAAACTTTGGTTTTCATTAGTTCTAAAAACCCGATTTAAAACTTTACTTCCAAATTGTAAAACCTAAAATCCCAATAACAACCCGAGACATCATCCGAGCAAACCAAGATAAAACCCGATTATCTCTTTGAGATGAAACCTAGCTACAAGCTTCCTCCCAAAATTCACAAACCCAGATATGCCAATGTCCACAGTGCACGTGCACAGATGAACTAGGCTCATCCGACCAACTTCCAGATCCTCGGCAAGTTGTCAACAACCCAGTCATCCTTCTCGGTCATCCAGAATAACGAAATCGATGGCCAATCGAAAACGAGCACTTCAACCCAGATAAGAAACTCAGACAGATCAACAAACTCATCGCCGACGACGATCTCGTCTGCCTGAGCCCACGTCCCTCCTACCAGAGCATCATCACAGACCCACGCGATGATTCCAGACCTCGTAATCCACTCCGATTCACCGGTGACGTCGAGATCGCCTCAAAAATCATCTCGACCTAAACAGCTTACAAGCCCTACAACACCGACGCCTGGCCACCACGGCGAACTTAAACTCTAGCGATCATTTTTTCCATG
Source organism: Allium cepa (assembly GCA_030765085.1). Classification (NCBI taxonomy): domain Eukaryota; kingdom Viridiplantae; phylum Streptophyta; class Magnoliopsida; order Asparagales; family Amaryllidaceae; genus Allium; species Allium cepa. Next base: position 674,505,517 of record CM060929.1, on the reverse strand, counting down.
ATTCCCATCACTGCTATTTCCTCTAGCCACAATCGAGACGCGCCACTTGCTGCCGATTTTTGGTAATCAATGAAAGTGTAATATCTGATCAACTCAGAAATTTCCAAGACATACAATCTTAAAAATCCAGATTTTTATATCAAAATTCATTATTTTGTAATACAAAACTGGATATATAATTAAAAGAAGAAATCATGAACTTTGATTTTGACGTTGATTTCCTTTTATACTGTAATTTCTTATTTTTGATAAATTCCCTTAATATAAACACATGAGTTTATTTTTAAATATAATATTACAGTCTTATCTTCATTTTCCATTTATAAATCAAAGCTTAAAACTAAATGTATGAAGAGGAATGGAATTTTCTTTAGGGTACAGTTGAGCCTGTAACACAATCAGAGGCTTATAAACAAAATTACAGACATTTTCACAGTCATATCATCAATACATACAATGCGTTCATATTCATACATGCAAACAATTAACACTGCATCATCATAAGATTTTCATTCATGCATCAAAATTATAATTTCAAATTTAAAACTACTTTTAAAAATTAAAAATTTACTCACCTGTTTTGAAAATGAAGAACAAAGCCTTCTGAAATAGCTTTGAAACTTTTTAAAAACTTGAATTGTTTAAGAATGCTTTGTTATAAGAAACCTTTTGTTGCTGATGCTTTAAACTTGCAACTGACATGATCCTGCTTTTTAAAATTGAGAAGATGGCTTGCTTTTGATCTGTTACAGGTTTCTGTTTTACAAACGTTGATTCCAGGTCGAAGAAAAATGCAGGCTTGAGTTGTTTTGATTTTTGAAAATGATTTGCAAATGAATTACAGTTTTCAGTTTTGATCTTTTGAAATGAAGCTATAGGTTTTGGATTTTATATTCTGGTTTGAGGCAGTGAATTACAAATTTGGATTATGAGAAGATTTGGTTTAAGTTTCTTAGCTTTAGAAATTGAAAAGAATAGGAAAAAGAATGAAGAGAATGAAGTATGTGTTTATATAAGTATAAAATGTGATTTATTTAAAATAAAAAGAAAAATCAAAAATTAAAAGGACACTTGATTAACATCCTAACACTTGTTATTTGCCCTTACTTATTATTTAACACTTGTTTAAAACAAGCTTTAAATATTTACACTTGTCTTATAAGTAATTTTACTTATTTTTATTTATTTTAAAAGTTAATAAAAGCTTTTATCCCTTATTTAAATGTATATATTTAAATTTCTTTTAACGAAAACATAATAAAACAAATTATACACAAATAAAATCTTATACATATATTTTAAATTCAAATATTTTGAAATATATAACTTTTTAATTTTAAATCTAAATTCAAATTAAATTCAAAATCCAATTTAAAATGAACAACATATTAAATTTGAAAATAACAATTCAATTTTCTTTAAAATCTATTTATAAAAAAAACACATTATTTTTGTTTGAAAATAACAAACTGCTAATTTAAAACAATTTATAAAAGAAAGTATCTCTTTATTTATAATTTACTTATACTACTAAATGAATTAATGATCATATGTAAATTGTATTTTAAATTTATATTTATTTCCAAATCATATTTATCAAGTAATGTTTAAAAAGAAAATAAAACAAACCTTTTTGTTAATTTTATTTAAATTTAAACTCAAGCTAAAAATATATTTTAAGCAATTAAACATTTATCTTAAGTATTCTAAAACTATACAATTAATTATTTAAATAATGTTTGAAAAGTTTTATATTATATTTAATTATAGTTTCCAAATTACCAAAATATATTAGAATTTGAAATCATGATTTTATTTATTAAATTTTAAACCAAAGCTTTTCTATTTATAATATATATATATATATATATATAAATAGAAAACATTTTATTAGCTTTAAAAGATAAAATTTACCAATTAAATATTTATTTGCTTTTAAAAGAATAAATTTGTCTATTTAAATTAAAATTATCAAATACAATTATCAAATAAATTAAATTTTTAATACAGATTATTAAATTGATATTGCCCAAAATTCCGGGCCATCACAGTATATTAGCTCCATTTATTTAGACTCCTTATCACACAGAGTTAAACATCACAAAATCATATAGAAAGATGTCATCATCGTAACGTATCAAAACTACTAATCAAACCAATACAAATAATGAACCATTCATAATATCCAAATTAATATAAAAGAGATGAGAAATCTGAAAATATATAAATCATGCGCATAATCCCAATTTAACTTAGAAATGAAATAGTAATAAAGGTTAACAAAATCTCCATTTCCTCATTACTTAAGATATCTTATTAAATCCCTTATGTAAACAATAAATCATAAAACATAATTTAAAACATTCAAAAATATCATTTAGAAAACTATTCTTAATTTTCAAAAATAATATAAGTCTTACCAATAATCATTAAATCTAAGAAACAATTTTTGATAATTAAAAGCAATGGTTTTAAAAATTTATAAACTTTTAAATTGCTAATAAAACCTACTATTAAATAACTTTTTTTATAAATCAAACATTCAATGCTTAATTTATTTTCATAAAAACATAATTAGTTTATATATATTATATATTTTTTTAGTATTTATTATATTTATTTATTTTTTCACTGCAAAAGGTGCCACCGGTCGACCGCTAGTGATCGACCTATAGGCAGTCGACCAGTAGACTTACTGCGGTTGTGCTTTTCTGAGGTTAATTTGGCTTTCACTAAACAAATTCCACCAATCCCTTTCTCATTTCACCTCTAATTCGATGAACACAACAATTGTGATCCATACTTCATTCCAATTCGAGCATATGTGTATGTGTATGTATGTATGTGTGTGTATATATATATATATATATATATATATATATATATATAAATTATATGATTTAAACATAGTTCACGAGTAGGAATACTTACCTTGAAGTTGTAGCACATACTTTCTTATTCTTCCATTGTTTACACTTCAAGAACATCGCACCATGAACTAAACCCAAACTTCTATATAATTAATGGGGTAGCAAAGTGTTGAGATGAATATAATAATTTGGGAATGTATGATGATTTATTTTAATTTTAATTTGATTTGTAAAGAAAGAGGGTTTGCTTCTGGAAAATGGGAAAAAAATAGGAGAAGAAGTCTCGAATATAGCGAACGTGCTTATAGTTATAAAATGAAGGGAAAAATTTGGAAAATGAAAGGCCTGGATATTATGATGAGTTTTGGGCTTGGGAAACTTAGATTTGGGCTTTGGGATTTGGGCTTTATAAAGAAATTAACATTTTTCTTTCTCTCTTTTCTAGTTTTTCATTTCCACTAATCCCATTTAACACAAATAAATATAAAATTCCAAAGTAAATCATATTTTCACCACTTAAGTATTTACTCAAAGTTATAGAATTTTATAGAATTTTTCTTTCATAAATATTTTATTTTAAATTAATTATCTCCAAACAATCAATTTAGCCCACTTCAACAATAAATTACATATTAACCCCAAATTTGAATCAATTTTCCACCGTAAATTTTTTTCTTACCTTTATCAATATACCATATATAACTTTGCAAAATAATATTTTTATATTTTAACTTATTTTAATCTAATTACATTTACATTTTAAGTCCATTTATTAACTCAATTCCAAATGTATTTTCATTTAATATTTAAAAATCCATTTTAATCAATTAAATTACTATTATTAGCTTTAATTAATTACTACTCAAAACCTGTTGTTACAATCATGTTATCTTTGCTGATGAGCAACTACCCTCAAATTCGCATCTTCTCAGTTTTATTCCACCAAGTCGAGGGAAGTTATAGCAGTTCCTTATTCATCTTGGGGTCATAATGCTAATCGATGAGGATGGACTTCTTCTTCAATCGGTATCATTGCTTCAAATCCATAAACCATTACAAATTAAGTATGTCTAGATGCAGATTTCTATTCATTCGATAAGCCCATGAAGCAATCGGTAAATCATCAACCGAATTTACTTTTGCTTGTTTTTTCCGTTTCTTAATTATTGATTTGACGATCTTATTCACTGCCTGTAGCTAGCCATTTGCCTATAGGTGCTCCATTATCGAGAAACTCACCTGAATCCAATACCAAGTACAAAATTCTTAGAACTATATATTCTTGAATAGATTTGCATCATTGGTAATGATCATCAGCAGTACTCTAAATCTATAGGAAATGTTCTTAACTACACGTTTCATGAAGTGATTATAGTGAATGGCTCTACCTTAACCCATTTTTGAAATAATCCACTACAACGATCACATACTTTCCTCCCTCTTCATGCCACCGGTAACATTCTAGTAACATCAATTTTCCGCACCTTAAATAGTTGTGGGATAACCATATGTGTAAGCTAGCTAGGCATGGCTTTTGGTGTCTTCGTAAATTTCTGACACTTGTGGCATTTTTAAGAAAATTTCATCGCATCCTAGTTGATAATAGGTTAGGAATATCCTTAAGGAAGTAAATTTTTAGCTAATTTTTCCTCCAGTGTGATCCCTGCAACTTCCTTAATGAACATCTATAAGGATTTTCTTTGTTTCATCCTTACCAACTGTAACATCCCCCACTTGAAACCTAAAGATGAGCGTCGACGATGTTGCATTCATCACAAAAATTTTCTTCTAATGACCAAATTGACTTTTGTATAATATGAATACATAGATGAGTAAATAGGGCAAACTAACATTATCCATTACATATCAGTTTCTTTTTTATTTTCATTATAATTACTTGAATCAAAATTTCCCAAGTTACATACACATGCATTGATCAAATATAATAGAAAGTAACATCATAAAGATTTGGGTCCATATATGCAGATGCGGTCTGCACTCTATCATACAACAGAAATAAAATCTTTATTAGGTAAAGAGCCTCTTGCTCCGTCTTCAGTCCTCGTACTACGACCATTATTCCAAACTTGCCGAAGCCCATAAACTCAGCTTGCCTAAATGAGTACTCATGAGTTTATAGGGAAAATAATAATAAAAACATGGGCTAAACATAAAGTTTGGTGTGAATAATATTGTCCCCAAAAATAAGCATATAGTAAGACCAACCTAGACTGCACAGGTTGGGTTTTCTCCTCACTATTCAACCAATAATATGTGAAACACTTTAAACTCTTGGCGCAAATTATATATTATTTACGTCTTCAATTAAATACTTCCTTAAGCGGATTTTCTTTACTATTGTGCACCCTATGCTGACCCCACCCGAGTCTTGGTTTAGATTGTTTTTAAATCTAAGTATAAAATACTGCACTCCCTACGCTGACCCCATCCGAGTCCTAGTTTCCCTTATAAATTCTTCTTTGATCTATAAAGCATTCTTTTAAAGTATTGGATGTAACGCCCCATATAATTCTAATATACCTTACTTTAGTATTTGGTACTGTTCCCCTGTGCATAACTTAGCTTTCTGTTAAGGTTTGCCTCTTAACCCGTACTACTTGGAATCGCCCACTGCGGTATTCTTTTAAATTTATTCTTCAGAATTTTCTCTTATATAATATCGCTTGGAATCACCTACTGCAATATCCTTTTAAATTCGTTCTTTCATTCAAACTACCTATACCCAACCATCATCGCAGTATTTAATTATTTAGTTAGGTAAGCCTTAAACTACAAAGAAACAACTACATGTAGTCCCTCTATATTTATTTTCTACGTTTCCTTACTACTTGGCGTCACCCTACCACAGTAATTTATTTACTTATTTCAAATTTCTTGGGACCATCACACCGTAGTAGAATGCAAAGAAAACTACACGCAGCCTTAGAATGCAAAGAAACCCACATGCAACCTCTAATTATTTCTTTAATTTGGAACTACTTGACATTCTTCATCACAGTTCCAAGAAGTTGAATGCCTCTCCTCATCGTTCCTAGGTGTGCATTTGAATTAGCGTCCCCACCTAGCGTCAATAGCCACTCCTACTTATCTTTGTCTAACCTAGGACTCCTTCCCCGTTTTGACTTGGCCTCTCCCTAAGTCCTATCGACTTATCTTTTATATGTTTATCCATTTTAGCATAGAATCCTCTCAACCCATGCAGTACGCTCACTTTACTTATTAAGTGTTCCTTTCTAAGTTTCAACGTAATATCATCCCTTCATATTCAGTACAATACACTTACTTATAAAATATAGTCGCTGCCCTAATGTCGTTGCCTGACAACCCTAACATTCATGACAATGCCTTTACACATGTCATTATCCCATTGGATTTTATTTCCCTTTTTTATTTGTAGTGTTCTTTTTAGCGAATAATTTGGATCTTGTCTCCCTTTTTCCTAACCCTTGTTAATATATTTTTCCATGGATTTTATTCCCTGGCATCCCTTCGGTACCCCCTTTACCCAGCACAATACCTAGCTATTTCACCCTTCTATTTTCTCATAAAAAAATCAAAAAAAATTCTCTAAAATTCCTAAACCTCTATTCTTCCATAGTTTACATGTATTTTGCCTTTTTAAGAATATTTCGCCTGTTATTTTCAAGTTAAACAACTTCAAAATTTTGTATAAAATAATACGAGCTTAGGAAACAGCTCAAACTTAAAACCCATGTTATACCAAAATTTATTAACAGTACAAACAATGATTATCTACCTACGAAAATTCCTACGCTCTTTAATTTTATGTATTATAATAATTATATTGTTTTGATGTATGAGGACCGAGTGAAATGAGCTCGTACAAAGAGAACAACACTGTAGGCCAAAAGCAACGCTCATCAGCATGTTCAAAGCCTAAAACATCATTTTGTAGTGGCAAGAATCAACGGTTGAGACAGCTAACCAGATAATGCACGACTCAGATACAAGAGGCCACATGGAAGGAAAACAAGCCTAATCTTCGCCTCTAAGTAGTATGGTTAGATGTTCAGAACAAGCTCAAATCATAGCTGCTCAATAGGCCACTCCAGTAATCTAAGGAGAATACTCTCCACTAATCGCATTATGAAATACTGGCTATACGTTGGTGGCATTCCCAAGGCGTAGGATCTTTTGGCATGAAAAAGAATTGAGACATAAAATAATATTGTACTTCCCTAAATTAGAGCTCTGTTTACAAATCCATTAATGGCGAAAACGCATAAACTCAATGTAAAAAGCCTCTAGGCTAGATAATAGTGAATATATAAGGAATGGATGGTGAGTGTTGGGACTTTTGGCCCGAATCACTATAGATATCTCGGTGTTACTTACTTTCTACACTCTACATTCTCTGCATTTGCTATTGTGACTCTACATTCCAACATTTCATGACTAAGTTTGATTAAATCACATATCAGTAATCTCTTCGTCGAGTTCAATATTCCGACTATTTTCTAGAGCTATACCTTCGGACCTCGAGGTGTTGGTGTAGACAAAAGTTTGCACCAACATTTTTGGCGCTAGAAGGAGGGCACGAACCTCCTCATCTTGTTTCCTCTCGAAAATTGAATAAAACGTTCTGGTCAGTAACGTCTAGTTATAAAAATGAAGAAGTCATCTCAGAACCACCCCTCAACCTATGCATTCAGCTCATTGAAAAACAAAACAACAAAAGACTGGTCACCCTTATTTTGAAGAAAGAGAATGACAAAGAATATGACCCTGTCTATGAGCTTCGAGCTTCTCAGATCAGGCAGCTTACGAGGAATTTTTAAGAATCAATACAGGAATTGGCCCAACTCGGGAAGAATGTTAAGACACCGAAAGTGAAGTTAGGAATAATTCCACCGAATTGTTAAAATATGAAAGTTTGATTTCTTCCAATATGAGGACCTCCCAATTAATCAAGACAGTGAGTCTCTAAAGAAATTGAAGTGGGATCGGGTTCTCACTCCACTCAATCAAAGCTTGTCTCGGATATTCTTGGAAACTCGTAAGACTTTTCTTACTTGGATTAAGAAAGAAGGCCCAAAGAGTGAGAAGTATTGTATTTATCATTTGACAATTGGCCACGAGACAGATAAATGCCGAAAAATTTCTTACACAGTCGAGAAATTTATAGAGAAAAGGAAAAGAATTCCATGTAACTCGTGTCAAATGAATGCATATGACGCTTTTCTATAAAGATGAAGTTGCAAGAAGAATCCATTTTATAAATCAAATTCCTACGGTTAAATGGAAGATACCAGTCCCATAAATATGCTCTTCTCAACTATAACCTCTCCCGCAAAAGTTTTAATTCCAAGGGGCACCTTATGGTTTTGAATTTCTTGAAGTTTAATTAGCAAGTCTCGTTTTATTTTTTCGATGCATTCTTCTTTGGCATAACCCTTTTTGCCGAGTCTTTAATCTGAAGGTGCATTCAAATCTCATCATTTACGGTATCACTTTAGGTATATCCTTTCCCCTTAATAACTTCTGCATATAATACTCGCATTTAAAATTTATGGACGGAAACCCTTCTATTGATCTGACAAGATTAATGAAGAATTTCTTTTCCTAAAAAATTATAAATAAATAAATAATAATACTGATTCTATACATAGTCTTCTTCCTCAAAGTTGGGTCAACTTTCTATCGAACAACGTGATTTCAAAAGCCTTTTACAAAATAGTCCAAAAGCACTTTTTTCAAAGGATCCATATTTTCCTTTACCGAGTTACAACTAGCGTTCCATTTGGCTATTAACTTAAAATACTTTTTGATTGTTGACACCTGCCAAAAGTGTTCTAGATGGCCGATGCCCGCCAAAAGTGGTTCTAAATGGTCGATGCTCGCCAAAAGTGGCTGTAGATTTGGACCCAATGATAAGTTAGTAGACCTCTCCATAAGAGCACCCCCACAATGATGCACTACAAAGTGTAAGGTCATATCACCTGGGCTTAAAAAAGCATCAAAAGGTAGAAGGCATGCTAATAATGAGTCATGGTCAAGTAGTACCATGCATTGGGTTGATTCCCAATAACATTAGAAAGTTAGGTAGATTCCCAATAATAGTGAACCATGGTCAAGTAATACCTAACGTTGTGTTGGTTCCTAATAAGATTAGAAAGTTGAGTAGATTTCCAATAATAGTGAGCCATGGTCAAGTAGTACCATGCATTGGACGAGTTTCCAATAAGATTATGAAGTTGGGTAGATTCCCAATAATAGCGAGGCATGATCAAATTGTACCATGCATTGGGATGGTGCCCAACAAGACTAGAGTTGGGTAAATTCCCAATAAGGATGGAATGCTAGGGAAAAGTTCCTAAGTTAAGGTATCAAGTAGATTATCAATAATAGAGAAATGAAAAAAGGAGTGAAAATAGAATAAGAACAAGACGAAACCCCTGATTGTACCACCAGGCTAGCTCTGAATGAAGATCCAGTGATAAAACTCGGTTTGGTCCGAGATCTTGTTTCGACAAGAAGTACACAAGGGGCAAGCGATTACCCGTAAAGAGAAGATTCTAAAGCACACTCAAAGTGACGACATAAGAAATAAAATCGAAAAGAATAAAGTTCCTTTACATATAGTTAGTCCAAGGAGATGTTATAAGGAATAGGCCGAGAAGAATGCCTAAAGAAATAATATTACAAAAACAAGATTTACTAAATTGAGAGCATCAAAGGATAAAGCATGAAAAGAAAGGAGGAGATCCTTCTGAATGAGCAAACCGAATTGGCAAGCCAGGGCCCTCCGGAACAATCTTAGTTCTATAATCCCTGAAGGAATTCACAAGCAACATCATCCTTAGCCTCTTTTCCTCCCTTCGTCTAAAAAGAATGGCAATGTCATCTCCCGAGGTCAGATATTGGTTTAGGGCTACTCTTCTTCAAGGTAAACTGACTGTTAATTTTCAGACCTGGCTTTGATTCAAGGAAATTACTCTTAATCTCAACGGCCTTAATAGTTACGTTTAGCTTATGAAGTTTAGCTACTCTATCCTCATAAGATTAGTAAAGAGAAGCGTAGTCTCGCTGAGTTTTTGAGCAGTTACAGGCTGGATACTTCCTAGGAAACGTCAACTTAATATCAGTAAAGAGAAAGATGGGAAATAAAGAAGAACTCCACATAGGCTACTCTAGCTTGAAATATTAAGTGAAAACCGCATCGTATAAGGTCGAATGGTAATTCAAACATTAAAAAGTCATCAAGAAAGTTTCATGCACAAAATTATACAAGCCAAAAGTTATAGAAGTCATATTACTACAAGGACAAGTTACGGTATGTTTTCTTTATCGAGTGTATTATCAAGAGTGTCTTCTTGTACCTCCTTATTAGTAGAAGCAGCTTCCTCCTCCTTCTTTACTAGGAGCTCGACTTCATTCTCCACATTAGCCTCGGTCTCCTTTTCCTTCTATGTTCCTAGTACCTTTTAGCAAAGTTAGCTTCCACCGTGGTAGCATTTTTCCCAAGATGGGTTAGAGAAAAAGGTGTTTTTTGGTCTCAGTGGTGAGCGTAAGCTTCAAACAAGACTTGGAAGGCTCATTTACCGATCTCCTTCTCATGCTCTTCTCTAGCGATATAATGTTATTTATCAACCACCTTGGCCTCTGCTTTCCCTAAACCCTCGTCCCTTTCCTTTAAGGTTTCTCAAGAGTCTCAATCTTAAGATCCCTCTCTCTAAAAGTCCTACCTGATTCCTCTACTTGAGCATTCTTCTTTTGAACTTTAGCTTTGAATTTGTCAAACTCCTTTTCGTTGCTTTGCCAATGACCACCTGTCTCCTCCATTTTCAACCATCCATATTGAAGGTTTGAGATTTTTGCTACAATCTAAAAAAAGGCAACAAAATAAAAAAATATTGGAATCATAAACCTAGAAAACAAATTCATCCCAGCCTTGAAGCTCTCTCGAAGGTTATACTGGATTGCTATTTGAATTCTTAGGGCAGAGGTTAGAGGTCTAGCACGTGTTTTGGTGATGGCATAGAAAAGGTCACCTTCAACGGTAGCTCTTGAGATTTTTATCGCTTGCTTGTTTTTCTCGGCAAGCAGACCCAAATCTTTTTCCTTGGAACTTTCTGCTTTGAAGGATCTGGAGACGTTTTGCTTCTTCGAGCCGAGGGTATCTTTATCAAGAAGCAACAACTTGGACCTTTTCTTGGCCCCCTTTCCCTTATCTTGTAAGTCGACCTTCTTGTAATAAGAAGTCACAGCAACAAAGAGAAAGGAATAAGGCTAAAATCAAAACCAAGACTAGATTGTGATAATAGCATAAAATAAATTGGTCCAATGGTTAAAGGGTGAAACCTTCAGTCTTGCTTTCCCTAGAATTGGATTCAGTTTCTTCTCCACTATTAACAACTATGAAAGAAGCTTTCTCGTACTTCCTAGAGGTATTAAGTTTGGCAAATTTAGTGGAAGGAAGCATTAGACCTTGAACTTTCAATTTGTTTTCGAAAAGAATCAATTGTCAATATTGCTGTAAAGATGGAATCTTCATAACTTCCTTATACTTATCCTTAAATTGATTTGTGATAGCCGGGTCATTGCTCTTCTCAGGTCTCACTTTTTGATATTTAACAAAATAAGGAAGCATGACCAAGAATTTGTATCAGATTAAAAGAAAGCAAAATATCCAAGGACATACCACATTATTGAAAGATGCGACTACTTGATCGAAATGGGCCTTAACAAAGAACTACCGACGTGGCATTATTTTGCTGAATGGATCCATTAAAGGAGATGGTCATAAGAATTTGATGAAGTACATAGGAAATTTCCCAATGGACTTAGACTTTAGCAAGTTGAACATGTAATTGATCTTTCTAACAGATATATCCCGATAGCCTTTCACAGATTATAGAATCATCGTAGCAAACAAAGTTGAATAGGAAGTAGCCAAGAGTTGAAAGGGATCAATGCTATAAAGTTCTAAGACCTCAACAAATAAAGGGGCTAGAGGCTAAAAGGTTTCGTGTTTTAAATTTTCTATGGACTATATAAAATACCCCATTGGAGGGTTACTAAAACGCATCTCGGAGCCATGAGCGATTGTCTCGACCCCCATAATCCCATAAGAAGACAAAAATTCATGGAGATCTTGCTAAATTTTGATAGGAGCATCCATTTCCAACCTAAGGAAAGGGGCAAGGTATCTAATTATTAAAAAGAAGTAAGCATTATCCCTAGAATAAGGATCAAGCAGGTTAAAGGCAACGAGAACCCAAATATAGTTCTTAGTTAAGTAATAAAAGGAAGAATATCGATGATGATATTGGCAGTCTTAATAAGAACAATAAAATTTAAAAGAACTTACTAGATCAAGAGAAGATATCAAAGGAAAAATCAAAGGAAGCTTGAAAATTTAAATGGTGGTTTTGCAATTTGAACAGGTGAAAAAAAAGGAGAGAAAGAGGGAAGATTGTTTATATTATGAAGGAACGACACAGATTGAAGAGAGAGAAGTTTTTCACCGTAGATCACTTTTGACAACTGTCCATAAGAGGAATATCGAGAGATTTTCTCGTCATATGCCAAATCATCCTTGCATAAGAAAAAAGGGATGCTTTTTGAAGATAACCAATCAACCATTGACACCTGGAGTCACATTTAATGCAATATCAGAATCCATCCTTTCAAAAGTCAATCCTGGATGATCACTTATAAATTCCATGCTGCAAGTACCATCTTGACCTCACGGTCTCAAATTAGATTTCCCTCTTGGAGCTCAAACAATTTCGCTTATCACTTAGCCTAGATGGCTTCAAGTGACGCGCAAGATTTCAAAAGTTTAACCTTAGGTCTCAAATTAGATTTCGCCTCTTGGGGATCAAACAATTTCACTTTTACTTAGCCTTTATGGCTTCAAGTGACGAGCACAATTTCAAAAGTTTTGACCTCACAGGCTCAAATTAGATTTCACCTCTCGAAGCTCAAATAATTTTTCTTACCACTTAGCTTAGATGGCTTTAAGTGACTAGCATTGGTATCAAAAGTTTTGACCACACGGTCTCAAAAATAGATTTTCCCTCACGGAACTCATATAATTTCGCTTATCACTTAGCCTAGATGGCCTCGAGTGATGAGCATAGTTTCAAAAGTTTTGATCTCATGATTTCAAATTGGGTTCGCCTCCTAGTGCTCAAACAATTTCGCTTACCACTTAACCTAGATGGCTTCAAGTGGCAATCAAAATTTTCAGAAGTTTCGACCCCACGGTCCAAACTAAATATTCGCCTTTCGGCTTTCAGAACCTTTAAATATTCAACACTTAACCTTAGGACCAGTTTAGTCTTCGCCTCTGGGCATCAAATTTAGTCCGATCTTAAGCAAGATTGTTTTTTTTTTCCAATTCAAGTTAAAAATTTGTTCTCTTGTTATCCCAGTTCCTCTATTTAGAATTAAGTGTCACAATCTCTTCCATACAAATAGTATAGACTGAGCCCAAAAGATAATCAACAAAAATGAACTAAACCCGCTTACATCAAAGTTCACTCCATATTTCATATATGAAGTAAACTTTGAGGGGCATGTGTTGTACCAAAATTTCTCAACAGTACAAACAACGATTATCTTCCTAAGAAAATTCATACACCCTCTAATTATATGTATTATAAGAATTATTTTGTTTTAATGTACGAGGACCAAATCAAATGAGCTCGTACTGAGAGAACAATACTGCAGGCTAAAAGCAGCATCCCTTCAGCATGTTTGAAGCGCAAAACATCAGTTTGTAGTGGAAAGAATCAATGATTGAGATGGCCAACGAGACAATGCACGGCTCATATACAAGAGGCCACCTATGCGGGAAATAAGTCACCAATCTACGCTTCCTAAGTGGCAATGTTAGACATTCGTAATAAGGTCAAATCATAGCCATTCAATAGGCTACTCCAACTATCCAAGGAGAAGACTCTCCACCAATGGCATTACGACATATTGGCTATAAATAGGCGGCAATCCCAAGGCGCAAGGATATTCTGGCACGGAAAAGAATTGAGACATAAAATAATATTGTACTTTCCTAAATTAGATCTCTATTTACAAACCCATTAATGGTGGAAATGCATAAACTTAATGTAATAAGCCTCTTGGCTGGATAAAAGTGTCTAAATAAGTATAGGATAGTGGATGTAGGGGATTTCGGCCTGAACTACCATAAAAAAATCTGGTGTTATTTAGTTTCTACACATTACCTTCTTTACATCTACTCGTGACTCTATGGTCCAACATTTCATAACCTAGCTTTCGAAGCTATACCTTCAGACCTCGGAGTGTTGGTAGACGAAAATTTGCACTAATAACCCACTTCAGAAATCATGATTCAAACATTACATAAAATTTCAGTTTCGAGATCAATAAAGTAGGGAGAACACATGTAAACATTCCATGTTCACTCATCCTTCCCTAAAAAATTCAATAAACCTTTAGATCTTTACATGTAAACTGGTATGAATCCCATCATATATAAATCATTTCGGTCTAAAGCAAACCCATACATATAAGAAAATCGATTTAGAAGGGTTAGGTTTTACTCACTTAGATCTTTTAGCTCCATAGCTTTAGTCTTTTTAGTTTCTTCTATCTTGTGTTTTTGTATCTTCTTCTTATTTGCCTTCTTATGCTCCCACCATTAAAGAGTTTCTCTAGCCTTTTATTTTCAGTTATAGTAGAATAAATGAATGAATAAAAATGAGTTATGTATATTGCCCCCCAATAAGTTGGGCTTGGGTCCTCATGCCTGCTTTTATTAATTCATTTCCTTTTCCCCCTTTTATTTATCATGCCCTTTTCCTTTATTTGTCTTGTTTTCTTAGTTATAAAATTTTAAGGTTATTACAGTCTCCCCTCTTTAAAAGAATTTCGCCCCGAAATATAGTTAAGGTCAATTAGAGACTAGTGCTTCCCTTCATTCTTACCCTAAGCATCCCTATGAATTCCCAATCTAGGCATACATAAAATGTACTAGTACTACATACTATACAACAAATAACCATAATATCATATATATATGGTCTACATCAGCACAACTCAATAATAACACATGTCCTAATCTATGACAAAAAACTCTAGATAGATCCACCTAACCTTATCCTATATTTCCTACGTGCATTCATCCCGATCTGCACTCCACTGAACACATACCAGCTTCGCTACCTTGTTACGGAGCCACTTCTCATCTTGATCCATTATCTGAACCGATCTGTGCATATAAGTCATATCTGGTTGGACAACAAAGTATTCTACCGCCCTGTGATCAACTTCTGCTCCTGGATCCCTAATGCATTTCTGCAATCATGATACATGAAATACATTATGAATCCATACAAAAGTACTAGGAAGATCCACCTTATAAGCCACCTTTCCAATACTTCCTATGATCGGAAACGGTCCTGCGTATATAGGTGCTAACTTCCTAGCTTTCGCGAAATGATCACGCCTCTCATCGGAGAAACCTTCAAGAACATTTGAGCGCTTATTGTGAACTTCAGTTCCTTTCTTCTTATGTCGGCATAACTCTTTTGTCTAGGCTGTGCTCCCCTCATCCTAGTTCAAATCAAGTCTACCTTCTCACTAGCATCCTTCACCAAATCTGGTCCTAACACAACCCTATCTCCTGCTTCCAACCAACATGCAAGTGACTTACATGGCCTTCCATACAAAGCCTCAAATGGAGCCATATCAATACTGCTCTGATAGATGTTATTGTATGAGAACTTTACCAAATGTAGATAATCTTGCCAAGATCCATCGAAGTCTAAAATACATGCTCTCAGCAAATCTTCTAGGACCTTGTTGACCCTCTCAGTCCCCCCATCTGTCTGTGGATGGTACACATTACTCATATGTAGTTTTGAACCAAATACCTTCCCTAGACTTCTCTAAATTTTCACTAGTGAACAACAAATCCCGGTCAATAATAATAGTGCTTGGCCCCCCATGCAGTCTCATTATCATCTTCACGTATATTTATGCTAACTTCGATGCAGTTCTCTTAGCCTTCACTGAAATGGGCATGCTTAGTTAGTCTATCAACCATGACCAATATGGCTTCATTCCCTATCCTTGTCCTTGGCGCTCCATCTATGAAGTCCATAGATACCGAATCCCATTTCCACGCTAGAGCTTCTAAAGGCTGTAGGAGCCCACTTGGTTTCTAATATTCTGCCTTCACTTGCTGGCATGTAAAACATCTTCTCACATACTTTTCTACATCTTTCTTCATTCCTTTCCAAAACAAACCCTTCTTCATATCTCAGTACATTTTCATACCTCTAGGATTTATGGTAAACTTTGAACGATGACATTCATCCAATACTTCTTTTCACAATTCTCCAGTACCATGTTCATACAACCTGTCATTCTTCTGCCGTACTCCTTTCTTATCTACACTGAACCCCAACCCTTGCAGCTCTACTGCCTCGACTCTTGAGTCCAAACTCCTTATTGTGTCTACGCAGAACTTATCATTTTTTTGCAGTTCGGCTATCCTTTCTCCTAGCATAGGTCTAACCTCTAAGCATGCTAATATCTTATTTACGTTGCTTGATCCTACACTAGATCGATACTGCACATTACATGCAGACGACTTTTCTAACATAGTAAATTCTTCTGACATCGTCAAAACACAACTTTGTTGTTTTCGGCTTAAGGCATTAACCACTTTGTTTCTTTTTGTTGTGGTATACTCCATCCCAAAATCATATAATGCTAGGAAA
Source organism: Allium cepa (assembly GCA_030765085.1). Taxonomy (NCBI): domain Eukaryota; kingdom Viridiplantae; phylum Streptophyta; class Magnoliopsida; order Asparagales; family Amaryllidaceae; genus Allium; species Allium cepa. The sequence goes on along the minus strand of CM060929.1, from coordinate 674,488,893 downwards.
TCTAACCATCTCTCCTAGCTCATGTCTAGCTCCCTCTATGAGAACAAATATCTCAACGAATTGTAGTCAGTATACAACTCAAACCTCTCCCCCAAGAGATAATGTCACCAAATCTTCAATACAAAGACTACCACGGCCAACTCCAAATCATGTGTTGGCTACTTATCTTCGTGGGGTTATAATTTCCTAGATGCATAAGCAATTAACCCCAATCCCAATGAATCCATATACACAGTCATGCCATCATTCCCTTCAGGCATTACTAAAAAATGTGCATTTGTCACTTATGCTTCATTTCCTGGAATGACTTCTCACACTCCTATGCTTAGACAAAATGTCATCCCTTCCTAGTCAGCGTAGTCATCGGCGTAGCTATACGAGAGAAATCTTTGATAAATCCCTAGTAGTAACCAACCTATCCTAGAAAACCTCGCACCTTAGTCACAGTCTTAGTTCTCTTCCATCCAATTATTGCCTCTACCTTTTCTACATCTACTGCTAATCCTTCTTCCGGAATTACATGGCCTTGTAACTTCACTTCCCTTCTATAGAGCTTATCCTCATCCATGGAGTACACTAAAATATCATCAATGAACACCAACACATATCTATAGAGCTTATCTTGGAAAATCCTATTTAACAAGTCTATATAGAATGCAAGCGCATTGGTCGGCCAAAATGACATAACCAACCACTTGTAAGAACCATACCTAGTTATACAGTTGAAGGAATACTTTCCTCCGCAACTCTTAGTTGACGGAACTCTGTAGCCAAGTCTAACTACGAAAACACCTTAGCACCATTCAACTGATCAAAAAGGTCATCTATTCTTAGCAAAGATATCTATTCTTCACTGTCATCTCATTTAGCTTTCGATAGTCTATACATAGTCTCAAAGGCCCTTTAAACTTCTTCACAAACACTGTCGTTGCTCCCCATGTTGAGCTTCTTGATCCTGTGAAGTTCTTCCCTTCTAACTCTACCAATTGCTTCTTCAACTCTTCTATCTCCCTCAGAAGCATCCTATTATGAGGTCGACAAAGCACACCTACATACTGCTCCACATTCTTCTAAAGCTACATATACTATACCTCTTCAGTCATGATGGCTTGGAGTGATTATCCTCTTAGTGTTGTGCACCCTAGTACTTTCCAACTAGTCCATCCCAAAAATAACTCCGAAGCCTATGAAGTCAAACACGTGTGGATCACAATAAAACTTGCACCCCATATCTCAACATCTAGGTTAGTGCATCTCCATTCGAGAGTGAACCCATCTATCCGATTTGCTACACGTATGGATGTGACTAAATAGGTAACCCTTAACCAAGTATATCATCCAAGTCTTTAACCATAAAAGAATGTGTAGCTCCAATATTAAACCATACTCTAATTGAAATACCAAAAATCAAAGCTATACCTTCTAAGACTTTCCCATTGCCTCTCTCCTCTATAGATGGTCCTTCCCTTGGTCCCTCCAAAGCATATACATACGCTTTAAGCTCTAGGCAGTCCTTCTTCAGATGTCCCATCTTATCACACTTGAAGTACTTTACCCTTGTAACATCCTTAGGCATGGGGCACTTCGAGCACAATCTCCCTTTTGTCCATAGTTGTAGCAGATAACTTCTATAATGGAAACTTCAGCATTAGCTACTGCACCCATCCCCTACGGCGCTCCTTTCTAGCCTTTAGTTTATGGGGTGAACTTCATATTTGGTTTTGCCTTGGGCCTCGTCTCCACCCCTCTGTTATTTTGGTATGTGCTATTATATCTTTGGGTTATGTCCACTTAAACTCATAAGGAGATGCTAGATGAGCCATCACCTTATGATCAAGCCCTTGCTTCAAGCCTTTGATAAACTTCTCATTTTTCTTCATAGGAAAGTTGATGATCTCCCTGCCATACAACTTCTGGAAGTACCACTCCATTGTAAGGTCACATTGCCTCAAGTCAATGAATTCCCTTATCAACACACTCTACTGAGACTTTGATATGAACCGAGCCTCAAACACCTCCTTGAATGGTTCCCAAGTGATTCCCTCTTTCGGAGTTTCTACAATTACCATCTCCCACCAATCCAGTGCATTTTCCTGTAACTGCCTTGATGTCGGTATTCTCTTCTGCACATCATTTAATCCTAAGTCACAAAGTATACGCTTACAACTTCTCAACCAATTCAGCACTTCAATTATAGGCTCTTTCCTGGAAAACATATTTCCTCCAAAATTTCTATAATCTTTACTCATCCTTGGAAAATATTTCCTTACCACCGCAATTCTCAGCTGTACTACCTTCAGTGCAGCTTCCCGCATCATTTGGGCCATGAACTATTTAAATAAGATGTTCATATCCATACACGCTTCATTAGCTGGTAGCACAAATTCCTTCCCTACTGCTCTTGGAATTATTTCCTCCCTTCCTCCATCAATCCGTGTTTTTTCAATCTCTCTTCTTGCAGTTGTCCCTCCTATTATGATTCATTCGCTTCTCGAATCCATCTTGCTTTTTTGTTAAGCAAATCTTCATCCGAACGAAAAGATAGGAAGTGAAATCACAATAGAAGAATAGATATTTCTGCTTATATGTATATATCTATATAGCAATATCCAAATATTATATATATATATATTAGTGCATCCCCTCCCCAAAGTGTTTATTTTTAATTACTGCTTTTATCTTTTATTAGCCCTGTTTTATTTAGGTGTCCCAAACCTATGCCCCGTTACCAAATTGCAACATCCCCAACTTGAAACCCGAAGATGAATGTCAATGATGATGTTAGGAAATCTGGTATACGGTTTCGATGACAACAACTATACAATGGAAATCGAATATACATATATATTTATATATACAGGTACTTGCTAGAACAACATCACTAGAAAGACAAGAATGAAGCTCAAAGGACACTACAAGAGACTACAAATCGATAGGTACAAAAGAAGCAATATAAAAAGTGCACAAAAACTGATATGCACCAGTATCAGACGTTTGGGTGCACAAGCCAGACGTTTGGAAAAGTCCTTTGGAACAACAAACATGCTAAATCAGACGTTTGGTAATAGCACTCAGATGTTTGAAAATCCACTATGTACAAAAAATATATAGTATCAGATGTATGATACAAATACCAGAAGTTTGAATTCAAAATCGAACTTCAGAAAAGAATTACAACTGCCACATGCGAATGGACATCTCCGCTTCTCTTCGCCACAACCCTTCATCGTCAACAGAAGCAACTTTAGAGCATTCGCTAATGGATGCAACTACTCAAGATACCTATCTACAACTATATATAGCATCAAGAATCAAGAGAACAACACTTAACTTACTTACCTTACTTACTTACACTCTCTAATTCTATATTCTATCATATATTCTTGATCTCTGCACTCTAGGCATCTATACTTGTATTCACTCTTCCATATACTCAGTTCTTCATAGACCATATTCTTTAGATATATATTGAAAGCAATTGTATTAATTAGTCAACATCCGTGTTATACTAGAACTCACATTTGGCAAGAAAAACTTATTGTAACCAAGCCTATTCCTCCAGACGAAGCGAGGGTTTTTGTTACCCGAATTCCAAAGGGGAGCTTCGGGACTGGATGTAGGACGGGAGGTCTGAACCAGTATAAAATCCTGGTGTACTTATTCTATATTTACTTAGATTAATACTATTTTAGTTGCATCATATATTTTGTCACATATACTTGCATATACACTACACGAACCACCCTATAGGCTTTCAGATGCTATAGTCATCACCAAAATTATCTTTCGGCAACAAAAGCAAGTTTAATGTAATATGAATACACAGATGGGTAAATAGAGCAAACTAACATTATTCATTATGTAGCAGATTCTTTTTGATTTTTATTATAATTACTTCGGTCAAAATTTCCTAAGTCACATCCCCACGTAGGGGTCAAATATAATAGAAAATAACATCATAAAGAGTCGAGTCCATATATGAAGATGTGGCCTACAATTTGTCATATAACGAAAACAAAATTTTTATTAGCTAAAGAGCTTGCTACTTCATCTTTAGTCCTCATACCGAGGTCATTATTCCAAACTTGCCCAAGCCCATAAACTCAGCCCACTGAAATGAGTACTTATGAATTTATGGGGAAAAAATAATAAAAATACGGATCAGACATAAAATCTAGTGTGAATAACACTGTCCCAAAAAATAAACATATAGTGAGACTAACCGGCACGCCCAGGGTAGGTTTCCCCCTCACTATTCAACCAATCATATGTGAAACACTTTAAATTTTTGATGCAAATTATTTCTTCTTTACACCTTCAATTAAATGCTTCCTTAAGCAGATTTTCTTTACTACTACGCACCATGCGCTGACCCTACCCGAGTCTCGGTATAGCTTGTTTTTGAGTCAAAGTATAAAATGCTACGATCCCTATGCTGACTCCACCCGAGTCTTGATTTCCCTTAAAAATTCTTCTTTGATATAAAGCATTCTTTTAAAGTATTTGATGCGGCGCCTTGCACAATTCTTATACACCTTATTTTAGTCTTTAGTGCAGTGCTCCTGTGCTAAATTTACTTAGCTTCCCATTAAGATTGTCTCTTAACTCGTACTGCTTGGAATCGCCTACCACAATATTCTTTTAAATCCATTCTGTAGAAGTTTCTTTTACCTAACACCGCTTGGAATCGCCCACCGTAGTATCCTTTTAAATTCATTCTTTCATTTGAACTATATAGAAGTAGCCCCTTGTAGTATTTAACTATTTAGTTAGTTAAGCCTTGGACTACAAAGAAACAGCCACATGCAGTCCCTCTATATTTATTTACTAAATTTTCTTACTGCTTGGCATCACCCTACCATGGTAATTTATTTACTTATTTTTCAAATTTTTTGGAACTACCTTACCATAGTAGACCGTAAAGAAACCCATATGCAGCCTTAGACCATAAAGATATCCACACGTAGTCTCTAATCATTTTTCTAATTTGGAACTATTTGACCTTCCCCACCATAGTTCCTGGAAGTTGAAAGCCCCTCCTAACCTTTTCTAGGTGTGCATCCAAGTTAGCGTCCCCACCCAAAGTCAATAGCCCTTCTAACTCCTTACCTTTATCTAACACATGATCCCTTCTCCCATCCTGACCTAAGTGACTGGCTTAGTCTTTGCCTATGGGCATCAAATTTAGTCCAACCTTAAGCAAGATATTTTTTTCCAACTCAAGTTAAAGTTTTGTTCTCTCGTTATTCCAATTCCTCCTTTCATAATTAAGTGTCGCGATCTCTTCCATACAAATAGTGCATACTGATCCCCAAAGATAATCAAGAAAAGTAAACTAAACCCACTTACGTCAAAGTCCACTCCATATTTCATATATGAAGTAAATTTTGGAGGGAATATGTTATACCAAAATTTCTCAATGGTACAAACAATGATTATCTTCCTAGGAAAAGTCATACACCCTCTAATTACACATATTATAAGAATTATGTTATTTTAATGCATGAGGACCAAATGAAATGAGCTCGTATAGAGAGAATAATACTGTAGGCCAAAAGCAATCGTGACGACCCGCAAATCCGTACCCTTTGAATCGACAATAATCCATACACGTCCGAACCGAAAAGCACAAACTGACGAAAAGTCAAGAGAAAGAAAAGAAGAGAGAAGAAGAGAAGAAAGAGAGAAGACAGAACGAAACAGAACAATACAGAATCTTACATCGCAGCGGAAAATATATAATATCATATCAATGATCTTTACAAAACAGAAACTGTATATATATACACAATAATCAGAGTTCAACAATCAATCAATAGTTATCAGCTTGAACAGTTATAATAGTCTGTCCTTACAAATGCCGATAATTTAAAACAACTAAGCAATGCAGCGGATAATCAAGCAAATACAGATGTACGAAAATGAAGATCTCCAGCTCCCACGTTGAAGCTCTAAAAGCATCAAATCTGAACCTGTAAGTATACTCGGTCTGACCCGAGCATTGAAAGGTAAGAACGCCCGGATCAGTCCGGTAAACCAGCATGAGAAACACACTCAACTGAATTTATTAAATTACCAAACTTTTCCTTTATCAAAACAAAAGTATCTCGTAAGACAAGTCCACACATAAACACAGACATGTTTTTACCTAACGATAACTAAATCATATCATATCAAATCCTCTTATATTATAGTAGTGTCTACTATGTACAAATAATATTAATCATAGCGAAATTGTTACATTGATTAAATTTCCAGCATATAGCCCAATTGGGTAATACAACCAAAATGGCAAACACGTAGTGGAGTTTGGATTTCCATACAAATGACCAGGTGAAGAGACTACCTTTCGGCAGTACATCTCTAGAAGAATGTACCGATGACCATCACAAAGGATCCTCTACCAACACAAGACCGGCCTACCTCTATAACTAGATGATAACGGATATATCATCCTCCGGTCGTTACTGACCTTACCAAGGGCCCTATAGCATACAAACCACAATAATCAGATACACAACGTCATAACATGCAAAGATATATCAAGAAGAGGATGATCATACCCTAATGGGAGCGACTCACTTAGCCTTGCCGCATCTAACCCTGTTTTGGTCATTTTCGGTTGATGAGGCTAGAGGTAAAGATCACCATTCAAAAATTACAATCGCATCACTTAGAATGACGCACGGCCATTTCTGTTGACAATTAATTACCTTCCACAAAACTACAACCCTTAAGCTCATACGTCTCGAGGAGGGCGTTAAGCTAAGAGAAGTTGCCTTCTCCGCCATCACTGATGTACGTTTGTAAAAACCAATGTACATAATATGTAGAAATGCAATGTCAGACAAACATCCATACAAGTTGTCCAGGAACAAGACAAACCGAAGGTACTTTCCTACCACATCCTGATGGGAAATCCCTAGGATTAGTAGCAAATAGTCCTCGCATTGGATATTTCATAATGAAGAGACCACTGCTACTGGATGTATATTGGGATTTTAACCCCAAACGATCAACAAGCAGTCCCCCACTATGAAACTCCAGAATATCAATATCATCACAAGCAACATGCACAGTCGTCGCATATACGTTGGTCCGAAGTGGTTTTCAGATAAAGCTGATCCCGGTCTCTTCGCACCAACAACGCAAAAGTGTTTCTCAACTCCATACAGAACTAAGTCTCATAGACTTATCACGTCTCCAAATTTCAACTTGCTATCCTTCGGGCCAAGAAGGAAGCTCGATAGATTGGAGTAATACTCCGCACTATACGAATCAACATCCTGAGCACAAACGCTAATCAGGCCTACATAGAAGGAAACATACTAAGTGTACGACTAAATAGTTCGCACATCAAGTCGAGGAACAAAATTTTGGCCAATGTTTGATAGTCGGTTATTTAACGATCAAAGCAAACAAACAAATATTTAGAACCATAACAATCACTAGGCCCTTTTAATTAATCTTTATTAATTAAATCACTTGTCAAATATTCACTTCAAATTATCTTTAAAAAGGTATATCTTCAAAATCATTTCAACATTGGAAAACATTTCCAAATACTTATTTAAAAATAAGTAATTCACAAATCAATTTATTTTCAACACTTAGAAAATATTGCATATACTTAAATCACGATTAAGTATATATTTTATTCTATAAGGAAAAAAATTCTTATTAAACACATTTATTTGGGTCAAAACGAATGTTGCGTAAAACATCATTACGACAACCCAAAATCAATAGTATAGGGATTTGAAAATAAGATAGATATATAAATCCCAATACTATACAAAAACATTTCCTTTCGAAAATCATTTACTATAACAACAGTGTTACAGTCCATCATTTCCTTATTTCTCGAAAACGTCTATTTCAACAATGAATGTTGAAATCTATGGTTTCGATACTTCACACATTTTAAAACATCATTAAACCATTTAACTCCATTTTAAAATATCACTTTCCAAAACATTTCTTTAATATATTATTCACTGTCCAAAATCTTGAATATAAATCTCTAACCAAATTCAACACTTCTACATATTTAATTAAAGGATTATCCACCGTCCAAAATCGTGAATATATCTCCTTCAATAATCTTCTATATTTAACTTATCAAATTCAATAAAATTCAGATTTATAAAACAATGTTTATAAATCCCATTTATATTTATAAAAACTTCAACTTATAACACCCTTTTATTTACCAATTCCATTTACATCTCATTTATATGCCAAATCCAAATTTTAAGTCAATTACTTATAAATCTCTTATTTCACAAATTCATTCATTTTATAACTTCGCAATTCGTAAATCTTATTCACTTATAAAATCATTTATAACATCATTTTAACAATTATAAAAACTACTTTATAATTCAATTATTCCGATTTATAAAAATTCAATTTTATAAGTCTTCTTTATAAACCATTTATATTAGTCAACAATCTCAATTTAAACCATTTAAAAAAATCATTAACTCCATATTTCACAAAAATCACCTTTCAATTATATTTCCCAAAACATCATAATTTTTATAACATAAAAATTATCACATTTATTTATTCAAAATAAATCAGTTCGTAACGATTCTAAAATTCAATAAAACATTTATTTTCAAAATCACTTCAAAATTCTTTTAAATTCAAAATCATTACTTTAACATTTTTATAAAACTCCAAAATAGGTCCAATGCTGCAACATCACTAAATACATCAATCACGGCATCCAAAACATCATATATCATATGATAACATAATATATAACAATATCTGTAAATAAATCAATACTGGTGAGGAATCCAGTTAGATCCCTCCAACCTGTCATCTGCAACAAATATACATATTAGAATATGTGTACAATATTCGCTTCAAGGCAGACGCGCGTACAAAGGGTCATCCACTCATACACGGAAACGTATAGGGTCATCTGCTCCACTAGATAGGTATATATATCCAAATACCAATCAATATATCATATATCATTCAAACAATCATCAATCATCATAAATAATATTTATTCTTGCTTATATAAAAATATTAGTAAGTCAGAAAGAGTGAGTTGTACACACATTGCTTCCAATAGCAGTTGTAGTTTTTATTATGAATAAAATTAAACGCACGTTTAATTTTATTTGAAATTCACACTAGCTCCAATCAACTCCAAATCATCTCCATTGCGTAGTGTTTGCGAATACAAACCCAGCGCAATTCGTTTCGTCAATTTTGGACATCGTATGACAAAGTTATGTAGTTTAGAAGTTTATACATTTTTATATACAAATTAATTCCAATTTATATTCTAATTTTATACCTTTAATCCATCTCAGACGTTCGATTTTGAACAAAGAAAATCTGGCCGATGCAAGCTTCTTCCTCCATCAGGTTATTGCACACATACACGAACCCATTTTTGCCGTTCGAACCCTAATAGCCGCAACTTCTACCGACGTCGAGGAGATGATCAAACACCTTCAAATGGACGGCCACAACGCGCACTAGTTTGGCAATGACGATGACAAGCTCAGCCTCTCCTTGGTGTTGAAAACCGTGCACGAACGTTGAACGTTCAAAAAAAAATTACCGCCGATTTGCTTCGCCAAAGACGATCTCCACCGTTGAAGTTGTTCGTCTCGTCTCCCTCTACAACATTGTAGTGACAATTTTTCGTATAGATTGACAGATTTAGAGAAAATGAGGGAGGAAGCATCGAAATTTCTGGCCATTGAATATGCAATGGCGGCTAGACCTAATTGAGTTAGGGTTTGTGAAAATAAAAAGAAATGATGTCCTTTATATAAAATTTAAGTGCACTATTCATCGTCAAATTTTTCGAACTCAAAACGAAGCGTGCCACCTGGCGTTTATAATGTTTTACCCCTATTCCCAACACAATGAATGTGACGACCCAGAATTTTTGAGCATTAAAAATCGAAATATTTAATTGATTTTAAATTGTTTAATGGATAACTATCAACTTAAATTACGAATATCATGATTTATTTGACAATTAAATTGTAGGATTAAATAATTTGAATTGAATAAAATATGAAACCTGAGATTTTAAGCCTGTTAAATATAATTTGAAGGCTTGTAAAATTTATATTGATAACACTGAAGATAATAGAAGTTGTAAAATTGAATTTAACAGTGTTTGGTTCAGTTTTAAAATTCTATCGTTTTAAATTGAATTATTATCGGATTTTAAATTTGGTAGTGTTTGGAGTTGTCGTGTGATCATTCGATAGATGAACGCGTTGGAAATTTAATTGATAATAGCCGATTCGGAATTTAAATATAATACTTCAACTAGTCAAATACATCTCACATCAGAACTTTTGGAGTCCATTTTCGAATCACTGTACCAGTCTCAGCCGACATGTAATATTCATTTCCATTTTTTAATCAGTTCAAAGTATTGTTTTAAGAAATAATAAAATAAAAGGAGAAGCTTTCTTTTTATATTATTTGCCAAGCCTTGCCTTGGAAGCTAAAGGAAAAATAATATAAACCTACCAGCCGAAGAAAAATCTCGAAAATCATTTTCTCGTTCGTTCAATATTTCGAAATCATGGCCGAATCTTGTCATCTTTTCCCACAACTCCAATTTTAGTTCGAAAAAAAAAATCCTTAATGGATCAAAACTTAGGCCGAAGTCGTATAAATCAATTCATGGTCGTCTCTGTAGAAGCTCGCGAGGTCGTGTAGTGGGGCGACTCAACAGTGGCGATCGAGGCTAGGCGGCAGTGCTGGGGGGGAACTCACGTACTCGCGCGCATGGAGGCGGTAGTGATGGGTGGTTTTTGGGGAGGAGCATCGCGTCTAGGCTGCGAACTAGGGTTGGAGCGCCGCGATTTGGGTTTCTGGCTAAGGTTTCGATTTTTGGAAACGTGGGCAAGGCCACTGCCGCGAGTGATGGTGACGAAGGACTCGAACCTGTGATGGCAAAATGGAAGAAGGGGATGTGCGACTGTCATTGGGAATTGTGAACGAGCATGGTGAGTTGTCGGCATTGTTAGGTGAGGTTTATTTTCGATACAGTAATTTATTTGCTGTGTTGTTTTTTTTTTTATATTAGAAAAAAGCATTTAGGGTACTTAAAATTTTAAATGCTGAAACAGAAAATTTATTTAAAAGATTTGAAAAAAAAAACGAGAACTTTTAAAATAAAAATCACTAGTTAGAATTAAATTATAGTTAAACAAATTTGTAAATGGAAATGAATTTCAACTGGAATATTAGTTGATTAAATTTAAATTGACTGGACAATTAGTTCAAATATTATTAAACTGTAAATGTTTGTTCAAGGCCTAAATCTTGAAGAGACAAGCTGGATTGGGAATGGGAAGCAAATAAAAACAAAGGTGAGTTAATCTCACTCAGTTAAATTTTGATTTAAATTTAAATGACTAAATTTAAATAATTGTTTGAATGATTGGATTGGTTGATGTATTATAGTATGGGATATTTTGCAATTGGCATATTATATCGTGCTAACATCTGTGGATGCAGGGAAAACAGGTTGGAGGGATCCAACTGGACCCCTCAACTTTTATGTAAATTATTTAATATCCTCTGTTCTGATTATCTGATATTCTATAATGAATTATGTGGAAATATTGAATGCTATGGCTTGGTTGATATGGTTGGGTATAATGAATTATTAAAAATATAAATTTGATTTTGGAAATGAAAATAAAAGAAGTGAAATTGCAAGTAAAATAATTATAGAATATATTCAAGAATAACTTGGAAAAAGAAATAAAGTGATTTTAAAATTTTAATAAATGAATCCTGAGAAGGGAACGGAAATTTGAATAAACAGAAAATTAATGAAGTTTAAAATGCAGTATTATTAATTAAAAAGGAACAAACATTTATTTAGAATTTAAGATTTGCATTATTGAAAGAGTAAAGAAGAAACTGAAGAAGATAATGATGATAATAATAAAGACCATAACTACTGAATTTAAAAATGAACTGATAAGTAAAAGAATTTATTCCACATAGAATAGATTCGAAATCAATTTGGGGAAATTTGATTTAAGTGATCGAAGTTTGGATTTTCTCTGGATGGCCAAGTACATGTTTTAAAAGTAAATTTGCCAATATAAATTAAATGTTTTAAAGTTATTTAAAGAAGCAAGTTTTTGTAAAATTTATAATTTCTAATATTTAAAGTAAGTATTTCCTTTAATTTATTCTAGCAGTAATCATTAAGAAGTAACTTAGTATTTTGGTTTATAAAAGTAAAATCTAGTTTTACATTTTATTAGGTAGCTTTATTTTCAAATGTTTATATTGTATGTATTTTAGTGAATTATTAAAGTAGTCGTAACTTAAGTATTTAAAGGTAAATTCCAAAGTAAGAATTTTTGTTTTATCTATTATCGTATAAAGAATGACTTGGTATTTTGTTAAAAGTATTATTTTAAATTAAGTACTAAAGAAAGATTTTCTAAATTAAATATTAACCATACTTTACGATTAAAGTGTTTTAAATTATTTTAAATTCTAAAATCTTATGCTTGGTGATTCTAGTGGGTATGAAATACTCGGAATTTATTCTGAGAAAAAGGAAGGTAGTTTGAAACTGTTTTCAAAAGGATTTGAAAATGAGAATATACCTTGCAAAGATATTTTGAGATAAATAAATAATTTGGGAAATTATTTGTTGGTTGGATGGTTGTTTGTGAATATTAATTGATAGTTAAACAACCGACTATCAATATTGGACAATGCGTTGATCGTTTCGAAGAGACCGGGATCGAGATTTATTTCTCGAAAACCACTTCGATCCGGTTTGTACGTTTCGTGAAAATGATTTTTGGAGTCGAAGATGGAGCAGTGAAGTGCAAGGGCTAGTCGCTACTAATCCTGAGGATATTTCCAAAATGGATGTAGTAGGAATAGTGCCTTCGGTTCCGTTCGAACCCGGGACGGACTTGTATGGATGAATGCTTGCGAAACATCGTCAGGTGGGCGATGAGCATTCTAAGTGAAAACGTTCTAAAGGTAACGTTTAGCCTCAAGCCTCATCAAATGGGAATGACTGAAAATCAGGGGATATGCAGCAAGGTTAGGTGGGTCATGCCCAAGCAGGACGAGATATTTCCCCTGTCTAGATGTCCCTTATATATCTTTCGGCTTAGTGGGTGGTTGGTCGCGCCAACCACGGGGTTTATCTTGTTCGGGACTGTTCAGTAAGGAATGGTTCCGGCCTTGTGTTGCAGGGGATGAAGGGAGTAATCCTCGGTACGGTGATCTAGGCCCCGTACTGTGACAGGTGGTACCCCAGTGCCTAGTCATTAGTTGGAAATTCATTCTCCCTACGAGCCTTGTACGAGTTTTGTTTGTATTACCCACTTTTGTGGCTAGTAGCTGGAATTTAATAGATGTAACAATTTCGGCTATTTTATAAGTATTTGTATATAGACCCTATTATAATATCAGAGGATTTCTATAAAAATTGTTTTAGCTATCGTAAGGTAAAAACCCGACATGTTTATTTGTGGCGTGGTCTTACGAGATGCTTTTGTTTTCAAAGGATTTTTGAAAACTTTAATAATCAATTGGGTGTGATTTTCTCACGCTGGTATTCCAGACTGACTCGGGTATTATTTAATTGTAATGCTCGGGTCAGACCGAGTATTATAGAATACAGGTTATGATGCTATGGAGCTCAGGAGACAAGCTGGATGACGATACGTATTCTCGTACTTATATATATATATATATATATATATATATTTCCGCTGTGTTGAGTTGTTGTGTATCTTGAGTTGATGTGTATCCATTGTATGATATTGATGTTGGGCTGTGATTGATGTACTCTGATGATGTAATATATAAACAGAGATATTTGATTTTGAGTAAAGATTATTTATTATCTATTATATTTTATTCCGCTGCGATGGTTAGATTATGATGTTGATTTTGTTTTCTCTTCTTCTACCTCTTCTTCTTAAACCCTAAATGGTTCGTATTTCTGTGCAACTTGAGTTGATTGTTGTAGAATAGTGTTAACTCAAGGGGTACGGATTTGCGGGCTGTTACACTTGGTATCAGAGCTTAGGTTGGAGATAACCTTGGCTCTGGTGGGAATTTCTCATTTACTCTGGAACGAGTTTGAGAATATTAATAGTTACGAGTGCGTATTTGTTAGTGAATATAAAATTGTTTTTATATTGTGTTGATTTATCGGTTGAGTGTTTATGGATTCTGGTCGATGTGTGGGACGCCATGTCATCGATAGGGATTTTTAAACTCTTGAACAAGATAAACCGACACAGTATTGTTTTAACCAGGGTAAATGAAATAATTTTACCCAAATTTATTTTATGTATATAAAAGAAAATGATTTTCTTAATTACTATAGTTATACATGGATGTTTGGATGATAGAAGTGATAAATATTAAATTATTATCATTGTATGATAATTGAATAGAGATTGAAATAATAACTAAAGATTAAGGAATAGATTAACCTAATAGATGCAATCTAGGAAGGTGATTCACAATGGAATAAGGAATTTAATTCATAATTAAAAACTAAGAAACCAATTCATACCAAATGAATTTGTAAATGTAAACTATAATGTAAATTATAGTGTAATTAATTATTAAAGTAAGATAAAATTTCCAAAGAAAAATTTTTGAATTTAAAATCTAAAGAGTTTGGAATTTAAAAAATATTGGATGGATTTTAGAAAGAGAATAAAAGCATTGAACTCTTTTGGTTGCAAGAAAATAACTTCGATGATGACTGCAGCATCATCGATGGTCATTTTCGAGTTTCCAGAAGTGAAATTGCTACCAAATTGTTTTGGATTGAAATCGTTTGCAAAATTGGTTGAGTTTTGAAATTCAAAGAGATAAATTAAATTTATCCAAGGAATTCTGGACATAGAAGATTTCAAAGGGAATTTTGAAATGTTGAAAGATTGTTTAAACTTTGGAATTTTAACTAAGAACGATTATGGCATATAAAAGTTTGATGACTGGTAAATTTGGAATTTGTTGAAATAAAATTCAACGGTGCAAGTAAAGTGAAACCGAGTACTGGAATTTAAAATTGAATTGTGTGGAGTTATGTGGAATGGGAAATTAGTCAGGATGGACTAAAGATAATAAATGTTTGGACGTAACATTTATTGGAATAAATGATCAAATAATGTACTTATAAAGAGAAGTTGATATTAATAAGAAGGGATTGAAAATTTGAATTCAGCAAATAAAATTTAACTTAAGTGAATGAAAATGAAGGAAATATAAGCTTTGAATAATGGAATTTAAATTTAAAGGCTAAGATGAAATTAACCTGGATTGGGATTAAAATTTTAACTGAATTAAAATAAATTGAATAAGCTGAAAATAATATCCAGTTGTATTCGAATTAAATTGACATCGAATTGAGTTAAGTAAAACTGAGTCAAAATAAATTTGAATTGGAATAAAAATTCAATTGAATAAATTGAATTGGAATTGATTCTTACCTAGATAACTAGGAAATAAATTGGATAAGAATTAGATTGAAAAAAATAAACCACAATAACTTATAAAAGGATTAAAATGCATGAATAAAATATGCTTGGGTTATAAAGAAGCATAAGGCTTGAGTTAAAATAAAAGAGTAACATATTCAAGCCTATAATGGATGGAATTGTGTAAATAATAAGTTGTGGATTATAAATTTTGAAAGTGAAATAGAAAATCCAAAATAAATATTGTTTGATGTTTTGGATAATGAAAGGAAAATCCAAATTTGTATTATTAAATAAATTGAACCAAGAAAATTAAATAAAGTGATGTTTGGAATTCAAAAATCAAGTGTTGAATGAATTGTGAGATTATGATGAAGGTTGAAAATAAAACTCAAGTTATAAATTAAATTCGACTTAAATTGTCGATGAAGTAAATGTACATGAAGTGTGGGTTCATGAATTTTGAGGGTAAAATTGAAAATGGATAATGGATTCAGAACTTGAGTTATTAATTAAAATTTATTGTGAAGTGTTAACAAATTAAATATAATTGGGAATATATCGAATAAAAATGTGATTTGATTAAAATAGTAATGGGATGGTTTGTATTGTGAATAAAATCCAAATATGTGGAAATAAATTGGATATGGCTTTGTAATAAATCGAGTTAAGTTGAGTATAAAAGAGAAAATTTACTTGTAAAATGAAAATGAGCTTGAGTGTAAAATTTGAATAAATTAAGGTTAATGGACTTAGGCTAAATGAATGAAGAAAAGTTGAATTGAATTCAACTTAAAACCAAGTTAAAGATATTGGATGGAATTTAAACCAAGAAAAATATATTTGGATCGGAATAAAATTTGGTGGGTCGTAAATAAAATTTAAGAAAATGAAAATTTAAAATAAATTGAATGTGGATAAACTAATTATATTGAATAAATAAATGATGGAATAAATAAGTATCAAATGAAATGTGGTTTAATAAGTTGAGAAATGGTAATTGAATGAAATAGCTTGGATTGTCTTCGAGCTAAATAAAATAGTGTGGAATAAACAAATATGGAATGAAATGTAAATATATAGATGGTAAATGAAATTTAAATGGAATGTGTCGAGCTAAATAAAGATTGTGAATGGGAGTAAAATAAAAAGAAAATTTAATTGGCAATTAAGATGAACCTAGGTTGTAAATGGTTTTGAATAAACTAATTTGATTAATAAAATGAAATGCAAGTGAATGGATTAAAATTTAATTGCAATGAAACTGAGAATATACGACTTGTGAATAAATTTAAGCATAAATTGAGTTGAAATCCATTTCAATTGATTATAAAACATAAATACTTATTTATTCACTTAGATCTCGTCAAATTGCATAGAATAATTTGTCATTGGATGTAAATGGAAGTAATTAAAATTCTATAAATTGGTGGGAGTAAGTAAATTGATTTTTGAGAGCAATTGAATTAACTATGAGTTTAGTTTGCTTAAGAATAGATTAAATGTAAGCAATTGAGCTTTAAACCATTCGAATTGGTGAAGTTATATACGAATGGATTGGAAACCATTCAAATTGAATAAAAATGGTTTTTAAATAAATTGAAAGCTATTGAATCAGCATGGAAACTATATAAATTGCTTACAGAAAAATGTTTAGTGTGAATTTCTTTTAGAATTCATATGTTTTAACTATTGCTAATAAGTGAAATATAGTTAAACTGCTTATATTTGGCACTTACATGTTTAAATTGAGTAAGTACAGGTACCTGGAAGCCGTATGGCTAGATTTGGGTTGGGCTATTTGCTAAAAATAATAAGCCGCTTGCTTAAAATGCTAAATAAGGTACGCCTACGCAATTAAAATAGGAAATATGAACTGTTTTTGGTTTTTCCGACCGTGTGGGTCGATGTATATATATTTATCTCTTTTGTCAAATTGCAAAAGCAACTCCGTATAAAGGGGACTCTGCCAAAAATTTTCAGAAATTTTGGGAGTTAGAAAATTTTTGAAAATTTTGGAAAATTTTGTTAACGACAAACTATTTAGAATTGGAAACTAAAATAAGTCAGTAAATGAAACTAATTAACGTAATGACTTAAATTAGTTTAAATGAAGGATAAAATTTAAAATTCAAAGTTGAAAATAAATGAAATACATATGTAATGTGGAAATCGAGTTGGATAGAAATAAGTATAAACTAAAAGAGATAAAGAGAAATAAAGATAAGAGACATGTAAAATGTTTACACTAACTTAAGAAAGGAATGGTAAATTCTAGATTGGAAATTGGTATTACAAATAAAATCTAAGATAATATTGAAATGAATAGATATTGACATTTTGTAAGAAAGTCGATAAAATATTTTGGGATATTGTGATTGGATATTAGTGCTAAGCAGGATATGCAGGTATTATAAAGGGAAAAGAAAATTGGGTTTGATATGAAAAGATAAAAATTTGAAATGCTCGACAAAAAGGTACGCATTTAAATTTGGTATGGAATTTGATTGGGATTTGGTTTTGGATTGAGCCACTTGGCCTTTTTGTTTTCTTTTTGGATTTGGGAGGCCGTAGAGCCATTTTGTAGTTGTACCGAGTCAGCCGCGCAAAGGAGATGCTGGCGAAATTTTTCGGGAATTTAGGGAGTTAGAAAAATTTTGAGAAGATTTTGAGAATTCAAAATTTGGATTTAAATTGAAACGTGAATGGTTAAACAAATGGTAAAGTCTAAAACTAGAGAAAGGTTTGGAAAGTTAATAAGAATAATAATGGGTCTTCTATAAAAAGATGGTTGGTAGGATGATGGATTGCTTGGTTTTGAGGAAAAGTAATGGGCATTGAACCATTCTTCCTAACTAGTAATTTCGGGGACGAAATTCTTTTAAGGGGGAAGGAATGTGACGACCCAGAATTTTTGAGCATTAAAAATCGAAATATTTAATTGATTTTAAATTGTTTAATGGGTAACTATCAACTTAAATTACGAATATCATGATTTATTTGACAATTAAATTGTAGGATTAAATAATTTGAATTGAATAAAATATGAAACCTGAGATTTTAAGCCTGTTAAATATAATTTGAAGGCTTGTAAAATTTATATTGATAACACTGAAGATAATAGAAGTTGTAAAATTGAATTTAACAGTGGTTGGTTCAGTTTTAAATTCTATCGTTTTAAATTGAATTATTATCGGATTTTAAATTTGGTAGTGTTTGGAGTTGTCGTGTGATCATTCGATAGATGAACGCGTTGGAAATTTAATTGATAATAGCCGAATCGGAATTTAAATATAATACTTCAACTAGTCAAATACATCTCACATCAGAACTTTTGGAGTCCATTTTCGAATCACTGTACCAGTCTCAGCCGACATGTAATATTCATTTCCATTTTTTAATCAGTTCAAAGTATTGTTTTAAGAAATAATAAAATAAAAGGAGAAGCTTTCTTTTTATATTATTTGCCAAGCCTTGCCTTGGAAGCTAAAGGAAAAATAATATAAACCTACCAGCCGAAGAAAAATCTCGAAAATCATTTTCTCGTTCGTTCAATATTTCGAAATCATGGCCGAATCTTGTCATCTTTTCCCACAACTCCAATTTCAGTTCGAAAAAAAAAAATCCTTAATGGATCAAAACTCAGGCCGAAGTCGTATAAATCAATTCATGGTCGTCTCTGTAGAAGCTCGCGAGGTCGTGTAGTGGGGCGACTCAACAGTGGCGATCGAGGCTAGGCGGCAGTGCTGGGGGGGAACTCGCGTACTCGCGCGCATGGAGGCAGTAGTGATGGGTGGTTTTTGGGGAGGAGCATCGCGTCTAGGCTGCGAACTAGGGTTGGAGCGCCGCGATTTGGGTTTCTGGCTAGGGTTTCGATTTTTGGAAACGTGGGCAAGGCCACTGCCGCGAGTGATGGTGACGAAGGACTCGAACCTGTGATGGCAAAATGGAAGAAGGGGATGTGCGACTGTCATTGGGAATTGTGAACGAGCATGGTGAGTTGTCGGCATTGTTAGGTGAGGTTTATTTTCGATACAGTAATTTATTTGCTGTGTTGTTTTTTTTTATATATAAAAAAAAGCATTTAGGGTACTTAAAATTTTAAATGCTGAAACAGAAAATTTATTTAAAAGATTTGAAAAAAAAAACGAGAACTTTTAAAATAAAAATCACTAGTTAGAATTAAATTATAGTTAAACAAATTTGTAAATGGAAATGAATTTCAACTGGAATATTAGTTGATTAAATTTAAATTGACTGGACAATTAGTTCAAATATTATTAAACTGTAAATGTTTGTTCAAGGCCTAAATCTTGAAGAGACGAGCTGGATTGGGAATGGGAAGCAAATAAAAACAAAGGTGAGTTAATCTCACTCAGTTAAATTTTGATTTAAATTTAAATGACTAAATTTAAATAATTGTTTGAATGATTGGATTGGTTGATGTATTATAGTATGGGATATTTTGCAATTGGCATATTATATCGTGCTAACATCTGTGGATGCAGGGAAAACAGGTTGGAGGGATCCAACTGGACCCCTCAACTTTTATGTAAATTATTTAATATCCTCTGTTCTGATTATCTGATATTCTATAATGAATTATGTGGAAATATTGAATGCTATGACTTGGTTGATATGGTTGGGTATAATGAATTGTTAAAAATATAAATTTGATTTTGGAAATGAAAATAAAAGAAGTGAAATTGCAAGTAAAATAATTATAGAATATATTCAAGAATAACTTGGAAAAAGAAATAAAGTGATTTTAAAATTTTAATAAATGAATCCTGAGAAGGGAACGGAAATTTGAATAACAGAAAATTAATGAAGTTTAAAATGCAGTATTATTAATTAAAAAGGAACAAACATTTATTTAGAATTTAAGATTTGCATTATTGAAAGAGTAAAGAAGAAACTGAAGAAGATAATGATGATAATAATAAAGACCATAACTACTGAATTTAGAAATGAACTGATAAGTAAAAGAATTTATTCCACATAGAATAGATTCGAAATCAATTTGGGGAAATTTGATTTAAGTGATCGAAGTTTGGATTTTCTCTGGATGGCCAAGTACATGTTTTAAAAGTAAATTTGCCAATATAAATTAAATGTTTTAAAGTTATTTAAAGAAGCAAGTTTTTGTAAAATTTATAATTTCTAATATTTAAAGTAAGTATTTCCTTTAATTTATTCTAGCAGTAATCATTAAGAAGTAACTTAGTATTTTGGTTTATAAAAGTAAAATCTAGTTTTACATTTTATTAAGTAGCTTTATTTTCAAATGTTTATATTGTATGTATTTTAGTGAATTATTAAAGTAGTCGTAACTTAAGTATTTAAAGGTAAATTCCAAAGTAAGAATTTTTGTTTTATCTATTATCGTATAAAGAATGACTTGGTATTTTGTTAAAAGTATTATTTTAAATTAAGTACTAAAGAAAGATTTTCTAAATTAAATATTAACCATACTTTACGATTAAAGTGTTTTGAAATTATTTTAAATTCTAAAATCTTATGCTTGGTGATTCTAGTGGGTATGAAATACTCGGAATTTATTCTGAGAAAAAGGAAGGTAGTTTGAAACTGTTTTCAAAAGGATTTGAAAATGAGAATATACCTTGCAAAGATATTTTGAGATAAATAAATAATTTGGGAAATTATTTGTTGGTTGGATGGTTGTTTGTGAATATTAATTGATAGTTAAACAACCGACTATCAATATTGGACAATGCGTTGATCGTTTCGAAGAGACCGGGATCGAGATTTATTTCTCGAAAACCACTTCGATCCGGTTTGTACGTTTCGTGAAAACGATTTTTGGAGTCGAAGATGGAGCAGTGAAGTGCAAGGGCTAGTCGCTACTAATCCTGAGGATATTTCCAAAATGGATGTAGTAGGAATAGTGCCTTCGGTTCCGTTCGAACCCGGGACGGACTTGTATGGATGAATGCTTGCGAAACATCGTCAGGTGGGCGATGGGCATTCTAAGTGAAAACGTTCTAAAGGTAACGTTTAGCCTCAAGCCTCATCAAATGGGAATGACTGAAAATCAGGGGATATGCAGCAAGGTTAGGTGGGTCATGCCCAAGCAGGACGAGATATTTCCCCTGTCTAGATGTCCCTTATATATCTTTCGGCTTAGTGGGTGGTTGGTCGCGCCAACCACGGGGTTTATCTTGTTTGGGACTGTTCAGTAAGGAATGGTTCCGGCCTTGTGTTGCAGGGGATGAAGGGAGTAATCCTCGGTACGGTGATCTAGGCCCCGTACTGTGACAGGTGGTACCCCAGTGCCTAGTCATTAGTTGGAAATTCATTCTCCCTACGAGCCTTGTACGAGTTTTGTTTGTATTACCCACTTTTGTGGCTAGTAGCTGGAATTTAATAGATGTAACAATTTCGGCTATTTTATAAGTATTTGTATATAGACCCTATTATAATATCAGAGGATTTCTATAAAAATTGTTTTAGCTATCGTAAGGTAAAAACCCGACATGTTTATTTGTGGCGTGGTCTTACGAGATGCTTTTGTTTTCAAAGGATTTTTGAAAACTTTAATAATCAATTGGGTGTGATTTTCTCACGCTGGTATTCCAGACTGACTCGGGTATTATTTAATTGTAATGCTCGGGTCAGACCGAGTATTATAGAATACAGGTTATGATGCTATGGAGCTCAGGAGACAAGCTGGATGACGATACGTATTCTCGTACTTATATATATATATATATATATATATATATACGCTGTGTTGAGTTGTTGTGTATCTTGAGTTGATGTGTATCCATTGTATGATATTGATGTTGGGCTGTGATTGATGTACTCTGATGATGTAATATATAAACAGAGATATTTGATTTTGAGTAAAGATTATTTATTATCTATTATATTTTATTCCGCTGCGATGGTTAGATTCTGATGTTGATTTTGTTTTCTCTTCTTCTACCTCTTCTTCTTAAACCCTAAATGGTTCGTATTTCTGTGCAACTTGAGTTGATTGTTGTAGAATAGTGTTAACTCAAGGGGTACGGATTTGCGGGCTGTTACAATGAAATATATACCGGGAGCCAATTCGATCGTATTTGAAAGATAGGTTTTCGAATTGAATTATTTAAAATTAAAATTCACTTAAACCGATTTCTACGCGTTTTAGCTTGCCTCGGACAAATCGTAAATCCGATTGACACGAAATTTGAAATCTTACAATAATTTTACATTACGGATCTAACGAAACTGGTTTCGTCGAAATCTAAGACTGTTTGAGAAATGGCTATTTTCGCGCGTCAATTAAATATTAAAATATTAAATTTTACAAATTAACTTTTAATTCGATTTTTAGAAGTTCTCTAACATCATTATAATTCAAATATAATTTAATTCAACTTTATAAATCATTTTTATTCACTTTAGATCCAAATATCAATTATTTCTTCAATTTCAAATATTCAATTAACAATTTAATTATCCAATTAAATCATAATATTCGAAATAAAATCTATTCAGCTTATAAATTTAACCTTTGCATATTTAAAATTAATTAAATATATGAATTTCAAACGACAGAAATTCCGGGTCGTTACATTCTCCCCTACTTAAAAGAATTTCGTCATCGAAATTACCAAGTAAGAAAAGTTACAAAATCCATTAACTTTTTAAAAACAAATCGTTCAAAATTAGATTATCGAAATCTACTTAACTTTTAACTTTTTCCAAAATCCAATAGTTAAACTTACAAAAACTTTTCTAAGTTTTCAAATCATACTTAGTTATCTTTTCAAACCAACTAATATCATTTAACTTTTAACTTCAAATCAAAACTTTAGTTATCACAAATTTTTTCAAAAATTTTCTAACGCCTTAAATTTCCAAAAAAAACTCGCCATAGTCTACTTTGCGCGGTTCGATCCGGAAAAAAATAACAATGTATATATCACAAATATACATCTCATCTACAAGGATGAGGCATCCAGAAGGGAAAAAAGTGTAAAAGTACGATATGTAATCCGAGATACGTACCTTATATATTATTAGCGAGCATATACGGCTATATAGCGCGAAAGCGAGCTCCAAAAGCGAACAAGCGCCATCCGCACCTGCTAAATACTCAACAAACAATGAGAAACATGTATATATGAAAGTAATATCAATACACAACATATACCAACAACTATATATGTCAATATAGCAAATGCAACAAAAACAACCAATCCAACCATCAAACAACTATCATCCAACTAACATCCATAACCAAATCAATATAAATTCATTTCTCATTAATATTCAATGAATTGATTTTCAATTTAATCACATTTGATTCATTAACATTGGATTTCACTAATCATTCATTTATTCAATTAGTTTACATTTACTAATTCATATTCCCATTTGTTCACTTCCAAAACAAATCAAATTAATTCTATTTAAATTTACTTCACTTCCAATTTGAATTCAATTATTTTAGCTGTTAATTTGATTAATTCAATTTCATATGAATTTCTATACAATCAACTAGCAACCATCTAACAAACAATGTATGTCCAACATTACCAAATTTATTTACTTTACATTCATTCAATTTGGTTCATCACTTTTAATTTCAATTGGTTTGATACTCAATTGACTTTCATTCAATTATTCAATTCACAACTTCTTAACTTAAGTTTTATCCAAATTCTTAACAACGACATTTCCAATGCTGGTTCATTTTACAAATAAAGTTGAATTTCTTTATATAACTCAAGTTCATATTCATTTAACCACTTCAGTTTATTAACTCACTTTATTAATTTACTTCGATACCAAAATCAACTTCATTTACATTACTTAAGTTACGTTCCTTTTTATAAACATCACTATGTTTCACTTACTTAAATTTCATCTCTAAGTCATTTTATTAACCTTTTACTAAGTCAAATTCATAACACTTATTCAAATTTTGATTTTGTTTTGCTTAACAAAATTGTTTAACCATTTTAACAATTGGTTATACTTACATTTTCTCATTTTATAAGTTACATAACTTATTTATTCATAATTCCGTGAACATCTACCTAAGTTCACTTCCATTCACTAAACTCATTCTTTATAATTTCAAATCCAATTCACTTTATTAACTTTCCTTTAGTTAAATTAAAAATCATATATTTATTATGCCAATTCACATTTATTTCAACTTTACCAAAGTAATTTTTTTATATTATAAGTCCCAATTCATTTTACTTATATTTATCAATTTTTACTTGGATTTTAAATTCAAATTTATTTATCAAAACAAAACTTCAATTTTCAATTTACTATTGGTAGCAAATCCATCAAGTAGGAACTCGAAAATGATACTGATGATGCTGCAGTCATCACCCTTATTATTTTCCAATAACAGTAGTGAATTCAGTGCTTTATTATCTTTTAAAAATAATTCTTTTTATTTACAAATCACATTCACAAATCTTTCTTATATAATTTCACTATTCACTTTACTTATATAAGATCATTCCGCATTTTATTTATCTTATCTAGAGTTATAACAATATAACATCTTTTTACTTTGAAAAACAACATCCAAAATAAACGGATTCAAAATTTCAAATTCTTAGTTAAAATCCATTTTATTACAACTCATATTTATAAATATATTCATATAGTTTCATTTCTTATATATAATCATATTAATTATGATTCCATTCTTTATAATTCATTTACTTATATAATTTATTCTTTTACAATTATTTTTTTATTTAGATTATTCAAACAGCTTCTATTAACTTATATATATTTACATTTTCAACAACCAAACAATCAACTTATATACACTTTAATGATTCTGAAAAATTATATATATATAAAATATAATTGAGGTAAAATTATTTCATTTACCCAATTTAAAATAATACTACGTCGACTTTCCTCGTTTAAGTGTTTGGAAATCCCTATCGATCCCACATACCGACTAGAATTCACAAACAACTCAACGGATAAGCAAACACAATATAAAATATTTTATATTCACTAACAAATACATGCTCATATATATAATACACTCAACTCAATCTAGGGTGCTACTGTCCCTATCTATACTGAGTACAAATCAAAGCTTAGGAATATACAAAATCTAAGCTCTGATACCAGCTGTGACGACCCGCAAATCCATACCCTTTGAATCGACAATAATCCACACATGTCCGACCCGAAAAGCACAAACTGACGGAAAGTCAAGAGAAAGAAAAGAAGAAACAAGAAGGGAAGAGAAGAAAGAGAGAAGATAGAACCAAGCAGAACATTACAGAATCTCACATTACAGCGGAAAATATATAATATCATATCAATGATCTTTACAAAACAGAAACTGTATATATATACACATCAATCAAAGGTCAACAATCAATAGTTATCAGCTTGAACAGTTATAATAACCTATCCTTACAAATGCCGATAATTTAAAACAACTAAGCAATACAGCGGATGATTAAGCAAAAACGGATGTACGAAAATGAAGATCTCCAGCTCTCCTGCTGAAGCTCCGAAAGCACCAAATCTGAACCTGTAAGTATACTCGGTCTGACCCGAGCATTGAAAGGGAAGAACACCCGGATCAGTCTGGTAAACCAGCGTGAGAAATACACTAAATTGAATTTATTAAATTACCAAACTTTTCCTTTATCAAAACAAAAGTATCTTGTAAGACAAGTCCACACATAAACACTGACATGTTTTTACCTTACGATAACTAAATCATATCATATCAAATCCTCTTATATTATAGTAGTGTCTACTATATACAAATAATACTAATCATAGCCGAAATTATTACATTGATTAAATTCCAGCATATTTCCCAATTAGGTAATACAATCAAAATGGCAAACACGTAGCGGAGTTTGGATTTCCATACAAATGACCAGGTGAAGGGACTACCTTCCGGCAATACATCTCTAGAAGAATGTACCGAGGACCATCACAAAGGATCCTCTACCAACACAAGACCGACCCACCTCTATAACTAGATGGTAACAGATATATCATCCTCCGGTCGTTACTGACCTTATCGAGGGCCCTCTAGCATACAAATCACAATAATTAGATACACGACGTAATAGCGTGCAAAGATATATCTAGAAGAGGATGATCATACCCTAATGGGAGCGGCCCACTTAACCTTGCCGCATCTAACCCTGTTTTGGTCATTTCCGGTTGATGAGGCTAGAGGTAACGATCACCATTCAAAAATTACAATCACATCACTTAGAATGCCGCACGACCATTTCCGTTGACTATTAATTGCCTTCCACAAAAATATAACCCTTAAGCTCATACGTCTCGAGGAGGGTGTTAAGCTAAGAGAAGTTGCCTTCTCCGCCATCACTGATGTACGTTTGTTAAAACCAATGTACGTAATATGTAGAAATGCAATGTCAGACAAACATCCATACAAGTTGTCCAGGAATAAGACAAATCGAAGGTACTTTCCTACCACATCCTGATGGGAAATCCCTAGGATTAGCAACGAACAGTCCTCGCGTTGGATATTTCATAATGAAGAGACCACTGCTACTGGATGTATATTGAGATTTTAACCCCAAATGATCAACAAGCAGTCCCCCCACTATGAAACTCTAGAATATCAATATCATCACAAGCAACATGCACAATCGTCGCATATACGTTGGTCCGAAGTGGTTTTCAGATAAATCTGATCCCGGTCTCTTCGCACCAACAATGCAAAAGCGTCTCTCAACTCCATATAGAACTAAGTCTCATAGACTTATCACGTCTCCAACTTTCAACTTGCTA
This sequence comes from Allium cepa, assembly GCA_030765085.1. Lineage (NCBI taxonomy): Eukaryota > Viridiplantae > Streptophyta > Magnoliopsida > Asparagales > Amaryllidaceae > Allium > Allium cepa. The sequence goes on along the minus strand of CM060929.1, from coordinate 674,461,615 downwards.
TCCTTCGGGCCAAGAAGGAAGCTCGATAGATTGGAGTAATACTCTGCACTATACGAATCAACATCCTGAACACAAACGATAATCAAGCCTACACAGAAGGAAATATACTAAGTGTACGACTAAATAGTTCGCACATCAAGTCGAGGAACTAAAATTTTGGCCAATGTTTGATAGTTGGTTATTTAACTATCAAAGCAAACAAACAAATATTTAGCACCATAACAATCACTAGGCCCTTTTAGTTAATCTTTTATTAATTAAATTACTTGCCAAATATTCACTTCAAATTATCTTTAAAACGATATATCTTTAAAATCATTTCAACATTGGAAAACATTTCCAAATACTTATTTAAAAATAAGTAATTCACAAATCAATTTATTTTCAACACTTAGAAAATATTGCATATACTAAAATCACGATTAAGTATATATTTATTCTATAAGGAAAACATTCTTATTAAACACATTTATTTGGGTCAAAACGAATATTGCGTAAAACATCGTTACGACAACCCAAAATCAATAGTAGGGATTTGAAAATAAGATAGATATATAAATCCCAATACTATACAAAAATATTTCCTTTTGAAAATCATTTACTATAACAACAGTGTTATAGTCCATCATTTCCTTATTTCTCGAAAACGTCTATTTCAATAATGAATGTTGAAATCTATGGTTTCGATACTTAACACATTTTAAAACATCTTTAAACCATTTAACTCCATTTTAAAATATCGATTTCCAAAACATTTCTTTAATATATTATTCACTGTCCAAAATCGTGAATATAAATCTCTAACCAAATTCAACACTTCTACATATTTAATTAAAGGATTATCCACTGTCCAAAATCGTGAATATATCTCCTTTAATAATCTTCTATATTTAACTTATCAAATTCAATCAAATTCAGATTTATAAAACAATGTTTATAAATCCCATTTATATTTTATAAAAACTTCAACTTATAACATCCCTTTTTATTTACCAATTCCATTTACATCTCATTTATATGCCAAATCCAAATTTTAAGTCAATTACTTATAAATCTCTTATTTCACAAATTCATTCATTTTATAACTTCGCAATTCGTAAATCTTATTCATTTATAAAATCCATTTATAATATCATTTTAACAATTATAAAAAATCCTTTATAATTCAATTATTCCAATTTATAAAAATTCAATTTTATAAATCTTCTTCATAAACCATTTATATTAGTCAACAATCTCAATTTAAACCATTTCACAAAATCATTAACTCCATATTTCACTAAAATCACCTTTCAATTATATTTCCCAAAGTATCATAATTTTTATAACATAAAAATTATCACATTATTTATTCAAAATAAATCAATTCGCAACGATTCAAAAATTCAATAAAACATTATCTTCAAAATCACTTTAAAATTCTTTCAAATTTGAATTCGTTACCTCAACATTTTTCTAAAACTCCAAAATAGGCCCAATGCTGCAGCAACACTAAATACATCAATCACGGGATCCAAAACATCATATATCGTATGATAACAGAATATATAACAATATCTGTAAATAAATCAACAATGGTGAAGAATCCAGTTGGATCCCTCCGACCTGTCATCTACAACAAATATACATATTAGAATATGTGCACAATGTCCGCTTCAAGGCAGACGAGCGTACAAAGGGTCATCCGCTCATACACGAGAACGTATAGAGTCATCTGCTCTACTAGGCAGGTATATATCCAAATACCAATCAATATATCATATATCATCCAAACAATCATCAATCATCATAATTAATATTGATTCTCACTAATATAAAAATATTAGTGAGTCAGAAAGAGTGAGTTGTACTTACATTGCTTCCAATAGCAGTTGAAGTGTTTTATTCCGAATAAGATTAAACGCGCGTTTAATTTTACCCAAAATTCACACTAGTTCCAATCAACTCCAAACCAGATCCATTGCGTAGTGTTCACAAATACAAACCCAACGCAATTCGTTTCGTCAAATTTTGGGCCTCGTATAACAAAGTTATGTAGATTAGAAGTTTATACATTTTTATATACAAATTAATTCCAATTTTTATTTTAATTTTAAACCTTTAATCCATCTCAGCCGTTCAATTTTGAACAAAGAAAATCTGGCCGATGCAAGCTTCTTCCTCCATCAGGTTATTGCGCATGTACACGAACCCATTTTTGCCGTTCGAACCATAATAGCCGCACCTTCTACTGACGTCGAGGAGATGATCGAACACCTTCAAATGGACGGCAACAACACGCTCTATCTTCGGCCACGACGATGGCAAGCTCGGCCTCTCCTTGGTGTTGAAAACCGTGCACGAACGTTGAACGTTCAAACGAGAATCACCGCCGATTTGCTTCGCCAAAGACGATCTCCACCGTTGAAGTTGTTCGTCTCGTCGTCCTCTACAACATTGTAGTTGATAATTTTTCGTATAGATTGACGGATTTAGAGAAAATGAGGGAGGAAGCATCAAAAACTCTAGCCATTGAATATGCAATGGCGGCTAGACCTAATTGAGTTAGGGTTTGTGAAAATAAAAAGAAATGATGTCCTTTTATATAAAATTTACACGCAGTATTCATCGTCAAATTTTTCGAATTCGAAACAAAGCGTGCCGCATGGCGTTTATAATATTTTACCCATATTTCGAACGCAATGGAATATATATCGGGAGCCAATTCGATCGTATTTGAAAGATAGGTTTTCGAAGTGAATTATTTAAATTTAAAATTCACTTAAACCGATTTCTACGTGTTTTAGCTTGTCTCGGACAAACCGTAAATCCGATTGGCACGAAATTTGAAATCTTATAATAATTTTACATTACGGATCCAACGAAAATGGTTTCGTCGAAACTCGAGACTGTATGAAAATGGCTATTTTCCCTCGTTAATTAAATATTAAAATATTCAATTTTTACAAATTAACTTTTAATCCGATTTTTGAAAGTTCTCTAACATCATTCTAATTCAAATATAATTTAATTCAACTTTATAAATCATTTTTATTCACTTTAAATCCAAATATCATTTATTTCTGCAATTTCAAATATTCAATTAACAATTTAATTATCCAATTAAATTATAATATTCGAAATAAAATCCATTTGGCTTATAAATTTAATTTGTGCATATTTAAAATTAATTAAATATATGAATTTCAAACGACAGAAATTCTGGATCGTTACAGCAGCAGCCCGCCAGCATGTCCAAAACCCAAAACATCAAATTTTAGTCGCAAGAATCAATGGCCAAGATGGCAAATGAGACAATGCACGACTCAGATACAAAGAGGCCACCTACGTTAGAGACATGTCACCAGTCTACGCCTCCTAAGTAGCATCGTTAGATGTTCAGAACAAGCTCAAATTGCAGTGTAACGACCCATGTTTTTGGACGGTTTAAATCGATAATAAACCACATTTGTCAACTCAAACCATTCAAAAGGGAGGATTGTTATTGGAGTAAATAAGAAAATGAGAGAAAAAATGAAAAAAAACAAAGAATCTCATAGCGGACAAAATATAATAATCAAATAAACAGTTCATGAAGCTGTTTTAAAAATAATATTTGATTACACTTTACAATACAATCAAAGATATACATACAACAGGTATAATAAGATAATGTAGTGGAACAACATGATGCAGTGGAATAAATATAATAAATAGTATACAAATCTCCGTCTTTGTTCTCAATAAATAAAGTCTTCAGTACTAAAATGCTCAGGCTGACCTGAGTGTAGTGAAAAACAAAATACTCGAGTCATAACTAAAAGATCTTATGTAAGTTAAATCAAAATAAGTAAATATGAGTGAAACCTCCTTTAGAGATCTTCGTGGGATTTTACATCTCCTATCCAGTGTCTAACGTGCATGTAATACTTAAGATATGTTCGGTATTCCATCTCCTAAGGATTCGCTAAACTATCCACATACATAATACAATACATTATTATAATATGTTTACAGTAAAGTAAAGTAGTAAAATAGCGTTAAGGCGTTACTCATATCACCCTTAACATATTTTTATAAATGTCGTAGTCTATACAGTACTGTAAACTCCACCAAACCGGTAGGCTATCAAGGAGCACTCCATAGGTATGACACAAACCAAACTCATAGTGGGCTCGATAAGGCATATGACAAGGCACACGACGCAATGCCTTGGGTAGGATACTACCATTTTGCAGAACTGGGCAGGTGATAATGCACAGTAGCTACTACCACCCACCTTGGAACATACTCCCATAATCAAATCGAAGGTGGCCACCAATCAATCACAAAGTAACATATATGGTATCGAAGATGCATGTCCGATCAAAGGAGCGACCTCACTTGGCCAAGATATAGCTCCTGTTTTTGTAACGACCCAGAATTTCTCTCATTCGAAATTCATATATTTAATTGATTTTAAATATTAACAAGTAAAATTTGTAAGTCGAATAAATTTTATTTCGAATATCTAGATTTAATTGGATAATTAAATCGATAATTTAATATTTAAAATTACAGAAATAATTGGAATTGGGTTTAATGCGATTGAAAATGATTTATAAAGTTGTATTAAATCGTATTGGAGTTAGAATGATGTTATAGAACTTTTAAAATTGAATTAAAAGGTAATTTGCACAAATTGAATATTTTAATATTAAATTGACGAGTAAAAATAGCCATTTTTCGAACAGTCTCGGATTTCGACGAAACCAGTTTCATCGGATCCGTAATGACAAATTATTGTATGATTTCAAATTTCGTGTCAATCGGACTTACGGTTTGTCCGGGGCAAGTTAAAATGCACTGAAATCGATTTGAGTGAATTTTAAATTTAAATAATTCGATTCGAAAACTTATCTTTCAAATTTGGTCGAATTGGCTCCCGATATATATTCCATTGCATTTAGAATGGGGGTAAAATATTATAAACGCCAGGCGGCACGCTTCGTTTGGAGTTCGGAAAAATCTCGGATGAATAGTGCGCGCTAAATTTTCTATAAAAGGCCACATAATTCACAATTTTACACTCAAACCCTGGCTAGGGTTACAGCCGCCACATACAAAATTAATGGCCGACAATTTCTTATCTTCTCCTCTTAATCTCTCTCGATCTAAACACTTTCAGCCTTCGATTCCTAAATGAAACTTGTAGAGCTCGATGATATCTTTAAATCCATATGGCTATGATAATTTTAAACGAAGTGAATCGATGGCAATTGGCATTCAAAGTCGTGCATTCGTGCACGAATTCCAAGGCTTGGGGGGGCCAATCTTCCTGATACGGCAGCTGAAGATAGCTCGCGTGATGGGTTTCGTCGTGGCGTAACCTGATCGTCGTGGAAGTGGAAGGAGTGGTCGCAATAATTGGATGAAGGGTGGCGGCTATGGGTTATGTTGATGTCGTGCGTTTTTACTGGAAAGGAGATGGAAGAAGGAGAGTGCGGCCTAGATGCTAGGGCTTGAGATCAAATGGCTATGATAATTTAAGGTTTAAAAAAATAAAAGAAAATTTGTAAATTATTTATATTTAATTCGTATAAACTTTAAAAATGTATTACTTGTTCATACGAGGTCCGTTTTGGATGAAACGAATTGTGTTGCATTCGTATTGTCGATCACTACACGATGGAGCTGGATTGGAGCTAGCGAAAATTTTGGGTAAATTAAACGCGCGTTTAATTTTATTCGAAACAAAACACTGCGACTGTTATTGAAAGCAAGGTGAGAACTTCTCACTCAATCGAATTTGTTTCGATTTAAATTTTAAATAGTTAGATTTAAAATTATTTGATTATGTTGATTGTATGCTTGAATGATAAATTATTATCTATTGTATTGAAATAGACCCTATGCGCCGTATATTAAACGGATGTTATTTATTAAAAACATGTACCGCGATATTCCATCTTGATTGGGATTGGTATTATATATGTACTTGGAGTTGATTTTTCCGCATTATATAGCGGATGAGACCCTATTGCGCCGCATAATAGCAGATAATATTTATAAATCCCATATACCGCGATATTCCGTATTGGAACGGAATTGGTATTGTGCTAATATCTGTGGATGCAGGGAAACAGGTTGGAGGGATCCAATTGGATTCCTCAATAGTATTGATTTATTTACAGATATTTGTGATATATTCTGTTATCATATGATATATGATGTTTTGGATGCCGTGATTGTTATATTTAGTGCTGTTGCAGCATTGGGCCTATTTTGGAAAATTTAAAAGTGTTAAAGTAACGATTTCGAATGTAAAAGGATTTTTAAAGTGATTTTTGAAAGTATACGTTCAATTTAATTAAATAAACGTTATAATTTTAAATGTTATAAAAATTATGATTTTTGAGAAATATAGTTGAAAATTGATTTTTATGAAAATATGGAGTTAATGATTTTATAAAATAGTTTAAATTGAGATTTTTGAATTTATTATAAAAGCTTCATATAAAAGATTTATAAAATTGATATTTATTAATTGAAATATTGGAATTATAAAACGAGTTTTTATAAATGTTAAAATGAAGTATAAATGGATTTCATAAGTGAACGAAATAAATTGTGAAGTTATAAAATGAATAGATTTTGTAAAACAAAAGATTTATAAGTAATTAACTTATAAATCGGATTTTGGCACTTAAATGAGATTTAAATAGAATTTGTAAATTAAGGGATTTTATAAGTTGAAATCTTTATAAAATTATATAGATGTGAATTTATAAACGTTGTTTTATGAATCCGAAATCGACTTATTTTGATAAGTCAATTATTTTAGATAAAATGTGTAGAAACGTTAAATTTGGTTAACGAAGTATATTCATGATTTTGGACAATGAATAATATATAAAAGAAATGTTTTGGGGAAGCGGTCTTTTAAATAGAAATAAAACGATTTAAAGATGTTTTAAAATCTATTAAGTATCGAAACCATAGATTTCAACATTCATTGTTGAAATAGATGTTTTCGAGAAATAAGGAAAAATGGACTATAACACTGTTGTTATAGTAAATGATTTCCGAAAGGAAGTGTTTTTGTATAGTATTGGGATTTATATATCTATCTTAATTTCGAATCCCTATACTAGTGATTTTGGGTTGTCGTAACAATGTTTTACGCAACATTCGTTTGGACCCAAATAAATGTGTTTAAGAGAATGTTTTCCTTAAAGAATAAAATATATACTTAATTGTGATTTAAATATAATGAATATTTTCCAAATGTTGAAAATAAATAGAGTTGTGAATTACTTATTATTAAATAAGTATGGAAATGTTTTCAAATATGAAGTGAAATGTTTTGAGATTATATCTTTTAAAGATAAATTGAAAATGAATATTTGAAGTCGAATTGAAAATCGTATATCAATAGTTATTTTTGGAAATGTGAATTTACATGAAATTTATAAAGGAAAGGTAAAATTTGTTTTAAAAATAAACATTGATTTATTTTTGAAGTGTGGAAATAAATTTACGGATTTGGAATGTAAATTTGAAGTAAATGGGTAAGGATTTATTTAATTGGTTTAAATGAACCATTTTTAAATGAAAATGAATAAGTATTTGGAGATGTTTTCCAATGTAGAAATTGAAATGGTTTAGAGAATATATCTTTTTAAAGATAAGTTGAAGTGAATATTTGGCAAGTTATTTAATTTGTGGAAGATTAATAAAAAGTGCCTAGTGATTCTTATGGTGCTGAATATTTGTTGGTTTGCTTTGATAGTTAAATAACCGACTATCAATATTTACCTTTAAATGGGTATTTATTTTGATTTGCTTGAATTTGAATGCTACACTTATTTTTAAATAAGCGCTCGTTATTCGGTTTAGTCGGGAGAGGACCTTTGAGTCATAAATCACATTCCGAATAGCGATATGTCGTGATGGATAGCATTTGAAGACCGGTGTTGAAGACCGTATATTTTCGAAAACGGAAGGATTACCGTCGAATGACTCTACATCGGCTAATCTCCGATATAGAGATTTTATCACCCTTTGTGATGGGAAGTGTGGTCGTGATTAGTAAATATCCAGATTGCAAGGGCTTCTTTGGAAGTGCGTTCGGTTCTGTTCGAACCCAGAATGGACTTGTATGGATGTGTGTCTAACATTACAATTTGAGATGTAAAGCTGGTTTCTATCAAATATATTTCTGTTGGTGGCGAAGAATTTATTCTCTTAGCTTAACACCCTTCTCTGAGACGTACTTGCTCAGAGGTTATGTAGTTGATGGTTACTAGTGATATATTCCTAAATTGGTAATGTGGCATACGAAGTGCTGTTGAGCATTTGTTGATCAAAGCGTGGCTTTTGTGAAAAGCGTAGCTTTGTGGACGAGACTTCGTCGAACCTCACACCCTGATAATGGTCAAAACAGGAAAGATGCGGCAAGGTTATTAGGGGATAGCGACCCCTTAGTGTATGTCATTTCCTTCTGGATAAAGGTGGTATTATGGTATGGAGCCCTGATACTTAACCTATGTTGTTGCTGCAAACTTATTATATTTGTGGTTGTTGGTGAATCCCGGGATTCAGGTCGGTTATGACCGGGGGATGGCATATTCGTGTCAGTTGTTACCCAGTTAGGGGTAACCCGGCCTTGTGTTGGCAGAGATCCAGTTAGGTTCCCGGGGCGTCTTTCCAGAGGCGTACCCATGTGGCAATGCGAAGTTCCTTGGCCTGACCATTTGTTGGAAAATCCAAATAAACAATACGAGCCTTGTACGGTTTTAATTGTAGAACCTGCCATCTAATATGGTAGCTATAGTAGGCATACTATAATGGTACCTATGCTGGCTAAGATTAATATTGTACTTTCGAAATGTTTTCCTGCACTTTGCACTTATAGTAATAATATCAAAGAAATTTGCGTAGTAAGCATCTTTGACTATCATAAGGAGAAATCTCCTCCAATTCTGCGTTTGCATTGTGTGTGTGGCAGGAGGCCTTATGGTAGTTACATTTTCTAAAAGCATTGCGGATCTATTTTAAAATATTTCTTTGTTTTTTTTAAAATAAAACTGTTTTAAGTTCTCACACCAGTCCCATGACTGACTTGGAGTTTATTATTCTCTTCCTAAACTCTGGGTGCCCACCAATTTCCACACGGGCAGTCCAGAGTCAGGTTATCAGGTCATTCTGGAATTCAGAAGTTGCTGTGGAGATCTGGAGGCAAGCTGGATGGCTTGGCGTATCAACTAGTATATAGTATTTCTTTTCTGCTGTTTGTTGTTGTAAACTCTGATAATGTAATGTGATGTAATGTAATAACTGGTATAGTTCTTTGTTTAATAAAGATTGTTCATTTATCTATTATATGTTGTTCCGCTGCGATTGTGAGAATCTGTTATTGTTTCTGTTTTCTTCTTCTTTCTTTCTTCTTCTATCTTTTACCTCTTCTATAACCCTAACGGTTCGGTTTTCCGGCCTTCGATTCTCGGTAGTTGATACAGTGGACGTATTAATGTCGACTTTCGTGAGTCGAAAATCCCTTACCTTTACATTTGCTACCAGAGCATATGGTTAAGTGACAACCTTGGCTCTGTTGGGTGTTACTCATTAGAGATAGAGTCAACAGTACTCTAGAATGAGTTTGAGTGTAATAATAGATTTGAGTGCATATTTGTTAGTGAATATGAAATTATTTTATATTGTGATGATTGGTTTGTTGAGTGGTATATGATTCTGGTCGGTATAATCCATACAACTCTAACGATAGGGATCTCTAAACACTCTTACAAAACAAATTCGACACGATATCATTTTAAAATTTGGGTAAATGAAATAATTTTACCTCGATTATAGTTTATATATAAAGGAATAATTTTTCAGAATTATTAAAGTGTATACGAATTGATTGTTTGGTTGTTGAAATGTAAGAATATATATAAGTTATTAAATGATGTTTGAATAATCTAAATAAAAACAATTGTAAAAGAATAAATTGTATAAGCGAAGAATTATTAAGTATGTAATTATAATTAATATGATTTACAATTGTGAAATAATCTTATATATACAATAAGTGAAAATATATGAGAAAAAGATTTATAAATGTGAGTTATAAGTAAAAGGAAATATTTTGAAAGAAGATTAAACACTGAATTCACTACTGTTGCTGGGAAATAATAAGGGTGATGACTGCAGCTTCATCAGTATCATTTTCGAGTTTCTGTGTGATGGATTTGCTACCATAGTAAATTGAAAATTGAAGTTTGGTTGTGGTAAACAAATTCGAAATTAAAATCCAATTTGTAATTGTTGAATATAAGTGAAACGAGTTTTGAACTTATAATATGAAATAATAAAGATTTTACTTTGGTAAAGTTAAATAGAATTTACTTTAGAATTGGAATCTGAATTGGATTTATAAGTGGGAATTTAAGTTAAGTTAAACAAATGATGTTTGAAATGGAATATAACTTAAGTAATGTTGAATGAAGTTGATTTCGATATCGAAGTAAAATAATAAAGTGAATTAAATGGATGTGGACTTGAGTTATATAAATGAAATTCAACCTTATTTATTAAATGAATTAGCAATTGAATTGAACTAATGAATTGAATATTAATCAATCTAATGTAAATGAATTGATATGGAATAGTGGATGTAAGTGTTAATTCATTAAAGCTAATTAAAAGTGATGAACCAAATTGAATGAATGTAAGTGAATTAAATAAATTTGGTTAAGTTGGATATACATTGTTTGTTATATGATTGTTAGTTGATTGTATAGAAATCATATGAAGTTGAATTGATAAAAATGTGAAAGCTAAGTAATTTGATTTGAATGTGGAAGTGAACTAACTTGAATGTAAATTAGTGAATATAAACTAATTGAATAAATGAATGTTAGTAAAATCCAATGTTAATGAATCAAATGTGATTTAAATTGGAAAACCAATTCATTGAATATTACTGAGAAGTGAATGTATATTGATTTGATATGGATTTGTTGCATTTATAGCCTTTGGTTGGATTTGCTATATTGCATATGTAGTTGTTGTAGTGATATATGTTGTATATTGATATTACTTTCATATATACATGTTTCTTATTGTTTGTTGAGTGTTTAGTAGGTGCGGATTTCGCTTGCTTCGCATTTGGAGCTCGCTTTCGCGCTATATTAGCTATATATGCTCGCTAATAATATATAAGGTACATATCTCGGATTACATGTCGTACTTTTACACTTTTTTACCCGCGGGATGTGTAACGACCCGCCTTTTTGGACAGTTTAAACCGACGATCAAATACCCTTGTCGATTCCAAACCATTAAAAGGGCAGATAGTTATTGGGGTAATTAAGAAAAGAAAAGGAAGGGAAATAAAGGAAATGAAACAACACAGAATCTCACAGCGGAAGGCTAAAGTATAATAATAAAATAACAGTTCATGAAGCTGTTAATTAAATGAATACATTTGAAATGAATACATTTGATTATTATTATACAACATTTATCAGAGTTACATACACAGCAAATATCATACAACAATGCAACGGAATGGAATGAATATAATAGTAGTAGATAATATACCAAATCTTCGTCTCCGTCCTCCAAGGAAATGATCTTCAACCTAAACTGAAAACTCAGGACTGACCCGAGCGTAATGAAAAGACAAAACACTCGAGTCAGGACTAAAATATCCTTATGAAAGTTAAATCAATCGTAAATAAATATGAGTGTAACGGCGTCAGAGATGTTTACGGGGTTTGACATCTCCTATCCAGTGTCAACGTGCGTGCAATAACTCAAGAGATGTTACGGGATTTTCCATCTCTCAAGGATCCGTGAAACTATCTACTATATAGTAATGTACGCTAAGTAGATAATGTCTATCAATAATATAAAGTATCAAAATAGCGTTAAGGCGTTACCATAATCCCCCTTAACACATTTTATATTCCCAAAAGCATATACAAGACCGTAGTTTCCCCAAAACCGGAAGTCACCAGAGGGCAATCCATATACTCAAGGTACAAATTAAAACGTAGTGGTCGCGAATAGGATAATCAGTATGACAAGGTACATGAGGCGATACCAACTAGGATACTAGTAGTTGCGTGATCCGGATTGATGTTGGGCATAGCCAGCAGCTACCCCAACACCGCGAGACAACACTCCCAAATCAAGGGGTGCACCCAAATCGCATCACAAATGTAATAGATATGGTATCGAAGAAGTGTGTCCGCTAGAGGTGGCGAACCTCAATGGCCCGGCGCGGCTCCTGTTTTAGTCATGTCAGGGGTCATCCAATAATCGTTCTCTTTCTTCAGTCAACGCGTTCACCAAACCATCCACTTCATTCTGGATCAACACTCCGCGTATAATAGTTATTAAAGTGGTTTCGGTATCGACAGAGAGTATGTCCATATCCGATCCCGGTCTCTTTAATAACTACGTATTATTACACCGTTGGCTATTTTACATTTCAAATCGATTCATAATTGATATCAAAATATCATATTCGCTTCAAAAATCAAATCCATTCAAATATCATCGTATCTTTCAAAATATCAGATTTCATATTTAAATTCAAGATTTAAATATAAACATTTCACCTTATTGACCAGCTTAGGATTTTAGAAAAATAGTTTTAAGTAGTTTAAAAGTAGTTTTAAATAATTAAAATAGTTAAAACACTTAAAATCTTTAAAATGGATTTAAAATAGATAAATTAGTTTAAAATAATTTAAATTGGGTTAAGTAGATTTAAAATAGATTAAAATAGTTTAAGTATTCAAAATGGTTTATATAACAGAGTAATTTGGAAAACAAATTAAAACAGCTTCAAAATCAATCCATTTCAATTATAACTTCCCAATTCAAATCAATTTCAATTTCCATTCTACCGATTCAATTTCGATTTCAATTCAAAACAATGTCAACTTTTACTTCAAATCAATTCAATTCTACATTCACCTTTAATTAATTCAATTTCAATTTATATCGATTTGGAGCTTGATTTCTCAAAATATCAATTTATAACACTTAACAAAATTTCCAACAATATTCAAGTTTAAATCCAAATTCCAAATATGATTCAATTCCAAACTCGATTTCAAAACATCATTTTCATATCACTTTTACTTAGTAATATTCAAAACTCGAAATAATGTTCAATCTTTAAAATAAATAGATTTTCGAAATTCAATCATATCCAAATTTTAAATTTTAAAGTCACAACTTAAATTATTTACCAATTTCTTTTAACCAAAATTTATTTCAACATTCCAACTCAAATTTTCGACAAATTCGATTTCTATAAATTGATTTCTATTTATAACTTTTAAATCAAAACATTTAAATAAATTTTAAATGGACGATTTCAAAAATTATTTATTTAGCCAATTCGGTGTCCGTATATAATTTTCTATCCTATGGCCAAGTAATTTTTTTATTTCAATTAAATGTCAGGAATGAGTATACATTACTTAAATTAATCTCAGTATCATATGTATGCATAACAGGATATATATAAGCAATAAACATCCAAACATTTAAATATCAAACAATAACATCCATCGAAATAAATCATTCAATAGACAATACAATCCATGGCAATTTCATAGTTATCAAGGTCAGGTAATTTAATCGCCATTCAAATTTCAATTTCAATTTAACTGTCAATTTAATTTTTCAACGGTTAATTCAAATAACAAGCTATACGACAATTAAATTCATATCAAACAACGACAAATAACATTCATAGCACTTCATAATGTCAATTTAACTAGCATAAAGATATTTAGTACGGTGTGAGCGTTATAAAACACTCACCTTGATTTTTACGATTTAAATCAAATCGAACGACGTTCGATTTAACCCAAAATTTTCTCTAGCTCCAAATGATTCCAATCCAGTCCCATAGCGAAGAGCTCGTCCATACGATTCCAACGCGACTGGTTTCGCGCGTTTTCGACCTCGTATGAAAAAGATATGTATTTTTGAAGTTACACGAATTTTTAACTTAATAAATATATACAACATTTTATTTAATTTTAACCTAAGCAGATCATCACCGTAGGATCTCACCCCTCAACATCAGGACCGCACCTTGCTTCTCCATCTTCACGTTCGTTCTACAGGCTACAACACGCAACTTGAACCCATCTTCATGAAACTAGGGTTAAATTATGCTCCTTCTACAAGCAATTTGAACACGATCAGGTTACACCACTTCGAAGCCACCGCCTTACTCCACCTTCACCATCAATAGCCTGAAGCTCGGCCGCCCCCTCTGCCTCGAATTGCGTGAAAAACGCAGCAGGTCCAATCTCGATTTCCCGTTGATCCGTGGCTCCGTTTTCGATCATCTCCGTATGGATTTGAAGCTTTCATCGTGCTCTACAACTTTGTAGTTGAAAGTTTTTGCTAATTGCTGATGGATTGAGAGGAAAATGAGGAGGAAGTTTCGAAATTTTCAGGCCATTGAAATGAAAGTGGCGGCTGGTCAAAATGAGTTAGGGTTTTGAGCAAATGAAAGAGGATGGGTCCTTTTATAGAAAATTGCAAAAACACTTTTCACCGAAAATTCTCGAACTCCAAACGAAGCGTGCCGGCAGGCGTTTCTAAGGTTTACCCCACGTTTCGAACGCAATGGAACGTGTTTCGGAAGCTAATTCGATCGTATGTGTGAGTTACGGCAATAAACGATCAATTTTAAATTAAACCGATTAAACGATTTTCTATGCGTTTTGGCTTGCCCCGGACAAACGGTAAATCCGTTTGACTTGAAATTTGAAACCTTACAATAATATCACATTACGGATCCAATGAAACTAGTTTCGTCGAAATCCGAGACCGTTTGAAAAATGACTACCTTTAACTCGCCAAATTAATATTAAACAATTTCAACGCGTTTCGAGCTGCCACGGTCAAACGACAACTCCGATTGCTACGAAAATTGAAATCCGATAATAACTAACTATTACGGATCCAATAGAACTAGTTTCGTCCAATTCTGAGACTGTTCAAAAATTGGCTATTTTTCAAGCGATAATTAAATATTAAAATATTCAATTTTCACAAATAAATTTTAAATTCAGTTTTAAAAGTTCTATAACATCACTATAACTCCAATATGATAAAATAAAATTTTACAAATCATTTTTAATCATATTAAACCCGTTATTTTATTTATCCAATAAATTCCAAATATTTAATTTAGACAATTTCGCTTATCCAATAATTCATTATCTTTTGAAATATTGAAATTGAACTTATAAGATTCAACTTTTAAAACCATTTCAAAATTTAGAACACTATTTTCATTTTACAGTTATTCAATTATTCAATAAGTTTTAAATATTTAATTTAAACAATTACGTGTTCAATATTCAATATTTGATTTCAAATAGATTTTACTTATCAATCAATTACTCTATCATACCAATGAATTCAACATTTAATATCCTATTCAACTATTGATTGCACAGGCATTCACTAAGTAGCTTTTTTTTTCATTACTTGGATAATTATTGCAATTCATTCCAGTTATTATTATTCCAAATGAATTACAAATTTTTTTCTAACATTAAATCACGAAATCTTATTAAATTAGCTAATTTAATTATCGAAAATTTACGGGTCGTTACAGGATGCCTCATTACTTGATGAGATGTATATTTGTAATATATATTGCCATTTTTTTCGGATCGAGCCGCGCAAAGGAGGCTATGGCAAAATTTTCTGAAAATTTAAGGTGTTGGAATATTTTTGAGAAAATTGAATTTTTTTGAAAAGATAACTAAGTATGATTTGGAAACTTAGTAAAGATTTTGAGAAGTTTAACTATTGGATTTTGAGAAAGTTAAACACTTAAGTGAATTTAAAATCTAATTTGAATGGATTCTGTAACTTTTTCTTACTTGGTAATTTAGAGGACGAAATTCTTTTAAGGGAGGAAGTTTGTAACGACCCAGAATTTCTGACATTCGAAATTCGTATATATAATTGATTTTAAATATTAACAAGTAAAATTTGTAAGTCAAATAAATTTTATTTCAAATATCTAGATTTAATTGGATAATTAAATCGATAATTTAATATTTGAAATTACAGAAATAATTGAAAATTGGGTTTAATGTGATTGAAAATGATTTATAAAGTTGTATTAAATCATATTGGAGTTAGAATGATGTTATAGAACTTTTAAAATTGAATTAAAAGTTAATTCGCACAAATTGAATTTTTAATATTAAATTGACGAGTAAAAATAGCCATTTTTCAAACAGCCTCGGATTTCGACGAAACTAGTTTCATCGGATCCGTAATGTTAAATTATTGTATGGTTTCAAATTTCGTGCCAATCGGACTTACGGTTGTCCGGGGCAAGTTAAAACGCACTGAAATTGATTTGAGTGAATTTTAAATTTAAATAATTCGATTCGAAAACTTATCTTTCAAATTTGATCGAATTGGCTCCCGATATATATTCCATCACGTTCGGAATGGGGGTAAAACATTATAAACGACAGGCGGCATGCTTCGTTTGGAGTTCGGAAAAATCTCGGATGAATAGTGCGCGCTAAATTTTCTATAGAAGGTCACATAATTCACAATTTTAAACTCAAATCCTGGCTAGGGTTACAGCCGCCACATACGAAATTAATGGCCGACAATTTCTTATCTTCTCCTCTTAATCTCTCTCGATCTAAACACTTTCAGCCTTCGATTCCTAAATGAAACTTGTAGAGCTTGATGATATCTTTAAATCCATACGGCTACAATAATTTTAAACGAAGTGAATCGATGGCAATTGGCATTCAAAGTCGTGCGTTCGTGCACGAATTCCAAGGCTTTGGGGGGGGGGGGGGTTGAGCTTCCTGATACGGAAGCCGAAGATAGCTCGCGTGATGGGTTTCATCGTGGCGTAACCTGATCGTCGTGGAAGTGGAAGGAGTGGTCGCGATAATTGGATGAAGGGTGGCGGCTATGGGTTATGTTGATGTCGTGCGTGTTTACTGGGAAGGAGATGGAAGAAGAAGAGTGCGGCCTAGATGCTAGGGCTTGAGATCAAACGGCTATGATAATTTAAGGTTATAAAAAAATAAAAATAAATTTGTAAATTATTTATATTTAAATTCGTATAAACTTTAAAAATGTATAACTTGTTCATACGAGGTCCATTTTGGACGAAACGAATTGCGTTGCATTCGTATTGTCGAGCACTATGAGATGGGGCTGGATTGGAGTTGATTGGAGCTAGTGAAAATTTTGGGTAAAATTAAACGCTCATTTAATTTTATTCGAAATAAAACACTACGACTGTTATTGAAAACAAGGTAAGAACTTCTCACTCAATCAAATTTGTTTCGATTTAAATTTTAAATAGTTAGATTTAAAATTGCTTGACTGTGTTGATTGTATGCTTGAATGATAAATTATTATCTATTGTATTGAAATAGACCCTATGCGCCATATATTAAGCGGATGCTATTTATTAAAAACATATATCGCGATATTCCATCTTGGTTGGAATTGGTATTATATATGTACTTGGAGTTGATTTTCCCGCATTATATAGCGGATGATATTTTATAGATCCCATATACCACGATATTCCGTATTGGAATGGAATTGGTATTGTGCTAACATCTGTAGATGCAGGGAAACAGGGTAGCGGGATCCAACTGGATTTCTCAACAGTATTGATTTATTTACAGATATTTGTGATATATTCTGTTACCATATGATATATGATGTTTTGGATGCCGTGATTGTTATATTTAGTGCTGTTGCAACATTGGGCTTATTTTGGAAAATTTAAAAGTGTTAAAGTAACGATTTCGAATTTAAAAGGATTTTTAAAGTGATTTTTGAAAGTATACATTTTATTAAATTTTTGAATTGATTCATTTTAATTAAATAAACGCTATAATTTTAAATGTTATAAAAATTATGATTTTTGAGAAATATAGTTGAAAATTGATTTTTTTTGAAAATATGGAGTTAATGATTTTATAAAATAGTTTAAATTGAGATTTTTGAATTTATTATAAAAGCCTTATATAAAAGATTTATAAAATTGATATTTATTAATTAAAATATTGAAATTATAAAACGAGTTTTTATAAGTGTTAAAATGAAGTATGAATGGATTTCATAAGTGAATGAAATTTATAATTTATAAATTGTGAAGTTATATAATGAATAGATTTTGTAAAATAAAAGATTTATAAGTAATTAAGTTATAAATCGGATTTTGGCATTTAATTGGGATTTAAATAGAATTTGTAAATTAAGGGATTTTATAAGTTGAAGTTTTTATAAAATTATATAGATGTGAATTTGTAAATGTTGTTTTATAAATCCGAAATCGACATATTTTGATAAGTCAATTATTTTAGATAAAATGTGTTGAAACGTTGAATTTGGTTAACGAAGTATATTCACGATTTTGCACAATGAATAATATATAAAAGAAATGTTTTGGGGAAGCGATCTTTTAAATAGAATTAAAACGATTTAAAGATGTTTTAAAATCTATTAAGTATCGAAACCATAGATTTTAACATTCATTGTTGAAATAGATGTTTTCGAGAAATAAGGAAAAATGGACTAGAACACTATTGTTATAGTAAATGATTTCCGAAAGGAAATGTTTTTGTATAGTATTGGGATTTATATATCTATCTTAATTTCGAATCCCTATACTAGTGATTTTGTGTAACAATCCTGTATTTTGTAATTATTTTATTGTATATTTTAATTATTTTAATGTAAGATTTTGATTTAAAAACTTATTTTACTTATTTGAAATGATTAAATTTATTATTTAAATATAACCTTGATTTTTATATGAGTTATAATTCCAAACTTGTGTAAGTTGAATATTTGCCTGAAATGCTGATTTTGGTCAAAATAGTCAAACTGTGACTTTCAACTTAAAATTTTAAAAGTTTAAAAAGTTAAATTTTTTTCTTTTATTATGAAAGTACATAAGATTCTAAGAACACCACTTTTCGTTTCGTTGAAATCGGATGTAAATTGTGAAAGTTATACCCTTTACAATATTGTGCGTATATAGGATTATTTAACAATGACTATTTTAAATTGTATAAGTTACTTCTTCTTTGTTATATTTTACTTTAATATGTGATAATATGTTATATTATGTATATTTTGACTTTTAAGTACTTTTAAAATGATAATATAATTTTTCTAAAGTTCATTTGAATTTATTTCTAATTTTAAAGCCTAGTCTACAATTTTAAGCCATTTTCTTAATTTAATTTTATATAATTAAAATTTATTTATTTATTTTATGCACTCACTTTTATTTGCTGTGTTTTACTTTATTTTATTCATTTTACATGTATTTAAATTTAAGTAAATTTTTCCAAAGTGTATTGAAGTTATTTCTAATTCTTAAGTCAAGTTTTCATTTTCTGTGCTATTTTTCTTATTTTAATCATATCTAATTAATATTTAATTATTAATATTTTGTTTATCTGTTATATTTTCGAATTCTAACTGAAATTTATAAGTGTTTTCAGTTATTTAAGATGTATATGAATATATATAGGAAGTTTAAAAGGTTTGAAAGCAAAGAAACGTAAAACCGTTTTAACGTTTCTTCTTCCGTTTCTTTTCCAATTAATAGATTTAATTTACTTTGACCATTCCTTTCTTTATTGTAGCTGTGCATTTCTTACCTCATTTTCACGTGAAAACATTCCTCTCCACTTCATTTTTCATGGCTAGAAAGGTTTGGTAATGGCTCCTCTTTTCCTCTTCTTTTTGCTCTTCTTTTTCCATTATTTTCTTATATTTTGCCTTGTTTTCTCATGTGTATTGCTTGGCATCTCCTCCATAGCCATGACCACCACCTCCTACACCTCTTCCCTGCCATCACCACCATCTACCCCATCAGATCTGACCATGGTCGAACCCCTTTTGATGGTCAAACCCCTCAAATTACAACCTAGATGCCTAGATCCATGCTTATTTGAACTCTACATGCTCATCCACTTCAACCACCACCATAGCCGCCGCCACTCCCCAGACCTGACCACAACACACACCGCTCCAACCTCTGTCCAGTCATGGTGCACCCACAGGCCGAGCACACTTCCATGGCCGAGCCCTCTAGCCAACCAAAACTCCATTTGTTTGCCTAAGACCCTTCACCTCTTCATGTATGAAACTCCACCTTGCTCATGACATGAACCCGACCCATGCTAGCCTAGACCTGAGCCAAAACTTAACCAAATCTGAAACAAACTATACCCTAGGCCGTGACAAAGGTTTGAGGAAGCAAGGCAAAAAGTTTGGCAATTCGTTTCTCTTTTATATCAAAGTTATTGCATTTTAAAGTCGTATTGAATTGTGTTATTTTGATTGTTTGTTTTGGGTTGTACACAATGGTTGTAGCTTGGATTCGCTCTCCACTCAAGTCCGTAATTGTGTCATCGTGCTTTGTTTTCTGTTATGCCTTTGGTTTTGACATCTTCAGCAATTAGAGGTGAGTAAAGCTCACACGACATTTATACGTATGCAGTTGTGAAACAACAACAACTGAATGTGTAGAAATATTTATGATGTTATAACTGCCATGTGATTTTATATATATATGATGTTAACATGTTAAAATTTATGTCATATCACCTGTTACATGTCACATCACCTGTTACTATTGTATATTGTTAAACTGTTCATTTTTGATCTGTCTATCACACTGCAAGTTCCCTGTAGGTTAGAAATCACTATGGGTTGAAATGATACATACCCGAACGGACTTTAGAATAAGGAAAAATCATTATGGGCTGAAATGATAGGCCTGAACGGTTTTTAAATTATTCATTTTGACTTGGAATTGCGGGTTTGAAATGATAACACCCGGATTTTCTTTGTAAATTACGGGTTGAAATGATATATTACCCGTATCACTTTTCCTAGTGTAGAAAATTATATACAGACCCGTAGTTAATATATGTTTTCTAAAAATTTTAAAATTATTTAAGAAATATAAATATTAAAACATTTTGATTTAAATCTAATTAAAAAGGATTTTTGTAAAATATTATTGATTTTCTGAATAATTGTAAGTAAAATGAATTAATGAAAAGTTAGAAAATTTTGAACGTAAGTTATTTTGGAAAATTTGATTTAATTATAATTGAAAATTAAATTGAATATGAAATTATGATAAATTTATGATAATTTGAATTTAAATGAATTCAAAGTGATTTTATATCATATTAATGATTTTTGATAAAGTTGAATGTAAAATGAATGAATATTTAAGTTGAAATTTTGAAATATAACTAAAATTGGAAATTTATGAAAATGACTTAAAAGTGAACTTTTAGTTAAGCAAATAAAAATAAAACTAAGTTATATTTGAGAATTTGAACTTAAGTGTTAAGTTGAAATTTAATGCAAGGAACTTAAAATTGAACATTGTAATTTAATAAGTGAATTATTATTAAATCTTGATTTTTGAATGGAAATTTAATTTTATAAAATCATGAACTTGAGGAAAATTAAATGATGTTTATAAATGTGAAAATGTATGATTTTATGAGTTAAAAATGTTTTAAATAAAAAAACATAATTGGTTGAGAAATTATATTGAATATTTGAAGTTAATTGACTGCATTTTTGAAATGCTATTAATTACAATGTAAATGATATTACAGCATTTGTAAACGCTGTAGTTGATGATAATGAACTATAAAGCTAAGTTGAATTAAAAGCTATTATAGCAATCTTTGTAAGTGCTGTAATTTTTGAATTTAACTAAGTTTATTTGAAATTTAAGTAAACCCTATTACAACATTTTAAAATGTTGTCTTTTGTTAAATTGAACTGTTTTGAATGTATCTTTCCGTAGCGTTTTCTAAATACCACGAAAAGTGAATTTTCACTGTTTTGATAAACTTAAGTGAATAAATGAACTTTGAAAGTTGAAAATTTTGGAAATTTAATAATTTAATCTTTAACATAATAACTTCATTTTTATGATTAAAAATGATTTTTTTTGGGAATATAAACTGTTTTGAAATATGAATTGAAATGGTATTTTAAATTGAATAAAATGAATAATGATTTGAAATGAATGTGGTTTTGATATTTTGATATATTAAATGATTGAAATGTGGTTTGAAAAGATATGATATTTTGATATATTAAAATGATTTGAAAATGGAGTTTTGAAAGATATGACATTTTGATATTAAAATAATTTGAAAGGAAGTGCTGAAAGATAAGATATTTTGAACGTAGTTTTGAAAGGTTATGATATTTTGATATATTAAAATGATTTGAAAGGAAGTTTGAAAGGATATGATAATTTAATATATTGAAATGGTTAGAAATGACTTGATATTTATTTTGATAAATATTTGAATCGAAAGATATGGTATGATGATATATTGAAATGGTTTGGAAATAATTTAATCTTTATTTTGATAAAGATTTGGGTTGAAATGACATTTTATTAGTGAAGTATAAAATATTGTTTTAAAGTTATAATTACGGGTTATAATAACGATTGGTTGTTAAAGAGACCGGGATCGGATATTGTCTTATAGCCGGCCAATACCGAAAATCACTTTAACAACTGTGTACGTGGTAGAGATTCCAGAATGAAGTAGGATGGTGGCAACGTTCTCGAGGTATATTACGTGGGCCCAACTCCCGTGAGTTGGCATAAATGACTAAAACAGGAGCTATACCGGGCTACACAAAGGGTCGCACCCTTTCATCGAGCATGCTCCATCGGAAACCATTCTATTACTTTTGCGATTCGATATGTGGCACCACTTTGATTCGGGGGTATTGTTCGAGGTGGGCGGAAGCTGCTGGCTTGCCGTCACCACCGGTCCGGGAGTGCAAACGGTGTATCCACCCTGGCATTGCCTCGCGTGCCGCGTCATATCCTTATATCGAGCCCACTACGATTTTGGTTTTAAAGAGCCGACCGCGTTAAGGTTCACCATCCCCTTAACGCTATTTCTATATGATTATACTTTACTGATTAGACACTACCGTATATAGCGTATATTACTACATAATAAATAGTTTAACGGATCCTTAGAGGATGGGCGGTTCCAAGCATCCTTTAAATTACTGATGCATTTTGTTACTGTTCACTTGAGTTGATTTACAGTTTATAAGTATTTATGTCCTGACTCGAGGGTTTTGTGTTTTGCTTTACGCTCGGGTCAGATTGAGTGAGTTAGCATTCCAGATTCACCTTCGGCGTTGGAGCTTTCCTTGAAGATCCAGCCATCTATTTTGTTTCAGTATCCAGTGGTTCGGTGATGTATCTGATTTGTACCTGATGTATCCTGCTACTCTTCTGTTGTATCTTATTTGACTCTGATGTATCTCATATTTATATAGTAGCTTCATGAACTACTATCTCTTTTTCTTCCGTTGCATTTTTATATACTGTGTATGTGATCTGTGATTTTTATTTACTGTATATATTCTGAGATTTGCCAAATTTTTATTTACAATGCGGTATTTTGAGCAATTCAATTCCGGCATGAGTGTCTACCTATACCCTTATAATGGATGCGAATGGTTGAAAATATCGGATCGTTATATTTTGGCTTGTCGTAACGATGTTTTACGCAACATTCGTTTGGACCCAAATAAATGTGTTTATGAGAATGTTTTCCTTAAAAATAAAATATATACTTAATTGTGATTTAAGTATAATGAATATTTACCAAATGTTGAAAATAAATAGAGTTGTGAATTACTTATTATTAAATAAGTATGGAAATGTTTTCAAATATGAAGTGAAATGTTTTGAGATTATATCTTTTAAAGATAAATTGAAAATGAATATTTGAAGTCGATTTGAAAATCGTATATCAATAGTTAATTTTGGAAATGTGAATCTACATGAAATTTATAAAGGAAAGGTAAAATTTGTTTTAAAAATAAACATTGATTTATTTTTGAAGTGTGGAAACAAATTTACGGATTTAGAACGTAAATTTGAAGTAAATCGGTAATGATTTATTTAATTGGTTTAAATGAATCATTTTAAATGAAAATGAATAAGTATTTGGAAATGTTTTCCAATGTAGAAATTGAAATGGTTTAGAGAATATATCCTTTTAAAGATAAGTTGAAGTGAATATTTGGCAAGTTATTTAATTTGTGGAAGATTAGTAAAAAGTGCCTAGTGATTGTTATGGTGCTGAATATTTGTTGGTTTGCTTTGATAGTTAAATAGCCGACTATCAATATTTACCTTTAAATGGGTATTTATTTTGATTTGCTTGAATTTGAATGCTACACTTATTTTTAAATAAGCGCTCGTTATTCGGTTTAGTCGGGAGAGGACCTTTGAGTCATAAATCACATTCCGAATAGCGATATGTCGTAATGGATAGCATTTGAAGACCGGTGTTGAAGACCGGATATTTTCGAAAATGGAAGGATTACCGTCGAATGACTCTACATCGGCTGATCTCCGATATAGAGATTTTATCACCCTTTGTGATGGGAAGTTTGGTCGTGATTAGTGAATATCAGGATTGCAAGGGCTTCTTTGGAAGTGCCTTCGGTCCTATTCGAACCCAGACTTGTATGGATGTGTGTCTAACATTACAATTTGAGATGTAAAGCTGGTTTCTATCAAATATATTTCTGTTGGTGACGGAGAATTTATTCTCTTAGCTTAACACCCTTCTCTGAGACGTACGAGCTCAGAGGTTATGTAGTTGATGGTTACTAGTGATATATTCCCAAATTGGTAATGTGGCATACGAAGTGCTGTTGAGCATTTGTTGATCAAAGCGTGGCTTTTGTGAAAAACATAGCGTTGCGGACGAGACTTCATCGGGCCTCACACCCCGATAATGGTCAAAACAGGAAAGATGCGGCAAGGTTATTAGGGGATAGCGCCCCCTTAGTGTATGTCATTTCCTTCTGGATAGAGGTGGTATTATGGTATGGAGCCCTGATACTTGACCTATGTTGTTGCTGCAAACTTATTATTTTGTGGTTGTTGGTGAATCCCGAGATTTAGGTCGGTTACGAACGAGGGATGGCATATTCATGTCAGTAGTTACCCAGTTAGGGGTAACCCGGCCTTGTGTTGGCAGAGTTCCGGTTAGGTTCTCGGGGCGTCTTTCCAGAGGCGTACCCATGTGGCAATGGGAAGT
Source organism: Allium cepa (assembly GCA_030765085.1). Taxonomy (NCBI): domain Eukaryota; kingdom Viridiplantae; phylum Streptophyta; class Magnoliopsida; order Asparagales; family Amaryllidaceae; genus Allium; species Allium cepa. The sequence continues at coordinate 674,436,452 of CM060929.1, read as the reverse complement.
TCCTTGGCCTGACCATTAGTTGGAAATCCAAAGAAACAATACGAGCCCTGTACGGTTTTAGTTGTATAACCTGCCATGGAATGTGGCAGTAACCTGCTATTGAACATGGTAGCTATAGTAGGTATAAGTACGGAATGCCTATGCTGGCTAAGCTTTATATTATACTTTCGAAATGTTTTCCTACACTTTGCACTTATAATAATAATATCAAAGAAATTTGTGTATCAAGCATATTTGACTATCATAAGGAGAAATCTCCTCCGATTCTGCATTTGAATTGTGTTCTTGTGCGGGAGGCCTTTCAACTGCAAGAACGTCAAACACATCGAGATCCTCAAGTTCAACGGTGGTGATCGTCTAATTCGCGACGAGGAGTGAGCTAGGAGCTTGCGTTTATAGCACGTTCGCACACGTTTTTCTATGCAATGGGAGGGCCAAGCTTCATCATGTCTTGGCCGTGGGTGAGTCTCGAGTAGGCACTTCAAATGGTGGAGCTTGATCGCTGTAGAGGTTATCGATGGAGGCCGTGGCATTAGGGTTTTGGCGACGGCATATGGGTTCGTTCGCGTTTCACTGACCTGGGTTGTTCACGCGCGTGGGAATAAAGGAAAGTGCGGCCCTGATCTACTGAGTTGAAATCCAACGGTCCAGAATGGTTTAGATTTAAAAATAATAAAGAAAATTGTAAATATATATATATATATATAAATTCGTTCGAACTTTAAAATTGCCTATCACTTTCATACGAGGTCGAAAATTCACGAAACGAATTGCGTTGGAATTGTATTGTCGAATCCTACGCGATGAAGCTAGATTGGAGTTGATTGGAGATAGTGAAATTTTTGGGTAAGATTAAACGCGCGTTTAATTTTATTCGAAATAAAACACTGTGACTTTTATTGGAAGCAAGGTGAGAAATTTTCACTCAATCGAAATTGTTTCGATTTAAATTTTAAATAGTTAGATTTAAAATTTGCTTGATTGTGTGATTAAATGATAAATTATTATCTATCATTGTTGAAATAGACCCTGTACGCCGTATATTAAGCGAATGTTATCTATTAAACACATATACCGCAATATTCCATCTTGATGTGAAATTGGTATTATATATGTACTTGGAGTAGATTTTCCCGCATTATATAGCGCATGAGACCCTATTACTCCGCATAATAGCGGATAATATTTTATATGAACCCATATACCGCGATATTCCGTCTCGAAATGGAATTGGTATTGTGCTAACATCTGTGGATGCAGGGAAACAGGTTGGAGGGATCCAACTGGATTCCTCAACAGTATTGATTTATTTACAGATATTGTAATATATTCTGTTATCATATGATATATGATGTTTTGGATGTCGTGATTGTTATATTTAGTGCTGTTGCAGCATTGGGCCTATTTTGGAAAATTAAAAGTGTTAAAGTGATGATTTTCAAATTTAAAAGGATTTTAAAGTGATTGTTGAAAGTATACGTTTTATTTTTTTTTTGGCATGGCCGACGGTTTTATAGTGGACCGACCACTTTTATTACGAACGTAATAAGGTTGAAGTACAGGAGTAAGGTAAAGACACCTTAGCTACTATGAATGAGAAATAAAATAATACAGCACAGGAGCATGACAGACATGTCACTACTACTAGAAATATATATCAAGGCTAGTTCTCCTCCGCAGAGGAAGAATCACCATCTCCCTTGCCCACCACGGAAGATCCACCCCCAAGAAGACCAAAAAAGGGGCGAAACAGAACAGCAAGAGAGGGATCATAACAGTCAGTGTCAGAAGAGTAAACATAAGATCTGTCCCAGGCAGAATCAGCTAGAAGAGTGGCATTAATCTCAGCAAACTTACCATCGATGTCAAGAACCAAGGAGTCACCAGAAATACAATAATAAAGGCAACGCAGATCCAATAAATCATCAGATATATATCTAAAATAGGTGTCATCCACAGGGTTGAATCTCATATCAGAACGAAGGTCAACCCAACTATGTTCAGACTCAGCCCAAACAACGTGCGGCAGAGAGAAATCTGGAATAGCAGGAAGAACTGAAGGAACATCACCAGGATCTGGGGAAGCAGGACTCACTAAGGAAAGTGATGGTCCAGAGGCAGTAGCAACCGAAGAGGCTTTGGGAACCCATTTTCTAAGCGGAGGCCGAGGCAGAGGCAGTAGCAACCGAAGTACGTTTTATTGAATTTTGAAATTGATTCATTTTAAATAAATAAACGTTTTTAATTTTTTATGTTATAAAAATTATGATTTTTGTGAAATGTAACCAAAATGTGACTTTTTCGAAATAAGTAGTTGATTAATTTATAAAATGGTTCAAATTGGGATTTTTGAATTATTATAAACGGTTTATATAAAAAGATTTATAAAATTGATATTTATAAATTAAAATATTGGAATTATAAAACGAGTTTTTATAAGTGTTAAAATGAAGTATAAATGGATTTCATAAGTGAATGAGATTTATAGATTTATAAATTGCGAAGTTATAAAATGAATAGATTTTGTAAAATAAAAAGATTTATAAGTAATTTACTTATAAGTTGGATTTTGGCATTTAAATGAGATTTAAATAGAATTTGTTAATTGAGGGATTTTATAAGTTGTAGTTTTTATAAAATTATACAGATGTGAATTTATAAACGTTGTTTTATAAATCCAAAATCGACTTATTTTGATAAGTTAATTTTTATAGCTTATTAAAGGAAGTGTATTCACGATTTTGGACGGTGGATAATCCTTTAAATTAAATATGAAGAAGTGTTGAATTTGGTAAATGATTTATATTCATGATTTTGGATAGCGAATAATATATTAAAGAAATGTTTTAGGAAGTGATCTTTTAAATAGAATTAAAATAATTTAAAGATGTTTTAAAATGTGTTAAGAATCGAAACCATAGATTTCAACATTCATTGTTGAAATAGATGTTTTCGAGAAACAAGGAAAAGATGGACTATAACACTGTTGCTATAGTAAATGATTTTCGAAAGGAAATGTTTTATATAGTATTGGGATTTATATATCTATCTTAATTTCGCATCCCTATACTAGTGATTTTGGGTTGTCGTAATGATTTTTTACGTAACATTCGTTTGGACCCAAATAAATGTGTTTAAGAGAATGTTTTCCTTAAAGAATAATATATATACTTAATTGTGATTTAAGTATATTGAATATTTTCCAAACGTTGAAAATAAATAGATTTGTGAATTACTTATTATTAAATAAGTATGAGAATGTTTTCCAATATGAAGTGAAATGTTTTGAGATTATATCTTTTGAAGATAAATTGAAAATGAATATTTGAAGTCGATTTGAAAATCGTATATCAATAGATATTTTTGAAAATGTGAATTCACATGGAATTTATAAAGGAAAGGGAAAATTGTTTTAAAAATAAACATTGATTTATTTTTGAAGTGTGGAAATAAATTTACGGATTTGGAACGTAAATTTGAAGTAAATCGGTAAGGATTTATTTAATTGGTTTAAATGAACCATTTTTAAATGAAAATGAATAAGTATTTGGAAATGTTTTCCAATATGAAATAGAAATAGTTTAGAGAATATATCCTTTTCAAGATAAATTAAAGTGAATATCTGGCATGTTATTTAATTTATGGAAGATTAATAAAAGGGCCTAGTGATTGTAATGGTGCTGGATATTTGTTTATTGGCATTGATAGTTAAATAACCGACTATCAATATTTAGCTTTAAATGGGTATTTTTTATGATTGCTTGAATTTGAATGCTACACTTATTTTTAAATAAGCGCTCGTTATTCGGTTTAGCCGGAGAGAGGACCTTTGTGTCACAAATCTCATTCCGAATAATGATATGTCGTAATGGATAGCATTTGAAGACCGGTGTTGAAGACCGGATATTTTTGAAAACGGAAGGAAAACCGTCGAATGTCTCTGCATCGGCTGATCTCTGATATAGAGATTTTATCACCCTTTGTGATGGGAAGTCCGGTCGTGATTAGTGAATATCCGGATTGCAAGGACTTCTTTGGAAGTGCCTTTGGTTCCGTTCGATCCCGGAACGGACTTGTATAGATGTGTGTCAGACGTTACAATTTGAGATGTAGAGCTGGTTTCTATCAAATATATTTATGTTGGTGGCGGAGAATTTATTCTCTTCGCTTAACACCCTTCTCTGAGACGTACGAGCTTAGAGGTTATGTAGTTGATGGTTACTAGTGATACATTTCCAATTTGGTAACGGGGCATGCTGAGTGATGCTGAGCATTTGATTGATCAAAGCGTGGCTTTTATGATAAAGCGTAGCTTTGTGGACGAGACTTCGTCGGACCTCACACCCCGAAAATGGTCAAAACAGGAAAGATGCGGCAAGGTTATTTGGGGACTGCGCCCCCATAGTGTATGTCATTTCCTTCTGGATAGAGATGGTATTATGGTATGGAGCCATGATACTTAACCTATGTTGTTGCTGCAAACTTATTATATTTGTGGTTGTTGGTGAATCCCAGGATTTAGGTCGGTTATGACCGAGGGATGGCATATTCGTGTCAGTTGTTACCCAGTTAGGGGTAACCCGGCCTTGTGTTGGCAGAGATCCGGTTAGGTTCTCGGGGCGTCTTTCTAGAGACGTACCCATGTGGCAATGGAAAGTTCCTTGGCCTGACCATTTGTTAGAAAATCCAAAGGAACAATACGAGCCTTGTACGGTTTTAGTTGTAGAACCTGCCATCTAATATGGTAGCTATGGTAGGCATACTATAATGGTACCTATGCTGGCTAAGTTAATATTGTGCTTTCGAAATATTTTTCTTTGCTTTGCATTTATAGTAATAATATCAAAGAAATTTGCATAGTAAGCATCTTTGACTATCATAAGGAGAAATTTCCTCCAATTCCGCGTTTGCATTGTGTGTGTGGCAGGAGGCCCTATGGTAGTTACATTTTCTAAAAGCATTGCAGATCTATTTTAAAATATTTCTTTATTTGTTTTTAAAAATATTACTGTTTTAAGTTCTCACAGCAGTCCCATGACTGACTTGGAGTTTATTGTTCTCTTCCTAAACTCTGAATGCCCACCAATTTCCATATGGGCAGTCTAGAGTCAGGTTATCAGGTCATTCTGGAATTCAGGAGCTGCTGTGGAGATCTGGAGGCAAGCTGGATGGCTTGGTGTATCAACTAGTATATAGTATTTATTTTCCGCTGTTTGTTGTTGTAAACTCTGATAATGTAATGTGATGTAATGTATTAACTGATATAGTTCTTTGTTTTAATAAAGATTATTCATTTATCTATTATATGTTGTTCCGCTGCGATTGTGAGAATCTGTTATTGTTTCTGTTTTCTTCTTCTTTCTTTCTTCTTCTATCTTCTACCTCTTCTATAACCCTAACGGTTCGGTTTTTCGGCCTTCGATTGCTCGGCAGTTGATACAGTAGACGTATTAATGTCGACTTTCCTGAGTCGAAAATCCCTTGCCATTACAGTTTTAGTCAAATTAAGCTGACCCGAGGGGGTCAGGGCTACGTTCATACCTTATACAGTTGCATTCGCCAAACCATCCTATTTCGTTCTGGATTCTCCGCATCGTACACAGTTGTTAAAGTGGTTTTTGGGTATTGGCAGAGAGTATGACAATATCCGATCTCGGTCTCTTTAACAACCAAACGCTTATTTCACACCGGTTGGTTCTTTTACATTTCCAAAACCAATTCATAATTGATATCAAAATACATATTCACTTCAAAATCATACTACTTTCGAAATCGTATTCACTTTCAAAATCATTATTCACTTTAAATCATGTTTGTTTTCAATATCATAACCACAAAATAGGATAAACCATCATATCAAAATATTCACATTTAAATCAATTAAATCTAAATCATAACAGTTTCAACTTTAAATAGTTTGGATATTCAAAGTTTTTTATATATTGGAATAATTATATATTAAAAATAATTTATACGTTAAAATATATATTAAAAGTTGTTCATAAATTTAAAATAATATATATTAAAATAGTTTATATATTAAAAATAGGTTATAGATTAAAATAGTTTAAATATTAAAAATAATTTATATATTAAAATAGGTACAGGTTAAAATAGTTTATATATATTAAAATTAGTTTATATATTAAAATAGGTTATAGATTAATATAGTTAATGTATTAAAATTAATTTATATATCAAAATAGGTTATAAATTAAAATAGTTAACGAATTAAAAATTATTAATATATTAAAATGGTTTATATGAGAAAATCAGTTTATATGTTAAAAGAGTTTATATCGAAAATAGTTCTAATTTTCTTCCAATTTCACAAATCAATTCAAATCAACTTTAGTACAAAAATTCAATTTAAAATCAACCTCATTTCAACGATTTCAATTCAAAAGGGCTAAAGGTTTCAATTCAAATTCTCATAAAAAAGCATTTCAATTTATATCGATTTCAATTCCATGTTTGAACTATAAATTTAAACCGCTTCAAATTGAATATGTTTCAAAGTTTTAATATTCAAAAGTTTATAGTAACTCAATTTAAGCGGATTCAAAAATTAAGTATTTAAATCATTTAATTTAACCAATCCGATGTCTGTATATAATTTTCTACCATATGGTCAGGTGATACAGATATATTTCATTTCAACCTGTAATAACTTAATTTTATGGGTATATATCATTTCAACCTGCAATTCCGAGTAAAATTCAAAATCCATAAAATGGCTCAAATTAATCATTTTAGCCCATAATGATTTTTGCCTAATCTATAAGATAGTTCCGGTATGTATCATTTCAACCCATAGTGATTTCCTAACAATAACTAAGGGAACTTGCAGTGTGATAGCAACATATAAAATAAATACAATATCTAATCAGCCAAATATCAACAACTAAACATCCATCACAATCATCATTCAAATCAACCAATAAATCACAACAAATAAACTGGTTATCATTATCAGGTATTTAACTGGCAATTAAATTCAATATTAATTTAAATGGAAATTCAATTCAAATAAACTCAAATTAAATTTAAATGACAATTTAAAATACCAAACAACAATCAATTAATTTCTAACACATAATAAATTTAATTTAATCAACATAAAATGATTTAGTATTTGTGAGTGGGTTAAATAACTCATCTTTGGTTTGTCGTCGATTTAAAATACATACAAAGCCCAAAAATTTAATAGCCTCAGAATGCAGCCAAACCAGTTCCATAATATCCGAAATTCCAATACGATCGCAATGGAGCAAATCGCGCTTGAATCCGAGCTCGTATGAAGAAGTTATCGATGTTAGAACGTTTTAAAATTTAAATTAAAAACAAAACAAACAAAAGAGCGGTTTCGTAATTTCTAACCATGCAAATCCTAGTTGTCGAACACGATCAACAACCCTAGCCTAGCTCGAACAGCTGCGTCCTTTGTGAGCTTGCCGTCGATGATCCAGGAGTCGTCGCCCAAATCAGATCACGCCACGCGACGCCCCAGGCCCAGGCGCCCCCTTAGGCAACGTGCGCCAACCTCCGGCTCCGCCCCTAGACCCCACCATCGTGTCCAAAAGCTCATGAATTTTGGTGAACTCCATGACAATTTCGTCCAACCAACCGTATGGAGCGACTCCATACGTCATGCTCAACACCGTAACAACATCTGATCGTCGTAAAATCGACGATCCACCGTCAAATAACAAACCCTAGTTTCGATGGCCGAGACTTCTTCGCCAATTTCTGGCCTATCCAAGACTCAAATTGAAAAAAAATTGCAGTAGTATATTGCGCTCGTCAAGAACTTTCCAACAATATATAAATTTCTAAGGTTCGGAGAGTTTGAATTTTTGAAATTGGAATTAGGGTTTTGGGTTGAAATTATCTGACATTTGAGGAGGAACAGGTAAGAAGTTGATGTACGTACAGAATAAAATGAAAGGCTGCTAGGGTTAGAGAAAATTATTTATATAGACAGAGATGGATAAAAAGAATGGACAATTCGAATTGGTTCGAAATGATAACATGACCCGACATGCTCTGTCTCCGAAACGAAAGTGGGTCATCCAATACATCAAAATATATGTTTTTGATATTTTAAAACTCAATCGAACTAGTTTCAAACCCTAATTCCATTGTATATTGAAGTTAGCTTTTTAAAATCAAATTAGTTTAATTGAATCCATTAAATTGATTTCTATGCATTTCGAGCTCGCACGATCAGACGATAAGTCCGATCGCAATGAAACTTGAAATCCTACAATAATTCACTATTACGGATCCGATAAAACTGGTTTCGTCGAAATCTGAGACAGTGGCCAAAATGGGTAATTTTCACGTTAATTAAATAAATAATTATTAAATTAATTTAATCAATTTTAAATTCAATTTTTAAAATTTAAGAATATTCATCATTTCTGATTACACAAAATTTATGATCTTTTTAAAATAATTTTCCATGTCAAATTCAATATTTAAATATTGCACTAATTACAATGTTCACTTACAACTGTAATAAATTCATTGATTATAATTTAAATTCCAATAGATTCATTTATTTTTATTTGCATTCTTATTATTCAATCAACAATACCCTATGAATTTTATTAATATAAGTTTAGATTTTATTACATCCATTATTTTATAGTTATCATCTTTTACCATATTAATTATAATATTTCAATTTCGTTAATTCCACAAATTACCAATTTAACTCCTTATTCGCAATTATAACTAAATTAACTTTACACGTAGCCACCCAATAGGCCACTCTAGCAATCCAAGGAGAAGACTTTCCACTAGTGGCGTTACGTCATACTGGCTATAAATATGTAGCAATCCCAAGGTGCAAGGATCTTTTGGCATGAAAAAGAATTAAGGCAAAAATAATATTGTACTTTCCTAAGTAGAGCTCTATTTACAAACCCATTAATGGAGAAAATGCATAAACTCAATGCATTAAGCCTCTCAGCTAGATAAAAGTGACTAATAAGGAAAGGGCAGTGGATGTAGGGACTTTGGCCCGACCTACTATAAAAGTTTCGGTGTTATTTACTTTCTGCACTTTACCATCTCTACATTTGCTATCTGACTTTACGGTCCAACGTTTCATAACCTAAGCGTGATTAAATCACATATCGGTAATCTCTTCGTTGGTTTCAATATTCCAAATAGCTTCTAGAGCTATATCTTCGGACCTTGGGTGTTGGTGTGAACAAAATTTTTCACTAACAACCCACTTCTGAAATCATGATTTAAATATTATATGAAACTTCCATTAAATTTCAAGATCACTAATGTAACAACCCGTATATTTAGCGATTGTATATTTAAATATGGTATCGTTAGTCAGATTTTAGTCCGAAAAGTTACTTTTCGCAAACAGTCGAATTGGGACTCGAGGCCCCTTGCATTGAGTTCAAAATGCCGTTTGCAACCTTTTTGAGTATAAGCTTCGATATGTTTGGAGTAAGTTGATTTTTGCTACTTTTTCTATAGGGCTTTGGGTTTGGGTTCAGCCCATTTGCCCAATTCTGGTTATATCAACCCAACCCCTCTCCACTTCTCTTCATTCATTCCCCATTTCCTAACTCTCTCAAGCTCAAGAGAATAATGGGGGAAAAGATTGAAAATTAGAATTCCTAAGCCCTAGTTCCTTTACAAACTCAAATTCTTACTCCAAAAATCAAGGAGAAGTCATTGGTAAGCCTTCTTTTCATCTTCTCCAACTCTTTTCTTCTTCTATTTCAGAAATTTCCTAAACCTAACTTAGGAAATGTTTCTCTTTTAAGCTTAGATTCAAGCTCCTTGAGTTGGGATTGAAGAGTGGTTGATCCTCCTTTGTTTTCAAGCTTCTCCTTCCTTGTTTTTGTGTAAAAATGTGAGATTTTTATCTCACATCTATGACTATAATTATCTTTGGTTGTTAGTATGAATTCCTAACACCTCTTCATGTGAATTTTCTCTTGATTTGGATTGGTTTTGTGAATATTCCAATTTTTGGGTTTTTAAGTCAAATTTGTGTGAAAATCCTTTTATGGATGTTTGATCATGCTTTTGGTGACGCATCGAGGAGCATATAGGTCCGGGTTGCCGATTGGCATAAACCCTTAGAGCCAATGTTCGTCCGGTTGCAATTTGAAAGAGTTTGCTCTTCATTTGGATAGGCTGAAAAACAACCCAGGCATGATTCAGTCGACTGAAATCTCTATTCAGTCGATTGAATCTGGAACCCGAAAGTTTCCAGGCATGATTCAGTCGACTGAAATCTCTGTTCAGTCGACTGAACCTGGAAACAAAATATTCCCAGACATGATTCAGTCAACTGAAATCTCTGTTCAGTCAACTGAATTTGCTGTTTCAGTCCACTTTGCCTTTTGGGATTGAAATTCCAATTCGAATCGATTCGTGATGATCCTATTTGTTGTTATCATTTATTACGACTTTGATGACTCCTTTTTAGTGATTTTTGAATATCCAATTTGATGGATTCTTTATCGGTTTAATTGGATTTGATTCACGTCTTCGAATGTGAATTTTAATGATTGATTGTTTCTATAATCATTTTTGTGGTTTGTCACTTAAAAATACAAAGGTTTCTATACTAGTAGTAAATATTCAAACTCTTTATCAAACATGATTTAAATTCTATTTCCGATATCAAACTCGTTTATAAAACTATTTTCCAATCTACTAGTATATACAAACCTTTACCTCACTCGTATGAGAAATCTAATTAAACGACTTAGTAAAACAAGTGGTATGAAACGCTTTCGTTTACTTCGTCGGTTAATTCTTGAACTTGTTCGATTGAATCTCTTGTGACAATTTTCGAGTGAAAATCTACAATTTGTTCGTAAATAATTAAGTTAAGCCAGTGGTTATGGGACATGAAGCTAATTCATTTATTTACTAGCTTAGTGTAATTTACACTTGTCGATCAATGATGATCATTTTGTGATTTAGACTAGCAATGTGCGATGTCTCTTTGTCTGCGATGGAGACTAAACCCCGTTTTTAGTGGAGCTTCGGCTTGGTGGGGTAGCGACCCATGGTCTTCGGACCGTTTTAGTGGAACTTCGGCTCAAAGATCTTCGGACCGTTTTAGTGGAGCTTCGGCTCAAAGGTCTTCGGGCCGTTTTAGTGGAGCCTCGGTTCAAAAATTGATGGTTAGCAACCATGGAATAGCGTTCCATTTTGTGATACACGTGTTGTTGAGCTTTAATGCTCCCATTTTAGTGATAGGCCTCTTTCCCCCCTTTTTATTTTTGTGATATCTGGATTTCTAATTGATAACTTCTAGAATTTGTGTTTCATCAACTTTTCGTGATTTAAAATTTGATAAGCTTCATCAATATTTGTGCATTGGTGAATTTGTGTGTCATTAACATTTTGTGATTGACATTGATGTAACTGTCAATATTTTTGGTTTGATGAAAAAAATAAAGAATATGACATTCTTTTCTGTGTTTTGAGATGTTTGAGATATTGTACGATCTTTGTTGTTCTTCAATGTATACTTGTCACAGTATGACATTATTATTATCATACGTCTTAGTCGTATCTCTACTTCTATCTCATTTTTATTTGATATTTATAGTTAGACTGATCTGTTTATTATTTTCTTATTAAATAATACTCGGGTCAGACCGAGATATTACAGGTGCTTCTACTTGACTCCTTATCTGGAATTCTTATCTGACTTTTTGGCTAACTACACTAGATTAGTAGTTTCTGATTGTTATACATTTGAGATATAGACTCCATGATGTATAATTATTCTTTTGTCTAGCACTTGTATCTATTCTTTTGTGATATTGTGTATCTTATTTGACCACTACTCCGATGAACACTTTTATGTGTTATATTTATATCTGTTTCGCCTTTGTGATATGAATTATCTGTGACTGATTTATGTTATGTTTATTTCTGTATTTGTTTCCAAAGATATTATAGCCACCGTGTGGTAGCTTTGAGTTTGTGTCGATGTGTCAGATTTCCTCTTGAGATGAAATGCATGTTATATTATCTGACATATCGAGGCTCGTACAAAGCAATTACACGGATGGTCGCTTCTCAACAGCCTTATTCTCCGCGTTAGTTGACGGCACTACCTCGTACTGTCCTTGACTAGCGTGGGTATAGAGGTGGGGCGTCACAACTAAATTAAGGAGAACCCATGCAAACATCCCATGTTCACTCATCCTTCCCCAAACATTCATTAAATCATTAGACCTTTACATGTAATTCTGTATGAACCCCATCATAAATAAATCATTTAGATCTAAACCGAACCCATACATATAGGAAAATTCGTTTAGAAGGTTTAAGTATTACTTGCTTAGAGGTTTTAGCTATATAGCTTTAGTCTTCATTAGTTTCTTCTCGCTTGCATTTTCGTATCTTATCTTTATTTGCCTTCTTATGCTCCCACCATTAAAAAGTTTCTCTAGCTTTTTATTTTTAGTTTGAATGGAATAAAATGAATGAATAAAAATGAGTTATGTGTATTGTCCCCCAATAAGATGGGCCCGAGCCCCTATACCTGCTTCTATAAATTCATTTCTTTTTAACTTTCTTGTTTATCCTGCCTTTTTCCTTTAATCATCTTATTTTATTAGTTATAAAATTTTACAGTTATTGCATAACCACACCTTAGAAAGGGGGATCAGAATCCTTTCCCAAATAACATTTCATCTTGCACAATGTAATGCAGTACCTTATGTAATAGCTTTTGTTTTCATTTTTAATCTTCAAAAGATCTCCTCTATCAAATATTCCTTATATGGAGTTATCCATGATTCTAAATTATGCAAGGAAGCCTACAAAGGTTTTTCCATGAATTTCCTTTTATAGATGATGAGTTATCTCATAGTGAATTATCCCAATATTCCTCTTCAACGATCGTCTCAAGCTTCATAGCGATGTAGATGTAACTTTCTTAATGCTATTAAAAAGCAGCAGGCTAGTGTTTGTAGCTAAGAATAATGCTTTGTGACTATAAACCTCTTACTAATGTAATATATCATCCTTTGAATCTTCGCCTCCTCATATACCAATGCTATACTTAATTTGTGAATTGATACCACCATATAGATGTACAAGTCTTCTCCTTCCAAAAACTTTGATAGGACAAATGGTTTTCGAAGATGTTTCAACGGTTGTTGAAAAGTAGCTTCACATTCATTCGTCCATTGAAACCTACTTCTTTTGTTCTTAAGGGCATCAAAAAACAATATACACTTGTCAGTTGCTCTCGAGATGAATCTACTCAAAGCGGCAACCTTACCATTTAAACTTTGCATTTTCCTCATATTCCTTGGGACTGTAACCTTCTTCAATGCATAAATCTTTTTTGGTTAGATTTTATATCCCTTAAGTTCATAATGAACCCTAAAAACTTTCCTTATGCAACTCCAAAGAACATTTTAATGGATTCGGTCTCATTTAGTACTTTTAGAGAACATCAAACATTTCTAAAAGGCAACCTATGCGATCTTTTAATCTTCTTCACTTTACCAGCATATTGTCTAAATAAAGCTCCACAGTTCGTCTTATTCGTTCTAAAAATATTTTTTGACCAGTCGTTGGTAAGTAGCTTCATAATTTTTCAAACCAAATGATATAATCTTATAACAATACCCTAAGATATGTAACAAAACTCATGTGTTCTTTATTTGGGATGTGCATTGCAATCTAATTGTATTCGGAATAAACATCCATAAAAAATAGCATTTCAAGTCAGGCTGTTGTATCCATGAGCTAGTCTAGCTATGGAAACAGAAAGCGGTACTATGGTAATGCATTATTCAAATTTGAATAATCGATGCATGTGTGCTACTTTCTGTTAGGCTTCCTAACCATCACTGGATTAACTATGTAGTTTGGGTAGAGTACTGCGTGGATAAAGTTGTTTGCCAATAACTTATCCACTTCTTCCTTTAACACAATGGATCTCAACCCTTTAAATAGGAAATTTTTTCATATCCAAACTACTACATTGGTTATATTACCAATGGCTTCTATTGATCAGATTAAAGCGTAAACTCCTCAAAATCTCCATCCTCCTCCCAATCTCAATCCTCTTTCAAAACCGAACCCTAAGGCTAATAGGCCACTAACGACAAAGACGGATTCTAGCTAGTGGATCGCTGGAGAAATCGCCACCAAGCACTAAGAACCCAACCGTACCAATTCAAGAAAAAATATAATACAAGAGTTAGATATCAGAATGCAGAGACAAGATTGGGAAAGACGATCCCCAATTCAGACTTGGGAATGTAAAGGTTTCAGCTCTAAGAGTAGAGGGAATGGTTCAGGCCAAAGGCTTTCTCTTAGATTTGAACCCGTAGCTGATGATAAAACTAAAATAGATATATTTTGTTTCCTACTTACACGTGCCTATATCCTTGTTCTTCTATCAATTTCTAATTTCGATCTTCCTCCCCAATCTGATATTATAGTGCTGGTATAAACAGCATTTCCGTTAGGATCCAATTCTGAATGATAGTAAATACTAGGACTTTGCAATGTTTGGTTGATCATAATTCGAATTTTATAATTTAAAAATAGTTTATCCATACTTTTGTCCGTATCAATGAGAAGTCTTTTTTTTAGATAATTATTAATAACTATCCTTATCAATCCATAAAAGGGTTCGAGTTTTAGTGTATTGAAATTAGATGAATTTTTTTATTGTTTTCCACTTCTTGTAATTGTAATATTGATTCATAAATATATGAGTTTTTATTATCCTCAAAATTTATGCCATTTTCATGGGCCGATATGTTAAATAATGGTGGTATTAGTTTGCGCTCACCGAATCTTAACTTTGTTGCCCCAATTAACATAAATGGATGAAATGTCATAGCTATGAAGGAGGAGGTCAGATGGATGATGGAAATTAAATGGGATAGTTCAGTTGTAGCATATGTCTTTAGCGAACACCCTCCATATCATCATTTCAAAGCATTTGTAGCCAAAACATGGAACCCATCAGGTAATTTCGAAATTTATCTAAGAAGTAATAGGTTTTTCATTATAAAATTTGCAAATCATGAGGACTGTATCAAAGCCATTAGTGGTGGCCTTTACTTTCTCTTTGGAAAACCTATAATTTTTAGAAAATGGACAAAGAAAGTGATCTTGATAAAGATCTACTGTCGCCTCTACCTATGTGGGTCAGGCTTCCTGATTTGAACCTGAGACTATGGAATAGGGAAGCATTCAGTGCAATTGCAAGTGTAGTAGGCATTCTAATGAAACTAGATAAAAAAATGGCAAACAAAACTTGACTTAGCTATGCAAGAATTCTTGTCGAAATTAAAGCGGATGTCGAACTATCAAATGAAGTCTACATAATAATGCATGATGGGGAAAATCTGATGCAAAGAATTGAATATGAATGGATTCCCCGACGATGCAATACATGTATATGCTTTGGGCATAATCAGGAAAACCGCAATTGTGTAAAAGTATGAAAAGGAAAGGCTTGCACAGAAAAGATATGCACTATGTTGATGAAATCAGTACGGAAAAAGCAATGCACTATGTTGATGAAACCAGTAAAGAAAACAGAGCATGTGATGTAGATACTGTAGAGCCTTTTGAGGAAAATATGCTTTTGAGTAAAGAAGTTGGCAATGAAAACATGGAAAGTACTATTGGATTGGAAAAACTTGATGTTGCAGACAAGGAAATTGGTTTTGAAATCAATGTAAATTCTAAAGTAATTGCAGTTGAAAAAATAGAGAAGAAACTCATGTAAACATGGTAATGGAAGTTGAAAAAACTCTGATAGCCAATGACTTGGACAACAATAAAGCAACAATTATAGATCCAGCAGCAGCAACCGAGACTGCGTTAGTTTCGAAAGAGGCCACTGATAGCATGCAAAAAAATATGGAGCAGCTAAGAGTGAACACTTGCAACAGTCCATACGCTTTATAAGCAACAAAGAATAAAAAGAAACTAAAGCATCTTCTCCATTCTCAAATGCTATGAATGGGATGTTGGCAAAATCTATATCCCTTAAAAATAAGAGTAAAAAGAAAAAAATGTAGAATAAGGCATATAAGTGAAATAATCTCAGCTAATGATGGGGGCAGTGAAGAAATGAAGAATTTAGAAGCAAACACATCTTGGGAAAACCTATATGGGAGGAGTAGCTTAAAGCCCAAGAAAAAACAACGAGCAAGAAAATGGGTAGAAATGCTGCAAAGGATTTTGCATAAAATTATAGTATCCTTTAATAATATTTGTATAATTTTATAGCAACTTTAATTATAGCTTGGAATATAAGGGGATTAAACTCTCCTGAAAGAACGCTAGATTTAACTAGCTTAATGAGTATTTGTAAACCTAGTATAATAGGAATCTTGGAGCATAAATTGGAAGATAGGAAAATTTATGAATATGCAGTTAGAGTATTAAATAACCGGAGTATAATAGATAACGAAAAAATGGAAGGTAATGATAAAATTTTGGTATTATAGGATCCAAATATATGGCAAATTAAGCAAGACTCTATTAACATACAATATATTCACTATACATGTATTAATAGAGGGGGTTACCTTTAGAAGTCACTTTTATTTACACTTCAAATGGTGAAATTGAAAGCATCATGCTTTGGAATCACCTTGAATTATTAAATAATAAAATGAACCCCTTGGATTTTACTAGGGGATTTTAGCACCGCCATGCCCGCTTAAGAAAAAAGAGGGGAGTTCCTATTCCTTATAAAAAATTGGAGAAAGTTAATAAATTTTTATTAACAATAGAATCAACTGAGCCTATTTTTTTGGTAATAAATTACATGGATATCTTGAATTTATAGAAATATACACTGTAAGCTAGGTATAATTTTATTCATTGGGAATTCATAAATATTTTCCCTAATTTTGATTGCAATACTCTTCTTCAAGCGATTAGTGATCTCACTCCAATGCATATTTCTTTTGCAAAAAATAATTTAAATAAAAAAAATGTTCCATTCATATTTCTGAATGAATGGACAACATAAAACACATATAAAGAAGTGGTCAAAAACAGTCTTACGATTTCTGAACAGAGCACAGTCCAGTACAAATTCAGTAATATATTACAATAAACCAAAATTAGTTTGAAAATTTTGAATAGGAATAAACCAAAAACTGAATTAAAAAAATCAATGAGGAATGTGAGAGTTTGCAGAACTTTATAGATAATGATAGCTTAGATTATTCTCAAGTAAATCAATTTTTCCAAACAGATAAACCAGCTAATGCTCTTTATATACAAGCCATGAACATTAGACAAAAAGGTAAAGTAGACTAGTTAACAAATGGGGATGAGATCAGCAAATTATTGTAAAAATGTCTAATAGGAAGCACTAAAATAACATTGGAAAGTTATTTAGCGCCATTGGTAATATAATAAATGATGCTTTTAGAATTAAATCTGAAGCTATTAATTATTATACCACTATATATAACGCTGATAATTATCTAACGAACTTACCGAATATAAAAACTAGATATTTACAACATTCTAATAGTCAGGAAATACTGCTAGCTCCGATAAGCATGGAAGAGATTAAGAAAATCATTTTTAATGCAAATAATAATAGAAGTTCGAGCCCAAATGTGTTTGGAGAATATTTTTATAAAGTACACTGGGAGGACATTAAAATACAATAATTTGAAGCAATAAACAAGTTTATGGTCAATCAGAAAATTTTGAAAAGTATCAATCACACATATATTATTTTAGTACCAAAAGTAAAAGTTCCTAACAACTTTGGAGACTATAGACCAATCTCTTATTGTAATTTTATACACAAAATTATAGCAATAATTCTTTGTAATTTTTTAAATATATTATTACAGAAAATCAATCTGCATTTATTCTAGGAAGTCTCATTTCCGAGAAAATTTTATTATCTCATGAAATGATAAGAAATTTTAACCAAGCAAGTAAAAATGAAATGTGTGCAAAAGTTGATTTGCATAAGGTTTTGATAAAGTAATTAGACAGTTTATATTACATATGATGAAACAACTAGGGTTTGATGAAAATTTTTATGTTTTAATAGAAGAATGTATTAATAATTTTACTTATTCTATACCAATAAATGGTTCTCCTACTGGTTTTATACATAGTAAAAGAGGCATAAGGCATGGTGATCCCCTTTCAACTTATATCTATGAAGTTTTTTCTATATAAATGGAATTAGTAAAATCAAATGAAATATAAAAGCAATCAATAGAACTGAACCAGGTATAGAATATTTACTATATGCAGTCATTTACTATTGTTTTTAAATGAAGATGAAGAAAGTATTAACACCTTGATGAAGATATTTTGAAAAATGAATGAGTATGCAGGTCTAAGAATAAATGAGTGCAAGAGTAATTTATATTTTAACAAAACATGTACAAGGGAATCAGAAATATTTAACATTTTAAAGTTTCAAGTGGGAGAGTTGCCAGTCAAATATTTAGGATTTCCACAGTATGAATTAAATAAATGATAGGGATGTTATGCTGGGTCACTGGATTTAATACAAGGTAGATTAGAGGGACGGTCTAGCAAACTGCTTACATTAGCTGGTAGACTAGAATTAGCTCACACAGTCATCACTGCTATTATCTTGTATTGGCTGCAAACTCACAATATCCCAACAAAAGCAATTCAAAAAATAGGGAAAATGTATGCAAACTTCATATAGAAAGGAAAATTTCATGAAGTCAGCCGGAGAACTGTATGCGAGTCAAAAAAATCAGTAGGCACGGGATTGAAAAATTTCAGCAACATAAGTGCTGCATGCAAATTATTCTATAAATTTTTAGAAGGAAAATCTCTGTGGGCTAACTGGATGAAAGAAAAATACCTTAAAAAGAAATTTTTTTGGACTATGCTAGTGGACAATCATTACTTTTTTACTTGGAAAAATATTTTAAATTGCAGAAAAATAGGAATAAGGTATCTTGAAAGGCAGTTTAAAGATGGGAAGCTAACCGGCTTCTTCTTTGATCCATGGATACATGGAAAATCTCTAATGAATTTGTTGGGATCGGTTAATATATATCGGTTTGGAGACATGAATTCTAAGGTAGACTATATCATTAAAAATCATGCATGGAATACGAATTTAAAATAAGTGGCACAATATTCAAAACAACAATAGGAAAAATAAAAATCAACCCAAGTATTTCAAAAGATAAATGGCAATGGAAATTAAGCTCACAGGGAAAATTCTCATTCAAAAGCACATAAGAAAACATAAAGGACGTTGAAACAGAGGTGGATTGGCATTCTGTCCTTTGGAATAGAAAAAATTATCCAACAATAGAAACTTACGCTTATTTTGCAATTTTGGACAGATTACCTACAAGAGTTAGATGTAAAAAATGGAATACAAAGAAGAAGGCACATGCTTGCTTTGTAAAGAAGAATCAGAAAGTAATGAGCATTTATTTTTTGAGTGTGCATACTCTATGCACATCTGGTCTATTTCAAAAAGAATGCTCAACCTTAATACAAATCAAACAATACAAAATATAAGGAGCATTATTTAATTCATCAAGGAAAAATTCAAGCACAAAGCTAAGAAATTCAATTGGGCAAGTATAATTCTCTCAGCTAATATCTATCATATTTAGAAAGAAAAAATGCAAGGCTTCACAACAACAAAGAAAAGAGCAGTTTGCAACTTTGGAAAGATATAGAACTAGTTAGTCAAATCATATTTCAGAAATTAAACAAATTACAATCGTATGAAAGAAATCGAGTGCAAGAACTATATGAATCAAATAACTATGAGGAACAACTGGAGTTATACTTACAATGTAGGAAATATAATTCTAATATTTCCCATACTAGAACAACTAGAGCTGGCATAGAAGAAAGCAAGGCTGTGTTAAGGGGTGGCCAAATCCAAAACAATATCTGCAATAGAAACAATATCAAGTGAATACATGAATACAAAAACAAAGGTAAATCTGTAGTCTCACCTTAAATGAATGGAATCTACCACTCTGACAAAACACAACCAACCGTAAATCATTCTATGCCTAAGATAGAAGTTTAGAGGATGTTAGATATTATCCTGAATTCAAATGGTAATTATTACCAAAGTAGGCTTAATAACAAAGTGTACACTTATCTGTTTGGAACCAAGGAGAGAGCAGTTATCATTATGAAGTACAAAACCACGGGACTGAATTAAGAGAGTGGGATGCTACCAATCTCGAATACAATTCTACTTAAGGCCGTAAATACCAAGCTCAAATCAAAAGAGACATTTGGAAGGGAAGTAAACATGTATTAAATAACTATAATTTAATTGCTAATACAAATGTAAGTTCTAATCTATCTTTTGATTTACCTGATTTGAGCAGGAAGCGCCGCGATAGCGGTTATACGCCTAAAGAAACTCATCTCTTTCAACAAGGAAACTGCATGCAACTAGGCATCAATAATCAAAGATTAAGAGTTAACATTAACAGAACCAAACTTAGCAACAAATCATGACTTATCTGTTTAAGTTAACAGTGAAAGCAGTCAGCTTCAAAATCAACTAAAGCCAAGTATGAATGAGCATAAGCTATTGGGTATCTACCTTAGCAAATCAGAAGATGAACACTTTGATTCGACTTGGAAGTCGCCGTGAAAGCCAGTATTAAAATTAAAAGTTGGGTTATGCTGTCTTCCTAAGTGCTATACTTTGTTCCAGAACATCCTGAAGCTGCTTACAACTAGAGGAAACTTGGGTTGTCTTCTCAATTGAAGTATTCTCCATAAAATACGAGATTAATACCAAGTCGCCCCAAATCGTTGATGCCCAGGATTTTATTTTTTTGTTTAAAAGAAGTTAGAATGATGCTGGGGTTATTAATAAAGCAATGCGACTGTTAAAGTATGTATTGAAGCGGATTATGTTTTCCTTACCCCTTTTTTTTGGTTTACAGGCCTTGGGCCACAACTTTGTTTACCATTTTTCAAAAAAGGATCTCTTTGGTTCTATATTGCGTCTCTTTTGCTTCATAGGAACAAATGTCATGTAGATATTCAATGTGTGGCATGCAACTTTAGGCAAAATCTCACATATTTCAAACGAGTCCAACAAACCCGTTTGGTTCGCCGTTTAAAATCCGATTAGTTTCTTTTTCGTCCTTATGTTGAGTTGAGAGCCAATTTGACAATCTTTATAATATCATCTTCATCTATTAGAATCTCATCCATCAACTCCATCGATCCCACCCTTGCCTTGTTGGCCCTTTTTGTGGGTCCATAACTTCATTCTTTTCACTATTGGACCCGAACTGAGTCTTAAATGGTAGCTATTAGGCATCCTAATTGTTGATGCAAAGAATATTATATGCTCATTTTCTTTTCTTTTTATGTCTCGCTTTCCTCAATCCGCAATGTACTCATCCCGTTTCTTGAAACCTTTGAATCACCCCAAATTCATTATCTATAGGAAACTTCGTGAATAATCACCATGGAGCTAGAGTTATCCTATAGCCATTGACAACCAGTCTACCCAAAAACATATTATAAGCAGTATATCTGCCTGCTCTGCGAAGTTTGTCTCCCAACTTCTCAGTCTACTTTATACATCCAACTAAAGATGTTTTCTTTGTGGAATAATCCTACAAGCGAGAATTCAAGGTGAGTTGTCCTTCTCCTTCGATTGGATCTCACCAACTGTTTTCTTAAATAAAATATTCATCGATATTTTTCTTTCAATCGGCACTCGATGAATAGTAGTTGACCATCTTTGCTACAATTACCATCGGATAAAAGTCGGTACTTCGGCCCTATATGATGACCACTCTCCACCTCCGGTACCTAAATCGTCAATAATATATCCTGTAGCGCAACAATGGTACCCGACCAATGGAGGAGAACTATTAAGCTACAATACAATCAATCAATAACATGTTGTATATCTCATTGTATATGAACAAAATATAATATCAAACATAGATATAAAACATGCAAGACAATAGATGATCAAATAAACCAAAATAAACATCATCAGGTTGTAGTGTGATTCATAAGGTCGAACATCACATAACACATATGAGTTTATACATCTCAAGTAAATCATAAACTGCGTAATATGAAACCGTCTCTATATAAGCAAAGTGATAATAATGTTATAGCCCTACAAATCAGAATAAGAGGTAGTAGCTCCATAAAATAGTTTATAAGTAAGTGCAATCCTCCTTCTCATCCTTCGCATAGCTCCATGCGCTATCATCATACTAACTCTCAATCTACTCATTTTCTAGTACCTGAAAATATAATAAGCAATGCAAATTATTTCGAGTCGAACAACAGACTGGTATGAGCGATATTTAGACCTAAAATAATAGATTTGTATAATGATATAACGTAAATAAGAGCAATATGGTATGAAAAAGTCATACCTCACTTCCTGCCGCATCCAACAAGTTAGCACATGAAAGCATCATATGCTAAACAACCAATATAAGGGGTATGCTACTCCATCTCAACAAATACTAAGGTGTTAAGATATTAGACTAGATAGTACTTACCATCAACAAAGATAATCATGGTAATCATTAACCAAAACTCCTATCACATCTGAAGTGGCTTAGAAAAGTAAAGGTTCACATTGATTTAATGGAAGCACCACTAAATTATCCTGCTAGTCAAGACATTTAGATGTGTTACGAACGGACGTTGGTTGGCTAGTGTCCTTACCTAGTAAAGGTTAGATTAACTAACTAATGGCACAGTCAATCTTGTCACTAGAAGCTGCTCATTGGTAAACATCCTTACTTGGTAAAAAAATATCCTATAAGCCAAGACCTATACATCAACCCCTCTTCTCTGGATAGTGATAGCAGTACACATATGTTGTTTCCCCCACTAATCACCCCAAGCTAGAACTTTCCTTGCAAAACAAACCGTATGCTTCACAATGGTTAACCCTCTCCATTCCTGGTTAATATTATGGATCGGTGCCAATCGATCCCTTAGCTGGATTTTCTTCAATAACTCAAGTAGACTCATATCTCTTCCTTCAACATTGGTCCTAAGACAAAGCATGGTTCGGTATCAATCCATCATGGACTGGTATTATTGGGCCAAAAAGTGGCACAAAACTCCAACATAATAGAAGAGAGTAGATCAAAGTAGCAATAACAGCAAAATAGTAAAGACACAAATTTTTATAGTGATTCAAAAAATTCTATGGCGTACATCCACTTTAATCTTATGTAGATTTCGTTTTCAGGTCTAGAAAGGTGACAATAAGCCTTTAGGCGATAAGATCTCGGTAGAGAAAGAAGACGAAGTTGAGAATGGCCTAAAGTCCTTTAAAAGTTGCTTTATGCTTGCTATTTATAAGAGAATTTCCCATCAGGTCTTCCGTAGTACAAAACCAGTTGGTACCGACATTAAACCACTCAGTAAAAAGTGGTTTTGCTTTGCGTAAATCACCACTTCTTACTTTGCTTCATCTTGCATCTTCAAGTCTTCGAGCTTTGAGCACTTTCTCCTATATGTTATCCTCTTGGTACCACAAGGTTTTGCTCCATCCAATACTTCTCCTTTTCTATATAGCTTTAGCATTATTCATCTGCAATTTTGGAGTTGTTCACCTACTCCTTCAACTATGTGCCCTCAGATGCTCACTTTATAATCCTATTATTTGATCATGGAAAAACTGTTCAAAATAGCATTACGAAGACCTCTCGGTATCGAGTTCTTATGAAGACCTCTCGGTACTGATAACTTTCCACTATCACCATGGGACTTCAAGCTTCTTGAGTTCTCTTCCAAGGCCATCTTTAGCTTTCCCCTGAGGTCTTGAACCATGCCGTCTTCATCCTGACATCAGTATTCACTTAAAGGCTTCCTGGTTTAAACATCAGATAACATTTTCCCTCCAAAGTATGCTTTTATTGAAAACAAAGCATGGTTTTGATTAAGACAAATGGTATATGGTTGTCTACATGAGTCCACTAGTTTTCTAGGAATCACTTTGAGGATTCGTCTCTATTTTGAGGGCATCAGCATAATTACTTTATATAGTCGATGAATCTCTCTCCACACCAAGGTTTAGATCTACACATTCTAAAGTTTGTTCTAACGCCTTAGCGAGGTGAGACTTCCTTTTCTTCTTTTTTCTTTTCATTTTCTTTTCCTTTCTTTTTTTATAAATCCTGTCGACACTAAGAGGAACCTGTTGGTATTGATATGAATTTCCACTTCATCTCAACATTATATAAGTTGGGGACTTATAATTTTTATCCCACCTTTTCACTTATTACTTTTACTCTACCCAACTCCTTTTATTCAGCGTCGATCCCTACAACTTCAAACTCTCGACCGCCATCATATAATTTGACAAGGTTTCCTTCACACTTTACCTCAGCATCCGCTATCTTTACCAACAATCGCCACCACTAGTACTCCAATCCTTTGTTCATCCCGAGTATGACCCGATGTCATCACCACAACCACCCATCTTTGCATCGCTAAACCACTTCTTGGTGTTGTATTTGCATTGGTACCTTTCCTACTTTGGGTTTTTCATAACATGCCATTGTCGTGGGATAACCTCAAGCCTTTTTATAGTTTATTCGATTATGAATCATTGTTCAAACTTTGATGAGATGGTTCTGATGAACAGCCATGTCGAAAGCATTCTGATGTCTTAACATTCTTTCCATCCAGCATTTTAAGTCATTGCACAAGCTTGTGTTCCTACAAAGAAGGATCCACATCACTCTACATAGCAATTCCAATATCGTTTACTCCACGATACGGGTAAGATCCAACACACAGTTTTATCGTGTGATGAAGCTCATTTTTCAGCATGAGCAAACAATCCGCATAGAATATTCTCTACACCGTGCTTTAGACACAGGATACATACAACATAGACTGATACTTCACGCTGCCCCAATCGACATTTAGAATCCAATCTATCAGCACACATCGGCCTCCGTTGGATTCCATGCGTTGGTCACATAGGCACTATTAAAAGTAAAAATTCAAAACAAAACATACTTGATCATGTTCATTGTCAAGCTTTACAGTCCAAAATGACTCGTCAATCGCCACATTTCAAAGTTAATTTTGAACCTTTAACTCCTCCCAAAGCTGGCTTTACTACTGCTCAGGCTTCTATGTTTACTTGATCTGGAGCTAGGCGTATGATTATAGCTAAAATCGAAGGACAGCTTGTTCCAATAATGCCTCTACAAAACCAGCCTCCTCCATTGAATAGGCGACCTGAGACAAGAGTACCAGATGATCCTCTATATCAAACTTTGTCTTAATTAACCGTAGAGAAATTTCGAATGATTTGCTACCATCGTGAATTTTTGAACAGTGATGTACTTCTTCTAATGATCGATCAATGGGCTCACAATCCTCCTTAGGGGTACACCACCTATAATAAGTACATGTGCATGGGTGGAGTTGTTCCTCCTTTTGATGAATTTATAGATTCATTTTGTAAGAAATCAGGTTGGCTCTAACTTAAGCGCATCCTAGTGGATACACCCTCCTCAATTCTATGTACATCTTATTTATAATGTAGCTTCAACGACTATTAACCTTTGTAGAGTTGACACACCTTTAAACTTCAAGAAGAGAGCCGACGCACCTTCTTTGTTGATCATTAAAGCCTAGTGCAGCTGCAAGGTCATAGAGGCACTTAGCAATTAATGCTCATACTTTAAGAGCTAGTAGTTCTTTGTCCATTGTCCCTTTGGCTTCAACTAACTCTGACTGTCTGGATGTAAGGCTTCTTCCTTAATACTCTTTTTCACACTTTGATTTTCTCCGCCCAATCATTTAATTTGTTCTCCATTCTTGTAACACCCCGTAAAATGAACCATAAATAAATAAAGTAAATTCAATTGAATATGATAAGGGTTGAATATGGAAATTTTATAAAAGTTGAAATTCGACCATGAAAGTTTTTCCGTTGCATTCGTGGTGAAATTCCGATCCGTTTTCATATATAATATGCTGAAAAAGGATCTCAAACGAAGAAGTTATGAGTGTTTTAGATTTAAGTTAATTTAGTTAGAATACAAATACAAATGAGAATTTAAATTTAGGGTTTGAATTTTAAAAATTAGCATGGGGGTTAAGAAAATTTAAATCAACAATTAACGTTAAAATTAATTAGGGTATAAAATTAATTAAAAAAGAATGAAAAAATATATTCGGTCAACCCCTTTATTGGGACCCGTCGACCCTACCGGTCGAAGGTTGAAGAGAGGCGGTCGACTGATCAGAATTAAATTTTGGCAGTGGCGGTTAGGGTTACAGGGGTGTGCTATTTATTTGTATGCTCTAGATTTCTCCGTTTTAAGCAATATTATCCTACAGTTCTAGTGCGTTTCAACCTCTATAAATAGAACCCTATCATCTCCACTTTGTTCAGAGGAATACAATGAAATTCTATCATTGTATCTCTCTAATAAGATTCAAAAACTCTATAGATAATTCGATAAGAATTCAACTTATTTCTTATTTTTTTTCTTCTCCCTCCAATCTACTCTTATCCTATTGTTCTCCAATTATTCTGAATCTAATGAATATACATACCTCTTCCATATTGTGTGGGTATATATCAAACCAGAGAGATTCTGGAAGAGATTCGAAGGCTGCAAATCCATTGAAGTGAAGTTATGGCTAATCTGTAAGTGGAAACCTTAGTATTTCTTTTCAGTAATTGTTTAGTGTATTTCGTTTTGGATTTGGATGTGCCTTAGAAAATTTGGAATTTCGAAAATATGATAGATAAATTCTCCCAAAATTCCTTTTTATTTTGAAATATCAATTTTATGTTGAGATCCTCAATTATTTACGTTAATTTAACAGAATTTATTCCGTTTATGCCAATTTTAATAATCTCAAAGTTTATTCCACTTCTCCTTCTTCTTTGGTTCAATTTGTGATTCTTCAATGAAATAGGGTGTTATTCTTATCTATTTCTTTGCAAAAGATGAGTTTAATAGAATACAGAGTTTAGATTGCAATTCTTATTGTTTAGAATATTCAATTGAATTGGTGTAATCAATTGAGTTTCTATTTTATTTACAAGTCTGTTATTGCAGTTTTGGTTATGAATATTTATTTCCCATTGGATATTAGAATCCCTTATTTTGGTATGTTGAAATCTTTGGAATTTGAAGAAAACGATGTGTAATAATATTTGGTTAGAGAATTGACATTTAACACTAGTTTAGAGTGTAAAATCCATGCGTTTAGAATTTATTAGGTATAGATATTTATTTATCTCTATTTGTGTAATTAATGTATAATTTTGCGTATATGGTGTAGTTAATTATGCATTTATTTTTATTTATTTTCCCAACTGGAAAGTAATTCATTTGTAGGCGGAAATAAGAGGAAACTCTTATATAGCATAATTATTATTTTAACGCATAATAAGGAAGACTCCTTATAAGGCCTTATTTATGAAACAGTGAGATAAGCACGTGCGCGTGTGTATGGAGAGTAATTGATGTATGGCTATGTCATAGGGATGCGAGCTCAATAGAGTTACACGAGGAAGTCTTCCCTTCACTTTGAGGCTATCAACAGCTGTGTACACTATGAGTGATTAAAGATATCCTTATGATAAATATTACTAATGACGTGAGGTTAGTCCCAAATTATGTAGGGGAAATCTACGTAGCTAATCTGGCTACCAGTTTCTATGAATATTCAGACTAATGTGAGATGTCATCATGAGTCTGGGCCTTAAGACAAAGATCCTACTTGCGGTCTTAAGGTATTAAGTGGTTGTTGAGGCCCACCTCTTTTCCCCAGATGAAATATTAAATGGCCAGGGTTACGTTTGGTTGTATCTTAATAGGGGTCTGCTTTTAGAAATAGGTATTAAATGATGGGATTTGCGTTAATTAAGGTATTAAATGACCATAGTCTGCCTATTTTCCACAAGGAAGTATTAAGTGGCTTAAGAGATTTCATATGATGCCAACTAGATAGTATTATTGAGGAGCATGCCTTGGATATAAGTATTAAATGATATGATCTGCCTTAATTAAGGTATTAAATGACCAGAGTCTGCCTATTTTTCAATAAAAGATATTAAGTGGTTTGGGTACCGTCTCTCACATTATTAGCTGTTTGACGTATGATTGGGATACGGGATTCTAGAAATCTGCTTTCGGAATGGAAGGTATTAAGTGGTTGGACCCACCTCCTTTCCATATAAAGAAGTATTAAATGGTTTAATGGTCTATTTTGTAGACATTTTGAAATATACCGCCCAAGTACTGAAAAGGTAGGACTCGAGGTTTTTATTCACCAGACATTGTTGTTCTGGGACCCTTCTTATTACAACACAGGTTGAATACGATGATGGATATGATGACACTTGGAGACAGAGGTGGTGGATTTGCGTTAGTATTTACCATTTTTATTTTCTTTCATATGTTCCTATGTTTTTAGACTTTTGTTATAACAAATTATGTTACGGTTTGATGGTATCTTGTATTTCGACATTGTTATGAATTTGACATAAATGGGTACATTTTACTATTATATTCTGTTCCATCCGCTGTGAACTCTGAAAGTTTAGTTATGACTTTGTAAAGTTATTTCTTTTTACTATCAATAGCTTACCTTAGAATGGATCTAAGTTTTGATGGGCCTTTTTTGGGTCGCAATTTAGGCCTGTCCCAGGGTAGGTGGGTAGGTTGTTATAGTTCTCTCCATAGATCTTCCCAAGCAAGATGTCAGCAACATACACCCTCAGACCTTAGGAACCTTGAAAAGTGTCGACATTTGACATCGTATTACTACATATCTCCTCATAAGTGAGAGACTCCATTAATACAACCTTCTACATCTTAAGGGCTTCGTTGTAACTCTTGAGCTTCCACCAAAAAGGACTAGTGCTTCTACTTCAACTTCTGCATTGACTCGTGACTCTAATAACGTTAATTAAGGGGATGATGAAGGCCCTATGAGCAAAGCAAAAGTTAATGAAGGCTAAGATAGAACGATAAAGGGGAAGATCATTGAGGAAGAGCACAAGGAGTGAGGGGAAGAAAGAAGAGGACTGGAAAGAGTGGAAAACGGGGAAAAGGACGAAAGAGAAGGCGACGACGACAAAGATCTAGATGTGAACGAGTCATATGAGAAGACCTACCCCAAGGGCACAAATTTTCCAACTTCATCTAGCCCAAAGAGATTAGATGTTAAATCCTCCCAACAACCTTCTGGTCTAAGTTCAACACCATCTACCAAAGCGACTTCTCATACAGGGTGTTCAAAAACATTTTTGGCTCCTTAATTAATTTGTTCATCCTAATCGACTATATTCCCTATATCCATCGGGTTTCAACTTTCGATCCAAAGACCTCCTAGCCGAGGGAGATGAAACCCCATCTTTGCTACCCTCCGAGCATTGTCTGTAGAGCACTTACATCATATCAATAGTCTGCACACTTCTAAGCTCACGAACACTCATATCTTGCATTCACCCTTACTCTAATGTTCTAACACCGATACCCTCCTTTTTCTTCGTTTCAAGTGTAGTGACAAGACACCACTTCCATTATTTTCACTCACGTGTCAACGAGCATTGAGGAACCACCCTAGAACCTTATCCTCGCCACTCTTCTTCGCACCGAGAAACTAAGGAAGAAAGATTAAAAAGGAAGAAGAGGGAATACTTTAAAATTAAGGATACAAGAAAATGGAACTTCAAACATTTTAGGCAGCAATTAAGAGACTTAAGACTAGCTTAAAGGCTAAAACAGTGTGAAAGTAGAAGTTCGGGTTGACCTTATTTATTCTCGACCGAGTTTCGTCTGGTCACAAACAAAGTTATAATCCAAGAAGTTTTCAAATTCTTATCATTTCCCGGCTATAGTAAACAACAATTAAAGTGTCAACCTTTGGATACATATTTTGATATCGTCTATCTCCGGGCATTGATTGAATTCATTCATTGTCCTTTTTTTCTCATTATTGACCAGCCATGTCTTTCCAGGCCGCATGGTGCTAGATAGTTCAATCACTCAACGATTTCAATCTTTGGGGATCAATAGTTCAAATGTAAATCTGAGCATAAATGTTCAACCTCGCCTATCCTTGGGCGTTGATCGAAATAGTCCCCAACCGTCGCTGTTTTTTTTTGGCTAGGCATATCCTGTCGAGCCATGAATGTAGTCACGGAGGCCTTGATTATACACCAATTCCTATCTTTGGAAACTAGTGTTTTTGGTGCCTATCTTTGGGCATCTGTTCTCCGTCTCACCGATCTTCGGGTGTTGATGGAGAGTATCCATTGACCGTTATCGCTTATCTTCAACCGAGAACATCCCGATCGCCGTAAGCATTGTCATTAAAAATTCAATTGCGCACCATTTCCTATCTATGGGAAGTGGTACTTTAGCTGCCTGACTTTGGGCATCCCTTATTGACTTTGCCTATCTCTAGGCATTAGTCAAGATCAGAGGGATAACGGCGAATCATTTGATCGATTAATGTGATTATACTCCTTTGACCTGATCATGGATCAAAGGAGTTGGTCGATACCCATCTTTGAGTGCCTATTTAAGATGTTAATCATGTAACATAAGATTTAGCTTATAAGAACACGGTTTCATTGGTTTTAGAATCTAGCTTTATTTATGGACAAAAGAAATGGCAAGTCCCGCCTTGTTATATTACCTCCAATTCACTAGGGTGTCTTCTTTGTAGAAAATAAATTAAATATATCTAAGTGAAAATAACATCATAATAGGTCACTATTCCATGCCCACAGGATTGTGATCCCATCAACAGTCGTAATAGCTTATTAAAACAAGATCACCCAATTCGAAGGTACAACTTCAGACTTTGGTGTTAAAATGTCGTGCTACTTTCTCTGGTGAGCAGCTACCCTTAATTGACCCGCTTATCATTTTTCATCAATCAAATCGAGCGACTCAAGCAAGAGTTCCTCGTTCATCTGTGGGTGTGCTATCGTCGCCTCTACTTACCCATTCGCCTATGGGTGTGTAATTGCTGAAAAGCTTTTCTCAATTTTCTATTGGTTGTAGAAATGCTTGAACTTGGTCCTCTGAAATTGAGTTCGAATGTCAGTTATAATATTTTATAGGACTCCAAATCTGCATATAGTATTATTTGTCACAAAGTTGATCACTTTCCTCATTGTGACCGTGACAAGCGGTTCTGCTTCTGCCTACTTTGTGAAGTAATCCAACGCAACGATAACGTACTTACCTCCTCCTTTCGACATCGCTAACACTCTAATTATATCAATTCCCCGAATCATAACGGTCATGGGCTAACCATTTTCGTAAGCTCCATGGATGTGGCTCTTGTAATTTGCGCAACCCTTTGATATGTATTACACCATCTAGTGTAAACAATAGCATTAGCGTTTATCATTGGTTAGAAGTATCCATAATGAAGGATCTTCTTCGCTATGATCTATCCCTGGTGTGATCACTGCAGCTACCTTCATGAATTTTCATGAGGATTTTGCTAGCCTTATCTTTGGTTACACACTAAAATAGAGGGTTGAGAAACCTCACTTGTATAGCACTCCTTGCATTATGAATCGCAGAACTTTACGAAGGAGTTTCCATTGTTCGTTTCTTCCTTTTAGGAGAGTTAACTTACATGACTCCTTTTTCCTCCTTGTCCTCCAAGATCCAATCAATATCCATCTAGTCGGCGCTTGAAGCTGATAAAATCTCAATTAGAACCAACCCTATTAACTATGCATCCCCAAAGCTTGCCAATTTGGCCGGTGAATCAGCTTTCGTATCTCCTCCCTAGGGGTGTGTGTAATTGTGTAATGCTTTATGCCGTTTGGCAGTTCCAGTGTCTTCATCGGGTAAAGGGTAAATCTCACACACTTATCCCAGAATTCCTATTTTACTTGGCAGACCTCCAACTTAGAGTCAATGAATATATGCAACGTCGTCACCCACAGTTCTTTTGCTATCTTGAGCCCCACTATCAAAGTTTCATACTCAGCCTCGTTATTTATCGTGGTGAATTTAACTTTAAATGCATAGTAAATCATCTGTCCTTTTGGGGTTACAAGTACCACTTCTACCCCAAAGTCATGTTCATTGGAAGCTCCATCTACATATAATTTTCATCAGGAAAGTGGGACCATATCTTCTTGTTCCCCATCACGGATAGTAAATTCAAATATGAAATCCGCTAACGCTTGTCCTCTTATCGTCCTTCTCGGATGGAAAGTGATATCATACTGGCTCAGCTTGATGTTCCATTTGAATAAACTTCCTGAGGTCTCGGCTCGATGTAGTACTTGCTTTAAGGGATGATCCATCAACACCTTTATCAAGTGAGCTTGAAAGTACGATCACAACTTCCATGAAGTAATAAACAAGAAATTAGAGAGCTTTTCCAGCTTTGGATAGTTATTTTCATCTTTGATAAACTGCATGTTGATGTAGTGTACTGGCATTTGGATACTTGCCTCCTCATGTACCAATGTTGCACTTAGCGCGTGAGCAAACACTGCCAAATAGATAAACAAATCTTCTCAGTTCAAAGGATTAAATAGGACTGGTGGTTTTTCTCCTCTTTGAGGCCATCAAAGAATGGTATGCATTTATTAGCTGCCTTTAAGATGAACCGACTTAGTGCGACAACTTTCCGATTCAATTTTGCATTTCCTTCCATGTCCTTGGGACAGTTACATATTTCAAGGTGTTAATTTGCTTCGGATTAGGCATGATGGCCCTTGAATTCACAATGAAACCCAAATTTTTTACCAATGCAGCTTTAAAGGAACACTTCAGTGGATTTAATTTCATCTTGTACCTACACAAGACATCGAACATCTTCGAGAGATCTTCCATGTAGATCATCAATAGCCATGACTTCATAAGTATATAAACCACATACACTTCCGTGGTATGTTCGATCTGGTCCTTGAACATGAAATTCACTAATTTTTGATAGGTAAATCTATTGTTCTTTAGATCAAATGACATCACTTAACAACAGTATAGTCTCAAATCCATTATAAAACTTGTGCGCTCCTGATCTGGAATGTCCATCGCTATCCGGTTATAGCTGGAGTAAGCGTCCACAAAAGAAAGCAACTTGTGTCTGGCGGTCCCATCTACTAGCTGGTCGATTATGGGCAACAAAAAATTGTCCTTTGGGCATGCTTTATTCAAGTTTGAGTAATCAATGAATGTCTGCTACTTCCCATTTAGCTTTTTAACTAACACGGGGTTCTTTAACCATTCAGGGTACAATGCATTGTAGATAAAACCATTTTCTTTCGGTGTATCTACTTTTTCCATCAATACAGCGGATCGCTCCAGACCATGACCGCGTCTATTTTATTTTAAAAGACGATATTTTGGGTCACATTCAGTCTGACACACTATCTCCAGTAAAATTTGTAGATATCAAAATGCGTCCAAGTAAATTCATATAGGTTTTCTTAGAGAAAATCAACCAACTCCTTTCTCATTTTAGCGCTAAGCTAAGATCCAATCTTAAGGACCCGAGTATGATCATCCATATCGACCGAAAAAATGACTGTTGCTTAGCTAATGCTGCCCGCACTTCCTCTGATTGCTTCCTGGGATCCACAGACTTGAAGAATTTGCTATGGCTCCTAAGCCAGGACTTGGGCATTGGTTGCTATATGTTTGTAGTCTTGACGCAGAGAGGTTTCTCTGCACCCTTTCTTTTCTCCTATCACCATGCCTCTTTGGCTCAGTAACATAACGTTCTCGACCTACACTTTGGTCACCTCAAATTGATCCAACCCAATTCTCCATAGGGAACTTCATCACCAAGCACCTAGGAGCCAATACTACTCTGAAACTAGCTAGGTTTGTTGGCCCAAAATGGCATTATATGCCAAGAATTCATTAAAAACAAACTTCTGAATCCGCATGATCTTGCGTTCTCCTTTACCCAACTCCACCGACAAGTCAATAGCCCCGATGCGCTCATTTGCCTCTTTAGTAAATCCTCGAACCTTAAATTTACAAGCCTTACATATGTAAGACTGATCTTCATCTGATCAAAAGTCCTTTTAAACATAACATTTATAGATCTTCCACAATCCACTAAGACTCGAGCATAATTGGGCCCACAATGACCGTTATCACTGTGGGATCAAAGTTTGGCGCTTCTATCCCATCAGAATCCCTATTACAAAAGGTAATATCATTGGTCATCAATCTCTACTGCTTATCCGAACTCCATCCTCAATGGCAAAGAAGCTCTTCTATTGTGCATAACACTCCATTTACATAACACTCCATTTAATTCTAGATTTTCTCCACTGGATGAGGTCTTCCAATTATTGTATTTATCTCGATCCTTCCATCAGATCACCTAGGCCTCTCTCCGCTGGGTTCTGGCCTACTCCCTTGAGCATTCATCCCTTAGGTTCCAACATTCTATTAGCTATCCTGCAGATATCTAACTATTGTTGCAGCCTTTTCTTACGGATCAATCCTTCAATTATATCTCTTAAATGGCGATGCTCATTGGTATTATGCACAAGTGTCTCTTGGAAGTAAAAATACTTCCATGAGCGCCTCTCAGCCTCCATCTCCTCCTTATAGGGAAACTTTCTATATTTCTCTATCCCTTGCATGGTGAGGTTTATATTTTCGATCACATCATTTAGAGGTGTGTATTTCTCTAGCTTCATATTCCATAAATGCTTTTTGGCATCTTCCTCCTATCTCTAGTGTCTTGATTTCTTTTCTTTTGGTTGTTTGTGTTTCCAAAATTCACAGCAACATTACCGATTTTCTCACCAATTTGTTTAATAGCAACGTTACTTTGAACCACTTCTCTCGACTATCCACCACTAACCTTCGTGGAACTAGGTTCGTCTCTTCCTAATGCATGAACTAGTTAGCCTTTTGGTGGAACTCCTCCGTGGTAGTCAGCTACATCCAAACCATTTCCAAAATCCATATCCGAGTGTATCCCTCGAATCAAAGCCACCAACAACTAATCTTCTTTCGGATTATTCACATTTTTTACTACAGTAATAAACTTGTTCAAAGCCTTTCAATGACTTTTCAGGCCGAGTAGCATAGAGCCGGAACTGCTTCAAAAACTTCTTAGCCAATTCATCAAAAGTTAAAATAGATTTTGGCAGGAGCCATGTGAACCACATCGATGCAATTCCATCCAAAAAGATGGGGAAATACCTACACCAAATTGCATCCGTCGTCCTGGCACCATCCATGTGCCATTCACACTTGAATAGATGCTTTCTAGGATCGATTGTCTCATTGTACGATAGCACCAAGAGTATTGTAAACTCCCTATAATATTCTTCCTATAAAATGTTCTATGTGAATAGAGTCCTATTAGGTGCAGAACTCCACTCTTCTTCTTCCTCCATCTGTTTTCTTCCATTAACCACTTCATCGTATCAGCAATATGTTCCTTACTGGCCCAGTGATTTGAAAAATGATCGACAAGGAAAACTTCGAATGCTTGACTCCACAAACGGTATCAATTCGCTCGATGACATCTAGGCTCCCCAGTCTTTGGGAAAGCCACTTCTTCAGATCTTCTATGATGCCTATTTGGCTCTATGGCGATTGTTCGAGCACCAACATCCTATGCTCAAGCATTCGGTCCAATGTCATTACCACTGTCCTGCAAATTATCCTTGATATTGTCCAAATTGACTACATTAAGTTATTGCAATTCAGGACCAACCCCCAACCTCTCAGTGCCAGCTAATTTCTCTCGGTACCGAGTGGTCCACCTCTAGACAAAACTTGACCACTTCCTCCAGCTGCTCTCCTTGATGTTCCAGCATTTTTCTCCTTCATTTTTTGCTTCCCATCTCTCCTGTTCTGATTGGGTGAAGAGGAACTCTCTTCTTTAGAACTTAATTGTAATGCACCCTTGTAGCATTTCCTTTGCCTTTAAGACTATTGAGTCAACAAGGCGACACCAACATCCATCTTCTCAACAAGTACTTCCGGCTATTCACAATTCCCTAATTCAGCTCTGCCATCATCTTGTTGAACTCGATTCTTGACACCATCTCTTGAGGGGCATACAGTCTGGGAGAGAACCTACGGTTGATTAGTCTCTTCATTATAGTGAAAAGCTTCATCTTCTCCACCAACTGCAGTCTTGATTTCTAGATCTCCTACGGGTTATTAGTTCAGCAATTAAATGTCTAAATAAACAACAAGAAGCTTTAGATCCATGTTCTACGCTCTAATCCAAAATAAAAGCAAGATCTACCCCTAAGAAGCTTTGTTCTCCATGAAAGTACCAAAAATGTTGGGTCAAAAAGTGGTAGAATAAAATCAGTGATGAAACATGTATATTTATAGCGGTTCGACAAAATTTATGGCCTACGTCCACTTTAATCTTATTATAGATTGTTTATCACAAGCGTAAAGGCTTTACAATTTGTTTTCAAGTCAAGAAAAGTTAGACAGGTCTCTAAATGATAAGACCTAGGTAGCAATAGAAGATTAAGAAGAGAATGGCTAAAAAGTCCTCTAAAAGTTATTCTAGGCTTGCTATTTATAGGATAATTGTCTATCAGGGTCGCTAGGTCTAGATCCATGAGAATATGAGGGAAGGAAAAATCTTCCCATAGCACAAAACCAGTCGGTAGTAACATGAAACTACTCGGTACTAAGAGGTTTCACCTTAGCAAATCACCACTTATTCCTTTGCTTCGTCTTGCATCTTCAACTCTCTGAGCTTCGAGCACTTTCTGGCATATGAGATCCTTTTATTAGTGGAAGGTTTGGCTCCATCCAGTACTTGTCCTTTTTTCCATAGCTTTGGCATTGTTCCCTTATAGCTTTGCAGTTGTTAACTACTCCTTCAGATATTTCCATGAGATGACCACTTTATAGTCTTATCACCTAATCATAGCAAAACCGTTTAAAATATCATACAGGAGACCTCTCGGTACCAAGTCCCTTTATGGACCAGTCAGTACCAACAGCTTTCCACTATCACCTTAGGACTTCAAACTTCTTGAGTTCTCTTTCAAGGAATCTTGGGATCCCCCAGAGTTCTTGAAGCATTTCGTCCTCATCCTAACATCCATATTAACTTAAAGGTTGCTTGATTTTAACACTTGATAATAGGTGCTGATCCATACATTTAGTTATTTTCTTATGATTTGTTCCCTCTAGCCTTACCATTTGAAATTCTTCTCAAATTAGATTGGAAATAAATACATTTGTAGCTGAAAAATGGATCCAAAACACTTTTAAAACATTTATTTCAGCATATAATAGTAAGAGTTATAATCCACTCCTATACCGATGGTAGAAACACCAAATCAGCCCAAATAAATGCAATTTAGTAATGGACAGTGGAGACTAGTGAAAACCTTTCCCAAAAACGAACATTTGATGATATCTAGTGATTCCCCTAAGCTTAGCCCACTTAATATCTTAATCTTACCCAAAATAGTATGATTTTAGGATTGTTTTGATAGAGATATGTTGATGGTGGTTTTGAAATAAGTTTGCATCTGAAATAGAATGAAGCAATGGCATCTCTAACCCAGTTACCTTTGAAATCTAATAATTAAAACCAAAAAATATGGGCTTTTAGGCCCAACTAAAAATCTGTCTAAATTTGCCTAAATTTAAAGTAGTCATATCACTTAAATGGCTAAGTCAAATTAATTTTATGGATACTCTACACAAAAGGAAACTATAGTCTTCCATTTGGATCTAGAATTGGCTCATAATTTTGCTCATATAAAAAGTTATGGCCTTTACTGGTTTTATGTCT
Organism: Allium cepa; assembly: GCA_030765085.1. Classification (NCBI taxonomy): domain Eukaryota; kingdom Viridiplantae; phylum Streptophyta; class Magnoliopsida; order Asparagales; family Amaryllidaceae; genus Allium; species Allium cepa. Next base: position 674,398,658 of record CM060929.1, on the reverse strand, counting down.
CGAAAACGTACATTTTTTAAAATTCCAAAACTATCAAATATCAATATTTAACAAAGTTTTAGTACATTTTAATTCATTTTCATTTTATAAATAATATTTTACTTATCTAATGATAAATAAAAGTAGGGTAGTTACACCATCCCCAACTTAAGAATTTTATCCTTGAAATTCTAATGTCAAGCAAAAGCATAACCAAAACACACATGAGACTATCATACATAACATAAAAGCATATTAACCGATATATACTATCATTCTATCATGCTTAATATGTTATCAAGCGAAAAAGATACCAAATGTGATACCAAATATGATAAACGTAACTTTACCAAATGAGAAGCTCCAGACAAGGGGTCCTTATGCTCTCTTTGGGCTCTCAAGTACTATCACCGTCACTCTTGCTCAATTGAACCATTAAGAGCTTTGTGGTTAAGAGTTCTTACAACTTCGGGTTCAACTTTTAAGTTGTAGAGGTGATTCGGTTCAACTATCATGCCAATAATCATACAAACATTTCCTTAGATGTAAAGCATGAAGAACATTGTGCACACCCACCATCTTCTGGTGTAAGCGGACTCTATATGCAAGATTTACAATCTTCTTGAGCATTGGAAAAGGTCCTATAAATCTTAGCGCCAACTTTCCCTTATTATCGAACCGAACTGCATTTCTTAGTGAAGAAATTTTGACCAATACAATACTGCCAACATAGAACTCAAGGTCTCCTCATCACTTATCAACGTAACTTTTGTCTAACCTTATGTAGCTTTCACTCATTTGAAACGATTTATGTAACAACCTACATCATATTGTGCCTGAATTTTGACAAAAATCAAAGTCTATGTTTATTAGGATACAAATTATTGGTTTTGTTAACATATAATAAACATGAGGATATTAGAAATCGATCAAACTAAACACACAGCGGAAAAGAAAATATAATAGGATATAAATACCAACTAAGGCCACTAACTCGAAACCAATGATATTCCTTGGTCATCCAATTGCCTTGCCAGTACCGAGCATGAATAAGAAGAGTTTTCCACCAATCGTTCCGTCTTGCTCCAGTAACATGTTCTCTAAATTTATCCCGTGGATTGTAATGAGGAAGGGGTCAGAACAACATTTCAGTAATTGAAAATTTGTATATTTTATCCATAACATAAGTTTATACCGATTGGTTTCCTTTTAAATGTTATGTCTTATTACTTATGGTTAATCCGTTTAATTTCGTATGAGCATATAGTATGTCTACCTAACCTTCTCCAAGATATAAGATATTGACATATGTTGTACATACGCTACCAAAATTCAGCCACTTAATACTTCTTAAACAGGAGGAGGCAGACCCAATACTATTTAATACCTCATTCCTCGAAGCAGGCACTTCATATTACCAACGTTAGTCTATCGGTCCTAGGTACAGAGACCGATGACTTCTATATACCGCTTTATAATATATAATTGCCGCATTTATCACTAATAGTGTGTTAGCCAAGAGAGAGATAGTACCCAAGCCACTTAATCCCTTTTTAATGGAATTAGGAAGACTTTGACAATTTACTAACTTATTTAAGGCAAGTCCCCATCATTTAATACCAACCCAAGGCAGACTCCTCACTTATACCTATATAGCTGACATTATATGGAAATCGTGTCAGCCACTTAATACTTCCTATTGAAGTGGATTTTTTTGATATATCATTTATCATGCCTAACTGTTCACCCCGACCATTTAATACTTCATATAAGAGAAAGAGATGGACCCTCAAACAACCACTTAGTACCTTTAATCCCTGAAGCCGGTCCTATATTTTAGGGCATATCCCTATTTTTCACGGGTCCTATGGTTGGAGATGTCTCACATTAGAAGTTGTTGTACACAATTGCGGGTAGCCTCTGAGTGAAGGACAAACTTCTATTGTGTAACTCCACTGACCTCGCATCCCAACCCACTAGATCAAATTGATTATTCTAATCTTTATTATTGGACAAAGTCGTCTAATCTCTATTTGCATATTTAAGGCTATAATTTATTTTAATGATAATTATACCACCTTATAATGTTTAATTGCTACCTAGCATGTTTTATTTACTATCTCCATAAATGTTCTTTGGTCCATAATGAATGATTGTTAACCTAACATACTTTTCCATAAACATTTATTTACTTACTCAAACCTTGCCATTATTTCTCCCATATCTTTTCCATGGTTAACCTACCAATTTTATTAATCAGTCCCAGGTCATCCATTTATAATTTATTTAAATTATTTTAACTCCCAATTTATTGCAACTTTATTGCCTATTCATTTTTGGAGTTACAATCCTTTAATCTTTATTTTCAAATTCTACCATTTATCACGCGGTCTATTCTAATGTTAAAATTACATTTAATGTGAACATTAAATGCATATATGTTGTATTAATTATATTTTGTTTTTGAACGTTTTAGCGTAGTTATATATGTTTATAAATTTATTATCATGTTTCTAGTTATTAACCCTTTAAGTAGGTTATATTTCATTCTATATTTTATTCCATTAGAATCATCGTTCCAAAAAGGTTTCCCATTATAATCTTCCATAAGTTAACCTAAATTAAGGGATTTGCTTAGATTGAAATTATAAGGAATTACTTATTTTCTTTTTATTGAAACGGTTAATGTAAACTACGGAAAGGAAATCCATACTCTATACATGTCTTTCTTCTTTTGATGTGTATTCCTGGTCAAATCAAACATTGCACTTCTACGAAATCAAAACATCAAAAATTCCTTTGGGATGTCGGCATGCCCAAGTACCCAATGTCGACATAGTATCAGTTGAGTTCAAAATTTAAATTTCAAAAGAAGTGTTTATTCGTCATAAATCTTCACGAATGGACATGGCTGTTATTCCTCTATAAATAGGGATTGGTTTCAACGAATTTCAACATATATTTTCTGGTTTTTCACTCCTCTTCTTTTTCCACATTTCTATATACAAATTCTTACCATTACTCTGCCGAAATCAGCATTGAATCTAACTAGATTATCCCTGGTTTGATTCTCTATCACTATCTCAACAAGATCCTCAGTGCTATTTAGAGTTATAGGCTTTTTGTAATCAACTTAGCGAGAAAAGGTGTGATTGTAGCCTTGGAAATCAATCAAGCGAGATAAGGTGTGATTATAGGCTTGGGAAATCGATTGGGTGAACTTGTTGCCCGAGAAATCAAGTATCTCTACCCAGAGGATTGTGATTCTAGAGGGTGTACCTCGTTGCCTTGAAATCGAGGGTGTAATTGTAAAGATTGTTTTTTGAAAGGAAATCCGTACTTGTATGCAAGACTAGATGTAGGGTAACTCCGAACCAGTATAAAATCCGGTGTGTTCTTTTCTTTACCGCTTTTACTTTATATTTGCATCTGTGTTTGATTCTTTGGTCATATCTGTTTCTAAATATTGCATACATTTGTGTTTAAATTAACGAAAACTCAAAAAGATTTAACAATTCTCTAAAACGCTATTCACCCCCACTCTAGTATTTATCCTAGCCTTAAGATCCTTAATCCGTATTTCTCACATTTGGTATCAGAGCAAGATTTTCAAAGTTCCATAATCTGATTTTTGAAAAAGTTTTAAAATGGCTATATTTGTTAATACTAGTTTAGAAATATTCAGATCGTCATTGTCTATTAAGTTTGCATATAATCAATGTTCAAATTCAAGTTGTTTAACAAAATTGTTTGATGTGCTGGAATCATGATTTATGGCTATTAAGGAATCAATACGTAACGGACAAATTGTGCAGATCAGAAAGGACAAATGGATACTCGATAGTGGATGTTCTAGACACATGACTTGCAATCCAGATATGTTAAATGATATAATATACAAAGACGGAGGTCTGGTTAACTTTGGAGACAATTCAAAAGGATATGTGATTGGCATCGGCAAAGTCGGTAACTCTGAAACTCCTATTATTACTAATGTTTTGCTAGTTAAAAATCTGAAACATAATCTACTAAGTATAAGTCAACTTTGCGATAAAGGATATAAAATTAAATTTGAAAAAGATAAATGTCACATTGAAGATAACAATTCAACCATAATATTTGAGGGAGTTAGGAAAAAGAATATTTATATTCTTAGTATGAAAGTTTCAAATGATAACTTACGTCTTTTGGCAAATACAAGTGACCATTGGATTTGGCATAAGAGATTTGGGCATTTGAATTTCAAACTCTTATCTAGACTATCAAAACATGACTAGTAAGAGGTCTCCCTAAAATGAATTTTAAAGTAGATAGTCTATATGATGCATGTCAATTAGGAAAACTTAGAAAAAGTTCCTTTAAATTAAAAGATATGATTTCAAATTTAAAACCTCTTGAATTACTTCACCTTGATTTATTTGGTCCATCTCAAATTCTGTCAATAAATCATAGTAAATATGTTTTTGTAATTGTAGATGATTATTCTAGTTTACATGGACAATATTTTTAAAACGTAAAAGTGATACTTTTGAATGTTTTAAGAACTTTACAAAAAGGATTCAAAATCAACTTTCTCTAAAAATTATAACCATTCGTAGTGATAACGGTGGTGAATTTGAAAATGAAAAGTTTGAGGAATTTTGCAATAAAAAGGGAATAACTCACAAATTTTCATTTCCAAGAACTCCACAACAAAACGGAGTAGCAGAATATAAAAATAGGACGATTCAAGAGTGTGCGAGAACTATGCTTTTAGATAGTAAATTACCAAAGAATTTTCATGCAGAAGCAGTTGCTACCGCCTGTTATATTTTAAATAGAATTTTAATTAGACCTTTAACTAATAAGACATCTTATGAACTTCTTCACTCAAAGAAACCTAAAGCATCTTATTTTAGAATTTTTGGAAGTAAATGTTTTATTTTAAATACTAAAGATAACTTAGATAAATTTGATCCTAAATCCGACGAAGGTATCTTTATCGGATATTCTAATAGAAGTAAAGCGTACAGAGTATTTAATTTAAGAACTAACACCATCGAAGAAACAATGCATGTGTCATTCGATGAAAACTTCAAAAAAATTGAAGATAAAAATGATGAAGATGATTTAATTACTCAAAATCAAGAGTCAATAGAAACTAATAATGAAATTAATCATCCTAATAAAAGGACTAAACTTTCAAAAGATCATCCTATTGAAAATATACTAGGAGATATGCAATCCATAGTTAAAACTAGAAATCAACTAAGTCAAATGAGTAATGTAGCATTTATATCAACTATTGAACCCAAAATCCAAAAGAAGCATCAACTGATGATTCATGGGTTTTGGCTATGCAAGAAGAACTAAATCAATTTACTAGAAATGATGTTTGAGAACTTGTTCCTAGACCTGAAAATAAAACTATAATTGGAACTAAATGGGTTTATAAAAATAAAATGAATGAACTAGGAGAGGTAGTTAGAAATAAAGCACGTTTAGTCGCTCAAGGTTTTTATCAAGAAGAAGGAATAGTTTTTGATGAAACCTTTGCTCCCGTAGCAAGATTAGAAGCCATTAGGATTCTACTTGCTTTCACAAATCATAATAATTTCAAATTATATCAAATGGATGTTAAAAGTGCCTTTTTAAATGGACTTGTAAAAGAGGAAGTATATGTTGAACTACCACCACTTTTGAAAATGAAAAATTACCTAATCATGTTTACAAACTTAAGAAAGCTTTATATGGCCTAGAACAAGCTCCTAGAGCCTGGTATGATAGATTAAAATCTTACTTATTACAATCAAATTTTGAAATTGGTAAAGTAGATAATACTCTTTTTATTAAAAGAAATAAAAAGGATATTCAACAAGTACAAGTCTACGTAGATGATATCATTTTTGGATCAACTAGTTTTGAAATGAATAAAGAATTTTCTGAAATAACGACAAAAGAGTTTGAGATGGGTCATATGGTGAATTAAATTTCTTTTTAGGATTACAAATAAAACAATTAGATACCGGTATCTTTATTAGTCAAGAAAAATATGCTAAAGACCTAATTAATAAATTTGACTTGACTACTGCGAGTGGAAAACCCACTCCCATGGCAACCAATGAGTACCTTAGTAAAGAAGATCTCTCGAAAGATGTAGATCAAAAATTATATAGAGGAATGATTGGATCACTACTCTATATTACTGCTAGTAGACCTGATATCATGCATAGTGTTTGTCTCTGTGCAAGATATCAATCTCAACCTAAAGAAACTCACTTAAAAGCCATAAAACGTATCATAAGATATGTTAAACACACCTCTGATTATGGATTATTTTACCCTAAAAATAATTCTTTTGATTTAATATCTTGTGATGCTGATTATGCTGGTTGTAAATCAGACCGAAAAAGTACAAGTGGAACTTGTCACTTTTTGGGGCATTCTCTGATTTCCTGGTTTAGTAAAAAGCAAAACACGGTTTCTTTATCAACAACTGAAGCAGAGTATATTTCTGTTGCTTTCGCATGTTCTCAAGTAATATATATGCAACAAACTTTAAAAGATTATGGTTTAAATATTTAAAAATCACCAATTATTGTGATAATACTAGTGCGATAATTTTATCCAAAAATACTACTCAACATGCTCGAACTAAACATATTGATATCAGACATCATTTTCTCAGAGATGATATAAGTAAGAAAGTAATCACTCTAGATTATATCAATTATGAGAATCAAATTGCTGATATCTTTACAAAACCTTTAAATGAATCTATATTTACTAAATTAAGAAGAGAATTTGGTATTTGTTCAATAACTGAAATATAAAATTTAAATAGCAAGTATAATTAAAAATTAATTCAAAATAAATTAAATTGGCAAAAATTCAAAAACCATGCCGACATACCCCTCTACCCTATGTTGACATACAACTTTTTTAAATTTTTGAAATTTTTCCCACCAAAATTCAAATAATTAGTTATATATTCTTCATATTTTCGAATTTTTGATCATTCTCTCTGTTCTCTCTCTATTCTAACTTTCGAAATTAATTAAACTATGGCCTCTTCTTCCAAATTAAACATAAAATCAACCTTTTCGTTCCCCTCTCCTACTTCTGGTCCGTTTCAATGTACTACTCTCGCTCGTGTGACTAAAATGGAGGATTCTCTGAAGGATGCACTTCAGTTTATGACTGAAATTCAATAATGCAACTTCAAATGGCCAAGGAACAAGAGAGGCAAGGCAAAATCCTTAGGAATTTGCAAAAATTTCTAATGGACAATCATGCTAACCCAATCTTGATTGATGAAGACTCTTCAGGAGATCAAGAATAAGAGACCAGCGAAGAAGAAGAAGAGTCCATGGAAGAAACGCATGAGGAAGATGACGACAAGGTCGTTTGCATTGATGAAGTGTGTTTTGACAAAAATGGGAATCTTGTCGAACAACGTGGAAATTTCTGTTTCCATTATCCAAACTATTCGATTCATAGTTCTCCTACGTTCAAAAATACACATTAGTTTCTTCTCTTTCTTTACCATTGTTGTATGTTCCTTCTTACGTTTCACAAGAAAATGTAAATATAACTATATGATCAATAAATAAATTGTATTCTTATATGTGTTCTTCCCTATTAATAAATATAACTATATGGTTATTATATACTTAGAATAGTTAGTAGTTTAGGATTAGGTTTATTATTTGATCTAAGCGTTGATAATTTATGATAACACTATCATTATAATCACATGTCATAGAGCATTAGATTTTGGGGGAGTTCTATAGTTTGGTGTTATATAGTTTAGAATTAGTTTTTTTTTTGTTGATGACAAAGGGGGAGAAGTATAATATAGGGTAGTTAGGCATAGATTAAGGGGGAGTTATTAGGATAGAAGTAATATTTTATAAATAAAGGTTGTCATCATCAAAAAGGGGGAGATTGTTAGTCCGTGAGATGATGATTATGATGACAACAAACTTAGAATAGATTAGAAAATATAAATACTAACAGTATAAGTTTAGATATATATGTGTATACAGGATTTAACCATGCAGGTAACAAGAATGAAGGCTATACAGTATAGAGATTCAAGATATCGAGATTGAAGACTCATGAGTATCAAGATTATCAAGAGTTCAAGAGTTCAAGCAATTTATTATTTTTTAATTAGAAATTTTGTTAAAACTCCTAAAAAAACACTGGCATCTTAAAATACAATTTATTCGTGGAATGGAATCTACTTCGAGCCTGTTAAAGGGATGGAACCCTAAGTAGGATGGAACCTATGAAAAATCTAGTGGAACATTGTTTTGTATCCGCTAACTTTTTATTCAAAATGATTTTTCAAAATTATATCTTGTTTTCAAAATGATTTCAAAACTTTCCTTTTAAAAGAATCAAAAACATCTATCCTGATTTCAAATACTTTTACCCCAAAATAATCATGAATTTCAAAATCAAATTATCCTTGGTTTTAAACTATCTTTTAAAATAAAAGTATATTTAATTTTTTTAATTTTTATATATTTAGATTTAAATATAAAATTATAGTAAAATTTTATATATACCAAAATATTATTCTATATATTTATTTATGCATTTCAACTATATTTAAGTATATTTATAAAAGTTTAAAATAGTTTTAAAATAAGATAAAATTTATTTTCAAAGAAAAACAAAACATCAAAAATTCCTTTGGGATGTCGACATGCCCAAGTACCCCATGTCGACATAGTGTCAGTTGAGTTCAAAATTTAAATTTCAAAAGAAGTGTCTATTCATCATAACTTTTCACGAATGGACATGGCTGTTGTTCCTCTATAAATAGGGGTTGCTTTCAACGAATTTTAACATATATTTTCTGGTTTTTCACTCCTCTTCTTCTTCCACATTTCTATATACAAATTCTTACCATTACTCCACTGAAATAAACATTGAATCTAACTAGATTATCTCTAGTTTGATTCTCTATCACTATCTCAAAAAGATCCTCAGTGCTATTCAAAGTTATAGGCTCTTTGTAATCAACTTAGTGAGAAAAGGTGTGGTTGGAGCCTTGGAAATCAATCAAGCGAGATAAGGTGTGATTTTAGCCTTGGGAAATCAATTGGGTGAATTTATTGCCCGAAAAATCAAGTACCTCTACCCAGAGGATTGTGATTCTGGAGGGTGTACCTCGTTGCCTTGAAATCGAGGGTCTAATTATAAAGATTGTTTTTTGAAAGAAAATCCGTACTTGTGTGCGGGACTGGATGTAGGGTAACTGCGAACCAGTATAAAATCCGGTGTGTTCTTTCCTTTACCGCTTTTACTTTATATTTGCATCTATGTTTGATTCTTTGATCATATCTATGTCTGAATATTGCATACATTTGTGTTTAAATTAACAAAAACTCAAAAAGATTTAACAATTCTCTAAAACACTATTCACCTCCCTCTAATGTTTATCCTAGCCTTAAGATCCTTAATCCGCATTTCTCACAAAAATATGTATGCATAATGATTCTAAATTGGACCCACCTATGTGAATGTATTCTTTTAAAAACATTTTCGAAAATATGACGAAACAAATTATATATATATATATATATATATATATATATACACACATACTGGTAGTTCTATATGTATGCAGGTTTTGAAAGATCTTTTTCATACAAAAATGTAACGACCCGATATTTTCAACCATTCGCATCTGCACATGTCGGACTTGAATAACTCAAAATACCAAATGATTAATTTAAATTTGGCAAAACTGAGAATATACAGTAAATAAATAAATCATAGATCACAAACACAGAGTAATATAATGCAGCGGAAGCAAAGAAATAGTAGTTCATGAAGCTACTGTATAAATTACATCAGAGTTAAACAAGATACAACAGAAGTAACAAGATAAATCAGCAAGTATAAATCTGAATACATCACCGGAATCAACTTGATAACTGGAATGAAATAGATAGCTGGATCTTCAAGCAAAGCTCCAACTTGGAAGGTGAGTCTCAAATGTCATATCACCCAGTCTGACCCAAGCGTAAAAAAAATACAAAACACTCGAGTCAGGACATACATACTTATACAATATAAACCAACTCAAGTGAACTGTAATAGAAAGGTACAAGTAACTTAACGGATGCTTGGGACCACATATCCTCTAAGGATCCATTAAACTATTTACTATGTAGCAATATTTCGGTATTACAATAATGTCTATAGTAAAATAAACTTACTTTTAAATAGCGTGAAGGGGTTACCCATATAGCCCTTAACACGTAATAGTCCCAGTAGTCCATCCAGTATTATGGTCCCTCCTGATCGGGAAGCCACCAGAGGATACTCCATGGGCTACGGGTAAAAATCAAACTCGTACAAGGCTCACTAGGGTAGGTGACACGGCACGACTAGGCAATTCCAGGGTAAATATGCCAATTACGCACACGGGCTGGTGGTAACGCGTAGCAGCTACTACCGCCCACCTCGAGCCACACCCCCAAATCAAAAATCAAAAGTGGCCACCAAATCAATCTCAAAGTCAGAATATAATATCGAAGAAGTGTGTCCGACAAGAGGGGCTACCTCCTTGGCTCGAGATCGCTCCTGTTTTAGCCACTTATATGCCAACTCACGGGAGTCGGGTCCACGTATATACCTCAAAGGAACGCCGCCACCATCCTACTTCATTCTGAAATCTCCACCACGTACACGGTTGTTAAAGTGGTTTTCAGAGTTGGCAGAGAGTATGACAACTTCCGATCCCGGTCTCTTTAACATCCAGACATTATTATTACCCATGGATATTTATTAAAAATCATTTCTATTCCATACAATTTTAAAATCAAATACTATTACTTTTCAAAATAATATCCATTCTCAAAATGGTAATATTTCTAAATCCATATACTTCTCAATTTTAATATCCATTTCAAAACTAAATATTATATTATTTCATTCAAAAACCAAATCAATATATCATTTCCATTTCATACCCAAAGTAATAATATATATATATATATATATCATTTAACTAAAACTCAAATTTCCAAATCACTGAATATTTCCTTCAATTTACTAAACTTGAAGTATTCCTTTAAACCATCTTAACCCAAACCACTTTGTAAGGTCATATTCTTAAATCTTCCATTTCCAATAAGTTCCAAATTTATATATTTAAAGACAATTATTAATTAAATACAATTTCCAAAAGTTTCATTTCTAAGGCCATATTACTTTCAAGTTATAACAACTCTGAAATCAAACATTTTGAAACATATTTATTTAGACCATCTAAATTCAGTGTTAATATCTACCAAACAAGATTCATTTAACCATTTAAATTCAATGTCAAATAATATTCATTTCAAAGTTGTATCATTTGCAAGTTTATTCATTCAATTATAAACTTTCCAAAAACATTGTATATTTCAGCTACATTAAAATTTCAATTTTTAGCCAATTTAACTTATAAAAATCACCTTTCCCACTTCAAAATATTCATTCAGATATCATTTAACTTATGATTTAATAAAACAAAATTTTATCAATAAATACCCAAATTAAACTATAATTCATTTATTAAGTCAAAGACACATTCTTTTACTTCTTTTATTTCAACAAATAACTTACCACTTTATTTTGAAATACCCACTTCATAAATAAGACTAAATTCCCATTTACTTACTGAACTTAACAATTTCAATTAAAACCAAATTTCTAATTATCACGTTAAGTCATATTTTGAAAATACACTTTTCCACTCAAATCATAATTATTCAATCTCCAAACATCCCATTTCATAAATAAAGTAATTTATCATAGTAAATATAATAGTAAATTTCTTTGCAAATTTATTCATTTAGGCATCAATTAAACTATGATTTCAGGATAAATACATTTATTACAAAATGTGCAATTAAAACTACATTTTATCAATTCAAAGGACATCATTTATTATTTTATAAAATAAAAATTGATTGCAATTACCAGGTTAGACTTTAAATTCCATATTAATTAACTTTAATTATTAAGTTATTTATCACAATTAAAGCTCTTTAAATTACCATTTAAGGCTAGATAAAGACTTTTAACTTACAATTTAAATCCAATTATCACTTATAAAATTTAACTTGTTGGAAGCCAATATCTCTTTATACATTTAAACTAATAAATCAGCTTTTTAAATCAAAATTCCATATATTTTAAGATTCAAAATACTTAATAATTTTAGAAAACTATTATAAAAATTTATAGATGGGCCTGTATAAAATTTTCTGACCCAGGTCAACTGATACGGATATGTATCATTTCGATCCGTAATTAAAAAAAAGAAAAATCTGAGTTCTATCATTTCAAACCCGCAATCCCAAGGAAAATAAATACAATAAAATCACTCGAGCCTATCATTTCAGCCCATAATGATTGTTCCTTATTCTAAAGTCTGTTCGGGTATGTATCATTTCAACCCATAGTGATAGGGAACTTGCAGTGTGATAAATAGGAATAAAATAACTGTATAGAATAAAATATCATAACAGATGATGTAACAGATACAAATATATATAACATGCATATATGAACATAACATATCAGTTTTACATATTCACTTATCATCATTTCACATTTGTAAAAGTACGTATGTCTAGAGTGAATAACTCACCTTTTTAAAGCTAGAATTGAAATTCAAACCCAAATCTAAACTCCGCAAAGCACGAAAATGCACGATAAAGCACAACTATATTTTTGAGTGAATGAAGAGTTAGATCTGGATCTTGTAAACAACACATACAAATATATATAAGTTTATGATTCAATGCAAAGAAGAGATGGATTAACAACGAAAATATATGAAATAAAATCACACAACCTTGCTTTCAACCACCTAGTAGGCTCAGCCATGGTCTAATAGGCTAGGGTTTAGGATTTTGATGAGGGGTGGAGACCGTGGCCAGGTGGTGGTGATGGGGAGGAGAGGTAGGCTAGGAGGTGGAGGTCGAGCTAGCATGAAAACCAAAAGAGAAAACCAAAAAGAAAAAGGAAGAAGAAGGTGAGGAGAAGCCATGAAAATTGAGAGCTTGTTTTATTTTTTCTCTCATGCAAATGGAAATGAGATAAGAAAGTTTTCACACGAATAAAAAGAAAGAGGCGGCTAGGGTTTCTAAGAGCCTTGAACGACTATGAGATGAGGTCTAGAAAATGAAAGGCTAGCAAATTAAAAGGCACAATTTAAGGAGAAAGAATCTTGTCTATTTTTGTTTGTTTGCACGCAATGAAAGGGCAACAAATAAACAAAACAAGTAAACTATATCTTTTGAAATTCCTAAGCTATTATTAAAGGTGAAATCAATAAAAACTAAAATAAATATATTCAAAGTTTATACAAATAGAATAGAAAATAAAAATTAGAGAAACAAACATAGGGAAATAGAAAATAAAATTTAGAAAGTCATTGCGTGTAAACATTGTATTATTATCTAATTTAAAAAGTATAAGTTTAAATTCCCAATAAATCCATATTAACATTGGTTTATATACTAATACATTAATAACTTCCCAATTCATCCAAATTTCAGTTAGCAAAGTAATTAATTTCATTCTCTTACCATAAATCTATTTGTTATGAACTGAATTCCCATAAGTTATAATTAATTTCAAATAAATTGATTCGATTCAATTCTAATCCTTTTTTATTAAGTCTATACTACTCTACAAACCTCGTTAATATTCGTTTATCTTTCATTACATTAATATACATATAAATATCCATATTTCTTTTGTATTAACAGTTGTTTTCAATTATATTGAATTTATCAAATGTATACATTTATTATGATTGAAACCTTAATTAATTCATTCAGATAGGTTTCATTCTTTTATATTATTTTGTGAATAAAATATGCATTTCCATTGCTTTATTTCATTCACTTATGGTTCTTACTCTCATTAATGAACATTTATTTACATTTGAATACAATTGATTTCCAATTCATTTTATAGCCTAAATAGACAACTTATAGTAGTTATTACCATTATCTTTATTACACTCAAGTTTACCATTTTCTCTAATTATCATAATTGCTTACAAAATATCAAATTCATTCAATTACCATAGATTATACACTAATTCATTTGTTCGCACCGCACTTACCCTTATTTTCTTATCTTTAAATTTTATACCCAAATCTAACATTTACAACTAAAATAATAGACCAATTAAATAGTAACTTACAACCGTTACTATTACTTTAAATCACATTAATGAATTCATTATTATTTACAAATCAAAGGTTACAATTACTTAATTAACACTGATTTACTTCAATTTATATTGATTATTTATTATCATTAATGATTCAACATTCATACTTGTTTTTTTATATTCAAATCCATAACTAAGTGTAATAATTTACATCAATTAGTTGAAATTTCCCAATTAGTTTTAATTACATTGTCACATTCCATTTAACTTTTGTTTCACTATTAAATTACGAAGTCTTTATTCTTCCAATTTTAATTACCAAAATCGTATTAAATCAACAAACTATATTATTGAGAATTTACAGGTCGTTACACTCTCCCCCACTCAAAACTTTTCGTCCTCAAAAAGGAAAAAAAGGAAAAAAAGATTTAAGTAAACAATACATCTTATTCAAAAATACCAACTTTATAAACAAATAAGTTTTCAAAATTAATTTATTTGAATAAAATATACCAATTAATTTAAAAATTTCCTTTAACACCATTTTATATTGTAAGTTATTCAATTTACCTTTCATTCTATTTACCTCTATTAATTTTCTATAACTAAAATTTAAGTGTATTACACTTACTTAGCCACTCAAATTTTATTTATAAAATCCTTTTATATTGTATATTATCCAGTTACATTGTTAACATCTAACAATTAAGGTAAGTTATTGTTAGCGCCAAAATTAGTCACTAACACCCAAATCCAGATGAAAGCACCAAATCCCAATCACAGCTCATAGATAGGATGTATGTAGAGAGTAATAATATGAAGAACAATCAAAATTAAAATGAAAGCGGTAAAGAACAACAGATTTTATAGTGGTTCGGCTCGGCCTACGTCCACTCCAGAAGTTTTCTTTTTATTGATGTAAGAATCAGTTATAGTTACAAAGTGGGAGACTAGCCTTAGTCTTAGGAAAAAAGTCAGAGAACAGAAGAGAAGAGGCCGAAGATGAAGAAGATGAAGATCTCGATCCCCCATCTGGAGACCCATATGTTGTATTTATAGGCAAAACCGGGTTGTCGGGCCTCCTGAGTAGTTTGGGCCCATCAAGGGTACCGAGGTATCGAGGTGTCGAGGTATGGAGCTACCGAGGTGTCGAGGTATGGAGCTACCGAGGTATGGAGGTATGGATCTACCGAGGTATGGAGGTGCGAGGTGCAATGCCGAGCGAGGTGAGGTATGCCGAACCTCCACCATGCCGAACCATGTTTAATGTCGAACCATGTTTCCTAGACCCAAATTATAGTTGATTCATCTTTATCCAATCATATTTCCATCTCCCAAGCACATTGCGTCATCCATCCATCCAGTCGACTAAATCCATCGTACACCAGCCTCGACGAACGTGCAGTCGATTAAATTAAACCCGCCTGTCCACGGCCTGGTAAAAAGGCGGGTTAACATTTGCCCCCCAAAACATGCCTTGCTGTTGGAAGGTGTGTTTTGAATAGCCTCGAATCTGATATCCAGAGTCTATGTTTCATCGATATCCAATAACCAATAACCGACTTTAGGACCTCTCCGGGTCAATATCCAAATCCTCTGTCGTTCATGGCCGATATTTATATCCCGGGTTCTTGTCAAGCATAATCCACACCTGACGACCGTTCTCCAGTGTTGCTGAACGTTGAGTAATGCATGGCTTAAGTCCTAAGCCAAATCCTGGCTGCTCCGGACCCTTGCCGAGCATTGTCCATACTCGACGACCTGAAATAGTAACCGATAATATGGGGCCTAAGTCCTAGGCCGAATCCTGGTCTCTTCGTACCCTTGCCGAGCATAGTCCATACTCGACGACCATAAATAGTAACCGATAATATGGGGCCTAAGTCCTAGGTCGAATCCTGGTCTCTCCGGACCCTTGCCGAGCATAGTCCATACTCGACGACTTGAAATAGTAACCGATAATATGGGGCCTAAGTCCTAGGCCGAATCCTGGTCTCTCCGGACCCTTGCCGAGAATAGTCCATACTTGACGACCTGAATAAGTCGATTTGCCGTGTTTGGACAAAGCGACCTACCCCTTGCCAGGTATAATCCATACCTGACGACCATTTATCGAAAACCAGATAAAAAATCCAATCGAAAGCCAATCCAAAATCCAGATCAAATCAGAAAACAAAAATCCATATCGAAAATCCAAACCAATATCCAAATCAGAAAACAATCATCCAAATAAAAGTCCAAACCAAGAAACAAACAAAACCAAAAGTTCAAACCAAATCAGAAAAAACCAAGTGTCCAAGCCAAAAAAGAAAGAAAGCAGATTTCACAAAGTAGAGCGTCGTGGTTTATCATCATCTCAGAGCATGCCTAGGGGCTATCTCCGTCCCCGTACATGAGTAAGTGACTTGGGTGTTTACCCATAGTTTGCTACTTGTTTCATAATATCCCAGTCAATTGATGACCAATCGACCATCATTCATGTGCCTCGCACCATCACTGTGTGAGGTAGACGATGGTTTCTTCTGCCCCACCGTTGCATTCCGAGCTTCAACGTATTGTCGCAACTGTCCATTCCTTACATGCTCCTCAATTATGTCCTTAAAGTGCCTGCAGCTGTTGGTATCATGCCCATCCAAATCGTAGAAGAGGCAGTGTTTTCCTGATGATCTCGGCTAATCCAGCATTGTCCGTCAAGGGTTGCCCCCTGAGTCCCCGAGGTAATTCTGGTACATACTCTTCATCCCGAGCTCCTACATTCCTGCCAGCATCTTTTTTTGTAGTGCTAACTGGAATCCCTCCACGAATTGGTCCATCGTTTCTTGGTGGTGTGCCCCTGAGCCCAGGTCCTTCCAGATTGATAGTTGTCTGCCGATTTGGGGCTGCCCCCTGTTGAGTCACTCCATCAACCTGCTGATTGAGTTCCTCTTGTCCAGCCCCAGGACCTTGAGTACCTACAGTTCCTGATTGTCCAAATTGTAAGAAGAGCCTGCATCATTTCCTCTTGTCGTTCCATCATCGCTTCCATCTCCTCTCTGGTGATGTAGACGGATGTTTGACCTGCTCCAGTTCCAAAGGAAGCCTACTGACTTCCCTCTTGATTGCTTCTTCCAGTCAATTTCTTCCTTGTTGATGGCCTAGCCATTGCTCCTTAGAATCCAAGTTCCTAGCTCCAAAATTCCTGAGTGCTTGCGTTCTCAGTGAAAGCACCAAAATGTTAGCGCCAAAATTGGTCACTAACACCCAAATCCAGATGAAAGCACCAAATCCCAATCACAGCTCACATATAGGATGTATGTAGAGAGTAATAATATGAAGAACAATCAAAATTAAAATGAAAGCGGTAAAGAACAACGGATTTTATAGTGGTTCGGCTAACTCCGGCCTACGTCCACTCTAGAAGTTTTCTTTTTGTTGATGTAAGAATCAGTTACAGTTACAAAGTGGGAGACTAGCCTTAGTCTTAGGAAAAAAGTCAGAGAACAGAAGAGAAGAGGCCGAAGATGAAGAAGATGAAGATCCCGATCCCCCATCTGGAGACCCACATGCTGTATTTATAGGCAAAACCTGGTTATTGGGCCTCCTGAGTAGTTTGGGCCCATCAAGGGTACCGAGGTATCGAGGTGTCGAGGTATGGATCTACCGATGTGTCGAGGTATGGAGCTACCGAGGTGTCGAGGTATGGAGGTATGGAGCTACCGAGGTATGGAGGTATGGATCTACCGAGGTATGGAGGTATGGATCTACCGAGGTATGGATCTACCGAGGTATGAAGGTGCGAGGTGCAATGCTGAGTGAGGTGAGGTATGCCAACCTCCACCATGCCGAACCATGTTTAACGCCGAACCATGTTTCCTAGACCCAAATTATAGTTGATTCATCTTTATCCAATCATATTTCCATCTCCCAAGCACATTGCGTCATCCATCCATCCAGTCAATTGAATCCATCGTACACCAGCATCGACGAACGTGTAGTCGATTAAGTTAAACCCGCCTGTCCATGGCCTGATAAAAAGGCGGGTTAACAGTTATATTGGAATGTAATAGGATATTATACAAATAGAATTTTCTAATTCAATTATTCAAGCTTAAATATTTATTCATAATTTGATTTCCTCTTATATTGAAATTTTCCTTTAAGATAAAATTTTAGAATTAAATTTCCAATTAACTTCAAAATGTTTTAGAGATAAATAATTTTATATACATAATATATATCAAAATAGAATTTGAAATCATATACCAATATATATATATATATATATATATATTATAAATCAAGTCATATTTTAGAAATCCAAATTAATTTAATTCTCCAAAGCAAGGCTATAGCAAAACTACAGAATGTTCTCTTCACTTTGAATCTCGAAAATGAAAGTCGATGATGCTGCAGTCATCGCCGTAATTATTTTCCAGCGACAAAGAGCACTAATTTAACTTAAAATTCTTTGAAATAATTTCTACTTGAAATACTTTAAATAATACTCCTTTTAAAACTTTAAACACAAAGTTTGAAACTGTCGGAAATTAAATTCTTAGTTTCTTGTTTTAAATTCATTTAAATTTCCGAATTAATTTATGACCATGTTTTGTAGTTCAATCGTTTATATATGAAACAAAAGCTAATGGTTACAAGTTATATATATATAGAGTCAAATATTATTTCCTGACATCCAATTCAATTAATTATCAAATTTCAGAAAATTATACTTAAATATACTATAATTATACAAAATTTATTTCATTTACTAAATTTGAAAATTATATTGTGTCGGTTTGCTCCATTCAAGTGTTTTGGAGATCCTATCGATAACGTTGATTAGACAAATAAATCAGAAACCCAAATCAACATAAACAACTCAAACGACACAATATATAAAACACTTTAAATATAGATTTACAAATACAGTATACAGGAATAGATTTTTTCAAAGCAAGGATTGAGATTCAATTTTGATTATCCTCAAATCAAAGAAAGGATAAGTTGGAACAAAAGGTACGATGATTAACTAACTGAATAAGGAAATGGATAAGCTTATATAAATCGTGGGCAACCTTAATCGGGTCAACCGTGACTCTAAGAATTAGATCGATGTGGAGTTCTTAGGCAAATCTACATTTGATCTCAAGAGATAGAATTCGAGATAACAAGAGATACTAGCATCTAAACCGAGGATTTAGAAATCTCTGGTGAATCAATGCCTATTGTAAAGGAGTTTCACCCTCTTTACAAGCCATTTGAAGTGGGGTTATGGGATACTCCAAATCAAAAGAAGACGAATAGTGAGGGACAAGAATGGATTTCGGAACCGAGGGAACGTTCCAAAATTCAAATGAAACAGAGTCAAAGACGAAGAGATCCATACTCGAATGAAAGTGATTATGTAAATAAATTTACCATACATGCTAATTTTTGCCTAGAGCCAAAGCTCTGATACCAACTGTAACGACCTGTTATTTTCAACCATCCGCATCCGCACGTGCCGGACTTGAATAGCTCAAAATACCAAATTGTTAATTTAAATTTGGCAAAACTCAGAATATACAGTAAATAAATAAATCACAGACCACAAACACAGAGTAATATAATGCAACGGAAGCAAAGAAATAGTAGTTCATGAAGCTACTATATAAGTATACATCATAGTTAAACAAGATACAACAGAAGTAACAAGATAAATCAGCAAGTATAAATCTGAATACATCATTGGAATCAACTGGATAATTGGAATGAAATAGATAGCTGGATCTTCAAGCAAAGCTCCAACTCTGATGGCGAGTCTCAAATGTTGTATCACTCAGTCTGACCCGAGAGTAAAGCAAAACACAAACACTCGACTCAGGACATACATACTTATACGATGCAAACCAGCTCAAGTGAACTATAATAGAAAGGTACAAGTAACTTAAAGGATGCTTGGGATCGCCTATCCTCTAAGGATCCCTTAAACTATTTACTATGTAGTAATATTTTGCTATTATTATAATGTCTATAGTAAAATAAACTTACTTTTAAATAGCGTTAAGGGGTTACCCATATAGCCCTTAACACGTAATAGTCCCAGTAGTCCATCCAGTATCATGGTCCTTGCTGATCGGGAAGCCACCAGAGGATACTCCACGGGCTACGGAAGAAAACCAAAATCGTACAAGGCTCGCTAGGGTAGATGACACAACACAACTAGGCAATGCCAGGGTAGATATACCAATTACGCACACGGGCCGGTGGTAACGCGTAGCAGCTACTACCGCCCACCTCGAGCCACACCCCCAAATCAAAAATCAAAAGTGGCCACCAAATCAATCTCAAAGTCATAATATAATATCGAAGGAGTATGTCTGATAAGAGGGGCTACCTCCTTGGCCCGAGATCGCTCCTGTTTTAGCCACCTTATGCCAACTCACGGAAGTCGGGTCCACGTATATACCTCAAAGGAACGCCGCCACCATCCTACTTCATTATGAAATCTCCACCGCATATACGGTTGTTAAAGTGATTTTCGGAGTTGGCAGAGTGTATGACAACTTCCAATCCCGATCTCTTTAACACCCAAACGTTATTATTACCCATGGATATTTATTAAAAAATCATTTCTATTCCAAACCATTTTAAAATCAAGCACTATTACTTTCCAAAATAATATCCATTCTCAAAATGGTAATATTTCCAAATCCATATACTTCTCAAATTTAATATCCATTTTAAAACTAAATATTATATTGGTTCATTTCAAAAACCAAATCAATATATCATTTCCATTTCAAACACAAAATAATAATATATATCATTTAACTAAAACTCAAATTTCCAAATCACAGAATAATTCCTTCAATTTACTAAACTTGAAGTATTCCTTTAAATCATCCTAACCCAAACCACTTTATAAGGTCATATTCCTAAATCTTCCATTTCCAATAAGTTCCAAATTTATACATTAAAAGACAATTCTTACTTAAATACAATTTCCAAAAGTTTCATTTCCAAAGCCATATTACTTTCAAGTTAAAACAACTCTGAAACCAAACATTTTAAAACATATTTATTTAGACCATCTAAATTCAAAGTTGATATCTACCAAACAAGATTCATTTAACCATTTAAATTCAATGTCAAATAATGTTCATTTCAAAATTGTAGCATTTATAAGTTTATTCATTCAATTATAAACTTTCCAAAAACATTGTATATTTTAGCTACATTGAAATTTCAATTTTTAGCCAATTTAACTTATAAAAATCACCCTTCCCACTTTAAAATATTCATTCGAATATCATTTAACTATGATTTAATAAAATAAAATTTTATCAATAAATATCCAAATTAAATTATAATTCATTTATTAAGCCAAAAACACATTCTTTTACTTCTTTCAACAAATAACTTACCACTTTATTTTAAAATACCCACTTCATAAATAAGACTAGATTCTCATTTACTTACTTAACTTAACAATTTCAATTAAAACCAAATTTCCAATTATCAAGTTAAGTCATATTTTGAAAATACACTTTTCCACTCAAATCATAATTATTCAATTTTCAAACATTCCATTTCATAAATAAAGTAATTTATCATAGTAAATACAACAGTGAATTTCTTTACAAAATTATTCATTTGGGAATCAATTTAACTATGATTTCAGGCTAAATACATTTATTACAAAATGTGCAATTAAAACTGTATTTCATTTTATCAATTCAAAGGACATCATTTATTATTTTATGAAATAAAAATTGATTGCAATAACCAGGTTAGACTTTAATTTCCATATTAATTAACTTTAATTATTAAGTTATTTATCACAATTAAAGCTCTTTAAATTACCATTCAAGTCCAGATAAAGATTTTTAACTTACAATTTAAATCCAGTTATCACTTATAAAATTTTAACTTGTTGGAAGCCAATATCTCTTTATATATTTAAACTAATGCTTGGGTCAGACCGAGTATTACAGATTTTTAGGTAAGGGCGTTCTGGAGCTTAGGAGGCGAGCTGGATGGCAGGAACGTATGGGGTATTTCCGTTGCGATATATTATAGTTTATCCAGGACAGGTTGTTTTAAACTGTCCAGTGTTGTGTAATGGTTGTAACTCTGATGTATAAATATAATTGTACCGATACAGTTCTTCTTTATATTACGTTCGTTCCGCTGTGAGTTATCTGATTTTGTTGTGTTTCTTCCTTTTCTTTCTTTTCTTCTTCTATCCTTTTCTTTCTTAATTGGTGACCCGTCTTCCTAGCGATAGGAAGACGGGTCGTCAAAGCTGGTATCAAATGTAATGACCCCAATATTTCATCCCAATTTTTTTTGATAGTTATGAAGAAGAAGAAAGAGATAGTAAAAGAAGAAGAAGAACAAGATCAGAAAACAACATCTCACATTCGCAGCGGATAAAATATAATAATGAATAATAACATATTACAAAGAATAATGTTTTGTCGATTTCATTTAAATACATCAGAGTTACAAAATTATACAGACACATGATATACAATTATCATGTCACAAATATACCAAAATAAAATACAGCGGAAACACTTCATACGTTCGTGCCATCCAGCTCGCCTCCTGAGCTCCAGAACGTTCCTACCTGAAAATCTGTAATACTCGGTCAGACCCGATCATTACATTTAGAGTGATCTTAAAATGGGTTTGGTATCAGAGCGGCACACACGACTTTCGCTATGTTACCATAGATCGCAGTCTACCGATATAAAATCAAACCAGACCGTTGACTCTCAGTGGCATACATGACTTTCGCTATGGTATACTCTACTCATAATCCTCAGGAACTAGTTTTGTCCGGACTCCTCACATGATCAACTTTGGACTTAAGATTGAAATGGTTAAATTTAAATAATTGGTTGATTGATTGAGTTGATTGAATGTGTGCTGATGATCTGGTGAGTCTGGTTTTGGTTGGTTCTCGAGTTAATTGTTGTTTGACTCAAAGCATTTGGGTTTTTAAATAGTTTTAAACTTAAATCGTAAATAAATTAAGATAATTACTTGAATGTAATTGCAAGATAACTAATCCAGGGTGACTAATTAAGATGAATGGATAGGGAAGGGTTGATTAATTAATTGATTTGGAATTAATTAACGAAAGAGTCTAAGTGATTAAGGTTTGAAATTCAATTAGAATCAATTTAATTGATTTGTGTGTGATTAAGTTTTGCTTATGAATGACTGAATGGTAATGGATGCTTTCAGTAAATGGATATCTCTGATATGGAATGTTGTGTATTTCATTTGGATAACTTGAGTTAGGATGACCCGAGACTCGAAGAGACTGGGGTCGGGTATTAGGAAATACCCGAAACCACTTCGAATGTTTATAGATTTGACATGTAAAATCTATTGGCTGGAATGAAATGATTTAAGTGAATTAGGCTATTAATTTGAATTCGGTAATTAGAAACTTATGTGTGAAATAAGTGATGTCCATAACATATTGTGAACTTGTGAATTGATTTGAGTTACCTGGGTTTTATTTAAGTTGTGTGCTTTGTATTCCATGTTAGATGGGTTTACTCACGCTGGTTTCCAGCCTGACCCTGGTGTTACTTTGGTGTAATGCTCGGGTCAGACCGAGTATTACAGATTTTCAGGTAGGGACGTTCGTTCCGAGTTGAACGAAACCGAAGACATTATCTCATTACACTCGTTTTGGAATCACCCTCAGAGTTAACGACGATAACCCTTGCACTCTGAATCTCCATCTTGAGTGCAGCTTTGATAACAAACTGTCACGACCCGTATTCCACTAACCAGAAAGACGTATCATGAATTAAGAAAGAAAGAGAAGAAAGAAGAAACAACAACGGAATCTCAACAGCGGAACCAATAAATTATATTAATAACAAAAGTATTACATAGATATACAACAACTATCAGAGTTACACAGATAATACAACACATACTAGACAGTTATAAACACCTGTCTAGTTATTACAACACAGTATAAAACCACTCAAACAAATGACTCAGAGATACCAACACAGCGGAATACTATATAACTACAGCGCAGAAGCCTCCTGCTCCATTTGCTCCTCCATAAATCATCAAAGCTAACCTGAATCCCTTGGCTACTCATAAATCAGCTTTTTAAATCCAAATTCCACATATTTAAAGATTCAAAGTACTTAATAATTTTAGAAAACTATCATAAAAATTATCCATGGGCCTGTATAAAATTTTCTAACCTAGGTCAAGTGATACGGATATGTATCATTTCAATCCGTAATTTAAATAAAGAAAAATTCAGGTTCTATCATTTCAAACCCGCAATCCCAAGGAAAATAAAAACAATAAAAATCACTCGAGTATATCATTTCAGCCCATAATGATTTTTCCTTATTCTAAAGTCTGTTTAGGTATGTATCATTTCAACCCATAGGGATAGGAAACTTGTAGTGTGATAAACAGAAATAAAATAATAGTATAGAATAAAATATCATAAAAGATGATGTAACAAATATATAAACAGCATTTAACATCATATAAATACATATCACATGCATAAATGAACATAACATATCAGTTTTACATATTCACTTGTCATCATTTCACATTTATAAAAGTACGTATGTCTAGAGTGAATAACTCACCTTTTTAAAGCTAGAATTGAAATTCAAACCCAAATCTAAACTCCACAAAGCACGAAAAGGCACGACAAAGCACGATTGTATTTTTGAGTGAATGAAGAGTCAGATCTCGATCTTGTAAACAACACATACAAATATATATAAGTTTACGATTCAATGAAAAGAAGAGACGAATTAACAGTGAAAATATATGAAATTAAATCACACAACCTTGCTTTCAACCACCCAATGGGCTCGACCATGGTCTAATAGGCTAGGGTTTGGGATTTTGATGAGGGGTGGAGGCCATGGTCAGGTTGTGGTGATGAAGAGGAGAGGTAGGATAGGAGGTGGAGGCCGAGCTAGCATGAAAACCAAAAGAGAAAATCAAAAGAAAAAGGAAGAAGAAAGTAAGGAGAAGCCATGAAAATTGAGAGCTTGCTTTATTTTTTCTCTCATGCAAATGGAAATGAGATAAGAAAGTTTTCACGTGAATAAAAAAAGAGGTGGCTAGGGTTTCCAAGTGCCTTGAATGGCTATGGGATGAGGTCTAGAAAATGAAAGGCAAGCAAATTAAAATGCACAATTTAAGGAGAAAGAATCTTGTCTATTTTTTTTCTTATTTTGCACGCAATGAAAAGGCAATAAATAAAAAAACAGGTAACCTATATCTTTTGAAATTCCTAAGCTATTATTAAAGGTAAAATCAATCAAAAATCAAATAAATATATTCAAAGTTTATACAAATAAAATAGAAAATAAAACTAGAGAAACAAACGTAGGGAAATAGAAAATAAAATATAGAAAGTCATTGCGTGTAAACACTGTATTTTTATCTAATTTAAAAAGTATAAGTTTAGATTCCCAATAAATCCATATTAACATTGGTTTATATACTAATACATTAATAACTTCCCAATTCATCCAAATTTCAATTAGCTAAGCAATTATTTCATTCTCTTACCATAAATCTATTTGTTATGAATTGAATTCCCATAAGTTATAATTAATTTCAAATAAACTGATTTGATTCAATTCTAATCCCATTTTTTTAAGTCTATACTACTCTACAAACCTCGTTAATATTCGTTTATCTTTCATTACATTAATATATATATATATATATATACATACAAATATCATTCTTTCCTTTGTATTAACAGTTGTTTTCAATTATACTGAATTTGTCAAATGTATACATTTATTATGATTGAAACGTCATCATTCAGATAGGTTTCATTCTTTTATATTATCTTATGAATAAAATATGCATTTCCATTGTTTTATTTCATTCACACTTTACAATTATGGTTCTTACTCTTATTAATGAACATTTGTTTACATTTGAATACAATTGATTTCCAATTCATTTTATAGCCTAAATAGACAACTTATAATAGTTGTTACCATTATCTTTATTACACTCAAGTTTATCATTTTCTCTAATTATCATAATTGCTTACAAAACGTCAAATTCATTCAGTTACCATAGGTTATACACTAATTCATTTGTTCGCACCACACTTACCCTCATTTTCTTATCTTCAAATTTTATACCTAAATCTAACTGATGTGCACGTAAATGTGCATATTTTTACCACATATTTAATCTATTTGAATTAAATAAATGATCATATCGGGTATTTTAACTTGTTTAAACCAAAAATTCAAATTATTCCAAATTGTCACATATTCATCTTCATATATGGGCAAAACGGTCATTTGTGTGCATACATTTCTTTGAGAAAATTAATTGAAAATTTGTATATATTTTTGTAGGAATTTGATCTCAAATAGAAGTGGTTTCATGAAGATATGCATGCACAAAATTAATACAAAGGAATGAAGATGGAAATAATTCAAAGTGAAGAACATGGAGGACCCCACCCACCCACCTACCTTAATGTACAAATTAAAGGCTAATGCACATGCTTTTGGAGTTAATGGCTTCATGTACACTTAATGGGGGATTAAGACATGTTAATGATTACTTGGCCTCCACACTTCCTAAGGGGCATTTTGGGCATTCCCCAAAAAAACGAATTAGGGTTTTAACACTTGTATAAATACCCCTTATGTTTCATGTAACATGCTCATCTCTTCTCTTAGTCTCTCTTAGGCCTCCCTCTCTTTAGTTTAGTTTATATCAAATAAAAGAATGCTCTCTTTCTTTTTTCATGGCTACTTAGCCATTTTTATTTTATGTAATTTTCTTTTCTTTTTATGCAATGTTAATCAGTGTTTCCTTTTTTTACATGTTCATTTCCTTTCATGCTAGTAGTGTAGATTTACTTTTGTGCAAGTAGAATAGTTTTCTTTTTCATTTGCTTTCATTTTTCTTTCTTTTTGCTTTCATGTTGCTAGCTACATTTGTTCATATGATAACAAATATGAGAAGCTAAACCCCTTCAATTTAGGGGTAATGAAGCTCTCTAATTAATGTAGCTTCAACATTTTGTTAATTCATGCTCTCTTTTTTGTGCTTAATGATGATGATAGAAGTGGTTTTATTTGTTGTTTTTGCTTTGAATTTGATAGTCTATATTGTTGACACCAAATAGGCTATGCTTAAACAATCACTAACATAAATGTCTCTTCATCAATATATGATTATGACATAAGAAAGTGATTTGAAATTAAAATTTGATGGTCTATGTTTCTAATCAATAGTTAATAGGCCATACTTAAAATAGATTTCATTTTCTTTGTCAAGTTTCATGAAAGTTGGTAAGTGTTTTAAGGGGTGTGTTATAGTTTGATGACTTATGTTGGCTAATTAATAGCTCAAATATGTCATACTTATGATAAACACATCAATTAAAACACTAATGACCATAAAAGAGAGATCATGATTTCATGTGTTGAACTACATGATCTAGAGAGTGGATTTATTCTCTAAATTGTCATTCAACTCTCATATTTGCATTTCTTTTCTTTTTGTTAGTTCATTTTCTCATTTTCTAGCTTAAACACACTCTCGACTTTGGTTAATTTGATTGAATAGAATTTTAAAATCATCAATTCCCTGCGGATCGACCCGTATTCGCCGCGTGCTACATTCGTATACCGTGCGCTTGCGGTTATTTTTATTTCTAAATTCTTCGACGGTTTTCTAAACCGATAGAATTTCCGTCGACGAACAAGTTTTTGGCGCCGTTGCCGGGAAACGATCCCGGGTCACCCGCGTGACAGGCTGGAATACTCACCACTATACTACAACGAGATCACAATAATGAATAGACTAATTAAATAGTAACTTACAACCGTCACTATTACTTTAAATCACAATATTGAATTCATTATATTTACAAATCAAATGTTACAATTACTTAATCAACACTGATTTACTTCAATTTATATTGATCATATATTATCTCATTAATGATTCAACATTCATACTTGTTTTTTTATATTCAGAACTATAACTTAGTACAACAATTTACATTATTTCAATTATTTGAAATTTCATAATTAGTTTTAGTTACATTGTTACATTCCATTTTAACATTTGTTTCACTATTAAATTACAAAGTCTTTATTCTATCAATTTTAATTACCAAAATCGTATTAAATCAACAAATTATACTATTGAGAATTTGCGGGTCATTACAAAAAATTTCATACTCTTATGAATAGAACCATGGATCAACCAATTTTGCATCCAATTTCTACCATCAAAAAATCTAATTTGTTGAATTGTCGTCCCCCAAATGTTTACTCCTATGTCGGAAAAAAAAAAGTCTAGGTGGAGAATTTTACACTCTTACCACTCTATTTGGTACCAATCCATTGTACTTTGGAAATTTCCTCGTCGCCCTAGATTTTCTCCCAATTTTTTCATGTACAATATGCATAAGGAAACTTGTTTTCAAGCTTTAAAATGGAATTTAATCTAAAAAGGGATTCTTGTACGTCGTTGAAAAAGTATGCAAATATAAATTACAAGGCTAAAACTTCTTTTCCCCTATTGTCGCGTGCATTTTATCTAGCATCAGGCTTAATGTACCGCTTAATTCATATTTATTAACCTATTTATCTTTTCTATGCTTAGTATGTGGCATCAGGAAAAAAAAATTCCATAATTTTTTTTCCACTTTCCAACGAATTTGCACACGGTTGGAAAAGTTAAACTTTCAATACAATTAAACACCATTTTGTTTTAAAATATTTGGACAAAGAAGTCCAAAAGTAATTTAAATTCCAAAATTAATTCAAATTCTAAAGTCTTTCTTTTCTCTAAACGTAATTTTTCAAAACATTCAACCTTCCCGTTTAAACAGGTCAAGTCGCATTTCTGCTTAGTTGGAAATCGATTATGAGTTGACGCATATGTTCAGTCCTAGCATTTCACAATGAATTTATGACCGTTAAACTTATCCTAATATTTTAGTATGATGACTCATTAATCAATTTATAAATTTTATCTTTTCAAATAACATGAATAATGACCATTGATTCGCAGAAACCCATGTATATTCTTCGCTCTTTAAAATTCACTATTTTATAATTTTCCAATCTTATATTGCATTTACTATTGGTTAAGTGTCATTTTGAGATTTTCCATATTTATTCTGCTTCTTCCCAAAATAGATATAAGAGAGGTCTATATATCCCGAAACAATAACACAATGAATAAATTGGAACCATCTCATAACATATCATACTCATCTTTTACAAAAGAGACAATCAATGGTCACAGTTCAAACAACCTAAAGAAAGAAAAGGACAAATGCTGGAAGGAAAATGACAACATAACACTACTAAACCCATAATACTGTCCATGAACTATGGGATGGTCTCGATCCTCTCGGGCCATTGCCGCGACCCTTAAATGGGTGTACCACAACAGTTATGTACTCTATCTCGCTATTCTAGCACTACTACTTAGCCCGAATCTCTTGGATCTCTGCTTGGACCTATCGAATAGCGATAAGCTTAGGATTTTGGTATCCTTCAATGTCCTATCCTTATCCTGCCTCCTGCTACGAATGCTCTCCTACTGCTGGTGCTACTACCTCAATTGGTGGCTCATGGATTCCCATCTTTTTGAGAGAGGCTCTGTCGAATGCAGGAGGGTCGTTCTTCTGAGCTGGCTCTCTAAAGAGGTTTACTCCGTATTGCCGAATGACATGAGTGAAGCGATAGTAATAAAGTAAGTATCTTCAGAGAGTATCAACTCTAAGACTAACACAGTGGCTCATAATAGCAATAACCTAATTGATATGCATACCACCCATGATGAAATAGGCGGCCTTTTGTACTAACAGATAGATCTGATCAGACCTCCCCACCTTTAGTATAATATTCTGCTAAACTATGCGAATAATGTGGCAGGCTGTAGATTGCAAATTGTCTTACCTCCAGACATTGATTTCTTCAGAAAAAATCTACTGAAGAATCTATGGATCGGTTATCTCAACATCATCCAAATTAACTCTCTCTACGGCTATCCCCAACATATCACTGAAATCGTCATCAGACAAATCGATCTCGACTCCCTCCTTCACTTCCGATTGGAGATTGCTAAAGCCTTCATCAAAGTTGTATGCTAGATTTATATTAAATAGATGTATGCAATGCGGGTAGCATTTTGATCAAAAGTGTCATGGCGAAGGATCAGTACTAATCCTGCCCCGTGAACAATTCTTCAAGTCCAACGGTGATGAAATCTCCAAATTTGACCGGATGTCCCTGAGAAAGTGGCATTTACTGAGGCTAAGTAAACATAGATTTTCTGGTCGCTACAGTCAAGCCAAGCGATCTCTTAAGGAGCGAGACCCAGATGCCATGAGGAAGAGTTGGAGGTTCAAGGTGGTGCCATGGACTGAGTGGAGGTCGGAGAGGGGAGATTAGGTTTAGATCTCGAGAGGTGGCAGGGATAGATATGGTGAAAAAAGTTGTCGCTTAAGGGAGAGGCTCGGCTGCTGCTGCAGTGAGGGGGAGGAGCAGCATCACGCTTGACTTGGGGGGAGGGGTGAGGGTAGCAACTCATTTGGAGGAAGGAGATGAGGGTTCGGTGCTTGACAAGGAGGAGGGAATGATAAAATGGAGGCGGCTAATGTGAACGCGACTTTTTAAGTCACATTCCAAGTTCGGGTTGCGCCTCAAACCAATCTATCAATTCACAGCCTTAGGTCTACCGATCGACTGCTAAAGGTCAATCGATCGTCTAATTTCAGGCGTAGGTTGAACCTGGACCCTACTCGAGATAGGATCATTAATAATAATAACAACAATTATTATTTCGCACCGTTTTTTAATCTGATATGATTCAAAAAATTCTTGTCCTCTTCACAATTGTGCTCTAGCTTGTCGTTTCGCCTTTTGAACCTATCCTCTAATATTTTACAGTACTCCTAACTTATACTGCTGCTGTCATCAACAACTTCAAGAACCCGAAATATTCTAGCTACTGTTCTCCATATTATTACTCACGGGAATATTCCTCCTATTTGCTAGTTGGAAACTCAGCAGTTCCTAACAACATACCCCAATCGAATTAAGTGTTATTTCTATTTTATCGCTACTTTTAGAGATAATTTTTAATAGCTTTTCAATTCCTTAAACAGGAAAAATTGTCGGGCTATACATATGCCTGCTTTCACTTTGTTGCTAAGATGGAAACTCCTTTTTTCCTAAAATCTTTTTAAGCCAAAGTCAAACACTTATTTTATTATATATTTAAGAATTTCAAAACTTTCTTTCTAAACTAAACCTTTTCAACACAATCAAATTCATTATTGCACATATCTCTTATAAAATAAATTTTCGGAACTCCCTCTACTTCCCAAATAACAGTTTTCAAATGGATCCTTGGAAAAAAAATTATACATGCATTTTCCATTTTTGAAAAGCTTGTTTAAACATCTCATGGTATTCTCACGTTGGGTAGATTAAGAAATAGGATTTACTTCCCTTCAATAAAACTCCAGTTCGTCATCCAAAGATGATTGATGAACATTCTCTTGTGAGAACTTGCCTCTGAATGTCAGTGACATATAGATTCTTAATTCCTGCTTGTATGGACAAAATGTGCTTCAATCAAAAATCCATTGAAATCCATAATCATAAAAATACCATCCAACCTCGTAATCCTTTCATATGTCATGCTCATGCACTTCAAAGTTAATGCCTTACTACAACCCATGTATGTGGGGGTAATCTGGTAGGAGTGTAATTTTAACTCTACAAAAAATTTCAACTCATACTTGCCTCCCTATCCTTTTGGAATATTTCACAATTTATTTTGCGGTTTGAATTTATAGAGCATGGCATAGATTAAGGTAGAAAAATACAAATATATACTCAAAGAAAATCCAAATCTATAACGAACTACCATTCTTGCATTCGAAAAGACGAGTCATCATGGGTTGAAGAAATGAGAAAGATAAGAAGAAGGCTAATCAAACACAGAATCTTACCATGCGGGGAACAATATATAATAAATAATGTAATATATTACATAGTCATAACTAAAATATTACATCAGAGTTCAATAATACAAGTTCTAAACTAGGGAAGTTTATAATGCCTGTCCATAAAATACATAGACCATACATACATACATATTGGAATAATTTATACTAATAATAGCTATCCATAAAGCCATCTGCTCCAACGCCTCCAACATGCTTTTGAGAGAAACCTGGATCACTTGATTACTCATAAAAATTGAGTACCCAAGAGTATAGGGAAAAGAAAATAAACTTAGGGTCAGACATGGGTCTGGTGTGAGTATACTCAAACAACAATATTTTTATTTAAAAACTCCTTTGAAAGACAAAAGGTAACTCGTAACACTATGCCACACATAAACATGGACGGGTTTTTACCTAATGGTAACCAAAAACACTTTCTATTTTAAAACTAGTGATATTATGATAATGCCAACGGGTTTAAAATAAATACGAAACATAGCCGAAATGCTTGCATCTCACATTCCAACATATTTAGGTATACAACTAAAACCGTCAAGGCACGTATTAGAGACTAGATTCCATACAATGACAAGGCAACTTACTGCCTGCCAAAGTACACATCTAGATTAGTGTATCAAGATCGTACCGAACGATCCTTGCCAACATAGGACTGGCCTATCCTTTGCTAGTTAGTACCGAATATGATCACCCCTTTGGTTGGGATCAAGAACCATTTAGGACTATAGTATATCTGAGTAGGGACTCATTCTAGATGAAAATGATCATACCCTAATGGGTGCAACCCATATGGACCAGCTGCATATCCACTGTTTTAGTCATACTTTGTTGATGAGGCCCGAGGCTATGTCATTACCTTTCACATATGGCACTTTTCTCTTGTAATGATAACATTGCCTTCCCGACGTTGGTACAATGTCAACATTCATTCATACAAGTCATTCAACAGATGAACGATCTGAAAACACTACTTCCACTACACCCATTTCGGAATCACCATGAGGGTTAATGGTAAGATAGCCCTTTACACTAAAAGTCTTGAATCTTGATCATGACTTCGATAGATTCAATTCAAACGCTTTACGTTGGTTCGAAGTGGTTTTCAAATAAGTATTTGTCCTCTGATCCCAGTCCCTTCAAACCATCATTCGATAATTTTATGGTCAAGTTATTTGATAGTGAACAACTCCACTATCGGGTGCAAGATTTACAAATGGACATGCACTACATATACTTAAATTGTCATGACCAACTCATTAAAATTAACCTCCTTGTGTTTATCACGTTACTGATATTCGACATTTATGCTAAACACAAGTCAACTTACTTTCCGTAAAACGTATCAACGTTTTATAATCACTACTTTAATTCATTTGATTAATTAATGATCCAAGCGATGAGATCTTCTAATTTAAAATCACTTAACTTGAAATAAGATTGATTTAAAACATAACCAGTTAAGTTAAAAAATAGTTTTGAAAATATTAAAGTATATTTAATTAGCTTAAATCTAAATTATATCTTAATTAAATCAATATTAAGTCATAATTAAACTTTAATTAACTTAATGAACTTAGTTAAGTCCTAATTAACTTCTTAATGCATCTTAGTTAAGGTTAAAATAATTCATTATTAGTTAAACCCTGATTAATTAAAAGTCAATTAAATAATCACTTATTAAATAATAATTAATTAACTAATTAACTTATTAAAAGTTAATTAATCATTAAATTACTTCTTAACTTCATTAATCGATAACTAAAACTTTATTAATTGCTAATTAGTCATTAACTTTCTTTAAGTGCTACTTAACCCTTAATCACTTACTTAATTATAAATTGAGTAGTAATTAATTTTAATTAATTTATTAAATAATAAAATATTAATTTAAATAAACTTAACCTCTTTTTATATTACTAATTAAGTTTTAATTTTTTTTGCAAAACCATTTCAAAAGAAAACGGTTTAAAACTAAAATCGAAAATTTTATCGAACTGCGCCCGTAGCGACTATCGCTATGAGCGCAGTTCGCTTAAACATACTTTAAGCAAAAAAATTGCTTGAATTCTTTTCTATTTCATGTTTAGAAATATAACTTTCAAATTTTTTTGAAACATAGAAACAAAGATAGAAACTTTGAAACAATTACCAAACTTTTCAACATGAAAAACGTAGTTTTTGATTTTGAATAGGATCTCACGTCCGTCGCAATACAAAAAGTTGTTAACTTTGATTCAATACAACATATTTTGGTTCTTTGATCACAACCATACATCCATATTACCATACTTTTAACATTACAATGAAACACATATAAAAATATATGTTTACATGCTTACTAACTTGACAATACCAAATTCAAATCTCAAATTCTACTCCAAAACCAACATCCATCAAATCAACATCGACCAACATAATAACCATTTAATTTACACATCATATTATCATCACAATAACACGACATAGTAAAGTCAAAAAAACTTTTCCAAAATAAAGTAGATTACTCACGGCAATACAAAGCAAAGTTCGACTAGATTTTGAAAAAAACCATGAGCTTCGAGGAGTGAAGACTTTTCTAGAGTTTTGAGCTTCAAATGACTCGGCCTAATGGTGTGGGGCTTGGCGTAGTGGTGTGAGGTTTATCTGGCTTAGTTTCTTAAAGAATACATGAAAGTTTAAATTAGATTTGGAAGAGATTTAAAGTGTAAAGTTATGAATTTTAAATACTTAGAAAGGTTTTGGAAGCTATGGAAATTTTTAGACAGGAAGTTTTAGAACATGAAGGAGAGAATATTAATAAAAATGTGTGTGTATGGGTGTGCATTTACAGATGAAGGGATGTTGGAAACTAACATTTTATCCTTAGTTTAAAATATCATAACATGTCATTATTTTGACATGTCACATCACCATCTTCCTCCCCCTCATATGTCACATCTTCCCCTTCTCTAGTAACATCTCATATGCCATGATGGATAATAATGATGGTACTAAAGGAAATGACAAGAGATAATGATATGATTTAGAGTGTGTGTGTGTATATATATATAAATTATTATTTTAAAACCATATCTTGTCACATCACTTGCTAAACATACTTAACATAATATATTATTAGTGTATTATTATAGTTTGGTTAATTAACTCTTATATATGTATATATATAGAGCACAAAGACGAACAACGGTCCTGACAACTTTCCGGTGTCGAAAGGTCGAAATTTCAGAAAACACTCTTCGGTCACATTTTCCATTTTTCTACGAATTTGGTAAACAAATTTTGAAAATGATTTTTCCATCATTATTAATTATTTAAAATGATTTCATGTATTAAAAAAATCCATTTATTGATTATATAAATTATATATATAAATTGCCTAGTTAAAGCGACCAAACCCTGGGTCGTTACATTCTACCCCCTTGACAGAATTTCGTCATCAAAATTACTAACAAGAGTTAACACAAAAGGAATCATATATTCATACCATAAAATTCATACAAAAGGTATAAAAGCATCCAAAATAATAATACTTCCATGACACGTACACAACAACCATCCTAATATCCATCTAGGACAAGCTTCCTTTATGCGATCCACAGTTTCCCAAGTGCAATCTCTGGGATCATCGCTCCACTAAATCTTAACCAGTTGCATCACTTTGTCGCATAATTTCTTCTTATCTTAATCCACAATACTGACTAGATGTCTAACTATCGTCATGTTCGGTTCTACTTCCAAATCATCCGAAACTGATGTTTCTACCACTAAAGATGGATCATGCACGCTTTTTCTCAAATAGGACACATGGAACACATTATGAGCTCCTAACAACTTTCTGGGCAACTCAACTCTGCAAGCGAGTGGTCCAATCCTTTTGCATGAGCTTCAATGGTCTAATGTATCTCGGTGCCAACTTTCCAGCATTCCAAATCGAATGACTCCTTTGATGGGAGTTATCTTCACATACACAACCGTCGACTTTGAATTCCAAATCTTTCCTCTTGTTAGCATAACTATTTTAGCGATCCTAAGCTTCCTTCATCCTTCTTATAACAATTTTAACTTTCTCTGTCGCATCTCGAATCATATCTGGACCAAGCACTAAACAATCTCCAGATTCTACCCAACATACAAGCGAATTGCACGGTCTTCCATACAGAGCTTCATAAGGTGCCATTACAATGCTAGCTTGATAGCTGTTGTTATAAGAGAACTCAACCAAGTGAATATGATTCTCTCACCATCCTTCGATATGAAGAATACAGGCTCTTAGCATATCTTCCAAAATGCGATTAACTCTTTCAGTCTGACCGTCGGTTTGAGGATGGAAGATAGTGCTTAGACTTAACTCCATTCCCAAAGCTGTTTGCAGAGCTCCTCAGAATTGGCTAGTGAATAGGATTGCTTATTGGAACTCCATGTAGACGAACTATTTCCCTCATATAAATTTCTGCCAATGAAGCTACCGTTCTAGTTAGCTTGACCGGAATAAAATATGCACTCTTTGTTAACCGATCCATAATGACTCACACTCCTTCGTTTCCTTTCCTCATTCTGCAAACCATCTAAGAAATCCATTAATATCATCTCCCATTTCCACTAAGGATCTCTAAAAGTTGAAGCAATCCTGTTATTTTCTGATGATCTCCTTTAATTTGTTGGCAATTCGCACATCTGCTCACAAAGGTAGAGATATCCTTCTTCATTCTTGGCCCCCAAAAGACTCTCCTCATGTCCTTATACATCTTTTGAACTCTAGGGATAATACTTAATCTAGTTCTGTGACATTCCGATAACACATCCTGTCTTAGTCCATCTATATCTGAAGTGCACAATCTTCCCTTGATTCTTAAAACACCTTGATGATCCATCTCAAGATCTGTACACTGACCTTCCTTGACTCCTCGAATTAACTTCTCCATAGCACTATCCTTCCTTTTTTTCTCGATTATCCTTAGCTGAAGAGTCGGGGTAACTTATAAAGAGACAAAACATCATTCCTGCTTAATGCATCCCCGACTACATTTGATTTTCATAGCGTATAAAGAATGTCCAAGTCATATGCCGCCAAGAATTCTAACCATATTTGCTGTTTGAGATTCAAGTCTTTTTGGGTGAAAAGATACTTCAGTGACTTATGATCAGTGTAGAGCTAAAACTTTTCACCTAATTGAGGAAGAAGAAAATCCTACTTACCAGAATATCTAAAGAAAGAAGAAAGAAAGAAATCATGAAGAAAGGAAAGAATTTTACCCAACAAATAATGCCTCTACATTTTCAATGCGAAGACCACAACTAGTAACTCTATGTCTTGCGTAGCATAGTTCTTTTCATATGGCTTCAACTACTGGCTCGCATACACAATCACTCTTCCATTCTGCATCAGAATAGCTCCCAATCTAACTCCACATGCATCGGTAAACACCGTAAACCTACTATTTCCATCAGGGACAACCAGAACTGGTGCACTGGTGGCCTCTTTTTTAGTTCTCCAAATGCTTCCTCACATTTTGGAGTCCATTCAAACTTTTCACCTTTCTTAGTCAACTTATTCAAATGTGAGGAGATTTTAGACTAATCCCGAACGAAACTTCTATAGTAACCGGCTAATCCTAAGAAACTATGAACTACGATAGGAGTCTGAGGTCGCTTCTATTCCTATAATGCTTCCACCTTTATTGGGTCTACTGAGATACCATCTCCCGATACAATATGCCCTAAAAATCTTACCTTCGATTGCTAAAAACGGCATTTAGAAAAGTTTGCTTTCAAAATATGCCTCCTCAAGGTTTCTAAAACTACTTTCAAGTGATATCTATGTTCCTCTTTTGATTTGGAGTAAATTAAAATGTCATTGATAAAAACAAGCATGAATTTATTTAAAACCTCTCAGAAAACACGATCCAGATGATCCACGAAATATGCGGGTGCATTGGTCAGGCCAAAAGGCATAACCAACCACTCAAAGAAAAAGTCTGGGTCTTTGAAGGCAGTTAAGGGTATACTATCCTCAGCAACGCTTAATTGGTGAAATCCAGTAGCTAGATCCATTTGTGAAAAAACCGTAGCTCCATGGAGTTGATCAAATAAGTCATCGATATAGGTCAAGAGAGATTTATTTCTAATAGTCAACTTATTCAAATCTCTATAGTCCACACACAGTCTTAAAGATCCATCCAACTTAGCCGCGAAGACTACTGCTGATCCCTAGCTCGACTGACTAGGTCTAATCAATCCCCTCTCCAACAAGTCATGGGTTTTGCTTTACTAACTCCTCTCTTTCCCTCGGAGCCATTCTTCTCTTAGGTTGAACTATAGGTCTTGCACCAGGAACTAGATCAATTTGGAATTCTATCTCCCTATGTAGGGTAAATTCCTAACTTCATCAAACACATCGGGAAAGTTCTTAACATCCTCTATGGATCCTTTCTTGTGATGCTTCCAAGGTATACAGGAAATTACACATATGAATTCTAGGGTCCTCATAAGGTACTTTAGCAATATTTCTTAATTTGGTTACTAATGTTACCATTCTTTCTCTACAGTCTAAGATAGCCTCATATATTGATAACCAATCCATACCGAGAATAAGGTCAAATCCCTTGAAATCTAAAATACACATATTAAAATTAAAATGATTGGAAAGATAAGAAATTGACACATCTTCACACACTAGGTTCAAATGGGTTACACCTCCTATAGGATTAGATATGCAAATTGGGTTTTCCATAATATTTGAGATAAAATGAAATTTCTTTACGGCTTCTAAAGACATAAGACTGTGGGAGGCACTAGTATCAAATAAAACACAAACAAAAATACCATTAATTAATAGGGTACCTTCAAGAACGCCCTTTCTCTTTATATCTCCCGAGGTTGATGGCTCGTCCTTAATCGCATACACTTTAGCTTGTTGCACCTTCTTTATGAGTGGACAGTCCTTTATCATATGTCCAGGCGAGTGATAGTTGAAGCATACTATCTTTTGTACCATTGAAGAGATAGGTCCTGCTAGCTGCTTGGAAGTTTTAGAGTCTTTACAAATTTTGCAATATGACCCTTCTGCTTACAGATATAACAAGTGGTATCCTTAAAATTGTTCCCCTTATTCCCTTTTGGATTTCCTTTTCCTTTACCCTGCTTACTCCTATTTGGGTTGAACACCTTTTTGTTTAAATTGTTTCCGCCGGCATTATCATTTGTTATCGATGGAGTACTCTTCTTCTTGTCCAAGACTTCATAACTTAATACCATGTCTACCAAGTCTACAAAAGAACCCTTAACATGGTCAGTCATCCTCTCATGGAAATTCTCCCTTATTCCTAAAATGACATCCCATTTTTATTTAGCGGAGTGTTGATCAATTCCGATCCAAAACAAGATAGCTCATTGAACTTTGCCTCATATTCTTCCATAGATGAATCTCCCTGCTTCAAATCCAAGAAATTTTTGTACACCCGAGTCTTACCAGCTGTAGGCATGAACTGATCTTTAAATGCATCCTTAAAACAAGCCTAAGTAAACTCCTCTTCTAGAACATTGGCTGTAAGCGAGTCCTACCAAGCCATGGCTCTTTCTTGCAATTTCCATGATGCTAAAAATCTCTTCTGCTCATCTGGTAAATTCAGAGCTTTGAAAATCTTTTCGGAAGTGCGCAACCAAGCTTGAACTTCTACGATAGACTCAGTTCCCTTAAACGGTTTCCCTCTTAAATATGTGTAATCCTTTCATGGAGTTGCAAAATTCACCCTCGGCTGCTTTGGTGTTGGAACTTCGACGGTTCCAAACCTTCTAGTCTAAGTCCGACCATTGGTAGTCATAGTGCTACTAGTTTCTCTACCTTGTCTACCTCTAGTGCTCATTTCTGACTACTTGGGCATTTCAAGATACTTCTTAAAATACCTTGGACGAGATAAATTCCAAAAAGAAGAGTACTAATCAAACTATCAAAGCTGATCTACCTGTCAGGGATATTTATTTTTATATACGAGTAAAACTACAAATACACTCTCTCGGAGTTGACCCTAACCCAAAGATAACTAGAGGTTGGCTTAACCTAATGCTTTGATACCAAATGTAATGAACCGCTTTTCTTGCATTTGAAAAGACGAGTCATTATGGGTTGAAGAAATGAGAAAGATAAGAAGAAGACTAATCAAACACAGAATCTTACCATGTAGAGAACAACACATAATAGATAATGTAGTATATTACAAAGTCATAGCCAAAATATTAAATCAGAGTTCGATAATACAAATTCCAAACTAGGGAAATTTACAACTGCTTGTCCATAAAATACATAGACCATACACACATACATAGCGAAATAATTTGTACTAATAATATCTATCCATGAAGCCACCTGCTCCAGCCCCTCCAACATGCTTTCGAGAGAAAACTGGATCACTTGGCTACTCATAAAAATTGATACCTAAGAGTTTAGGGAAAAGGAAATAAACTCCGAGTCAAACATGGGTTTGGTGTGAGTAAACTCAATCAATAATATTTTTATTTAAAAACTCCTTTAAAAGACAAAAGGTATCTCATAAGACCATGCCGCACATAAAAACAGACGGGTTTTATCTAACGGTAACCAAAAACACGTTCTATTTTAAAACTAATGATATTATGATAATGCCTAAGAGTTTAAAATAAATATGGTACATAGCTGAAATGCTTACACATCACATTCCATCATATTTAGGTATACAACTAAAATCGTAAAGGCATGTATTGGAGACTGGATTCCATACAATGACAAGGTTACTTGGGTACCGCCTGCCATAGTACATCTCTAGATTAGCGTACCGAGATCGTACCGAATAATCCCTGCCAACACAAGACTGGCCTTTCCCTTGCTGGATAGTACCGAATATGATCACTTCTTTGGTGGGGATCGACAACCATTTGGTACTATATTATATCTAAGTAGGGACTCGTTCTAGATGGAAATGATCATACCCTATTGGGTGCAACCCATATGACCCTACTGCATATCCCTTATTTTAGTCATTCTCGATTAATGAGGCCCAAGGCTACATAATTACCTTTCACATATAGAACTTCTCTCTTGGAATGCTAACATTGCCTTCTCGATGTTGACACAAAGTCAGCATTCATCCATACAAATCGTTCAGGAGATGAACGAACCGAAAGCACTACTTCCACTACACCTGTTTCGGAATCACCCTCAGAGTTAATGGTAAGATAGCCCTTGCACTTCAAGCCTTGTATCTTGTTAATGACTTCGATAGATTCAATTCGAACGCTTTATGTTGGTTTGAAGTGGTTTTCGGATAACTATTTGTCATCCGATCCCCGTCATTTCAAACCATCACTCGATAATTTTAAGTGGTCAAGTTATTTGATAGCGAACAACTTCACTATCATGTGTAAGATTTACATATAGACATACACTCCATATACTTAAGTTATCATGACCCGCTTACCGAAATTAACCTCCTTGTGTTTATCACGTTACTGATATTCAGCATTTGTGCTAAATACAACTCAACTTACTTTCAATAAAACATATCAATGGTTTATAATCATTATTTAATTCATTTGGCTACTTAATAGTCCAGACGATGAGATCCTTTGATTTAAAACCACTTAACTTGAAAGAACATTGATTTAAAACATAACCAATTAAGTTCAAAAATAGTTTTGAAAAGATTAAAGTATATTTAATTAGCTTAAACCCTAATTATATTTTAATTAAATCAAAATTAATTCATAATTAAACTTTAGTTAACTTACTGAACTTAGTTAAGTCCTAATTAACTTCTTAATGCCTCTTAGTTAAGGTTAAACAATTCATTATTAGTTAAACCTTGATTAATTAAAAGTCAATTAAATAATCACTTATTAAATAATAATTAATTCACTAATTAACTTAATTAAATTATATTTGATCATTAAATTACTTCTTAACTTCATTAATCACCAATTAAAACTTTATTAATCATTAATTAGTCATTAACCTTCTTTACGCGTTCATTAACCCTTAATCACTTACTTAATTATCAATTAAGTACTAATCATTCTTTATTAATTTATTAAATAATAAGTATTAATTTAAACAAACTTAATCTCTTTTTATATTACTACTTAAGTTTTTCACAAAACTTTTGCAAAACCATTTCAAAAGGAAATGTTTTAAAATGAAAATCGAAAATTTTGTCGAACTAAGTCCACAGCGACTATTCTTTTCTATTTCACGTTTGGAAACATAACTTTTAAAGCTTTTGAAACATAAAAACAAAGATAGAAATTTGAAAAAAGTTCTAAACTTATAAACAAGAAAAAGATAGTTTTTCATTTCAAATCGAAACTCACGTCCATTGCAATACACAAAGTTGTTAACTTTGACTCAACACAACATATTTTGGTTCTTGGATCACAACCATAAATCCATATTACCAAACGTTGAACATCACAATGAAACACATATAAAAATATACGTACATGCTTAATAACTTGACAATACCGCATTTAAATCTCAAATTTAACTCCAAACACCAACATCCATCCGATCAACATCGACAGACATAATAACCATTCAATTTACACATCATATTATCATCAAAATAACACCACATAGTAAAGTCAAAATTTTTTCCAAAATAAAGTAGTTTACTTACTAAAACTTCGCAAACACAAAGCGAACTTCGACTAAACTTTGGAAACAACTCACGAGCTTCGAAGATGAAGATTTTTTCGGAGTGTTGAACATCAAATGGCTTGGCCTGATTGTGTGGGGCAGGGCCTAGTGGTGTGAGGTCAGTCTGGGCTTGGTTTCTTGAAGAATAAAGTGAAGAAATGAATATAGGAGTTCAAACTAGATTCGAAAGAGATTTAAAGTGAAAAGTTAGGATTTTTAAACACTTAGAAAGGTTTTGGAAGCCATGGAAATTTTTAGAAAGGAAGTTTTAGAAAATGAGGGAGAGAATGTAAATAAAAATGTTTATGTATGGGTATGTATTTATAGATGAAGAAAAGTGGGAAATTACCATTTTATCCTTAGTTTAAAATATCATAACATGTCATTATTTTGATTTGTCACATCATCACCTTCCTTCCCCTCATATGTCACATTTTCCCCCTCTCTAGTCATATCTCCTAGGCCATGATGGATAATAATGATGGTACTTAAGAAAATGACGAGAGATAATGACATGATTTAGTATATTTATAAGCTATTATTTTAAAACCATGTCTTGTCATATCATTTTCTAAACATAATTAACATAAGATAATATACCATTAGTGTATTATTATTTTTTGGTTAATTAACTCTTACATATGTATATATATAGTGCATAAAGACAAACAACGTTCCCGATAAATTTCCCGTGTCAAAAGGTCAAAATTTCTAAAAACGTTCTTCGGTCACATTTTCATTTTTCTATGAAGTATTTAATTTGGTAAAAAAATTTTGAAAATAATTTTTCCACCATTACTTATTATTTAAAATGATTTCATTTGTTATAAAAATCCATTTATTAACTATATAAATTATATATATAAATTTGCCTAGTTAAAGCGACCAAACCCTAGGTCATTACAAAATCCCTATGATCGACTAACCTAGCTTTGATACCAAATGCAACAACCCGCATACAACTGGGTCCAAATTTTGATGTAAATCTAAACCCATGTCTATTAGGGTATAGATCATTGGTTTTGATAGCCTATAATAAGCATGAGCATATCAAAGATCGATTAAACTAAACTCACAATGGAAAAGAAAATATAATAGGATATATGATGGAATGAATTGAAGAATGATAAAATTTTCTATGAAACCAAATTATAAATAAAGATGTTTTGTACATTTAGGTTCGAATTATGGAAAACCAAATCAAGGTAGAAAAATTTGATTTCTATTTTTGAATTTTCCCATTCGGACTCTTTTTGATTCTAGAGCATCACACTCTTTCATCTCTAGTAGATTGTTTGCATCTAGACATCTCTTTAGTAGTAGACTCCATCGTTGTTTCAAACCCCATAGGAGGATCGACACACTTGTCTATGATTTGTAGAGGTTTGAAATTTTTTATCCTAGGCGTAGAATTTGACTACGACGCCTATGTTTTGGGATTTTCGAGGCATGGGATGATTTTTGAGAATGGATTGGCTATCCGCATATGGAACTATATTAGACAGTGAAAGGAGAGTCATTAGACTAGAGACACACAATGGTAGGACCCTCGAGGTTTCTTACAACCCACAAGGGTTAGTAATGTTGAGCTTCCTTTATTACCTCAATTCATCATCAGAGTTAAATTCGGTTCCTGTCGTCAGAGATTTTCTAGACGTCTTTGAGGGGGTTAGGGGGACTACGCCCTAAGAGAAAGATTGACTTTAGGATTTATTTGACTGATAATGCTAAGCTAGTAGCATTACCCATGGCATCTAGGGAGAGGAAGGAATTGAGAAAGCCCATGTGTATATAATTGCAGAAAATACAATTATTTCAGATAAGCGGATTTAACGGTAGTACTAAAAGACTTTAGTAAGGAAATGGGATTATTAAAATTTAGGAATCCACCTTATGTTTAGCTCAATAGAATATAATTGTTAGAATCGAAAATTCTCATTGTTAATATTTTCTTTTAGGAAATAAATATTGAGTCTTTGAAAAAGGGTATGAAGTTCAAATGTTAAAAGTAAGATGCTTTTTGAAGAATTATAGCTCGCTAGTTTCTTTGTAGATAAACAAAGATATTAAAAATAAAAACTAGAGGTTATTAAGTATCGAAAACGTAGGTTACAACATCTATTGTCGTAATAGATATTTTCGTGAAAAGCA
The DNA here is from genome assembly GCA_030765085.1 of Allium cepa. NCBI lineage: Eukaryota > Viridiplantae > Streptophyta > Magnoliopsida > Asparagales > Amaryllidaceae > Allium > Allium cepa. Next base: position 674,353,661 of record CM060929.1, on the reverse strand, counting down.
TAGGGATCATAGACTGTAGCACTATTGTTATAGTAGGCGACTTCAAAAGGAAATGTTTTTCCACAAGGTTTCTTAGTATTTATTTTAATTAAATCCATAAACTAGTATTTTTGGGTTGGAGTAACAGTGTTTTACGCAACATCTATTTTGACCCACATAAAAATGTGTTCTGAAGAAAATTCTCAAATATAGAAATAAAGTGGTTTGTAAGTACACTAAATATTAAATAGGTATGATGAAATGTTTTCTAGTTATGGATACATTAAAAACAGTTCTAAAAATGAGTTTTTATGAAAAGAAAAGTGTAAGATGAATATTAGGAAATTAGTAAAAATCATACAAATTGTCTATGGTAAGAGAATATAAATTAATAATACTATAATTGTTTGTGTTACTACTACTATTATTTGATTTTTGTCTTTTGAATCTTAGTCTTTGCTAGTTTTAATCATACCCACAAGGCACCATGTCTTTTAGTGTGTCCTTTTGGGCATACTAAGGGGTGTAGGGGTGTTTCATTTGGCATCAGAGCTAGGTTAGGTCGACCTAACCATGCCATAGGTCGACTGGCTGTTCAACCTTGAAGGAGGAGCGGTCGACCACCCGATCGCCCAGCCTTGGATAATGAACGAAGGAATTTTTCTATCGTTCCTGTAATGTTCGTGGCCAATTTATACGTCATTATCATTCTTTCAGCTCATCTGGTCCTTTCTTGCTTCTATCTGATGGCTCCTATTCAGCCTATGATGTGGTTGCATCCTGTTCAATCCTCAAATCCAACGGTCTGAGATCCACTTCTACACCAATAAATAGAACTATAGACCTAACACTTTTCTCATTCTAAAATTTTCTCCATCTGGGTTCACCTTTTCAGGAAGAACCCTAAACGGAATAATTTTCCAAGGAGGAAATCATTTTAAATAAAAAGATTTAGTAACCCCAAGTGGATCCGGGAAGACCTAAAGGGAAGACCTTAGGACCATAGGTGCGTGATTGTAATTATTTTAGATCTCTTTAAGTTATTTAAAATAATAGGGTTTCCAACAGTTGTAGTTTTACTACAATTTTTGGAATAACCTTTTTAGCGATTTTATTTACAGTTTTTCTAATTATTTTCAGTCTATTTCTTTCTAGCTATTCTTTTCAGTTAACTTTAGCTTATTTCTATTAATTATAGATTTTCCATTTATTTACAGTTTATTTACAGTATTTTAGTTTATTTGCTGTTATTTATGCGTTATTTACATCTTCTTCCTATACTTTGGATTTCTTTCTATTTTCAGTTTTCTTTTATTTCTCCTTCTACTTCGCATATGGATTAGAATAGATTAAACACGAATATGGATTAAAATTATAAGAATACTGAAATAATGGAATATAAGTTGTAAATTGTAAAGACTGTAATAAAAATGGAATTAAGACTGAAATTGACCTAATTATGATATTAATGTTAGAATAGGACCAATTAAAGATAATTGGCCCAGTTATTACATAAAATTATAACTAAAAAGAGTACAAGATAAAAGTGGTTTATTTTTACACTTAGACCTTAGGTTAAGTAATAAGCATGATTATAACGTAGGTTGCAATAAGAAAAAGAACGAAATGAGGCTTATTTTAAGACCTAGGATAAATTAATAAGCAAAGATAGTGAAGATAATAATAAAGGCTTATTTAGATAATTTATCTAAGTTAATAAGCAAAGATGAAAGTAGGACCTGTACCAAAAAGCATTCCCTATTAGACAAAATGGTGGTCTCACATTAGCCTGAAGTGAGATGAGGGAACGCTTATGCTAATAATGATAGTAATTGGTAAAATAGAAGTCCAAATCACGAGGGATTTGGATAAAGGGCGCAACTAGATATTGTAAATGACGGGCTAGTACCAACATCATTTCCTTTATTTTTCTATGGACACGGTGTTTCACATAATCCTGAAGTGAGACGACGGGCACGCTTATGCTGGAGCATAGGTAATAAGAAGACCCAATAAGCGGAGCAATAGGTAGCATGAGCATGGTGGCAGTTACACGTGCGACTTTCGTTTCGGTGCTCAGTAATTGCTATGAGTTCCAAACGCTTAAGTATATATATCTTTCGTAGACACCATTTCCATATGTATAGGGAGCTATATAACGTCTAATCCATAATAAATATTTTGTGCATCTTCGTAGACACCATTGTACTTTATGCATCTTTCGTATACGCCATTAGCTTATGTGTAGGGAGTTATATAACATCTAGTCCGCCGTATGGTCTATGAAGTAGTAGGACGATCAAAGGGTAGAATTAGGATTTCAGCCTAAATTTAGGATTAGGAATTCAGCTTAATCAAAATAGCTATAAAAGACAAGTCCAAACAATCAAAGTTAATTAATTGTTTTAATTTCATTAAATCGTATTTATTTTCAGCTTTTTCCTTCTCTCTATTTCCTTTCTTTCCTTTATATACTAGAACATCTGTAAGGTCTATTACATTTACTTTGCTTAAAGATTCTAGTAATTACTATCATTCACCAGACCTTTAGTCTGACCCACTCCTCTATTTTCCCTTTCCCCTTATAGGCAATCAGGGGCAAGGAAGGCAAACCGTAGCTTCTTGGAGACTTGTTGAAATTCTATCATGTATTTCTTTCCTTCAATTTAAGTTTTTAGTTCTTTTGTTGAGTTGATATTTTGAGAGGGATGTATTGTACTCTAATATTATTTGAGACTTTGGTTTTTGACTTCATGGGACTTGTATGGGTATTTTGTCATATGATGTAATTGATATTTGGTGATTTATTTTTATCATCTCATATTGTAGGAATTAATTTTTAGCAAAATACCATAGTTGTTTCCACTGTTACTATTATTATTATTATTTGACTTTTGTCTTGTGAATCTTAGTCTCTGCTAGTTTTAGTCATACCTACAATGCACCATGCCTTTTAGTGTGTCCTTTTGGGCGTAATAAGAGGTGTGGGGTGTTTCATTTGTTATTGGAGGCTTAGGTTCCAGGATTCCTAAAAAATTTGTTTTAAAAATAAAGTATTTTCCAAAATAACTTGTTTTAAAAAGTATTTTTTGAAAAGAAACTCTTAGAAATAGTTTTCAGTTATAAAAGAGTTTTTAAAAAAATTCCCTAAAAGTCTAGTTCAACTTTCTTTCGATTCTTTCAAGCCTAAGTTTCCTTTTCTTTGTATAGTATGGCTGACTAGTTCCATAAAGCTACGGTACCAGAGGTGCAAGGGCAAGTGCCCAATACAACACCGGTAGGCAAAAATCCCTTTAATCTACCTACACCAGCCAATTTTTCCAAGCTATGCAAGAAATTTGCAAACATAGAGGGCAGGATGTTTTCTGGCATGGAGGATTCAGAGAAGACGCGAGCTAGGTTGGAGAATATAGAGCAAAGGTTTAGGCGGCAGGTTTGGAGGACCGACAGAGTGGTCAACCTACATCTTGGCAGCAGAAGAGAGAGCTTAAGGAGGTTCCTAAGCTCTAAGAAGCAGTGGGGTAAAGACAAGAGGAAAGTGGAGGACCTCAGAAGCAAATCAAGAGAAGTAGGAAATTTAAGCACCGTAGAATGGCTGGTCATTATGAAAAAGACTATAAGAGGGCATGAGTAAAGGGAAGGTGTTTCAATTGTGGATAGCTTGTCACTTTAGTAAGATTTATCCTTAGAAAAGGGGCAAGTAGTGAGCATACCTGCAGCACAGATTCATACTTTGGATACAACACCTCTGAGCAGTAGACCAAATCAAGGTAGGAAAAATTGATTTCTATTTCTGATATTCCCATTCCGACTCTTATCGATTCTGGAGATTCACACTTTTTCATCCCTAGTCCTCTAGTAGATTGTTTGCACCAAGACATCTCTTTAGTAGTAGGCCTAAACCCTGTAGGAGGATCGGTACACTTGTCTATGATTTGTAGGGGTTTGAAATTTTTTATCCTAGGCATAGAATTTGACTACGACGCCTATGTTTTGGGATTTTTAGGGTATGGGATGATTTTTAGGAATGAATTGTCTATTCGCATATGGAACTATATTGAATAGCGAAAGCGAGTCATTAACTAGACAAACGTGGCGGTAGGACTCTCGAGGTTTCTTGCAACTGCACGGGTTAGTTATGTTGAGCTTCCTTTATTCCCTCGATTCATCATCATTAGAGTTAGATTCAGTTCCGATCATCAGAGATTTTCCAGATGTCTTTGAGGAGGTTAAGGGACTATCCCTTAAGAGAGAGATTGAATTCAGGATTTATTTGACTGATAATGCTAAGCTAATAGCATTACCCGTGGCACCTAGGGAGAGGAAGGAATTGAGAAAGCAAGATCCGTGAGCTTTTGAAGAAAGGTTTCATAAGAAGAAGCATATCAGAGTAGGGAGCAACAGTCGTCTTTCTCTACTAAGGTCGATGACTCCCTTCGACTTTGTGTAGACTATAGGGAGTTGAATAAGCTCACGAAGAAGAATCGTTATCCACTCCCTAGGATAGATGATCTTTTTGACCAGTTAGTTGGCTCTAAAGTATTCTCTTAGCTTGATTTAGCCATTAGATTTCATCAGTCCAGGGTTTCTAATAACAACATTGATAAGGCCTCATTTAGGGCACCCGATGGATTCTTTGATTGGTTGTTTCTGCCTTTTGGGCTAACTAATGCCCTAGCCTATTTCGCAGATTTGATGTGCCGTGTTTTTAGAGATGTCCTAAATAAGTTCGGGGTGGTATTCGTGAACGGCTTTTTAGTGTTTTCCATGAGTATGGAAACACGTTCTATTCATCTTGAGGAGGTTCTTAGTACGCTCCGCGTTCATTGGTGGAAGGAAAAATTCATGTAGTGATACTTTTGGTGTAAGGAAGTGCATTTCTCGGGGTGTAGAGAAGGTCTACACATGGTAGGAGTTTGAGAAATGGTTTGGTACATTTAGGTTTGGATTATGCAAAATATTTAGTTTCGGATTATGGAAGACCAAAGAGAGGTGGCAAAGTTTGGAGATGTACATCAGATTCAGTTGATAAGAAAAGAAGAAAGTCCATGTGTAGATAATTGCTGAAATTACAATTGTTTTAGATAAGTGAATTTAATGGTATCACTAAAAGACTTTAGTAAAGAAATGAGATTACCAAAATTTATGAAGGGTGCTCCTAGGGTAGTGAGAAGAAAACCCACCTTATGTTTAGCTCAATAGAATATAATCGTTAGAATTGAAAATTTTCTTTGTTAATATTTTCTTTTAGGAAATAAATATTGGGTTTTTGAAAAATGGTATGAAATTTAAATTGGTTTTTATATGATATAAATTTGGTTAAAAGTAAGGTTCTTTTTGAAGAATTATAACTCGCTAGTTTCTTTGTAGATAAACAAAGATTTTAAATAAAAACCTAAAGGTTATTAAGTATTGAAAACGTTGGTTACAACATTTATTGTCGTAATAAATGTTTTCATGAAAAGTAAATGGAGTATATACTATAGCACTATTGTTATAGTAGGTGACTTCCAAAGGAAATGTTTTTCCATGAGGTTTCTTAGTATTTATCTTAATTGAATGCATACACTAGTATTTTTGGGTTGTAGTAACAGTGTTTTACGCAACATCTGTTTTGACCCATATAAAAATGTGTTCTGAAGAAAATTCTCAAATACAGAAATAAAGTTGTTTGTAAGTACACTAAATATTTAAATAAATATGAGGAAATGTTTTCTAGTTATGGATATACTAAAAACAGTTTTGAAAATGGGTTTTTATGAAAAGAAAAGTGTAAGACAAATATTAGGAAATTAGTAAAATTCATACAAACTGTCTATGGTAAGAGAATATAAATTAGAAATACTATAATTGTTTTTGTTGTGCTACTCCTACTATTATTTGATTTTTGTCTTGTGAATTTTAGTCTCTGCTAGTTTTAGTCATACCCATAAGGTACCATGCCTTTTAGTGTGTCCTTTTGGGTATACTAAGGGGTATGGGGTGTTTCATTTGGTATTAGAGCCAGATTTGGTCGACTAACAAGTCGACCTAACCACGCCCTTGGTTGACTAGTCGGTCGACCTAGGAGGAGGGGAAGTCTACCGCCTGGTCGACTAGCCTTGGGTAATGAACGAAAGAATTTTTCCTTCGTTCCTGTAACGTTTATCGCCAATTTTATACGCATCTGGTCCGTTCATGCTTCCATCCGATGGCTCCTATTCAGCCTATGACATGGTTGCATCCTATTCAATCCTGAAATCCAATAGTCCGAGATCCACTTCTATACCTATAAATAGAACCCTAGACCTAAAACTTGTTCTCATTCTAAGATTTTCTCCAGTTGGGTTCACCTTTTTAGGGAGGACCCTAAACGGAATAATTTTTCAATGAGGAAATCATTTTAAATAAAAATATTTAACAACCCCAAGTGGATCCAGGAATGCCTAAAGGGAAGAGCTTAGGACCACATGTAAGTGATTACAATTATTTTAGATCTCTTTAAGTAATTTAAAATAATCGGGTTTCCAATAGTTGTAGTTTTACTACGATTTTTGGAATAACTTTTTTAGCAGCTATATTTACAGTTTTTTTTGGAATTATTTTCAATCTATTTCTTTCTAGCTATTCTTTTCAGTTAATTTTAGCTTATTTCTGTTAACTATAGCTTTTCCATTTGTTTACAATGTTTTAGTTTATTTACTGTTATTTATGCGTTATTTACATCTTCTTCCTATGCTTTGGATTTTCTTCTATTTTTAGTTTTATTTTATTTCTCTTTCTTCTTCGCATATGGATTAGAATAGATTAAATATGGATTAAAATTATAAGAATGCTGAAATAACGAAAGATAAGATGTAAATTGTAAAGACTGTAATAAAAATGGAATTAAGATTGAAATTGAGCCTAATTGTGATACTAATGTTAGAATTAGACTAATTAAAGGTAATGGTCTAGTTATAACTTAGAATTATAACTAAAAGACTATAAGATAAAAGAGGCTTATTTTCACACTTAGACCTTGGGTTAAGTAATAAACATGATTATAACGTAGGTTATAATTAGAAAAAGAACGGAATGAGGCGTATTTTAAGACTTAGGATAAATTAATGAGCAAAGGTGTTGAAGATAATAATAAAGGCTTATTTAAGTAATTTATCTAAGTTAATAAGCAAAGACGAAATTAGGACATGTACCAAAGAGCATTCCCTTTTAGACAAAAACATGGTCTCACATTAGCCTGAAGTGAGATGAGAGCATGCTTATGTTAATAATGGCAGTAATTGTTCAAATAGAAGTCCAAATCACGGGGATTTGGACAAGGGGCATAACTAGATATTGTTTGGATGACGGGCTAGTACCAATAACATTTTCCTTATTTTTGTATGGACAGGTGTTTCACATAATCTTGAAGTGAGATGAGGGCACGCTTATGCTGGAGCACAGGTAATAAGAAGACCCAATAGGTGGAGCAACATGTAGCATAAGCATGGTGGCAGTTACACGTGCGACTTCCATTTCATTGCTCAGTAATCGCTATGAGGTTCAAATGCTTAAGTATGTGTGTCTTTCGTAGACACCATTTCCTTCTGCGTAGGGAGCTATATAACGTCTAGTCCACAATAAATACTTTATGCATCTTTCGTAGACACTATTGTACTTTGTGCATTTGTGTAAATGTCATTACCTTATGCGTAGGAAGTTATATAGCGTCTAGTCTGTAGTAAGGTCTATGGAGTAGCAGGCCGATCAAATGGTAGAATTAGGATTTCAGCCTAATTATAGGGTTAGGAATTCAGCCTAATCAAAGCAGCCATGAAAGACAAGTGCAAATAATCAAAGTTAATCAATTGTGTTAATTTAGTTAAATCGTATTTATTTCCAGCTTATTCCCTCTCTATTTCCTTACTTTCCTTTTATATACAAGAACTATTGTAAGGTCTATTATGTTTACTTTGCTTAAAGATTCTAGCAGTTACTATCATTCATCAGACTTTTAGTCTGACCTACTCCTTTATTTTTCCTTCCCCACAATAGGCAATCAGGGGCAAGGAAGGTAGACCGCAGCTTCTTGAAGACTTGTTAGAGATTCTATCATGTATTTCTTTCCCTTCAGTTTTTTGTTCTTTTGTTGAGAAGGTATTTTGAGAGGGATGTATTGTACTCTGATATTATTTAAGACTTTTTTTTTTGATTTCATGAGACTTGTATGTGTATTTTGTCATACGATGTATTGAATATTTGGCGACTTATTTTTATCATCTTATATTATGCGAATTAATTTTTAGCAAAATACTATAATTGTTTCCATTGTGTTATTATTATTATTTGATTTTTGTCTTGTGAATCATAATGTCTTCTAGTTTTAGTCATACCTACAACACACCATGTCTTTTAGTGTGTCCTTTTAGGTATAAGAAGAGGTGTGGGGTGTTTCATTTGGTATTAAAGCCTAAGATTACAGGATTCCTAAAAAAATTGTTTTAAAAATAAAGTATTTTCCAAAATAACTTATTTAAAATGTATTTTCAGAAAAGAAACTCTTAGAAATAGTTTTCAAGTGTAAAAGAGTTTTTATAAAAATCCACTCAAAGTCCATTTCAACCTTCTTTCGATTCTTTCAAGCCTAAGTTTCCTTTTCTTTGCATAGTGTGGCTGATTGGTTTCGTAAAGATACTATACCAGAGATGCAAGGGCAAGTGCCTAATACAACACCGATAGGTGGAAATCTCTTTAATCCATCTACACCAGCCTATTTTTCAAAGCTATGCAAGGACTTTGCTAACAAAAAGGGCGGAATGTTTTATACCATGGAGGATTCAGAGAAGACACGAGCTAAGTTAGAGAATATAGAGCAAAGGTTTAGGCGGTTAGGTTTGGAGGACTGACAGAGTGGTCAACCTACATCTTGGCAACATAAGAGAGAGCTTAAGAAGGTTCCTACAAGATTTAAGAACCAGTGGGGTAAGGACAAGAGGAAAGAGGGAGGACCTCAGAAGTGAATCAAGAAAAGTGGGAAATGTAAGTGCTGTAGAATGGCTGGTCATTACACAAAAGACTGCAAGACAGCGTGAATGAAGGGAAGGTGTTTCAATTGTGCACTGCTTGGTCACTTCAGTCGGATTTGTCCTCAGAAAATGAGGCAAGTAGCAAGCGCACCTGCAGCACAGATTCAGACTTTGGATACAACACCTCCCAACAGCAGACCAAATAAAGGTCGGAAAATTTGATTTCTATTTCTGATTTTCCTATTTGGACTCATTTCAACTCTGGAGCATCACACTCTTTCATCTCTAGTCCTCTAGTAGATTGTTTGCACCTAGACATCTCTTTAGTAGTAGACCCCATCGTTGTTTCAAACCCTATAGGAGGATCAATACACTTATGTAAGATTTGTAGGGGATTGAAATTTTTTGTCCTAGGCGTAGAATTTGACTACGACACCTATGTTTTGAGACTTTCGGGGTATGGGATGAATTTCGGGAATGGATTGGCTATCTGCATATGGAACTACATTAGATAGCGAAAGGAGAGTCATTAGACTAGAGACACGTAGCAGTAGGACACTCAAGGTTTCTTGCGACCCGGAAGGGTCAGTTACGTTAAGCTTCCTTTATTCCCTCGATTCATCATCATCAAAGTTAGATTCGGTTCCTGTCATCATAGATTTTTCAAACGTCTTTGAGGAGGTTAGGGGACTACCTTCTAAGAGAGAGATTGACTTCATGATTTCTTTGACTGATAATGCTAAGTTAGTAGCATTACCCATGGCACCTAGGGAGAGGAAGGAATTAAGAAAGCAAGATCCATAAGCTTTTGGAGAAAGGTTTTATAAGAAGAAGCATATCGGAGTAGGAAGCACTAGTCATCTTCGCTACTAAGGCGGATGGTTCCCTTCGACTTTGTGTAGACTATAGGGAGTTGAATAAGCTCACAAAGAAGAATCATTATCCACTCCCTAGGATAGATGGCCTTTTTGACCAGTTAGTTGGCTCTGTAGCATTCTCTTAGCTTGATTTAGCCACTGGATTTCATCAGGTTAGGGTCGCTGAGTGGTAGGTTATGCCTTTTGGGCTAACTAACGCCCTAGCCTATTTTATAGATTTGATGAGCCGTGTTTTTAGAGATGTCCTAAATAAGTTCGGGGTGATTTTCGTGAATGAATTTCAGTGTTTTCCAAGGGTATGAAAAAGCATGCTATTCATCTTGAGGAGGTTCTTCGTACGCTCCACGTTCATCGGTGGAAGGCAAAATTCTTGTAGTAGCACCTTTGGCATAAAGAAGTGTGTTTCTCGAGGCATAGAGAAGGTTTACACATGGTAGAAGTTTAAGAAATTGTTTTTTACATTTAGGTTTGAATTATGGAAAACCAAAGAGAGGCAGGCAAAGATTAGAAATGTGCAATAGATTCAGTTGATAAGAAAATAAGAAAGCCCATGAGTTGATAATTGCAGAAATTACAATTGTTTCAGATAAGTGGATTTAACCGTAGTGCTAAAGACTTTAGTAATCAAATGGGATTACCAAAATTTAGGAAGGGTACTCCTAGGGCAGTGAGAAGAAAATCCACCTTATGTTTAGCTCAATAGAATTGTTAGAATTGAAAATTTTCGTTGTTAATATTTTCTTTTAGGAATAAATGTTGGGTTTTTGAAAAATGGTATGAAATTTAAATTGGTTTTTATATGATATAAATTTTGTTAAAAGAAAGATTCTTTTTGAAGAATTATAGCTTGCTAGTTTCTTTATAGATAAACAAAGATTTTAAATACAAAAACCTAGAGGTTATTAAGTATCGAAAACGTAGGTTACAATATTTATTGTCGCAATAGATGTTTCCGTGAAAAGTAAAGGGAGCATAGACTATAGCAGTATTGTTACTATATGTCACTTTCAAAGGAAATGTTTATACATAGTATTATGAGGTTTATTAGTATTTATTTTAATTGAATATATACACTAGTATTTTTAGTTTGCAGTAACAGTGTTTTACGCAATATCTATTTTGACCTACATAAAAATGTGTTTTGAAGAAAATTTTCAAGTATAGAAATAAAGTGGTTTGTAAGTACACTAAATATTTAAATAAGTATGAGGAAATGTTTTCCAGTTGTGGATATATTAAAAACAGTTTTGAAAATGAGTTTTTCTAAAAAGTAAAGTGTAAGTTAAGTATTAGTAAATTAGTAAACTTCATATAAATTGTCTATGGTAAGAGAATATAAATTAAATGTACTTTAATCTTTTGGAACGAAATGAATAATGATAAAAATTTCTATGAAACCAAATTATAAATAAAGATGTTTTGTGCGACTTATAAGGAATACGTGAAAGAGATATACAATGTATGGGAAGCACTATATTTTATATAGCCTATTTCAAAAAATATAAATTAAGTTCCTTGTAGTTTCACCTTAACATAAAGTCTTCTTTTAAAAAGGTTCATAGAAGATTTTAGCGTTCATAAGAGAAATTAGTTCCAATACATTAAGATATGAGACTGTTAGGTATAGTGAGAAGATATTTTGATAAAACATAAGGATATTTTAAAGATATTCTAAAAGAAAATAGTTTGGTGAAAAATAAATAAGTGTTTGCAAAACTTAATAAAAGTAAAATTTGAAAATTCAAATTTTTACAGAAAACTAAAAAGATCTTTAAAAGAAAACGAGGAATAAGTTTTGGACTTAAAAGTTTTTCCCTCTAGGTTTGGGAAATAATGTAAACTCAAAAAGCTGTGAAGATGCAAGTCTAGAAAGATAAGATTTTATGTAACCAAGTATTTTTGAATTTAATAGAAACTTAAAGATAACACTTTTAAAAACAAAGGTTTTGATATTTGATGTTCTAAAAATTTAGAAACATTAAATTTTAAATTGGAACTAACCAAACTCCTAAATGTGAAGTAGATAGGAATCATTTCCTAGGTGTAACGGAAAAAGAGTAAGGCTATGTAGGATATAGCAGTAATTAGTAAAAGTTTCCATAGGTTGTATAGGACACTAGTAAGAACCTAGGAATTTTGCTTCATATGTGTAGGCTAAATAAGAAGAGTAAAATGATATTAGTAAGATCGTAAGAGACACATGGTTGAAGATGTGTATTTTTGATTTTAGAGAAACATGAAAGAGCATCTTTCTTTAGTGGAATTCACATATGATAGTAATTTTCAAGAGAGCTTTGGAATGAAAACTTTTGAATCTCTTTGTGGAAGACCATGCAAGTCGTCTTCGTGTTGGTTAGAGTCTGCAGAGAGATTGCTACTTGGTTCTGACGTAGTTAAGGAGACTTCGGAGAAGATTGGTTTGATTAGGAGAAAATTCATATCTCATATCCACTTATTTTTGATAATAAGTTTTCAAATTTTCTATTTCCATCTTTAGTTTTGAATAGGTTCTTTCCTTTATTATCCTTTGGGAGGGTATAACTTAGAAATTAACCTATGGATGGTAGGATTTGATGTAAACATGTTACTAGAACGTGTTATGAAAAGATGGATGCAAGTGGTTGCAAGTGTTTGCTAGTGGATGCTAATGGACGCATATACTTACACTAGGCACTATTATCTCTTAGGGATCGGCCTAACTTGGACACTAGAGCATATGCATATGGATGTGTGCGCATTTTCATTCTAACCATGGTTGCTATAAATGGATGTTTATCACATTGTTGTTGCATTTGGATGATGATTATAGCACGCATGTAGAACTATCAGTATTCATTAAGGATTTTTACGTTCATTTGGATACATAGCACAAACATGATTGCATATATGAAGGTCAACTGAATCAGTGGACCGCCTAATCTTATGCATTATTTAGGGACATTGAAACTACACAAATTGCATAACTATCGTAAAATTGCATTAGAGAAACTTAAGGACAATGGATGAATGGTTGATGATTGAATTGTCGGTTGTAGATATTGGATGAAGACATCTAGTTCATTATTTTATCCTTAGAGATTTCGAGGACGAAATCCTTTAAGGAGGAGAGAATGTAACAACCTAAAATTTTACCCATAATAATTAATTAGTTAATAAATGAACTAATATAATAAATTTGTGAAATTATCAGATCTAAGCCACGTGAGTTGCATCATTGTGTCCATGGTAATTTTCTGGTCAATTTCCATGTACAGAATGTCAGAATTCGATCTAATATGAGCAAGATACGAGACGAACAAGAAATCCAAAAAAATATTGGGCTAGGTCGACTAAGAGGTCAACCTAACCATGCCTTAGGTCGACCGACCGGTCGACCTAGGAGAAGGGGCGGTCGACCACTCAGTCGACCAGTCTTGGGTAATGAACGAAGGAATTTTTCCTTCATTCCTGTAATGTTTGTGGCTAATTTTATAAGTCATTTTCATTCTTTCGGCTCATATGGTCCCTACATGCTTCCATCCGATCGCTTTTATTCAGCCTATGACGTGGTTGCATCCTGTTCACTCCTCCAATCCAATGATTCGAGATCCACTTTAACACCTATAAATAGAACCCTAGATCTAATACATTTTCTCATTCTAAGATTTTCTCCAATTGGGTTCACCTTTTCAGGAAGGACCCTAAACGGAATAATATTTCAAGGAGGAAATCATTTTAAATAAAAATATATAACAACCCTAAGTGGATTCCGGAAGACCTAAAGGGAAGAGCTTAGGACTATAGATAAGTGATTGTAGTTATTTTAGATCTCTTTAAGTAATTTAAAATAATAGGGTTCCCAATAGTTGGAGTTTTACTACGATTTTTTGGAATAACCTTTTTAGCAGTTTTATTTACAGTTTTTTAGAATTATTTTCAGTATATTTTTTCTAGCTATTCTTTTCAGTTAATTTTAGCTTATTTCTATTAATTATAGATTTTCCATTTATTTACAGTATTTTAGTTTATTTATTGTTATTTATGCGTTATTTACATCTTCTTCCTACGCTTTGGATTTCCTTCTATTTTTAGTTTTCTTTTATTTCTCCTTCTTCTTCGCATATGGATTAGAATAGATTAAATGCGAATATGGATTAAAATTATAAAACTACCGAAATAATGGAAGATAAGATGTAAATTGTAAAGACTGTAATAAAAATGGAATTAAGACTGAAATTGAGCCTAATTATGATATTAATATTACAATTGGACTAATTAAAGATAATTAGCCTAGTTATAACTTAGAATTATAACCAAAAAGTGTATAAGATAAAAGGGGCTTATTTTCACACTTAGACCTTGGGTTAAGTAATAAGCATGATTATAACATGGATTATAATAAGAAAAAGAAAGGAATGAGGCTTATTTTAAGACTTAGGATAAATTAATAAGCAAAGATAGTGATAATAATAAACGTTTATTTAAATAATTTATCTAAATTAATAAGCAAAGATGAAAGTAGGACCTGTAGCAATAAGCATTCCCTAGTTGACAAAATGGCGGTCTCACATTAGCCTTAAGTGAGATTAGGGAACGCTTATGCTAATAATGGTAGGAATTGGTCCAATAGAAGTCCAAATCATGGAGGATTGGACAAGGGGCGCAACTAGATATTGTATGGATGATGGGCCAGTACCAACAGCATTTCCCCTATTTTTCTATGGACATGGCGTTTCGCATAATCCTGAAGTGAGATGAGAGGCACGCTTATGCTTGAGCATGGGTAATAAGAAGACCCAATAGGTGGAGCAACAGGTAGCATGAGCATGGTGGCAGTTATGCATGCAACTTCCATTTCGATGCTCAGTAATCGCTATGAATCCAAACGCTTAAGTATGTGTGTCTTTCGTAGACACCACTGCCTTCTATGTAGGGAGCTTTATAATGTCTAGTCCATAATAACTACTTTATGCGTCTTTCGTAGACACCATTGTACTTTGTGCGTCTTTCATAAATGCCATTACCTTATGTGTAGGGAGTTAAATAGCGTCTAGTCTGCATTAAGGTCTATGGAGCGGCTGGCGGATCAAAGGGTAGAATTAGGATTTCAGCCTAATTATAGGATTAAAAATTCAGCCTAATCAAAGAAGCTATCAAAGACAAGTGCAAACAATCAAAGTTAATCAATTGTGTTAATTTAGTTAAATCATATTTATTTCCATCTTATTCCTTTTCTCTATTTCCTTTGTTTCCTTGTGTATACTAGAACTATTGTAAGGTCTATTACTTTTACTTTGCTTAAAGATTCTAGTAATAACTATCATTCACTAGACTGTTAGTCTGACCCACTCCTCTATTTCTCTTTCCCCCCAAGGGCAATCATGGGCAAGGAAGGTAGACCACAGCTTCTTAAAGACTTGTTGCTATCATGTATTTCTTTCCTTCAGTTTTAGTTTTTAGTTCTTTTGTCGAGCTGCTATTTTAAGAGGGATGTATTGTACTCTGATATTATTTGAGACTTTGGTTTTTGATTTCACGAGACTTTTATGGGTATTTTTTCATATGATGTATTGGATATTTAGTGACTTACTTTTATCATCTTATATTGTGGGAATTAACTTTCAGCAAAATACTATAATTATTTCCGCCGTGTTACCATTATTATTATTATTTGATTTTTGTCTTATGAATCTTAATCTCTACTAGTTTTAGTCATACCTACAACGCACCATGCCTTTTAGTGTGTCCTTTTGGGTATAATAAGAGGTATTGGGTGTTTCAATATAAATACCGACTGAGGTCACTACCTCAAAATCAATGATATTACTTGGTCATCAATTGCCTTGCCAGTACCGAGCATGAATAAAAAGACTTCTCCATCAACTTTTCCATCTTGCTCCAGTGACCCGTTCCTCTAAATCTATCATATGGATTGTAATAAGAGGGAGGTCAAAACAACGTTCTGGTGATTGGAAAATTGCATACTTTATTCATAGCACAAACTTATACCGATTGGTTCCTATTTAAATGTTATGCCTTATTACTTACGGTTAATCCATTTAATTTCATACACATGTACGGTATGTCTACCTAACCTTCTTCAAGGTATAATATATTGACATGTGCCTATTGTGTATACGTTACCTAAAACCTAACCACTTAATACTTCTTAAATAGGGAGGAGGCAAATCCAATAGCCATTTAATACCTCATTCCCCGAAGCGGGCTCTTCGCATCGTCAACATTAGTTTATGGATCTTAGCTACAAAGACTGGTGACTTCTATATACGACATTATAATATAAAATTGCCGCATCTATTGCTAATAATGTCTTAGCTATGAAGAGATAGTACCCAAGCCACTTAATACTCTTTTTAATGGAATTAGGCAGACTATAACCATTTAATACCTTAGTTAAGACATGTCCCCATCATTTAATACCTAATCCAAGGTGGACACTTCACCGGTACCTATCCAACTGACATTGCATAAAAATATTTTCAGCCACTTTACACTTCCTATTGAAGTGGACCTTTCCGAGATATAATTTACCATGCCTAACCACTTACCCTGACCATTTATTACATCATATAAAGGAAAGAGGTAGGCCTTCAAACAACCACTTAATTCCTTCAATCCCTGAAGAAGGTCCTGTATTTTAGGGAATATCCCTTTCTCCATGGGTCATATGGTTGGAGATGTCTCTTCAGTAGTAAGTGTACACAACTACTGGTAGCCTCTGAGTGAAGGGCAGACTTCTGTTGTATAACTCCATAGACTTCACATCCCAACCCACTAAGTCCAATTAATTATTCTATGCTTTAATATTAGAAAAAGCCCACTAATCACTATTTGCATATTTAAGGCTATAATTTAATCTAATGGTAATTATACTACCATATAATATTTAATTACTACCCAGCATGTTTTATTTATTATCTTTGTAAATGTCCTTTTTGTCCATAATAAATGATTATTATCCCAATGGATGTTTCCACCGAAATTTATTCATTCATTCAAACCTTGACATTATTTCTTTCATTTCCTTTCCATGGTTAACCCACCAAGTTTATTAATCAGTCGGATATTGTCCATTTATAACTTACTTAAATTAGTATAACTCCCAGTTAATTGCCACCTTTATTGCCATTCATTTTTGGAGTTATAATTCTTCCATCTTTATTTTCCAATCCACCATTTATTATGTGACGACCCACAAATTCATACCCTTTGAATCGACAATAATCCACACATGTACGACCCAAAAAGCACAAACTGACAGAAAGTCAAGATAAAGAAAAGAAGAGAGAAGAAGAGAAGAGAAGAAAGAGAGAAGATAGAACCAAACAGAACAATACAGAATCTCACATCGTAGCGGAAAATATATAATATCATATCAATGATCTTTACAAAATAGAAACTGTATATACATACATCAATCAGAGTTCAACAATCAACCAGAGTTATCAGCTTGAACAGTTATAATAACCTGTCCTCACAAATGCTGATAATAACAACAACTAAGTACAGCGGATAATCAATAATCAAAACAGATACGCATATACGAAATGAAGATTTCCAGCTCTCCTGCTGAAGCTCCAAAGGCATCAAATCTAGACCTGTAAATATATTCGGTCTGACCCGAGCATTAAAAGGGATGAACGTCCGGATCAGTTTGGTAAACCAGCGTGAGAAACACACTCAACTGAATTTATTAAGTTACCAAAACTTTTTCTTTATCAAAAAAAAAGTATCTCGTAAGACACGCCCACACATAAACACGGACATGTTTTACCTTACGATAACTAAAAAATTTCTTTCATATCAAATTCATGTTATATTATACTAGTGTCTAGTATACAAATAATATTAATCATAGTCGAAATGGTTACCCATATAGCATTTCGAGGCTAATCATTACGCCTTTACAAACAAAATCGCAGCTCGTAGTGGGGTTTGGATTTCCATACAAATGACCAGGTGAAGGGACTACCTTCCGGCAGTACATCTCTAGAAGAATGTATCGAGGACCATCACAAAGGATCCTCTACCAACACACCCGGCCCACCTCTTTAACTAGATGGTACCGAATATATAATCCTCTGGTCGTTACCGACCGTTACCGAGGGCCCACTAAGCATACAATCCACAATAATCAGATACACGACGTCATAGCGTGCAAAGATATATCTAGAAGAGGATGATTATATCCTAATGGGAATGACCCACTTAGCCTTGCTGCATCTAAGCCTGTTTTGGTCATTTTCGGTTGATGAGGCCTGACGAGGTAACGATTGCCTTTCACAATCACATATCACATCACTTAGAATGCCACACGGCCATTTCCGTTGGCTATTAATTGCCTTCCACAAAAATACAACCCTTAAGCTCAAATGTCTCAAGGAGGGTGTTAAGCTAAGAGAAGTTGCCTTCTCCGCCACCACTGATGTACGTGTGTAAAAACCAATGTACGTAATCTGTAGAAATGCAATGTCAGACAAACATCCATACAAGTTGTCCAGGAACATGACAAACCGAAGGTAGTTTCCTACCACATCCTATCGGGGAATCCCTAGGATCAGTAGCGAATAGTCCTTGCATTGGATATTTCATAATGAAGAGACCATTGCTACTGGATGTATATTGGGATTTTAACTCCAAACGATCAACAAGCAGTTCCCCACTATAAAACTCTAGAATATCAATATCATCAATAAGCAACCTGCACAATCGTCGCATATACGTTGGTCCGAAGTGGTTTTCAGATAAATTTGATCTCGGTCTCTTCGCACCAACAATGCAAATGAGTTTCTCAACCTCACACAGAAATTAAATCTCGTAGACTTATTACGTCTCCAACTTTCAACTTGCTCTCCTTTGAGCCAAGAAGGAAGCTTGATAGATTAGAGTAAAACTTCGCAATATGCGAATCAACATCTTAACACAAACGATAATCAAGCTTACATAGAAGGCTACGTACTAAGTGTACGACTAAATAGTTCCCACATCAAGTCGAGAAACTAAAATTTAGCCAAGTCTGATAGTCGGTTATTTAACTATCAAAACAAACAAATAAATATTCAGCACCATAACAATCATTGGGCCCTTTAATTAATTTTCATTAACTAAATTACTTGCCAAATATTCACTTCAAATTATCTTTAAAAGGATATATTTCCAAACAATTTCAACTTCTATATTGGAAAACATTTCCAAATACTTATTTAATAATAAGTAATTCACAAATCAATTTATTTTCAACACTTAGAAAATATTATATATACTTAAATCAGAATTAAGTATATATTTTATTCTTTAAGGAAAACGTTCGCTTTAAACACATTTGTTTGGGTTAAAACGAATGCTGCGTAAAACATCGTTATGACAACCCAAAATCACTAGTATAGGGATTCGAAAATTAGACAGATATATAAATCCCATATACTATACAAAATATTTTCTTCCGAAAATCATTTACTATAACGACAGCTTTATAGTCCATCATTTCCTTATTTGTAGATAACGTCTATTTCAACAATGAATGTTGAAATCTATGGTTTCGATCCTTAACACATTTTAAAACATCTTCAAACCATTTAACTCCATTTTAAAATATCACATTCCAAAACATTTATTTAATATATTATTCACTGTCCAAAATCGTGAATACAATCGTTTACCCAATTTAATATTTCTACACATTTAATTAAAGAATAATCCAC
Source organism: Allium cepa (assembly GCA_030765085.1). NCBI lineage: Eukaryota > Viridiplantae > Streptophyta > Magnoliopsida > Asparagales > Amaryllidaceae > Allium > Allium cepa. The sequence goes on along the minus strand of CM060929.1, from coordinate 674,334,116 downwards.
TGTCCAAAATCGTGGATACAATGCCTTTAATTATCTTCTATATTTAACTTATCAAATTCAATTGATTTCGGGTTTATAAAACAATGTTTACAAATTCCATTTATATTTTATAAAAACTTTAACTTATAAAATCCTTTAATTAACAAATTCTATTTATATCTTAATTGCGTTCAAAAATCCAAGTTATAAGTTAATTACTTATAAATCTCTTATTTACAAAATCCTTCCTTTTATAACTTCGTCAATTTATAAATCTATAAATCTTATTTACTTATAAAATCCATTAAGAACTCCATTTTGAACACTTATAAAATTCGTTTTATAATTCCAATATTTTAATTTATAAAATACCAATTTTATAAATCTTCTATACAAACCATTTATAATAAATCAAAAATCTCAATTTAAACCATTTTACAAAATAGTTAACTTCACATTCCAAAAAATCATATTCTGGTTTTATTTCACAAAAACCATAATTTTTATTACATAAAAATTATAACGTTTATTTATTTAAAATGAATCAATTCCAAAATTCAATAAAATGTGTACTTTCAAAAATCATTTTAAAATCCTTTTAAATTTGAAAATCGTCAGTTTAACATTTTTAAATTCCAAAATATAGGCCTAATGCTGCAAAAACACTAAATACATCAATCACAACATCCAAAACATCATATATCATATGATAACAGACTATATCACAATATATGTAAATAAATCAATACTGGTGAGGAATCTAGTTGGATCCCTCCAACCTGTCACCTGCAACAAATATACATATTAGAATATGTGTACAATGTCCGCTTCAAGACAGACATGCGTACAAAGGGTCATCCGCTCATACACGTAAACGTAAGAGTCATCTGCTCCACTAGGCAGGTATATATCCAAATACCAATCAATATATCATATATCATCCAAAAAATCATCAGTCATCATATAATAAATTATTTCTCACTTATATAAAATATCAGTGAGTCAGAAAGAGTAAGTTGTACGTACATTGATTCCAATCGCAGTTTCAGTGTTTTATTCCAAAAAAATTAAACGCGCGTTTAATTTTATCCAAAATTCACACTAGCTTCAATCAACTCCGAACCATCTCCATCGCGTTGTGTTCATCCATACGAACCCAATGCAATTCATTTCGTGCGAAACAGACCTCGTATGACAAAGATATAGCATTACAAAGTTATACAAATTTATATATAAAACAATTTCATTTTTATTTTGTTTTTTTTAAAACCTTAGTTACATCTGGCCGCACATTTTCTTAGATGAGATCATGGCCGTGTGCCTTTTCTTCCCTACCTAGGCAAATTCGAACGTGAGTAAACCCATTGGTCGCCGACTTCCTCGAATTATCGTGGCCACATCAATCATCTTCACGACGATCAACCACCATCATCTCGAAGCCCGCACTTGACTCCACCTTCACCCACCATCTAGTGAAGCTCGGCCTCACCATAAACGAGAAAAACTCACATGAACGTCGGCTCTTCACGCACAAATTGACGACCATCCATCAAGTTATTGTCGATCATCACCGTATAGATTTGAAGCTCTCGTGATGCTCTAAAGTTTATTAGTTGGAAGTTTCTTGAAATATTGCACGGATTGGAAGAAATTAAAGGGAAAAGAATCGAGTGATTTCGGCCATTAACTCTCAAAGTGGCGGCTTGCCCTAGCTAAATTAGGGTTTTGGCAAATGATGAAAATTGAGGTCCTTTTATAGAAAATGTTGCGACACTATTCATCCGATATTTTTTCGAACTCCAATCGAAGCATGCCGCCTGGCGTTTATAATGTTTTACCCCTATTCGGAACGCAATGAAATATATTTCGGAACCCAATTCGATCGTATTTGAAAGATAGGTTTTCAAATCGAGTATTTAAATTTAAAATTCACTTAAACAGATTTCTATACGTTTTAGCTTGTCCCGGACAAACCGCAAATCCGATTGACACGAAATTTGAAATCTTACAATAAAATAACATTATGCATCCGATGAAACTGGTTTCGTCTAAATCTGAGACTGTTTGAAAAATGACTATTTTTACTCGTCAATTAAATATCAAAATATTCAATTTTTTACAATTCAACTTTTAATTCGATTTTAAAAGTTCTGTAACATCATTCTAATTCAACTAGGATTTATTTCAACTTTGTAAATCATTATTATTCATTTTAAATCCAATTTCCAATTTTTTTTACGCAATTTCAAATATTAAATCAACAATTTAATTATCCAATTAAATTAATATATTCGAAATATTATTTATTCATCTTATAAACTTAACTTTTAAATATTTAAAATTGATTAAATATACGAATTTCAAATGAAAGAAATTCTAGGTCGTTACATTCTCCCCTACTTAAAATAATTTCGTCCTCGAAATTACAAAGTAAGAAAAGTCACTAAATCCATTAACTTTTCAAAACAATTCATTCAAACTAGATTTACCGAATCTCTTAAGTGTTAAATTTTTCTCAAAATCCATTAGTTTAACTTCTTACAAAAACTTTACTAACTTTTCAAATCCATATTTAGTTATCTTTTCAAAACAACTAATATCGTTTAACTTTTAATCCGAAATCAAAATTTAGTTTTCACAAATTTTTCCAATTTTCCCAAAAATAACGCCTTAAATTTTCAGAAAATTTCGCCAGCATCTTCTTTGCGCGGTCCTATATGGAAAAAAAATAACAATATATATATATATATATCACAAATATACATCTCATCTCGAGGATGAGGCATTCCGAAGGGAAAAAAGTGTAAAAGTACGATATGTAATCCGAGATATGTACCTTATATATTATTAGCGAGCATATACGGCTAATATAGCACGAAAGCAAGCTCAAAAATCGAAGCAAGCGCCATCCGCACCTACTAAACACTCAATAAACAAATGAGAAACATGTATATATGAAAGTAATATCAATATACAACATATACCAACAACTACATATGTCAATATAGCAAATGCAACCAAAGCAACAAATCCAACCGTCAACCAACTATCATCCAACTAACATCCATAACCAAATCAATAAACTTTCACTTCTCATTAATATTTACTGAATTGATTTTCAATTTAATCACATTTGATTCATTAACATTGGATTTTACTAAAATTCATTCATTCATTTTCAATTAGTTTACATTCACTAATTCATATTCAAGTTGGTTCACTTTCACATTAAATTAAATTCAATTCTATTTAGATTTACTTCACCTTCAATTTGAATTCAATTATTTTACTTTTAATTTCATTAATTCAACCCCATATGAACTTCTATACAATCAACTAACATTCATTATTACTAAACTTACTTAAATTGCTTATATTCAATTTGGTTTAACACATTTGCTTCCAACTAATTTAACATTCAATTGACTTTCATTCAATTATTCAATTCGTTTAATATTCAATTTGGATTGACTTCTAGTATTCACTATATTCACATTTTACCACTAAAGTTGAATTTCATAATATAACTCAAGTTCATATTCATCGCTTTACTTTATTAATTTGCTTCGATACTAAAATCAACTTCATTTACTTTCACTTTCACTATACAACTTAAGTTCATTCTCTAATTTATTTCATTAACCTTTTACTAAAGTCAAATTTCATCTCACTATTAAAATTTAGATTTTTGTTTTGCTTAACAAAATTGTTTAACCATTTTAACAATCGGTTTTCCTTACCTTATCTCATTTTATAAGTTATATAACTTATTTTTATAAACTTCCAAATTCATGTTATGCAATCACTTTCCATCTTAAGTTTAATTTCGATTTCAATAAGATATCTAATCCAATTCAATTTATTTAACCTTCCTTTAGTCAAATTTCAAATCATACATTTATTATACTAACTCAAATTTACTAACTTTACCAAATTAAAAATATTTATTTCATATTATAAGTCCAAAACTCATTCTACTTATATTTATCAATTACACTTGGATTTTAAATCAAATTTGTTTATCATAACAAAACTTCAATTTCTATTTACTACCGGTAGCAAATTAATCACAAAAAAACTTGAAAATGATACTGATGATGCTGCAGTCATCACCCTTGTTATTTTCCAGCAACAGTAGTGAATTCAGTGTTTTATGTTCTTTTTTTAAAATTCTTTTATTTTTAAATCTTTCACTATTTCACTTTACTTATATAAGATCTTCTCCAAATTTATTTATCTTGTTTATATTTATAACAATATAATCTCTTTAACTTTGAAAAACAACTTTCAAATCAACAGAATTCAAAAATTTCAAATTCTTGGTTTAAATTCATTTTTATTTGCAACTCATATTTATAAATATACTCAGGCTGTTCCATTTCTTATATATAAGATTATTTCACAATTGTAAATCATATTAATTATAATTCTATACTTATAATTCATTTGCTTGTATAATATATTCTCTTACAATTGTTGCTTTAATTTAGATTACTCAAACATATTTATTAACTTTTATATATTTACATTTTCAAACAACCAAACAATTAGTTCATATATATTTTAATAATTTCTAAAAAAATTATTTCTTTATATACAAAATATAATCGAGGTAAAATGATTTCATTTACCCAATTTAAAATGACTCTACGTCGACTTGCCACGTTTAAGGGTTTGGAAATCCCTATCGGTAACATGGCATCCCACATACCGACCAGAATTCACAAACAGCTCAATGGGTAAGCAAACACAATATAAAATATTTTATATTCACTAACAAATACGCGCTCATATATATAATACATTCAAATTCAATCTAGGGTGCTACTGTCCCCATCTATACCGAGTAAACATCACAGCTTGAGAATATACAAAATCTATGCTTTGATACCAGATGTGACAACCCGCAAATCCATACCATTTGAATCGACAATAATCCACACATGTATGACCCAAAAAGCATAAACTGACGGAAAGTCAAGAGAAAGAAAAGAAGAGAGAAGAAGAGAAGAGAAGAAAGAGAGAAGATAGAACCAAACAGAACAATACAGAATCTCACATCGCAGCGGAAAATGTATAATATCATATCAATGATCTTTACAAATCAGAAACTATATATACATACATCAATCAGAGTTCAACAATCAACGGAGTTATCAGCTTGAACAGTTATAATAACCTGTCCTCACAAATGCTGATAATAACAACAACTAAGTATAGCGGATAATCAATAATCAAAACAAATACGCGCATATGAAATGAAGATCTCCAGCACTCCTGTTGAAGCTCCAAAGGCATCAAATCTAGACCTGTACATATACTCGATCTTACCCGATCATTGAAAGGGAAGAACGCCAGGATCAGTCTGGTAAACTAGCGTGAGAAACACACTCAACTAAATTTATTAAATTACCAAAACTTTTCCTTCATCAAAACAAAAGTATCTCGTAAGACACGCCCACACATAAACACGGACATGTTTTTACCTTACGATAACTAAAAAATTTCTTTCATATCAAATTCATGTTATATTATACTAGTGTCTAGTATACAAATAATATTAATTATAGTCGAAATGGTTACCCATATAGCATTTCGAGGCTATTCATTACGCCTTTACAAACAAAATCGCAGCTTGTAGTGGTGTTTGGATTTCCACACAAATGACTAGGTGAAGGGACTACCTTCCGGCAGTACATCTCTAGAAGAATGTACCGAGGACCATCACAAAAAATCCTCTACCAACACAAAACCGGCCTACCTCTATAACTAGATCGTGCTGAGTATATCATCCTTCGGTCGTTACCGACCTTTACTAAGGGCCCTCTAAGCATATAAACCACAATAATAAGATACATGACGTCATGGCGTGCAAAGATATATCTAGAAGAGGATGATCATATCCTAATGGGAATGACCAACTTAGCCTTGCTGCATCTTACTCTGTTTTGGTCATTTCCGGTTGATGAGACCTGACGAGGTAACGATTACCTTTCACAATCACATATCACATCACTTAGAATGCCATATGGCCATTTTCGTTGACTACTAATTGCCTTCCACAATAATACAACCCTTAAGTTCATATGTCTCAAGGAGGGTGTTAAGCTAAGTTGCTTTCTCCGCCACCACTGATGTACGTTTGTAAAAACCAATGTACGTAATCTGTAGAAATGCAACGTCAAAAAAACATCCATACAAGTTGTCCAGGAACAGGACAAACCGAAGGTACTTTCCTACCACAACGTGTCGGGAAATCCCTAGGATTAGTAGCGAATAGTACTTGCATTGAATATTTCATAATGAAGAGACCATTGCTATTAGATGTATATTAGGATTTTAACCCCAAATGATCAATAAGCAGTCCCCCACTATGAAACTCTGGAATATCAATATCATCAATAAGCAACCTGCACAATCGTCGCATATACGTTGGTCCGAAGTGGTTTTCAGATAAATCCGATCCCGGTCTCTTCGCACCAACAACGCAAAAGCGTTTCTCAACCTCACACAGAAACTAAGTCTCGTAGACTTATCACGTCTCCAACTTTCAACTTGCCATCCTTCGGGCCAAGAAGGAAGCTCGATAGATTGGAGTAATACTCCGCACTATACGAATCAACATCCTCAACACAAACGATAATCAAGCCTACACAGAAGGCTATGTACTAAGTGTACGACTACATAGTTCCCACATCAAGTCGAGGAACTAAAATTTGGCCACGTCTAATAGTCGGTTATTTAACTATCAAAACAAACAAATAATTATTCAGCATCATAACAATCATTGGGCCCATTAATTAATCTTTCCTTAATTAAATTAGTTGCCAAATATTCACTTCAAATTATCTTTAAAATGGATATATTTCCAAACCATTTCAACCTTTATATTGGAAAAAATTTCCAAATACTTATTTAATAATAAGTAATTCACAAATCAATTTATTCTCAACACTTAGAAAATATTATATATACTTAAATCAAAATTAAGTATATATTTTATTCTTTAAGGAAAACGTTCACTTTAAACACATTTATTCGGATCAAAATGAATGCTGCGTAAAACATCGTTACGACAACCCAAAATCACTAGTATAGGGATTCGAAAATTAGACAGATATATAAATCCCATATACTATACAAAATATTTTCTTTCGAAAATCATTTACTATAACGACAGTGTTATATTCCATCATTTCCTTATTTGTAGATAATGTCTATTTCAACAATGAATGTTGAAATCTATGGTTTCGATCCTTAACACATTTTAAAACATCTTCAAACCATTTAACTCCATTTTAAAATATCACATTCCAAAACATTTATTTAATATATTATTCACTGTCCAAAATCGTGAATACAATCGTTTACCCAATTTAATATTTCTGCACATTTAATTAAAGAATAATCCACTGTCCAAAATCGTGGATACAATGCCATTAATTATCTTCTATATTTAACTTATCAAATTCAATTGATTTCGGGTTTATAAAACAATGTTTACAAATTCCATTTATATTTTATAAAAACTTTAACTTATAAAATCCTTTAATTAACAAATTCTATTTATATCTCATTTGCATTCAAAAATCCAAGTTATAAGTTAATTACTTATAATCTCTTATTTATAAAATCCTTCCTTTTATAACTTCGTCAATTTATAAATCTTATTTACTTATAAAATCCATTAAGAACTCCATTTTGAACACTTATAAAACTCGTTTTAGAATTCCAATATTTTAATTTATAAAATACCAATTTTATAAATCTTCTATATAAACATTTATAATAAATCAAAAATCTTAATTCAAACCATTTTACAAAATAGTTAACTTCACATTCCAAAAAATCATATTCTAGTTTTATTTCACAAAAACCATTATTTTTATGACATAAAAGTTATAACGTTTATTTATTTAAAATGAATCAATTCCAAAATTCAACAAAACGTATACTTTCTAAAATCACTTTAAAATCCTTTTAAATTTGGAAATCATCACTTTATCATTTTCCAAAATATAGGCCCATCAAATCAACTACTGCTACATTTTAAAATCACTTTAACTTTTACTTTAAAATCACTTTAAAATGTATTTAGTTTTATGCGAGCGAAAGCGAATTTGTGTCACATCAAACCAAAATGGCCTTTGTGTACTCGTGCTTAACTCAAAAAACCATTAAAATGAACATACTAAGCAGAACAATTTCATCATCTTCTAATTTCCATTCATAATAGTTGTAAAGGTGGGTTTTGAATTTATATATTTTCTCTTAGCTTTTCTTGCATTACCGATTTATATCTATGTATAGCCATTTCTTCTCTTTTTATGTCTCATTTGTCTACTGTCATCCTGCGATGATTCAAATTTGAATTAACATGGTTCACTATTTCTTATACATCATATAACCAATGACTTGAGTTCTTGCTAAAAGTATATGTTCTTTGGGTAAACATGACATATTTATAGTTTAGTATTTTTTTGAGCGGTTGCGCATTGCAGCAGCTGCGACTTTTAGTTTACATATTTTTTCTTTTAATAATGTGCTGTTGCATATAGCAACAACCTATTTGTCGAAATTTTGTGATTTTTTAATGTAGTGGAATCTTGATGATTTCAAATTCAATGAAAAAACAAACTACTGCTACAATAAACCACTACACACGTGATCATGAAAGACGCTAAATCTCTCCATTCCTACTATAAATAAATCAATGGAGATTAACAAGCAGGAAACCTAGAAGCAAAAATATTTCTAACTAAAATGCGACGATGAAGAACAAAACTACCACCTTATGTAGAACTTCAAGTGTGAAATTAAAAGAATTATACTTGTATGACTTTGTCACTACTTTGTAATAGTATATTTATTACTTATGTCATTTTTTGTATAAATAGTTAAGTAGTTTTAGCTTAGTTGGATTTCACCAAAGTTCCAAATTCTACTAAATAGTTTCCAAATACGAAACCATAGCAACTTTGAACAGTTCAACATTTTGCTAGGATGTGCAACCAAAAAACAAACCATCTACCACAGTGCATTTTTTTCTTTTCTTGAGAGCCTCACTCTACTAATTTTTCCACCAGTCATTGTATCATAGTCAGGCTTAGGCATTAACTTAATTGCATATTTTTATAACATTTTTGCAAAACGAAAAGCAGGCTCAACATGTACATTATACTTGTTTCAATAACTTGACATTTAAAGAGTTCAATTATATATTTTAAAATTTCATCACAAGGTAATAAGGTTAATTTGTAAAACATAGCTACCAAGCATTGCTCAAGCACTAATTTGTTGTCTTTCCCTTGGATATTATTGCTTCTTCCTTTTTTTTCTTTCAATATAATGGGACTTCAGTCTTTTTTCTTTCAAAATTCATATTCCTCTTCGAATTATTTTTCTTATTTTTTGAAAACAATGCTTTCTTTTATGACTTTCCTATATTTTTATAAAATCATATACAACATTATCAATCAAACATTCCAATAATCTGTATATCACATCAAGCAAGCATTCATATCATCCAAGTAAAATTCATTTTTAACACATCAAAATCACACAAATATTCACATTAAATTTATTTTTCTTTTCAAAGAATAAATAATCTTTGTTTAATAAAACTTCAATACAAGTATATATATATATATGTGTGTGTATGTATATATATACGTATATAAATATTTTACTCGATGATTAACCCTTTCGATCATTCATAACTCCACCTTAAAATTGAGAATCATATAAAACTAAAAATGGATAAAACAACCTAAGTCTTGCTCCTCTAAGGTCAAAATATATTTCTATCTTTGTATTATTTATACCTAAGCCATGGTATCATGTTATGACTCTCCGGCTCCAGTGGCTGATTTATCATAGGGAGTTTACCATCTGATAACTTAGATCAATGGACATGGAAGGAGCGATCTATTGTATACACTACTCTGAGTTAACAAAGATACACTTACCTAAATACATCGAAAATAATATGTATCTCATCTCGACACAAGGCAGTGTATGTGACTTTTGGAATTGAATAATATAATATTAGAGGCATAAACAAAAATTTCCCAGTTAACTGAACCAAAGTGAATAAAAACAAAGAACTTCATATCATATCTGAATATATGTTTACATCATCTCATATATGTACAACCCATCACATCATATCGATTGTTAAAATGACATTTAATATTATTTATAAATAATGTAAATACTCTCATCGTCATCTACTCCAACTCTATATCATAGCCTACAAATCACATACAATTATAATATTAATCTGTAAAACAACCTCAGACCGACCGACTACTATCAAACAATTAACAGACTCCGAGTCAGGCCATAAATATAGTTGTGAGTGTAACCGAGTTCACATAATATCACAATCAGTATGATAGTTTAAATAACTCTGCTCGATTATGAACACAAATTTAGCACTTAATCAACACCCATAAATAATATTCAATAAGCTTTGTACTTAAAAAACAATTTGAAATTAGATTTTCAAGTTTGTTTTCTTTCAAATAATTCCACAAAATCACTTCAAAATGGATTTCCAAATCACTTCTAAATCAATTTATTCATAGGAATACCATATATTTAAACATACAATAAAGGTCTACTTTGCAGATGATATAAAAGTACTAGTTTTAAATACAAATAATTTGTCAAATATGTTCTATTTTGTATAAAATCGATGTTTGCAATATATTTCCCAAATCAATTTGCAAATCTGATATATCTCAAAATATCTTTCCAAAACATTGTCCAAAATAGTATTTATCCTTTTTCTGTTTAAAATTGCTACTATTGGTTTATTGAAACCATTTCCAAAATATTTGATATTTTCCTTGAAACTATATTTCTAAATACAAAATAGCTTCATCAAATTTAATTTAAATAAATACCTTCAGAAGGTGAATGCTCATCGAAACAGATCATAACATTACTCATCTGTAACCGACACTCATGAGAGGAACCTTTTAAACCAACCTCTATGGTCCAGGCTCCGACATTAACATTGAGTGATATCAAAAGTAATAATATCCAAACAAACTATAAAATAAATAGAAATTCCTTTTAAAAAGGTAAAATCATCAAAACTATATCCAAACGTGGAACACACAAAATCACAATTTTATCTCTTTCTAACTGGAAAATTCTTAATGGTACAAATACTATGAAAATACCTATGGATTACTATAACAAAACATGTAAATTAATCTTTCAAGTAATTTTCCAAAATTTCCTTTATAGAAAAGCTTGTATAAATAAACCATTCAACCTTGATCATTTAAATTCTAATTCAAACTATTTATAAAATAAATCAGTATTTATTTTATAAAAAAATTTTCTACTTCAAAATATTAGTTCAACTTGATTTCAATTATTTTCAATTAAAAAGTAATCAAAACAAAATTTCTTTCATGTAAAAATCATAATATAATTTATTTATTTCAAATTCTGTTGGAACTTTAAGTGAATTAATTTAAAAATAAATAAAAATAGGTTAATGGTTATATATTTATGAGCTATCATTATAATTGAACTACTATCAATGTATAATGGTAATATATATATATATATATTTATCGGCCATTATTAAATTGAGCCATTGTAAATGTATAAAGGTCATATATTTATGAGTCGTTATTATAATTGAGCCATTGCAAATGTATACAGTAATATACATTCATCAGCCATTACTATCGAATCGTTGCAAAAGTTAATGGTAATAAAATTCCTTTTAGATGATAATTCAAATCCACTGACATTCTCTCACTTTAGTAATGCATACAATTTCCATTCTACATATTTAAAATGATAGATAGGCAGAAGAGAAAATGTGAATCACAGAAATTTTTTATTTTCTTCTTTGTCCTGTGTATTATTCTCTCATTAAGAAACTTTACAAGTAATTAATTAGAAAGTGCTATACTTAACAGTTTGCTGTAGTGCAAACAACAAATTAATCAAATTTCAGAGGATATTTTATCCTAAGGATGAAGCAGTTGACAGATAGCTTTGCACCTTTAGGTTAAGCCGTTAATCGTCTTAAAAAGAACAACCTAGTCTGCGACTCAACCGAAAAAAAACGCCGCAGATTTAGATTGAGATAGATTAATTTTAAGATGATTATGGCTTCGATCGTTGACAACTCTACAAACTTGATGTCAATGTTTGAGGTCCCGACTCTATTTGCTGCACCGTTCAGATTCGAAGGCTTGTATTACAAATGATGGCACCAAAAGGATAGAGTTATTTCTGATTATGCGAAAGGTGACAATATGCTGACGATCGAAAAACCAACGTTGCTTGGAGAAGCAATAAACGATCAAAAAAAGGCTTTGAAGGCCTGGATTGAACATGACTACCTCTGCAAAAAATACATTCTTAATGGCTTAAGCGATGATCTATACGATTTCTACAACTTAGAAAAGTTAGCAAAGGAGATTCGGGATGCACTGCAAAAGAAATATGATACCGAGAAGGCCAGAGAGAAAATATATGTTGTTAGTCGCTATTTGAAGTTCTAGATGACGGATGACAAACCTATGGAGGTACAGTCGCATAAGCTTCAGAAAATTGCACATGTGTTCATCTCTGAAGGTATGGCTTTAGATAAATAGTTTCGGGTTGTTGTGTTAATTGATAAATTACACCCTAGTTGGAAAGATTTTAAAAATAACCTTAGGCATAAGACTAAAGAGTTTCCTTAGAGTGTTTGATTACTCATCTTCGTATTGAAGAGTAGGCCAGAAAACAGGACTAGAAAGAAGAAGTACTTGTTGTATTTACTAACAACACTAATAAATCCACAAACAAGAGTCTGAAACCAAGTGCAAAAAAATTTAAACATTAAAATCGTAAACTGAATCAAAACCCCAATAATCAGCATCAGAAAATTCAGCACAATGCTCCCCTAAAGAATGATACTAGATAGTTGTTCTTATATTAACACTGTGGCAAACCAGGCTATATGGCATGAAAGTGTCGGAACATGTCAAATCCTTCACCATAGGGTTACCTGACTGAAGAAGCCTTTATGGCTATGCTTACTAAGATCAACCTAATCGGTGGATCTTAAGGGTGGTGGGTAGATATTGGTGCTTCTTTCCATGTCTACAATGATCATGAAATGTTTAAAACATATAATGCTACTAATGATACGAAAGTGATGTTAGGAGATTCTTAAACCATTGTTGTTGCTAGAATTAGGACCATGGAGATAAAGTTTACCTCTGAAAAAAATTTATTGCTGAAAGACGTAATTCATACTCCAAAGATGAAGAAAAATTTAGTATCTAGTTTCTTATCAAACAAATCCTATTTTAATCAAACTATTGGATCCGATGAGTATACCATCACAAAAATGGTGTTTTTGTTGGTAAAGGATATGTTGTAGATGAGATGTTTAAGTTGAATGTTGAAGTTAATGGTTCTGTTTGTATGCTGTGTGATTTTAATATTTGGCATGTTAGACTTTGTCATGTGAATAAGCGACTAATTCATAACATGAGTAACTTAAGCATCATCCCTAAAGTTTCCATAAATGATTTAGAAAATTGTGAATATTGCAGCCAAGCTAAAATTACTAAGACCTCGCATAAATTTGTGTTTAGAGAGCCAAAATCTTTAGATTTAATACACACCGATGTACGTGAACTCGATGGTACTCTGACTATGGATAACAAACACTACTTTATTGCTTTTATTGACGATGGCTTTGATTTTACCTATGTTTATCTCATGAAGAATAAAAGTGATGCTTTAGATATGTTTAAATTATTTGTCACTGAAATTGGAAATCAATCTAATAAGAAAATTAAAAAAAAATCAAAGTTATAAAGGAACAGAGTATGAATCTAACTTATTCATTGAATTTTATAAATAACATGACATAATTCATGAGAGAACTATTTGCCCGAAATGAATGGTAAAACTAAAAAAAATAGGACTCTTACTGAATTAGTAATAGCCGTTTTATTAAATTCGGGTGCAACATCTTATTGCTGGAGGGAAATTTTATTAACAGTTTGTTTTGTCTTAAATAGAATCCTATATCTAATAAAAAAATTTAATATTTTGATATTTTTAGAAATCATAAACCCCACTTGTCTTATTTTAAAACTTGGGGTTGCTTAGCGTATGTTCGTATTCCTGACCTGAAAAGAATAAAATTAACAAGTCGAGCATATGAATGTGTTTTCCTTGGTTATTGCCTTAACAGTAAAGCATATAGATTTTTCGATTTGAATGCTCGAGTTATTATTGAGCTAGATGATGTTGATTTCTTTGAAAATAAATTTCCATTTAAGCTTAGGAATGGTGGGGGAACTTCTACCACAAGTCCAATAATTAGAAATAATGAACATAATATGGAAAGTGAATCTGAACTTAGAAGAAGTAAAAGAGTTATGATTGCTAAAGATTTTGGTCCAGAATATTATGCTTATACACTAGAAGAGGACCCTTGCTAATCTAAAAGAAGCTCTTTCTTCTTTGGATTTAGATCTCCAGTAAGAAGCTATAAATGATGAAATGGAATCAGTTGAATCTAATAAAACTTGGCATCTTGTTGATTTACCTTCAGGTTGTAAAACTATAGGTTGTAAATGGGTACTTAAAAAGATTTAGACAAGAAGAAAACATTAACTTCTTTGATACTTTTCACTTTTTACAAGAATAACATCAATTCGAGTATTAATATCTTGTGCTCACTATATGATCTACTAATTCACCGAACAGATGTAAAAAACTGCCTTTCCGAATGATGAAGTAGAAGAATGGATTTATGTGGACCAACCCGCAGGTTTTATTATGCCTAGTCAAGAGCATAAAGTTTGTAAATTACATAAATCTCTATATGGTCTTAAACAGGCACCGAAATAATGGCATGAAAAATTTAACAATCTAATTATTTCACGTGGTTTTAAAGTAAATAAAAGTGACAAGTGTATTTATTAAAAATCCGAGAATAACATTTGCACTGTCATATGCTTATATGTTGATGACTTACCTATATTTGGTTCCAATATTCATGTTGTAAATCATGTTAAGTCCATACTATGTGCCGACTTTGATATGAAAGATCTTAGTAAAGCAAGTGTTATTCTTGGTATTAAGATGATTATGTCCGAAAAGGGAATTTTTTTGATCAATCTCATTATATTGAGAAGATGTTAAAGAAATATAATTATTTTGAATGTAAACCTGCTATACACCATATGATCCAAGTGTAAAACTATTTAAGAACACTGATGAATGTGTAAGACAGTTTGAATATGCAAGCATCATTCGCAGTCTTCGATATGCCACTGCTTGTACAAGACCAACATTTTATATACCATGGGATTATTATGCAGGTTTGCTAGCAGATCTACTATAGATCATTGACATGTTATTTAAAGGGTCATGAGATACCTTTAAAGAACTATGAACCTTGGATTACACAATCAATGTTTCCTGCTATCCTTAAAAGATAAGTGATGCAGATTGAAATTATCAAACGATTCCAACGCTAGTAGTGGATATATTTTCAATATTACAGAAGGAGTTGTTTCTTGGAAATCTAAGAAACAGACTATCTTGGCTCAATCCACTGTGGAGTCAGAAATGATAGCACTAGATAATGCTAGTGAAGAAGCAGATTACTTAAGAACTCTGCTAGCTGAGATTTCTATATGGAAAAAACCGATACCAGCTGTGTTAATCCATTGTGATAGTATTGCGGCTATTGCAAAAGTTAAGAACCATTATTACAGCAATAAGAGATGAAAAATTCGTAGTAAGCACGATATTTTAAGAGAGTATATCTCTTCAGGATCTGTAAGAGTGGATCATGTGTGAATTGATGAGAATTTGACGAATCCTTTGATGAAAGGACTAGACAGAGAGAAAGTCACTTCTACATCTAAAAGAATGAGACTATTTCCCTTATATTGTTGAGTCACGCACAATGGTAAGCCGACCAAATGACTGGAGATCCCAAGAACTAGGTTCAATGAGTAATAACAAGTTGCAAAGTGATATGGGTTGAACATGCTATTTTTATATACGTAGTAGCATGTATTCTTGGAGTGATTAGAGGATGAGTTAATATAAAATCTTAATGAGGTCCATACTCTAAATAGAGTGAAGTACCAACCTTCAGGAGTAATCTTGATAGACTCACCTATGTGGATGTGGAAATGTGGTTGTTTCCTAAGGAATTTTAGGTAATATTCCTATAGCATTCACTAAACTGGGATAGGCGTGTATGGTCATAAATACACGAGCTTAGTTGATAGCACTTTAGAAAAGTTGTGTGTGGTTTGATGTTAGGAATAGAGTTCAAGACTACGAGTCATTCTAGCAAACTAAATCTTACTCATTACGCAAAGGCTCAAATCGAAAGATACCCTTTGTTTATGGAAAATCCTACATTTATAGAAATTTCTTGGAAATATTTTTTTAATAATTCATGTGGGCGATTGTTGTAACTTTAAGTGAATTAAGTAACAAATAAATAAAAATATGTTAATGGTTATATATTTATGGGCCATTATTCTAACTAAGTCGTTACTAATATATAATGACAATATAAATTTAGGAGCCATTATTATAACTGAGCCGTTGCAAATTTATAACAACAATATATATATATATATATATATATATATGATCCATTATTATAATTGAGCCACTACTTGGAGCTCGATTGCCGCGAACGAGGGTCATGCCTTGCGTCCACGCGCGCCTCGATTAATATCCAAGGCCACGTTCAATTTATTTACATTTTAAACTGAATTTATTTATAACTTAAGTCATCACTATTTCAATCCATTTCAATTTTATTCGACGATATTTCCAATTATATTTAATTTGCTTATAATTATGTCAAATTTTATTTCTAACTCAAGTTCCAATTCCAATATTCATTTTTTAATCCACGACCCAATTTATTTAACCAAGTTAATATCCATTCTATATTCAATTAACTAATTAATTATCTAATTAGTTCACTTCCAATTCATAATTCAATATCTGGAATTTATTTCAAAAATCACTTCGTTTAATTTTTCTTGAGCTTAAACTCATTTTGTAATTCAAATTTGGATTTATTTCCCTTACCAAAATATCAAAGAATTTTATTTTGGTTTTTTATTTCACTTTTAAATTTTATAAGTCACACAACTTATTTTTCACATTTCCATCAATTCTATACTCGGATATATTCACATTTTACTTTTTTTAACCCAAGATCAAACATTACTTTATAGCCTAAGTATATTCTTACCCTATCAAATCAAATTTTACAAGTTATACGAACTCATTTATTCACAATTTACATATTTTTCACTTAAATTTCATTCCATTCAAAATTTAATAACTTATGGTTATATAATTACTTTACCACTCACAATTTGTATTTGCTTCCATTTAATATTATTTCTAATCCAATCAACTTTATATTACCTAAATTTCAATTCCTTTTTAACCATCAATTCAAAACCAAATTCAAGTCATTCATACTTAAACTAATTTCACTCCAAACAATTTTATTTTTAATCCATTCAATTTAAATGAATTAAGAATTCAATTCCAATTTCAAAATTTTTCCACTTCCTTACTTATATTTATATAGCAATTTCACCATTCGAATTTATTATTGTCTCAATTCCCAATAATTTATTTAACTTTCCTTAAGTTAAATTCAATTTACACAATCTATTTTAACTTACTTAAGTTAAAATTTATTTCCGAAACTCAAATTTCATACTTTCGTTTCTCATTGAAATCATCCTCAATTTATAAGTTCATAACTTATTTCCGAGGTTTTTACCAACATTTATATTAAAATTCCCGAATTTAAACACCCGATATATATTTCAAATCACTTTGAAATCAAATATATACATATATACTCTTTTTGTTTTAACAAACCACTTCCTTCGAATTTCAAAGTCAACCTGATTTTATTCAAAACAATTCCCTTGGAATTCACAAAACAATACTTGTTTTTCACCGAAAAATCTCCATATTAATTTACTACGGTAGCAGTCCATCACCTAGAAACTCAAAAATGAATACTGATGATGCGGTCGTCATCACCAGGATTATTTTCCAGCGACTGAAGTGAGTTCAGTGCTATATCACTTCCAAAATCCATTTAAAACCATTTTTCTATTCAAAAATATCTCCAAAATAATAATACTATTATTTATCTTCAAACGCTTTGGAAAATACTTCTAAAAATCTCCGGGATTTAAATTTTCCAAATCTGGTTAGAACTCATTTGTAGTTTTTAACTCATTTGTAAAATTCATTCTTATACAACCTCCCTTTGGTTATATAACCATTTCCAATTTTATAGGCTTTTGTTGATTATATAATAACAACCAAACACACCACTATAATAATTTTCAAAAAATTATTCTCTTTTATATCGAAATATAGTTTGGGTAAAATTATTTCATTTACCCGCTTCAAAACCATACTATGTCGGTTTACCGTGTTTAAGTGTTTAGAAACTCCTATCGAGTTAGTGGCGTCCCACTATTCGATCAGAATTTATATACCACTCAACCAATAAATCAACATAATATAAAACAATTTATATTCACTAATAAATACACGCTCATATCTATTAATACTTTCAACTCATTCTAGGGTTCTACTGACCGTATCTCTAATGAGTAATTCCCATAAGAGCCAAGGTTATCACTTAACCATCAGCTTTGATGCCAAATGTAGTGGTCTAGGCTTTTCAACCATCGACAACGGCCACTTTCCGCCGTGGCATACACTGGTACCACGAATTTGCTTTTCCGGCTAGCCTCACGACTGCAGTCAACCAACTCAGGGACATCTAGGAGTAAGTGTCTCCTGCTCGACACCAAAAACGAAGCGAGAATGCTATATCATGCTGCAATGAAGCAAATCCGATCCCGGTCTCTTCGAAACGATTAACGAAATTGGCCAATATTGATAGTCGGTTATTTAACTTTCAATAAAACATCCATAAGCAGTCACTAGGCCTTATTATAATTTTTTTTCCAAAATATTTATTTTTAAAATATCTTTACAAGATATATCAATCCCTTCCAACATTTGAAAATAATTTCAAATACTTAAATCCATAATAGGATACTTCCAAAACCATCTCAACACTAAGAAATATTTTCCAAATTTCCATTTTTATACTTAGGAAAAATATTATAAGTCTTATTTTCCAAAATCTTTCAAATATCAACACTTAAGAGAATATTTCGTAACTTATCTTATAAGTCTTCGGAGTCATGAATAAATTCCCTTTTTTAATTTCCAAGAACCTAGTATACTTATTTATAACCTCGTTCAATAATTTATAACTTCTTTTATGAATTCAGATTTCATTTCCAAAAATTCCATATTTGACATTTTTAAATTTCATTTCCTCCAAATCCCTTATAAAATTCCTTTCCTCAAAATCATATCCATTTATAAGCCCCATTTACGAATCTCGAGAGAATTTATAAATAAAATATTCAATCAGTTCAAAACTATATATATATATAATAAGTATTTTAAAAAGGATAATAATTTATTTTAAGAAAAACATGTTCAAGTAATTGTTTAAAATATCGAAAACACTTTTTATAAACATGAATAACTCATTTTTTTATAAACAAATAAAATTTCAAAGATGATTTTGAATGTTAGAATTTACTAAATAAATACTTAATATTTGAAAGTCTACTTACCAAAGTATTTCAATCCTAACTAGTTCAAAATTTCATAGTTTTAAATAATAAAATTTTCCTTTAAAAGCAAACTTAGCTTCTTAGAATTAAAAATATATCTTTAAAACCTCAATAACCAATTCAATTTTATAAATTCTGCTTGAATCACATCACATCACTTCCATTCCGTTCTCCTTAACCATTTTCACTTTTCAAAAATAGTATCATTATTTTTCTCACCTATTTCCATATTCTAATATAAATTCACTCAATGAATTTTATATTCCCAAAATTTTCATCCGTTATCGATTTACTTTATTTATAACATTGTTTACAAATATATAACTTCTTTCAATTTCACTTTTTCTTTAAAATAATCTAATTTATAAATTCCATTTTATAAATTCAATTCCTTACAAATTCTTTTCATTTCTGCCAATCCATCTTTAATATTGATTTCAACTTCTTCATACATTTTCTAAAAATATCATTTTAAAAATCAATCATTTAAAAATCCTTTATATAAATTATTTTAAAAAAATATCTATTTAGAATATTTTTACGAATAGTTAAATACAACCCAAAAATCAACTTATTGTTTTAACCAAATCAATTTCTTTTAAAATATTCCAAACTTCGATATAAATATCTTTATATTCAAAATCTCCTTCTATATTCCTTCAAATTCCAAAAATAATATTATGGTATTTAAAATACCAAAATTCAGGCCAGTGCTACTTTAGCATCCAATTATTCAATCACAACAATAATCCATAACAGAATATTCTAACCCATCATATATCACTATGTATGAAATTTAAAATCAATATTTTTGAGGAATCCAGTTGGATCCCTCCAGCCTCTTTTGCTGCATCCATAGGTTATGATACAGCATAAGAATATCAATCCCACTTCGAGGGGGATATCGCGGTATATACAGGGTCATCCGCTATTATGCGGGGCGTATAGGGTCTCATCCGCTATAATGTGCCGGAATATCACTCCAACTACTAATATATATAAAACATCCAAACCGATAATAATTCATAAATTCATCCAGTCAACCAATAATTTAAATTCAACATTTTCAAATTATAACTAGCAATCCAAATGAGTGAGATTTTACCCATCTTGATTTTTAATTTTTCCGAATATCCATATTTTTGAATTATCTAAAATCCCAGCCGACTCCGTAAATTTCCAAACCATTCCCGAAATGTGAAATTTGTAGTTACGAATTTAACGTGATTGACTTCATGATTTATGGACCTCACAGGATCATATTATACATTTAAATAATTTAAACTAAAATTAACTTAAATTAAGTAATAGTTTTAAAAATTTATACCTATCAGTAAATCATCCTCCTCTCACTCATGCCGAAAGTCATCAGAGCCAAACCCTACACGCACTCGCGTCCCCACTGTCGCGCTGCACATGCATTGCTATCCTAAGGTAGCATCGCACGTGACACCAGCAGCGAGAAACCTACGCGACCCCGACCTCTCATCTCGTCCACGTTGCTGTCGCCTTCACGGTGAAGCGCCGCCACCATCGGCAACTTCTTCGTGTGTAACGACCCAGAACTTTTGTCATTTGAAATTCGTATATTTAATTGATTTTAAATATTAACAAATAAAATTTGTAAGTCAAATAAATTTTTATTTTGAATATCTA
The DNA here is from genome assembly GCA_030765085.1 of Allium cepa. Lineage (NCBI taxonomy): Eukaryota > Viridiplantae > Streptophyta > Magnoliopsida > Asparagales > Amaryllidaceae > Allium > Allium cepa. Next base: position 674,312,754 of record CM060929.1, on the reverse strand, counting down.
GATTTAATTGGATAATTAAATCGATAATTTAATATTTGAAATTACAGAAATAAATGGAAATTGGGTTAAAATGATTGAAATTGATTTGTAAAGTTATATCATATTATATTGGAGTTAGAATGATGTTGTAGAACTTTTAAATTTGAATTAAAAGTTAATTTGTGAAAGTTGAATATTTTAATATTTAATTGACGAGTAAAAATAGCCATTTTTCAAATAGTCTTGGATTTCAACGAAACTAGTTTCATCGGATCCGTAATGTTATATTATTGTATGGTTTCAAATTTCGTGTCAATCGGACTTACGGTTTGTCCGGGGCAAGCCAAAATGCATAGAAATTTGTTTAATCGATTTAATTTAAATTTTGATCGTTTATTTCCGTAACTCGTACATATGATCCAATTGGCTCTTGATACCTATTCCATTGTGTCTGGAACGTGGGATAAACCTTAGAAACGCCAACTGGCACGCTTCGTTTGTAGTTCGAAAAAATTCCGGATTAATAGTGTCGCGTAATTTTCTATATAAGGACTTCATATTTTCTAATTTGCAAACATCTTAGGGTTTCAGTCCCAGCCGCCACCCTTTCTATCAATGGCCAAAATGTTGTCATCTTCTTCTTCAAATTCTGATTGATCCATCGACAATCAAATAAAACTTTCAACTACAAGAACGTCAAACACATCGAGATCCACAAGATCAACGGTGGTGATCGTCTAATTCGCGACGAGGAGGGAGCTAGGATCTTGTGTTCGTGGCACGTTCGCACGCGTTTTTCTGTGCAATGGGAGGGCCGAGTTTCATCATGTCCTGGCCGTGGGTGAGTCTCGAGTAGGCGCTTCAAATGGTGGAGCTTGATCGCTGTAGAGGTTGTCGATGGAGGCTGTGGCATTAGGGTTTTGGCGACGGCATATGGGTTCGTTCGCGTTTCACTGACCTGGGTTGTTCACGCACATGGGAAGAAAGGGAAGTGCGGCCCTGATCTGCTGAGTTGAAATCTAACGGTCCAGAATGGTTTAGGTTTAAAAATAATAAAGAAAATTACAAATATATATATATAAATTCGTTCAAACTTTAAAATTGCCTATCTCTTTCATACGAGGTCGAAAATTCACGAAACGAATTGCTTTGGAATTGTATTGTCGAATACTACGCGATGGAGCTGGATTGGAGTTGATTGGAGATAGTGAAATTTTTGGGTAAGATTAAACGCGCGTTTAATTTTATTCGAAATAAAACACTACGACTTTTATTGGAAGCAAGGTGAGAACTTCTCACTCAATCGAAATTATTTTGATTTAAATTTTAAATAGTTGGATTTAAAACTTGCTTGATTGTGTGATTGAATGATAAATTATTATCTATCATTTTTGAAATAGACCCTATACGATGTATATTAAGCGGATGTTATTTATTAAACACATATACCGCGATATTCCATCTTGATGTGGAATTGGTATTATATATGTACTTGGAGTTGATTTTCCCGCATTATATAGCGGATGAGACCCTATTGCGCCGCATAATAGCGGATAATATTTTATATGAACCCATATACCGCTATATTCCATCTCGAAACAGAATTAGTATTGTGCTAACATCTGTGGATGTCGGGAAACAGGTTGGAGGGATCCAACTGGATTCCTCAACAGTATTGATTTATTTACAGATATTGTAATATATTCTGTTATCATATGATATATGATGTTTTGGATGCCGTGATTGTTATATTTAGTGTTGTTGCAGCATTGGGCCTATTTTGGAAAATTAAAAGTGTTAAAGTGATGATTTTCAAATTTAAAAGGATTTTAAAGAGATTTTTGAAAGTATATGTTTTATTGAATTTTGAAATTGGTTCATTTTAAATAAATAAACATTTCTAGATTTTTATGTTATAAAAATTATGATTTTCGTGAAATGTAACCGAAATGTGACTTTATCGAAATAAGTAGTTGATTAATTTATAAAATGGTTTAAATTGGGATTTTTGAATTGTTATAAACGGTTTATATAAAAAGATTTATAAAATTGATATTTATAAATTAAAATATTAGAATTATAAAACGAGTTTTTACAAGTGTTAAAATGAAGTATAAATGGATTTCATAAGTGAATGAGATTTATAGATTTATAAATTGTGAAGCTTTAAAATGAATAGATTTTGTAAAATAAAAAGATTTATAAGTAATTTACTTATAAGTTGGATGTTGGCATTTAAATGAGATTAAAATAGAATTTATTAATTGAGGGATTTTATAAGTTGAAGTTTTTATAAAATTATATTGAAGTGAATTTATAAACGTTGTCTTATAAATCCGAATCGACTTATTTTGATGAGTTAATTTTTATAGCTTATTAAAGGAAGTATATTCATGATTTTGGACAGTGGATAATCCTTTAAATTAAATATGAAGAAGTGTTGAATTTGGTAAATGATTTATATTCACGATTTTGGATAGTGAATAATATATTAAGAAATGTTTTAGGAAGTGATCTTTTAAATAGAATTAAAACGATTTAAAGATGTTTTAAAATGTGTTAAGAATCGAAACCATAGATTTCAACATTCATTGTTGAAATAGACGTTTTCAAGAAACAAGGAAAAGATGGACTATAACACTGTTGTTATAGTAAATGATTTTCGAAAGGAATTTTTTTATGTAGTATTGGGATTTATATATCTATCTTAATTTCAAATACCTATACTAGTGATTTTCGGTTGTCATAACGATGTTTTACGCAACATTCGTTTGGACCCAAATAAATGTGTTTAAGAGAATGTTTTCCTTAAAGAATAAAATATATACTTAATTGTGATTTAAGTATATTGAATATTTTCCAAACGTTGAAAATAAATAGATTTGTGAATTAGTTATTATTAAATAAGTATGGGAATGTTTTCCAATATGAAGTGAAATGTTTTGAGATTATATCTTTTGAAAATAAATTGAAAATGAATATTTGAAGTCGATTTGAATATCGTATATCAATAGATATTTTTGAAAATGTGAATTCACATAGAATTTATAAAGGAAAGGGAAAATTGTTTTAAAAATAAACATTGATTTGTTTTTGAAGTATGGAAATAAATTTACGGAATTGGAACGTAAATTTGAAGTAAATCGGTAAGGATTTATTTAAGTGGTTTAAATGAACCAGTTTTAAATGAAAATGAATAAGTATTTGGAAATGTTTTCCAACATGATATAGAAATGGTTTAGAGAATATATCATTTTCAAGATAAATTGAAGTGAATATCTGGCAAGTTATTTAATTTATGGAAGTTTAATAAAAAGGGCCTAGTGATTGTTATGGTGTTGGATATTTGTTTGTTGGACTTGATAGTTAAATAACCGACTATCAATATTTACCTTTAAATGGGTATTTGTTATGATTGCTTGAATTTGAATGCTACACTTATTTTTAAACAAGCGCTCCTTATCCGGTTTAGACGGGAAAGGACCTTTGTGTCATAAATCCCATTCCGAATAATGATATGTCGTAATGGATAGCATTTGAAGACCGGTGTTGAAGACCGGATATTTTTGAAAACGGAAGGATTACCGTCGAATGTCTCTGCATCGGCAGATCTCCGATATAGAGATTTTATCACCCTTTGTGATGGGAAGTCCGGCCGTGATTAGTGAATATCCGGATTGCAAGGGCTTCTTTGGAAGTGCCTTCGGTTCCGTTCGATCCTGGAACGGACTGTATAGATGTGTGTCTGTCGTTACAATTTGAGGTGTAAAGCTGGTTTCTATCAAATATATTTCTGTTGGTGGCGGAGAATTTATTCTCTTAGCTTAACACCCTTCTCTGAGACGTTCGAGCTCAGAGGTTATGTAGTTGATGGTTACTAGTGATACATTCCCAATTTGGTAATGTAGCATGCTGAGTGATGCTAAGCATTTGATTGATCAAAGCGTGGCTTTTACGATAAAGCGTAGCTTTGTGGACGAGACTTCGTCGGAGCTCACACCCCGAAAATGGTCAAAACAGGAAAGATGCGGCAAGGTTATTTGGGGACAGTGTATGTCATTTCCTTCTGGATAGAGGTGGTATTATGATATGGAGCCCTGATACTTAACCTATGTTGTTGCTGCAAACTTATTATTTTGTGGTTGTTGGCGAATCCCGGGATTTAGGTCGGTTACAACCGGGGATGGCATATTCATGTCAGTAGTTACCCAGTTAGGGGTAACTCGGCCTTGTGTTGGTAGAGATCCGGTTAAGTTCTCGGGGCGTCTTTCCAGAGGCGTACCCATGTGGCAATGGGAAGTTCCTTGGATTGACCATTAGTTGGAAATCCAAAGAGACAATACGAGCCCTGTACGGTTTTAGTTGTATAACCTGCCATGGAATATGGCGGTAACCTGCTATTGAACATGGTAGCTATAGTAGGCATAAGTGCGGAATGCCTATGCTGGCTAAGATTTATATTATACTTTCGAAATGTTTTCCTACACTTTGCACTTATAATAATAATATCAAAAAATTTGTGTATCAAGCATATTTGACTATCATAAGGAGAAATCTCCTCCGATTCTGCTTTTGCATCGTGTTCGTGTGCGGGAGGCCTTATGGTAGTCTCATTTTCTAAAAAGCATTGCGAATCTAATTTAAAATATTTCTTTATTTATTTTTAAAGATAAACTGTTTTAAGTTCTCACACCAGTCCCATGACTGACCTGGAGTTATTATTTCCTTCCTAAACTCTGGGTGCCCACCAATTTTAACATGGGCAGTCTAGAGTAGGTTATCAGATCATTCTGGAATTCAGGAGTTGCTGTGGAGATCGGAAGCAAGCTGGATGGTGTGGCGTATCAATTAGTATTTCTTTTCCGCTATTTGTTGTTGTAAACTCTGATAATGTAATGTGATGTAATGTAATGACTGATATAGTTCTTTTGATTTAAAGATTATTCATTTATCTATTATATTTGTTCCGCTGCGATTGTGAGATTCTGATATTGTTCTGTTGCTTTTCTTTCTTTCTTCTTCTATGTTCTATCTCTTCTTTAACCCTAACGGTTCGGCTTTCCGACATTCTATTGCTCGGCAGTTGATACAGTAGACGTATTAATGTCGACTTTCGTGAGTCAAAAATCCCTTACCTTTACATTTGGTATCAGAGCATATGGTTAAGTGACAACCTTGGCTCTGTTGGGGATTACTCATTAGAGATAGAGTCAGTAGTACTCTAGAATGAGTTTGAGTGTAATAATAGATATGAGCGCGTATTTGTTAGTGAATATAAGTTGTTTTATATTGTGAGGATTGGTTTGTTGAGTGGTATATGGATTCTGGTTAATACGAGTAATTAGTGTTGTTGATAGGGATCTCTAAACACTTGTACAGAACAATTTGACACAATATCGTTTTAAAATTGGGCAAATGAAATAATTTTACTTTGATTATATTTTACATATAAAGTAGATAATTTTTCAGAAATTATTACAGTGTATATAAATTGATTGGTCGTTGAAAATGTAAGAATATATATATATAAGTTAATTAAAAAGATGTTTGAATAATCTGAATAAAAGAATAAATTTTGTAAGCAAATGAATTATTAAGATGGAATTATAATTAATGTGATTTACAATTGTGAAATAATCTTATATATAGTAAGTGAAACTATATGAATATATTTATAAATATGAGTTGTAAATAAAAATGAATTTGAACTATGAATTGAAAATGTTGAATCCTGTTTATTTTGGAAATTATGTTCCAAAATTAAAAGTTAAATAGTGAAATTCTATAAGAAAAAGATTTATAAATGTGATTTATGAATAAAAGGAAATTTCTTGAAGAATATTAAGCATTGAATTCACTACTGTTGCTGGGAAATAATAAGGGTGATGACTGCAACATCATCAGTATCATTTTCAAGTTTCTGTGTGATGGATTTTCTACCATAGTAAATTGAAAATTGAAGTTTGGTTGTGATAATCAAATTTGAAATTAAAATCCAAGTTGTAATTGTTGAATATAAGCAAAACGAGATATGAATTCGAATAAGTGATGAAATTTGACTTGGTAAAAGTAAATAGAATTTACTTTAGAATTGGAATCTGAATTGGATTTATAAATGTAAATTTAAGTTAAGTTAAACAAATGATTTTTGAGATGGAATATAACTTAAGTGATGTTGAATGAAGTTGATTTTGGTATCGAAGTAAAATAATAAAGTGAATTAAATGGATGTGAACTTGAGTTATATAAATGAAATTCAACCTTATTTGTTAAATGAATTAGCAATTGAATTAATGAATGAATTGAATGTAAATCAATTGAGTGTAAATAAATTGATATGAAATAATGGATGTAAGTGTTAATTCATTAGAAGCTAATGAAGTTGAAAAAAATTTGAATAATTGAATGGAAGTCAATTTAATATCAACCAATTTGAATTAAAAGTGTTAAACCAAATTGAATGTAAATTTAATAATTTGGTTATGTTGGTTATGATTTGGTTGTTAGATGATTGTTAATGGATTGAATAAAAATCCATATGAAATTGAATAAATGAAAATGAAAGCTACAAATCATTGAATATGATTTAATTTGGAAGTGAACCAACTTGAATATGAATTAGTGAATGTAAACTAATGGAATATGAATAAATGAATGTTAGTAAAAACATCCAATATGAATGAATCAAATGTGATTTAAATGAAAAACCAATTCATTGAATATTAATGAGAAGTGCATGTACATTGATTTGATATGGATTTGTTGGATAAGTTGTTTGGTGGTTGCATTTATTGCTTTTTGTTGCATTTGCTATATTGGCACATATTGTTGTTGCTTCTGGTATATGTTGTATATCGATATTACTTTCTGTGTACATGTTTCTCATTGTTGTTGAGTGTATAGTAGGTGCTGATGGCGCTTGCTTCGCTTTTGGAGCTCGCTTTCGCGCTATATTAGCCGTATATGCTCGCTAATAATATATAAGGTACATATCTAGGATTACATATCGTACTTTTACACTTTTTTCCCTGCGGGATGCCTCATTACTTGATGAGATGTATATTTGTGATATATATATATATATATATATATATATATATTGCCATTTTTTTCGGATCGAACCACGCAAGGAGACTATGGAGAATTTTTTTTAAAATTTAAGGCGTTAGAATATTTTTGAGAAATTTTTGAAAAGATAACTAAGTATGATTTGAAAACTTAGTAAAGTTATTATAAGAAGTTTAACTATTGGATTTAGGGAAAGTTAAACACTCAAATGAATTTGAAATCTAATTTGAATGGTTTTGAAAAGTTAGTGGATTATGTAACTTTTTCTTATTTGGTAATTTCGAGGACGAAATTCTTTTAAGGGGAGAAGTTTGTAACGACCCAGAATTTTTGTCATTTGAAATTCGTATATTTAATTGATTTTAAATATTAACAAATAAAATTTGTAAGTCGAATAAATTTTATTTTGAATATCTAGATTTAATTGGATAATTAAATCGATAATTTAATATTTGAAATTACAGAAATAATTGGAAATTGGGTTTAAAATGATTGAAATTGATTTGTAAAGTTATATCATATCATTTTGGAGTTATAATGATGTTGTAGAACTTTAAAAATCGAATTAAAAGTTAATTTGTGAAAGTTGAATATTTTAATATTTAATTGACGAGTAAAAATAGCCATTTTCAATTAGTCTCGGATTTGGACGAAACCAGTTTTATCAGATCCATAATGTTATATTATTGTATGGTTTCAAATTTCGTGTCAATCAGACTTACGGTTTGTCCGGGGCAAGCCAAAACGCATAGAAATTTGTTTAATCGATTTAATTTAAATTTGATCGTTTATTTCCGTAACTCGTACATATGATCGAATTGGCTCTCGATACCTATTCCATTGTGTCTGGAACGTGGGATAAACCATAGAAATGCCAGCCGGCACGCTTCGTTTGGAGTTCGGAAAAATTCCGGATGAATAGTGTCACGTAATTTCCTATATAAGGACTTCATATTTTCTAATTTGCAAACATCTTAGGGTTTCAGCCCTAGCCGCCACCCTTTCTATCAATGGCCGAAATGTTGCCATCTTCTTCTTCAAATTCTGATCGATCCATCGACAATCAAATAAAACTTTCAACTGCAAGAACGTCAAACACATCGAGATCCACAAGATCAACGGTGGTGATCGTCTAATTCGCGACGAGGAGTGAGCTAGGAGCTTGCGTTCATGGAACGTTCGCACACGTTTTTCTATGCAATGCGAGGGCCGAGCTTCATCATGTCTTGGCCGTGGGTGAGTCTCGAGTAGGCGCTTCAAATTGTGGAGCTTGATCGCTGTAGAGGTTGTCGATGGAGGCCGTGGCATCAGGGTTTTGGTGACAACATATGGGTTCATTCGCGTTTCACTGAGCTGGGTTGTTCACGCGCGTGGGAAGAAAGGAAAGTGCGGCTCTGATCTGCTGAGTTGAAATCCAACGGTCCAGAATGGTTTAGGTTTAAAAATAATAAAGAAAATTGTAAATTTATATATATAAATTCGTTCAAACTTTAAAATTGCCTATCTCTTTCATACGAGGTCGAAAATTCATGAAACAAATTGCGTTGGAATTGTATTGTCGAATAATACATGATGGAGTTGGATTGGAGTTGATTGGAGATAGTGAAATTTTTGGGTAAGATTAAACGCACGTTTAGTTTTATTTGAAATAAAACACTACGACTTTTATTGGAAGCAAGGTGAGAACTTCTCACTCAATCGAAATTGTTTCGATTTAAATTTTAAATAGTTAGATTTAAAATTTTCTTGATTGTGTGATTGAATGATAAATTATTATCTATCATTGTTGAAATAGACCCTATACGTCGTATATTAAGCGGATGTTATTTATTAAACACATATACCACGATATTCCATCTTGATGTGGAATTGGTATTATATATGTACTTGGAGTTGATTTTCCCGCATTATATAGCGGATGAGACTCTATTGCACTGCATAATAGCGGATAATATTTTATATGAACCCATATACCGCGATATTCCGTCTCGAAACGGAATTAGTATTGTACTAACATCTGTGGATGTAGGGAAACAGGTTGGAGAGATCCAACTGGATTCCTCAACAGTATTGATTTATTTACAGATATTGTAATATATTCTGTTATCATATGATATATGATGTTTTGGATGTCGTGATTGTTATATTTAGTGTTGTTGCAGCATTGGGCCTATTTTGGAAAATTAAAAGTGTTAAAGTGATGATTTTCAAATTTAAAAAGATTTTAAAGTGATTGTTGAAAGTACACGTTTTATTGAATTTTGAAATTGATTCACTTTAAATAAATAAACGTTTTTTATTTTTTATGTTATAAATATTATGATTTTTGTGAAATGTAACCGAAATGTGACTTTTTCGAAATAAGTAGTTGATTAATTTATAAAATGGTTTAAATTTGGATTTTTGAATTATTATAAACGGTTTATATAAAAAGATTTATAAAATTGATATTTATAAATTAAAATATTGGAATTATAAAACGAGTTTTTATAACTGTTAAAATGAAGTATAAATGGATTTCATAAGTGAATGAGATTTATAGATTTATAAATTGTGAAGTTATAAAATGAATAGATTTTGTAAAATAAAAAGATTTATAAGTAATTTACTTATAAGTTGGATTTTTGCATTTAAATGAGATTTAAATAGAATTTGTCAATTGAGGGATTTTATAAGTTGTAGTTTTTATAAAATTATATAGATGTGAATTTATAGACGTTGTTTTATAAATCCAAAATCGACTTATTTTGATAAGTTAATTTTTATAGCTTATTAAAGGAAGTATATTCATGATTTTGAACGGTAGATAATCCTTTAAATTAAATATGAAGAAGTGCGGAATTAGGTAAATGATTTATATTCATGATTTTGGATAGCGAATAATATATTAAAGAAATGTTTTAGGAAGTGATCTTTTAAATAGAATTAAAACGATTTAAAGATGTTTTAAAATGTGTTAAGAATTGAAACCATAGATTTCAACATTCATTGTTGAAATAGATGATTTCGAGAAACAAGGAAAAGATGGACTATAACACTGTTGTTATAGTAAATGATTTTTGAAAGGAAATATTTTATATAGTATTGGGATTTATATATCTATCTTAATTACGAATCCCTATACTAGTGATTTTGGGTTGTCGTAACGATGTTTTACGTAACATTCATTTGGACCCAAATAAATGTGTTTAAGAGAATGTTTTCCTTAAAGAATAAAATATATACTTAATTGTGATTTAAGTATATTGAATATTTTCCAAACGTTGAAAATAAATAGATTTTTGAATTACTTATTATTAAATAAGTATGGGAATGTTTTCCAATATGAAGTGAAATGTTTTGAGATTATATCTTTTGAAGATAAATTCAAAATGAATATTTGAAGTCGATTTGAAAATCGTATATCAATAGATATTTTTGGAAATGTGAATTCACATGGAATTTATAAAGGAAAGGGAAAATTGTTTTAAAAATAAACATTGATTTATTTTTGAAGTGTGCAAATAAATTTACGGATTTGGAATGTAAATTTGAAGTAAATCGGTAAGGATTTATTTAATTGGTTTAAATGAACCATTTTTAAATGAAAATGAATAAGTATTTGGAAATGTTTTCCAATATGAAATAGAAATGGTTTAGAGAATATATCTTTTTCAAGATAAATTGAAGTGAATATCTGGCAAGTTATTTAATTTACGGAAGATTAATAAAAAGGGCCTAGTGATTGTTATGGTGCTGGATATTTGTTTATTGGCCTTGATAGTTAAATAACCGACTATCAATATTTACCTTTAAATGGGTATTTGTTATGATTGCGTGAATTTGAATGTTACACTTATTTTTAATAAGCACTCGTTATTCGGTTTAGCCGGGAGAGGACCTTTGTGTCATAAATCCCATTCCGAATAATGATATGTCGTAATGGGTAGCATTTGAAGACCGGTGTTGAAGACTGGATATTTTTGAAAACGGAAGGATTACCGTCGAATGTCTCTGCATCGGCTGATCTACGATATAGAGATTTTATCACCCTTTGTGATGGGAAGTCCGGTCGTGATTAGTGAATATCCGGATTGCAAGGACTTCTCTGGAAGTGCCTTCTGTTCCGTTCGATCCTGTAACGGACTTGTATAGATGTGTGTCTAACGTTACAATTTGAGATGTAAAGCTGGTTTCTATCAAATATATTTCTGTTGGTGGCGGAGAATTTATTCTCTTAGCTTAACACCCTTCCTTGAGACGTACGAGCTCAGAGGTTATGTAGTTGATGGTTACTAGTGATACATTCCCAATTTGGTAACGTGGCATGCTGAGTGATGCTGAGCATTTGATTGATCAAAGCGTGGCTTTTATGATAAAGCATAGCTTTGTGGACGAGACTTCGTCGGACCTCACACCCCGAAAATGGTCAAAACATGAAAGATGCGGCAAGGTTATTTGGGGACAGCGCCCCCATAGTGTATGTCATTTTCTTCTGGATAGAGGTGGTATTATGGTATGGAGCCATGATACTTAACCTATGTTGTTGCTGCAAACTTATTATTTTGTGGTTGTTGGTGAATCCCGGGATTTAGGTCGGTTACGACCGGGGGATGGCATATTCGTGTCAGTAGTTACCCAGTTAGGGGTAACCCGGCCTTGTGTTGGAAGAGATCCGGTTAGGTTCTTGGGGCGTCTTTCCAGAGGCGTACCTATGTGGCAATGGAAAGTTCCTTGGCCTGACCATTAGTTGGAAATCTAAAGAAACAATACGAGCCCTGTACGGTTTTAGTTGTATAACCTGCCATGGAATGTGGCGGTAACCTGCTATTGAACATGGTAGCTATAGTAGGCATAAGTGTAGAATGCCTATGCTGGCTTTTACAGTATACTTTCGAAATGTTTTCCTACACTTTGCACTTATAATAATAATAACATCAAAGAAATTTGCGTATCAAGCATATTTGACTATCATAAGGAGAAATCTCATCTGATTCTGCGTTTGCATTGTGTGTGCGTGCGCGGGAGGCCTTATGGTAGTCTCGTTTTCTAAAAAGCATTGCGAATCTAATTTAAAATATTCCTTTGTTTATTTTTAAAGATAAACTGTTTTTAGTTCTCACACCAGTCACATGACTGAACTGGAGTTTATTGTTTCCTTCCTAAACTCTGGGTGCCCACCAATTTTAACATGGGCAGTCTAGAGTCAGGTTATCAGATCATTCTGGAATTCAGGAGTTGCTGTGGAGATCAGGAGCAAGCTGGATGGCGTGGCGTATCAATTAGTATTTCTTTTCCGCTATTTGTTGTTGTAAACTCTGATAAAGTAATGTGATGTAATGTAATAACTGATATAGTTCTTTTGATTTAAATATTATTCATTTATCTATTATATTTGTTCCACTGCGATTGTAAAATTCTGATATTGTTCTGTTGCTTTTCTTTTTTTCTTCTTCTATCTTCTACCTCTTTTTTAACCCGGTTCGGTTTTCTGGCATTCAATTGCTCGGCAGTTGATACAGTGGACGTATTAATGTCGACTTTCGTGAGTCGAAAATCCCCTTCATTACATCGTGCGTCGCTGCATCAACCGTAATCTCGACTGCTGTCGTCCCATGCCCTAGCACTCGGAGCTCGATTGCCACGAACGTGGGTCATGCCTTGCGTCCACACGCACCTCGATTAATTTCCAGGGCCACATTCGATTTATTTACACTTTAAGTAATATGATTTTACTAGCTGTTGGAATACAATTTAGAATAATTGCAATCTGTACCAAAAAAGGAGATTTTGTGTGAGAGCGTGAGTACGGAGTAATATTTATACGATCCTTCTGCATGAGTTAAGGCATAATCTATTTATTTTTGAATAGTGGTTCTTCGTGTATGCTAGGGGATAGGAGAACCAACCTTAACCTCTGCAATAAATCAAAGCAGAAGCCTCACCATGTGAGTAGAGGCATAATCATCTAGTCAACTTTATATTGTACAACAGAGTGGTCAGAGGAATGCGGTTTATTATTTTTTGCTACTCGAAGATGATGCACAGAGATTTTGAGTTTTAGAAATTTAGAGCAACACTATTATGATCTTAACCATAACACCTAACAACTGTGAGGTTTCCTACAGGAGGTGGTGGTTCTCGAGCAACGCAGGACGGACATTATATTTATGATGAGAAAATTTCATTGAATAAAGATGTAAATCTAAAGAATCGGTTTATATATTTTCTTAGGTAAAGTGGCGATTCGAAATCATATTCTCTTGGTTGCTTGTAGTCTAGTATATGAACCTTATGTTGAAAATTTTCAAAGAGAGTCTTTGGGGTTTGGGTTTTTTGTATTTGAAGAGTAGAAGAAAAGAAAGAAGAGTTTAGTCCCACATTCTAGAGCTTTATACAAGAATCTTGTATAAGTATAGCTCTCTCAAGTGGATGTTGGGGACTTGGGGCTCCCTCATGTTTGCTTTGTTGTGAGGAGAGAAGTCATGCAACACCACACACGCGCCGCCGCCGTCCGTCCGTCCGACCGAACCGGTTCGGGTTTGAAAATATTTTTAGATCAAAATATGAACAGTAACGGGCCAGATTTCAGCCCGTTAAGGGCTCAGAACCGGAATTCAGAATTTGAATGATGGCGGGAATTTGTAACGTTTTTTGAACGTTACAATGCGAATGGACGCGAAGTTTGGTTTTTGAATCCATTCGTAATGGTTGTGAACCGTTACTAACGTTCGCGACGTTTCGCGAATGGACTCTCTTCAACACTATAAATAGCAACGCTCAGAATTCATTTAAAAACAGTTTTTAATTCTTCTCCTTCTTCCCAAACGGTTCTGCGACGCCATTAATCCGCTGCTCTGTTTTGTTACGCCTCTAAGGTGTTGCAAATTCAGAAACCGTTGCAGAATTGTTCTCTTCTTCCTCTTCATTCTTTTTCTACAAATTGCATCATCAGAAATCGTTCTAAAGTGTTCTTGGTCGGATCAAAGTTGTACAAACATTGAATTCGATTACGTTGTATAGGGCTTCATTGAATCCTGAAAGTCGATAGTTCGATAACCCGTTTGTACCTGGTGGGTTGAACTATTGTCTAAAAGAATCTATTCCATAAATCCTTGAAGTCGAAAGTACAGCATTGTCTTCATCACTATCGCCATCAAATCCGTCTCGAATCGCAAAATTCCCAACAAAATTTTCAGACAATATTCTTCAACCATGGAAGGTTCGAGCGCTCTACAAGTTATGAATCAGCATCTAACTCGATTGGAGCGTTTTGATGGCGACAATTTCACTCGTTGGCAAGAGATGATGAAATTTTTCCTGGTCACCGTCAAGTTGTTCTACATCTTGGAAGATGACTTGGAAGAAATCCCAGAGGAAACTGATAAGGATGATGCTGCTCTAAAGGCTAAACGTGTAAAGCGCAAAGAGGACGATTTCCTATGTAGAGGCCATATTTTGAATGCGCTATCTACCACAGTCTACAATGCTCATAGGACCTTGGAAACAACGAAGGCACTCTGGACTGCTCTGGAGAATAAGTACCGCATATCCGAGGCAAGTAATAAAAAGTTTCTTATTTCTAATTTTATGGACTTCAAAATGGTCACCAATAAGTCCATAATTGGACAAGTAAGCGAAATCTTATTGTTGGTGAATCAACTTAAAGATGCTGGAATTGATCTCCCTGGATCTTTTGTTGTTGTAGTTATAATTTCTAGACTTCCGCATAGTTGGGATGATTATAAGAAAAAGATGAAGCATGCGGAAACGGATTATAATATATACGGTTTACAGCGTCATCTTCATATTGAAGAAGACTCTCGCAAACGCGATCTAGATGATAATCCGCCAACTGAGTCCCATTCTAAGGCAAATAATGTTGAAATTACTGATAAACTAAAGCCAAAGAATGAGACACAGTTTAAGAAAAATCATTCCAAAACTAACAACAAAAAGAAAGGTGCTTGTTATTTTTGTAACAAGCCCGGCCACTATGCCCGAGACTGCCGTCTGCGGAAGAAACAACAAAAAGTGAATGTGGTCGAAGACTCGCTTGTGGCTGTAGTGCAAGAGGAAAATTCTGTTAGTGGCAATGATAATGATTGGTGGTTCGATACTGGAGCAACCATTCACATTCGCAAAGACCGTAATCCGTTCAAGAGTTACGAAGAAAATAAAGAAGAAGCCGACGAAGTTACTGGAGCAAATAAGGTTCCAAGCAAAGTTCTGGGAAAAGGCACTATAGAACTTCTTCTCACCTCTGGAAAAGTTCTTACATTAGTCAATGTATTCTATATACCCGATATGTGTAAGAATTTGGTCTCTGGATACCTTCTTAACAAAGGAGGATTCAAGATGGTGTATGAGTCTGATAAGCTAGTGTTGTCTAAGAATGGTAAATTCATTGGACAAGGATACTCTTGTAACGGCATGATTAAGTTGAATCTAATAAAGAAATCTTCTGTTTATATTGTTGATTCTATTAATTTATGGCATGGTAGATTAGGACATGTTAATTATAATTCCATTAGGAATATGAATAAATTAGGATTAATTTCTGATTGTGATTTCGATACCATCTCTAAATGTGAAATATGCGTTCAAGCAAAAATACACTGGAAATCCTTTAAATCCGTAGAAAGGAAAACTGGTTTGCTTGATTTGGTATATAGTGATGTAGGTGACTTAAAAAGTCATATCACCTATGGTGGTAACCAATACTATATAACATTCATTGATGATTATACTAGATATGCATATGTATATCTAATGAAAACTAAAGATGAGGCTTTTGATAAATTCAAAATTTACAAAGCAGAGGTCGAAACACAATTAGGAGTTAAAATTAAAATATTACATTCAGATCGTGGTGGTGAATATTTCTTAAATGAATTCACCTTGTTTTGTAAACAACAAGGTATAATTCACCAATGTACTGCCCCATATACACCACAACAAAATGGTGTTGCTGAAAGGAAGAATAGAACTTTAGTAGAAATGGTTAATTCCATGCTCACAAGTTCTAATTTACCTTATAACCTATGGGGTGATGCAATGTTATCTGCATGTTATATTTTAAATAGAGTACCACTTAAAAAGAATAATATTTCCCCTTATGAATTATGGTTTAATAGGAAACCTAACCTAACTAGACTTAAAGTTTGGGGTTGCTCAGCTTATGTTAGAAAACCAGACCCTAAACGACCAAAGTTAGGAAATAGAGCATTTAAATGTGTTTTCATAGGATATTCACTTAATAGTATAACTTATAGATTTCTTATTCTTGACACCATAGAAGTTATAGAATCTGTAGATGTAGAATTTTTTGAAAATCAAACTGTTGAGATCCCACTGAGATCATCTAGTCCAGAACGTAGTATGACTAATGATATCAATGACGATGATTATGCTCCTGCTCAAAATAGCAAGAAAGTGTCAGTACCAGATAATAGTACTGAACAACGGAGAAGTAAAAGAGCGAGAATAGAGAAGGACTATGGTCCTGACTTCATTACATATCTTGTAGAAGGCAGTAAGGACGAAGTCCTTAATGTGACTAAATATGTAATGAACGTTGATGATGATCCCAAAACTTATTCTGAAGCTATGAGTTCCAGAGATTCAAATTTCTGGAAAGAAGCTATCAATGGTGAAATGAATTCCATAATGTTAAACCGAACTTGGGTTTTAACCGATTTACCTCCTGGTGCTAAACCTATAGGATGTAAATGGATATTCAAGAAAAAGTTGAATACAAATGGATCCATTGATAAGTTTAAAGCCAGATTAGTTGCTAAGGGATATAAGCAAAGACATGGAGTAGATTATTTTGATACATATGCTCCAGTTGCTCGCATATCTTCTATACGCTGTTTAATTGCACTTGCATCAATTCATAAATTAGTCATACATCAAATGGATGTAAAGACTGCTTTTCTAAATGGAGATTTAGAAGAAGAGATATATATGGAACAACCTGAAGGTTTCAAAACCCCAGGCCAAGAAAAGAAAGTTTGCAAATTAGTAAAATCTCTATATGGCCTGAAGCAAGCTTCCATGCAATGGCATGAGAAGTTTGATAAAGTTGCACTATCATATGGATTCATTGTTAATGATGCTGATAAATGTATTTATAGCAAATCGGATAACAACGGTATTGTTATAATATGTTTATACGTTGATGACATGCTAATATTTGGTTCCAATATATCCTGTGTGAATGAAACTAAAAAGTTTCTGTCTTCTAAATTCGTTATGAAAGATCTAGGAGAGGATGATGTAATTCTAGGAATTAAATTTGTTAGGAAAGAGGGGGAGTTATTGCTAACTCAATCCCATTACATAGAGAAATTCCTACAAAAGTATGGTCATTACGATGACAAACCAGCACCAACACCTTTAGATCCTAGTATTAAATTAGAAAAGAACACTGGACGTACTATCTCTCAACTAGAGTATTCCAGTGTTATTGGGAGTCTTATGTATGCTATGCATTGCACTAGACCAGACATCGCGCATGCTATAAGTATATTGTGTCGATTTACGAGTAATCCAGGTTTCGAACATTGGAAAGCCATTTCCAAAGTTTTAGCTTATTTGAAAGGAACCATTGAATATGGTTTATCTTATAAAGGATATCCTGCTGTAATAGAAGGATATAGTGATGCAACCTGGAACAATGTAGAATCCAAATCCAAGTCTACGACTGGATGGATCTTTACACTAGGAGGCGCTGCTGTGTCTTGGGCTTCCAAGAAGTAAACTTGTATTTCTGACTCAACAATGTTGTCAGAATTGATTGCATTAGAAGATGCATGTAAAGAAGCGGAATGGCTTAGGAATTTATTAATGGAAATCACTTTGTGGAAGAAGCCATCTCCAGCAGTCTTGATTAACTGTGACAATCAAACAACAATATACAATGTGTCTAATAAGACATATAATGGAAAGTCTAGACATGTGAGTCTAAGACATCAAATGATGAGACAGTTACTCAAAAGAGGAGTTATAACTATTGATACATAGAAACGAAGAAAAACTTGGCTGACCCACTTACAAAAGGTCTTCCAAAGGCAATGGTTTCTATAAAGTCACAAGAAATGGGACTAAGGTCTGTGAATGAAGGTTGATCATTCTTAACAGAAACACAACTTATGTCTTGAAAAGGATAGACAAAGTTCAATGGGTACCAACAAGTTAAGAGAATGATTATGGAAAACTAAATTGATAATCCCATAATATTTAGTGTTGGATTCTGCAAGAACAAATGATGGATATATATCCTTAATAAGTCTAGAAACCTTAAAAGATGTATCGCAGAAACAACTTAAGGGACTTACCTATATGAGTATGGAAATCAGGCCGTTTCCTAGGAAAGTAAGACCACTTTCTAAGTAGACTCATGAACCAGGATTTAAGCACATGGCCATTAACGTGCTGAGCAATACAGAATACTTTACCTAAGGAAATCAACGTGTGTGATTGTTCCGGTTTTATCATTAGGGATACTTGGTTCAAGATTCGTTCACCATAGAATCTCGATAAGGCTTTGAATGGTTTACACTAAGTAAAGGTTCAAATCCAAAAGATACCTTTTATTTATGTGTTGGTTTTCAAGATGATGCAAAACTTGATCTTAGAACTACATAGGCTTGATCCCACTTGGGTATGTAGGAAGTCACTCTAGTGATTCAGCCGTCCTATTTATTTATTATCTTATTTTGAAAATTGGGGGAGATTGTTGAAAATTTTCAAAGAGAGTCTTTGTGGTTTGGGTTTTTTGTATTTGAAGAGTAGAAGAAAAGAAAGAAGAAGAAAGAAGAGTTTAGTCCCACATTTTAGAGCTTTATATAAGAATCTTGTATAAGTATAGCTCTCTCAAGTGGATGTTTGGGGTCTTGGGGCTCCCACATGTTTGCTTTGTTGTGAGGAGAGAAGTCATGCAACACCACACGCGCGCCGCCGCCGTCCGTCCGTCCGACCGGGCCGGGTACGGGTTTCGGGTTCGGATCCGAAAATATTTTTGGATCAAAATATGAACAGTAACGGGCCAGATTTCAGCCCGTTAAGGACCCAGAACCGGAATTCAGAATTTGAATGATGGCGGGAATTTGTAACGCTTTCTAAACGTTACAAATGCGAATGGACGCGACGTTTGGTTTTTGAATCCATTCGTAACGGTTGCGAACCGTTGCTAACGGTCGCGGCGTTTCGCGAATGGACACCTCTTCAACACTATAAATAGCAACGCCCAGAATTCATTTAAAAACAGTTTTTAATTCTTCTTCTTCTTCCCAAACGGTTCTGCAACGCCATTAATCCGCTGCTCTGTTTTGTGACGCCTCCAAGGTATTGCAAATTCAGAAACCGTTGCAGAATTGTTCTCTTCTTCCTCTTCATTCTTTTTCTACAAATTGCATCATCAGAAACCGTTCAAAAGTGTTCTTGGTCAGATCAAAGTTGTACAAACTTTGAATTCGATTACACTGTTATAGGGCTTCATTGAATCCTGAAAGTCGATAGTTCGATAACCCGTTTGTACCTGGTGGGTTGAACTATTGTCTGAAAGAATCTATTCCATAGATCCTTGAATTCGAAAGTACAGCATTGTCTTCATCACTATCGCCATCAAATCCGCCTCGAATCGCAAAATTCCCAACACCTTAATAATCAAGATTTTGAACTGTGTATAGCCAGTTCATAATGAATGTTATCTCATATTATTTCTTTTAGAATAATGTTTAATAATATGATTTTGAAATGCGTATAGCTTATATACACAGTTTATAATGAATGCTATCTCATATTATTTCTTTTTTAGCATAATGTTCAATAATATGATTTTGTAATGTTTATAGCCCATTTATAATGAATGTTTACTTTTTTTTGGAAAAATTCTGAATTTAAACACAATTAGGTAAAGCAAATAAAGTTGTCTTGTCCGCAGGCGTGATACAGTAAAATATGAATGCCTAGGTCTGGTAGCAGGTATAATGGTTACCCGGAGGCTATAGATGCCTTGCGCACGCACTCATATATTTCTGTTGGTATAATGAGTGTTTATGGCGTAAAATTATTTAAAATTTGGATTGCTTGATTAATATTAAATTCTATATTTTCTATCTACTCTCTATTTTCGTCAACTATGAAGTGGCACTAAATGCTTTACAAACCGTATCTTCACGCTTCTTCGATTCATTAGGCAGGTGCCACATTGGTTATATGTTAATATGTTTCAAACAACTAACTATTTACTTTCTGAAAAATATGTTTGAGTTATGTTTTGATCAAAATTTCAATCTATCGTATGTTTAAAGCATAATTTTTTTGAGTGCATCTTTGTATCATCAAATTTATTTTCGTTCTTATATTTTCTTGGACCAAACTACCAAAAATAACTTATGATTTGCTGCTTTGCTTTGCTTTCAGGCACCACTTAGTTGATGGAAGTTGAGGAATTTTTATTCTTTCATTTTCTCATTCACAAGTTATTTTGTCATGTATATGACATTGGATCAAATTCTCATTCACAAGTTAGCTGCTTTGCTTTCAGGCACCACTTAGTTGATGGAAGTTGAGGAATTTTTATTCTTTCATTTTCTCACTATATTTGATATTGTCTGCGGGAAAAAGTGTAGCGACAAGAGGCAAAAGAGAGATTTATAGAATATAAGGGAGAATGGAAATAAAGAGAAGGGTGATCAGTCCAATGTGAGTTATATTAAGGTGAACTGACTAGTTAACTCGGCATGCACACATCTACAAGCCCCCGCATCAACCTCTGCCTTCGATTCCGGACTGAACCAGTTAATATAGCTATATACTGTAGGAGTGTAGACATGATAAACAAAACAAATTAACACAGGCTATAGATTCTGGATTTATGGAAGAAGAATATATCAGGTAATGTCAATCTCTCATTTTGAAATCTCATGAAAAATATATCCTGCCATCCTTTTATTGCAGCCAACCTAGTAGCACACACTTTTCTGATAAGCTGTGATATACGAAGTTGTATTATAATTAAAATTCTAACTTTCTGTGCAGGCATGTAAATAAAGACAAACTTCTAAATAATCCATGCAGCAATGTTTTTTTATTGATGACATAAATCTAAAATATGAAATCCTGAATTTTTAAGGTTACTTGAATTTCTTCATAGCAATGTTATAACCGAGTTAGAGTTTGACTAGGATTTTATTTCAAACAAAACTTTATAATTGAGGAAGACAAAAGGTTGATTGACACTCAATGAAGGTGCTGTGGAAACTGGGTTGGTGAATCAAACTGTCAGCTAACAAATGATTTCTGAAAGTGCTTCTTATTTGTCATCATGCTTTACATTCATGCTTTGTGCAGATCAAATTTTGTATGGTGACATGTCAGTCATTGAAATTGAGACCTAAAAAATCCATCATAGCTAGTAAGAACACTGTATGACAGAATTATATGATTTTGAATGCGCATACTTGAAAACATCTCCATTTAAAAGGCGTTATTATACGAATGAATAGGAGATGATTGTTTTCAGCTGTATAAATTTCTTAGTCCCTATCTGTCCCTTCATATTTCGTTCCTTTAAAATTTTCAGCTTGATTATTTAAAAGCTATTGTCTATATACAGTTATACAAATGTTATCTCATTGAACAATATGTTAGATTATATTATGTACAGGACTTCATGCAGTTGAGGTTTTGTCTCAACCTGATGGTTCCATAATGGGAAACCGGATTTTGTCATGTATATGTATTGAAGGAAAATTCTATTCAATCCATATTTTCGATTAATAGCCTTCTAAAATGTAAAAAAGAATGTAAACCTCCAAACTTACTTAGTCTCTTTCAAATTGCTCCTACCTTATCTCACGAATCTTCCACACGCAATTATTTCTCACGCGATTTTCTTCTCCTCACGTATCTTCCTCACGCGATTTTCAACGCGGTTATCATATGGAATGCATCAGCAAATGCGGATCTGTAAAACATAAAAAGGAGATATTGTTTTCTTCTCTAATCTCAGCCCTTCATATTCAGATCAACGGATATAAAGCAGCCATCAATTTAAAGAATATTGGGCTATGGACTTAGTCAGCTCATTAGCATGTAAAACTGTATATGTATTACAGACTATTGTAAAAACAATAGTAACAATTCATTTTTCATTTGTATCAATTCTCACTGATTGTTTCAGCAGCATTTAATCAATAAAGTTCTGCTTCATTTCTTTTTCTCATTTGAATTACTTCTTAGCAAAATCTAATTTGGTATCAGAGCCACAATACGCCTAACGGCATCAAGAAGACTCCTCAGAAAAGCAAAGATAGAAAATCATCGGCAGAATAAATTCTTTTTTCTTCGCATCAGATTAGATTTCATCACTTGAGAAGAAGATTTAACCAATAAATATCATTGCCTCGCCAGTTCTGATTATCTGGCTGCAATAATATTCATCAATGAATCCAAATTTTGAAACTGGATCAAAAATCAAAGAAACCAGAGTTAAGAATTCAAAAAATATCAACACAAATAAAAAAAAGTGCAATTCTATAAAAGAACTCATCAGAAAAGGTTTCATCATTTGAGATCTTTTGGGTGCAACAAACCTGTTTGTGATCAGCCTTTAATTCTTGATCTTGTTCTCTGTTAAGAATATACTGTTTTTGCCCTCTTTTCCTGTCTCTGGTGAACATCTATAATCATCATGTCAGAAGGACATTCAGAAACCCCAATCAGTGGAAGTGAATCTCAACATATCACCTCAAATGTGGAGAAATTGGTCAAAACCGTACTAGTCCCCAAAGTCAACTGATTAATGACAATTATCTTTTTTGGAAGCTGCAAGTGGAGACAACCATTCAAGAATATGGTCTTGAAGGATTCATTCTTGGAACTCGTCCTATTCCCCCAAAATGTATCACTGACTTATATGCTCATGGCTATTATCCTCAATTAATGCAAATTTATTACCACATGTCATAGGTTGCAAAACTGCAAGTGATATATGGTCAACTATTGAAAAGGTTTTTAACTCACAATCAGCAGCAAAGGTAATGTTTTATAAAAGACAGCTTCACAATATCAAGAAAGAAAATCACAGTATGAGAGAGTATCTATTCAAGATTAAGTCTATATGTGATACATTAGAAGTAGCTAATCAGAAGGTCTCTGATTCAAAGCAGATTATGACTATACTAAATGGGCTAAGTGATGAATATGAAGCTGTGGTGGCTATTATAACATCTCAAAGGAATTTACCTCAATAGATGATGTGCATTTTATTTTGTTGTCACATGAAGCAAAAATAGATATAAAGAAACCACAAGAGTCAGACTTATCTGCCAATTTTGCTGCAAATTATAAGAGCAAAGGCCAGAATAATAGTAAAAGTGACCAGTTCACTCAAAGAGGAGCATATTCAAACAGATCAAAAGGAAGGGGCAGATGGAATAACAATAATCAACCCAAATTTCAGATCTGTGAAAAACTCGGTCACACGGCAGCAAAATGCTACTTCAGACTGAATCTTAATTATGTTCCAGGTCAAGGGTCCAATAATCAAAGAAACTCAAACCACGGTGTCAATATGGCACACATTCAACAAGATACAAGCAATTCATAAGACATGAAAACTTCACAAATTGAAATAGCAAGAGCTAAACATGTTCAGGATGAAGATTGGTACCCTGATTCAGGGGCAACCAATCATATCACCAACAACTTGACTAATCTCAATCTTGAAAACAAGGAGTACAAAGGTATGAATAAAATACATATGGGTAATGGCAAATCTGTTGCAATTACACACACTGGTAGGTCTTATATCATGGGTAAAAGACAACCGTATCTTAATAATCTGTTGAGGGTACCACTTATCAAAAAGAACTTACTAAGTGCATCCCAATTTGCAAGAGATAATAATGTCTATTTTGAATTTTACCCCCATCACTGTTTAGTTAAGGATATCCTAACTAAGGAAATACTTTTGCAGGGTAAACAATGTAGGGGGCTGTACAAGTTTAGTGTGGATAATTCAAGAAAATCAGGCTTTAAAAGAAATTGGTGTAATAATTCAGAAGTCAAACAGTATGAAACTAGTGGGACATTTGATAAGTGGCATTGTAAATTTGGACATCCAAATGTCACAACTGTTAAGCATGTATTGAATAAGAATAATATTTCTGTTGATAATATTTCATTGCCATACATATGCACATATTGTCAAATGGGCAAGAGTCATAAGCTACCATTCATAGATTCAAAAACTCAATACAAAAAACCACTTGAATTGGTAGCTACTGACCTATGGGGTCCTGCCTCAATACACACGGATTATGGATATAAGTATTACATTTCTTTTGTTGATGCTTATTCTAAATATGTGTGGATATATTTCTTAAAGTCAAAATCTGAAACTCATAATGCAGTTTTACAATTCATAGCACTTGTAGAAAATCAAACTAACTGCAAGGTCAAAACTTTCAATCTAATGGTGGAACAGAGTACCTTCCATTAAGGGAGTTCTTTCAAAAAAGGGGAATTAATCATAGAACAACATGCCCCTTTACATCTGAACGGAATGGCCTCATTGAAAGGAGACACAGACAAATTGTTGAAACTGGGCTTACTTTATTTGCACAAGCATCTATGCCATTAAAATTTTATCCTGATGCTTTTGCTACTCAGTTTACTTGATTAATAGACTGCCATCAAAAGTTTTAAATTTAAAATGTCCTATTGAAGTGTTGTTTAATATTAACCCAGATTGTCCAAGTCTTAAGGTGTTTGGGTGTTTATGCATTCCATACATCAGACCCTACAATGCTCATAAATTAAATTTTAGGTCATCGCCATGTACATTCTTAGGATATGCCTTAAATAAAAAAGATACAAATGCCGATATAGTAATGGTAAACTTTTTACCTCTAGACATGTGGTATTCAATGAAAAGATTTTTCCTTTTAGAGAAGAGAATATCAAAACCGCATGTAAAGTGTATAGTACAAAAGAGTCATTACCACCAATTCTAGTCCACCACTTGTAGTAATACAGCTTCAGAGAGAAACTTCTTATCAGAGTAACAGATAGGAAGCAAGCTATCCTGACTTCCAAAGTCATGAGTTCAGACATGATCATATGACACCCAAACTGAATCAATCCCTGTACCTGATCAATCATCTCAACGAGGGGCAAGTGCACAACTTACATCTCATCATAACCAAGTCAATTCACAAATCAATGATACTGATACTTAATCAGAAATAGAGAGGACCAGTCATCAGCAAAAACCAGATGATACCAGGCATCGCATGATTACAAGATCTAAAAAAGGTATATTCAAACCAAAAGTTTTCAATGCAGTTCTAGATATAATAGAACCAAGCACACATGATCAAGCCATGCAAAATAAAAACTGGAAAACAGCTATGCTCAATGAATATGAGGCACTAATGAAGAACAAGACTTGGAATCTTGTTCCCAAGCCAAAAAGTAAAAATATTATAGGCTGCAAGTGGACTTATAAGTTAAAAAGAAACGTTGATGGTTCAATTTCTAAGTATAAGACAAGACTAGTAGCTAAAGGTTCACAACAGCATGGTTTTAATTTTATTGATACTTTTTCTCCTGTTGTGATACCTACTAGTATTAGAATTGTTATTACAATTGCTCCTTATACAGAAATTGGAGCATCAAGCAATTAGATGTTAACAATGCTTTTCTAAATGGTGTTTTCCAGGAAGAGGTATATATGGAACAGTCACATGACTTCAGACAGAAAGGAAAAGAAGACCATGTATGAAAACTGCATAAAGCAATATATGGATTAAAGCAAGCACAAAGAGTGTGGTTCGAAAAGCTAAAGGATACAATGATCAGATTGGGATATCATCCAACAAAATCCGACAACTCATTATTTACTAAATTCAGCAGTAACTTAATAATGTATGTACTAATATATGTTGATGATTTTATTATTACAGGTAACAGCAAGCAGGAGATCAATAATCTTACAAAGCATCTAAATCAAGTATTCACAATCAAGGTTCTTGGTGATCTGAACTACTTCTTGGGCATAGAAGTTAAAATGATATCTGATACAACTGTTCAACTAAATCAGAAAAAGTATATCACAGAAATACTGGACAAAGCCAAGATGAATCAAGCTAATTCAATCTCTACACCAATGATAAGCAATATTCATTTGTCTAAGTACGAAGGTGAAACTATTCAAAATGACAGTCAGTACAGAAGCATAGTTGGTGCTCTTCAATATGCAACAGTTACCGGACCAGATATCTGTTACAGTGTCAATAAGGCAAGTCAATACATGCAAAGTCCAACAGATATCCATTGGAAGGCATAAAAAGGATTTTAAGATATCTTAAAGGCACTATAAATTTTGGTCTAACCTTAGAATCAAGCAAAGTTATAAACATTACAGGGTATGCTGATACTGACTGGGCCACAAACCTAGATGATAGAAGGTCAACTACATGTTACTGTATTTACTTGGGTCAGAATCCAATTTCGTGGTGTTCAAAAAAACAACCAACTATGTCAAGGTCGAGCACAGAGACAGAGTTCAGAAGCGTAGCTAATGCTACAGCCGAGATTATGTGGATACAATCGCTCTTAAGTGAACTACAAATCAAGACAGAGAACAAAAAAAAAATCATCTGGTGTGACAATTTAAGCACAACACACTTAACTGTCAATCCTATTCTTTATGCAAGAACAAAGTATATTGAACTAGATCTATATTTCGTTCGAGAGCAAGTAAGCAAGGGTAAACTGGGTGTAAATCACATACGTAGTACTTACCAAACCGCCGATATCCTGACAAAACCTCTGTCAAAGAAAAACTTCACTTGGTTAGGAAAGAGGCTCAAAGTCGAAAGCTTTGACAACAGCTCACAAGCTATCAATCAAAAAAGCGGTAAAGATGAAGAATTTCACTTAGTTTAGAAAGAGGCTCAAAGTCGAAGACTTTGACATCAGATGACTAACTCTCCATCGGAAAAGTAACAAAGATGAAGACTTTTCAGAAGATTCTCAAGTCTTCAAGAATAATAACTAAGCAGAGAGTTGAAAACTATAATTTTTGTTTACGGTATGAGAATCGCATATCAAATTCCCTCATATCTTACTGAAAAAGCAGCATCTTCTCAGATCTCTTATCTCCACTCAATATTTTGAGTAAATTTTCACGAAAAGCTGACATAATTTGGTCAATCGAGATTAGAGGAGTAAATCGCCGCAAACCCTAGACGAGGTAGGGTTTGAGGGAGAGAAATGGAATGCATCAGCAAATGCGGATCTATAAAATATAAGAAGGAGATATTGTTTTCTTCTCTAATCTCAGCCCTTCATATTCAGATCAACGAATATAAAGCAACCATCAATTTAAAGTTAGTCAGCCCATTAGCATATAAAACTTTATATATATTACAGACTGTTGTAAAAACAATAGTAACGATTCATTTTTCATTTGTATCAATTCTCACTGATTGTTTCAGCAGCATTTAATCAATAAAATTCTGCTTCAGTTCTTTTTCTCATTTGAATTACTTCTTTGCAAAATCTAATTTTATCATCTTCAAGCCCGTGACTTTCGTCGTCCTCCTCATCACGGGCGACTTCATCCTCATCGCAGCAACAAAGGTAAGTTTGAACGTTAGTGAAGTTAGGGTTTATTTCCAAATCGTGTGAGTTTCTGATTGAATTGAGTGATGGTTTGTTTGCAAATCGTGTGAATTTTTGAATTAGGTTTTTTTTTTTTTTTGGTTTCAACGTACCATGCAGTTATACTACGTGGAAAAAATAACATCCACGAAGAGGCTCAATGTGGAAAAAATGTCATCCACGCACAGGTCCTACGTGGAAGCATTTTTTTTCACGCAAGAGCAATTCGTGTATGGTATTTTTTTCATGCAGTGTTACCGCGTGATAGTCGTTTATTCATGCAGACTCCCTACATAGAAAAAAATGTTATCCACGTTGGTTATAAATAATTGTTGCTGAAAACAGCAACAACTTTTTTTTTGCTTCATTGTTTATTTTTGTATGTGTATTGTCATGCTAACTGAATTTTTGTCAGATTATTTTTAGACGGGTCGAACTCGAATGAAGGCTTCCGAAAGAAAGCGGAGAATGGAGAAAGAGGCCGAAGGTACGAGCTAGTGCGGACGTGAACGAGGACCATGAGAAAGATGCAGCTAACTTTCAGATTGTTGTAAGGCAAGATGAGGAGCAACATGAAGAAGGAGATGAGGGTGATGAAGAACATGGAGATGGTTCAGACTTATTGGAAAAAGAGGGAGATGACACAGAGGATGGTTCGAGACGGATGCTGACGATGAGATATATGATGAGCCCGATGGAGAAGATGAAGCCGAAGAAGATGTAAACGAGAAAGGTGGACCAAGAATCAGCTATGTGATTAGAGAGTTTGATACTCATGTTGCTTCTACGATATGGATTGGCCAGGTATGCAGCTATAATTATTCTAAACAATAGATTTGGAATTACTGTGTTTATTAAATGTAATTTTATTTATGTAGGAACGATCACCGCTCAAATGTGTCAATCGTACACAAAAGGTATCGTAGTGGAGGATTCTAGATAATGCTACTAGATTCAAAGCCATTATCGACTCGTCTGGCTTGTTTTCCATTGTTAGCACTTGCTACAAGAGTGTCAATAAAAATTTGATATAAGCTTTTGTAGAACGATGGTATCCTGAGACTAATACCTTCCATTTATCATGAGTAATCAGTCCATTTACTAGCACTAATTTTGATCAATTACATCTTTGAACAGGTTATTTTTGATCCGTACATCTTTGGATGGCACTATCATCCATTTTATGCTATATCTTGCTACAGCGGTTGCATTCTCTGCCTTGACTTGTGGAGCCGTATCACCCTGATAGAGTACTTAAGCAGTTTGGCAGAGTTCAGAACATTCCGATGGCTCCTATTCCTCCAGTAGCAAAAAATGCATGTTGGGGTACAACTTTAACTACATACACTCAGGTGTGTTATCAGTTTTCGAAAAGTACATGGAAGAACCGGTACCATCATGTAATTACAGAAGGGCGTAGATCAATACCACTACAGCAGTCTTTTCTGAGTTGCACAGATGATTATATAAAGTGGTACATAGATCATAGTGTTTTACGGGTTCACAATCCCGTACGCTTACTTGTTAATGTATTGATTGGAGCATCACATTTTCATCCTACCTATAACCATTTGTACTAGGTATCTTATATTTTACTTCACCATTTAATTTGACTTCACCTAACTATATAATTTCATTTCAGTATATGTTCACTTCACCTAATTGAGTAATACATTGTGAAGTAAATGTAGTAGTAAAATTGCATCTAAAAGTACATTGTAATATTGCGCATTAAACTGTAATATTGGGCGGTATTTGAGAAAGCAGCTTAGAAATTGTACATTATGAAGTATTTTAATTTTGCAGTTAGAAGTCAAAAATTGTAGATATCAATTAGTAAAAGTGTAGGTTTAATTTTCAGTAAAATTGAAAATTTAAATTGGAAGTTAATATGATTACTAAAATTGAATGTTAATTTAGTAGTAAAAAACATTCAAAACAATA
This sequence comes from Allium cepa, assembly GCA_030765085.1. Taxonomy (NCBI): domain Eukaryota; kingdom Viridiplantae; phylum Streptophyta; class Magnoliopsida; order Asparagales; family Amaryllidaceae; genus Allium; species Allium cepa. Next base: position 674,283,102 of record CM060929.1, on the reverse strand, counting down.
GAAGTGGCTCTCTTTGAAAGAATTTGCAGGCCACTAACCGTATTATTAATTTTTTCTCCAGACTCTATATGATGTGCACAACCTTTTGGATGAAGCTAACACTTATGTTGCTAGTGCCAAAGTAGCTAGTGGACGCTACATACGTCGTCAACTTTAGTATGTTGTCTGGTTGTATTTTGGTGCATGTATGACTTCAAGTATGTTGACTAGTTGTATTTTGGAGCATGTTTGATTTGATGTATGATGTCATATGTTATGTGGGTTTGATATTTGAATTCATTGTTGTAATAGGTGAAAGGACGACTATGTTATATGTATATCAACATTATATGTTAATGGTATTTTGTTTGCAAGTGTTAGGTTTGCTTATTTGAATTCTGCATATTTTTTTTTTGATTCTTTGTATTCACCATACACTGACAGAACATGGATACATACGTAACCACGTGGAGCCAATTCGAGGAAACCCCTATGTATAATTTTTTTTTGAGTTTCTGTTTTCAAACACGCACTAACAAGACATCGTTATGTACCTAACCATGTAACGCTTGTGTATGGTTTGTCATTTAGCTACGTAGGCCTTCAACGTTGATTTGCTACTACCCACGTTTGATCAGCCCGTACTAGAATAACATTCATGTAGTTACACTACGTGGTACTTCTAACACAGTAAAAAAAAAAATATTACTTGTTCATCGCCGTAAACAAACACAGTTTAAACTTAAAGATTCATGTTTTAATCCACATTTCGTTCAAGAAAATTCAAAACAGTGATACATATTGTAATCCAACTAGTTGAGAAGAAAGATATTTGAACTTACTAAGTAACAACAATTTGCAAACATTCACTCAAGTTTACCATACAATATAACAACTGCAAAATGGTGCCATGACTAATTCCATTCAACATATTCAGTTCTTTCATCCCAAGCTTGTCTTCGATTGACGTAAATGTATTCCCATTTACTTGCATCCGTATTGCAAGCTGTGAGCCATTTTGAATATATTAGTGGTAGCGGATATTTAGGCTCTAGTTTTACCTATGATTAGTAATGTGTAATTCAGTTTGAATGAAAAGAATGAAATAGTTGTTAAGTTTAATAATTTGTAAGTTGCGTACCTGAACAAAATGATCTTGGTTAACAAAAGCTATTGCAATTTCAGTGCGCTGTATCGGTGGAGGTACTTTTTCTTTCAATAGAGGTATTGTCAACAGAAGTATTGACAACTAGCTAAATGTTTCTTTAGTTTTGAATGATCCATATATATGACACAAACATATGATTACTAAAACAATAATTATTAGTTGGAATAAACATTAACATGATTTTAAAAAAATTACCGATTAGAAGTATAATTCCTGAAATGTTTGTAATCATCCGTCCATGCTTGAACAAATCGGTCTGTGTATGTACCCGACCATGTCTTGTGAATATACTTCAAGAGTGAAGTATGCTTCGCATACTTTTCCTGTAACACTTGCATATTCTCATTGTATACAACTAAATTTTTTGAAAAAATGACTTATTTTCTTCAACTTCCATTCCTTTCATTTTTTTCATATACGTAAGAACATTATTTTTTATGTGCCATGTGCATAACATATGTGCGGAATTTAGGAAAAAAAATCCAATGGCATTAACTAGTGCTGTTTCCCTATCAGAAATGAAGATTGATGGCAATTCAACTTCATAGTCAAGCAAAACAGATTTCAACTGTTCTAAGGTCCATATATAATTTTCCTCAGTTTTAGCAACTAAGTACGCAATTGTGATACAGAATGTAAGATCTGTTCAAGTAGCGCCAACAACCTCAAGTAAAGGCATTCTATACCTCTTGGTTTTATATGTGCAATCTTGTATGATAACTCGAGGAAATGTATGTAGAAAATCCAAGCTGGTAGGATGCTCCCAAAAAATATCTTTAATAATATCTATTCCATCTAACGTTTTACTATGTCATTTAAAATAACCAAACTCTTTCAATTTACTAAGAAAATATTGAACTGGAGACCGCCCTACTCGCTCAACAGCATTTTGTCCTCGTATAACATTGTAAATTGTTTTGATGGTTGTACAATTTGTAGGATCATTTCTTTTAAGCGTCTGTAAAATTTCTTTTGCTTTTACCATGTTCCTATGCATCTCAATAACTAACTTGGTCTCATCTTCAGTTAGTCAACCAATATACGAATGTCCTTCGGTATTTTTTAATTCCGAATGATTATGAACACCATTAACAACATGCAATCTCCAATCATCTAAGTAGGAAGTTTCTCACCTTTAAGTCTAAATGGACAATTGCATTTTTTTGTGCCAGTCATTCGGAGGTTCTTTACGCTTTTGTCTTTTCGCTTCTTGTATACACCACTTCGTTCACAAGTAAACATAATCTTTGGTTTTTTGGTTGAAGCATCAGTATATGATTTCATAATTATAATAAAAACCAAGACGTTTTCCTGTGTCACGAACCCAATCAACCAATTTTTTTCTAGAAGGAAATATCTGCATTAAAAATGTTTAAAAAATTTAAGTAATATTTGAATAAGTATGGATTTTTTTCTACTATAGATTTATTCGAACATTAATCAACGTAAACTTACATCATAAGTCGTAAACTCATTTGAATAATCCAATACTATTTCATTGCATATTTCTTCATCATTTGAAAATTGTACAATCTGCAGAGAAATAGTGTCATAAGTACTGAATGCTAAAAAGGTGAGCAGAAAAAAAAATTATGAACTACGACGCATGGCCACTGCATGGTAGTTGTCAAAACCACGCAATAGTTTAGTGTTTTCAGTTTCACTACCATATAGAGCTTACGCGTGGTTTTGCAGTAATCACGTTGTCCTCTTGCTACGTTTGGCCTAAAACCTAGTAGTGCGTATACGTGGATTGTCACAAATCCCACTGATCGAGTAGATTCGACTGTACTTGCAAAAATTAACAAACTTATCAAAAAAATTATTTTGTCGAATAACCTGTCGCGGTTGCAACAGAGATTCACCCTCCTCTTTAAAATCCACCATTTACTAGTTTCAAAACGAATTTTTTTCAATGATTTGAAAAGTGAGGTTTTGAAGCTTTGATATTTTAGAAGTGTGAAAAAGTACGTAATGCAGAAGAGTTGAGAAGAAAGTTTCTTAAGGGTGTTTTTGTCAGATAATTTTTTTAAGGGGAGGCTACTAAGTGAATATACAGGTTGGAATAGAATTTTCCTACATTGAATTGAATAATATTTGGTATTTTACTATGTGTAAGATTCATCCAGTTGAGTATTTTCTCTTAACCTATTGGATCCAAGATGGGAAATGGCTCCTTTGTTTTTTGATAGTTTTTTTTAACAATACTCAGCTTTCTATATGCATATATGTATACATATATATGCATATAGTTTGCCCTATAACCTGATATTTCAAATATGGTATTTTGGTTGGAAGCCTGTTTTTCATATATCTCTATTTGATTATTTATGTACAAAGACCGCACACACTAGAATTTTGAAGGTATCAGTTTCTGCAACGGTGTATTATGATTTTTTATTTTTCTATTCATTTCCAAGCACCTTGTTTATTGAAGACGCCCTCTTCTTGTTTGGTTTTTAAACAGTTATAAGCTAGCATTTTACTACCAATTTTTTGTGCATACAATATGTTAGAATTTGTTTTAAAAGTAAATTATTAAAAATGTTGACAAGAGTATATAAATGCCCCTTAGTGAATAATCTCACATTTTGGGGAACTATAGGATTATCAAGAGAGAAAAATGACCCTTTGAGTACTCAATATTTTCACTTGTGTTGAGGAGGGAGACAATGCTGACCACCAAGCGTGTCGACTAACCGACTCGATCGGGGCTTGGCTTGGCTAATGTGGTGTATAACTCTTTATTATTGATAGTATATTTTAAATCGGTTTTGAATTGGTAACAAGCAATGGATGACTAGATAAAAGCTTTGAAAGACAGGATGGACCATGGCTACCTTCCCAAAAATTATGTTTTTAATGGCTTGACCGACGGTCTATACAACTACTACAACTCAGACAAGTTAGCAAAGAAGATCTGGAATACACTACAAAAGAAATACGATACCGAGAAAGCTGAAGCAAAAAAGTGTGCTGTCGTCCACTATTTAAAGTTTCAGACGACGGAAGACAAAATCGATCGGTGGAGGCACAATCGCAGAAGCTTTAGAAAATTGTGCACGAGATCATCTCCGAAGTATGAATTTAGATGAACAATTTCAGGTTGTTGCGTTAATTGATAAAATACTCCCTAGTTAGAAAGATTTTAAAAATGTTCTCAAGTATAAAACTAAGGAATTTTCTTAGAAAGTTTGATTGCTCGTCTTTGTCTTGAGGAGGAGGCCAGACAACAAGACTAGAAAGAAGAGGTGTTTATTGTTTCTAACAACATCATTAAGAAATTTACAAATGCGGGTCTGAAACCAAATGCGAAATTTTTTAAAATTCAGAATCACAAATTGAATCAGAACCGCAACAATCAGCCTCTGAATAAGCAGCAAAATACCACTCTAAAGGATGGTACTGGATAGTTGTTCATATGTTATAACTATGGCAAACCCGACCATATGGCATGCAAGTGTCAGAACAGGCCAAATCCTATATTGTAGGCTAACCTGACTAAAGAAGCCCTATTGGCTATGATTACTGAATCAACATTATCGATGGATTAGAATGGTGGTGAGTAGACATTGGTGCTTCTCGCCATGTTTTCTATAATAGTGAAATGTTTAAAACATATAATACTGTTAATGACACGAAAGTGATGCTGGGAGATTTTCACACCAGTACTGTGTTGGAATTGGGACTGTGGTTTGAAGTTTACCTATGAAAAGAACTTATTGCTGAAAGACGTGATGCATACTCCAGAGATGAGGAAAAATTTAGTATCTGGTTTCTTGTTAAATAAAGCTACTTTTACTCAAACTATATGATCTGAATTGTGCATCATCACCAAAAATGGTGTTTTCATTAGTAAATGTTATGTTGTAGATAGAATGTTTAGGTTAAATGTTGATTTGAATAAAGTTAGTAGTTCTGCTCATATGCTATGTGATTTTAATATTTGGCATGCTACACATCGTTATGTTAATAAGCGACTTATTCATAACTTGAGCAACATAGGATTAATCCCTAAAGTATCTATAAGTGATTTATAAAAATGTGAATATTGTAGCCAAGCTTAAATAACCAAGACCCCACATATATCTATATCTATAGAGTTAAAACCTTTAGATTTAATATTTCTGATATATGTGAACTTGATGGTACTCTAATTGAGGATAGTAAACGCTACTTTACTGCATTTATTTATGATTGTTCTGATTTCACTTATATTTATCTCACGAAAAATAAAAGTGATGTGCTGGATATGTTTATGCTATTTGTTACTAAAATTGAAAGCCACTTTAATAAGAAAATTAAAAGATTTCAAAGTGATAGAGGAACAAAATATGAATCTAGCCTATTCATTGAATTTTATAATATGCATGGCATAGTTCATGAGAGAGCTGCACCCTATTCGCCTAAAATAAACTGTAAAGATGAAAGAAAAAATAGGGCTCCTACTGAATGAATTCTAGCTGTTTTAATAAATTTGAATGCAGCATCATGTTTGTGTGGGGAGGGGGAAGGGGGTGGGGGGAGAACTTTGTTAACTATTTGTTATGTATTAAACATAATCCCTAAATCTAAGAGCAAAATTTCATCTTTTGAGATTTTTAAAAACCGTAAACCTATATTGTCATATTTTAAATCTTGGGGTTGCTTAGTGTATGTTCGTATTGTATACCTTAAAAGAATTAAATTAGCAAGTCGAGCATATGAATGTGTTTTTCATTGGTTATTCCATTAACAACAAAGCATATAAATTTTTTGATTTGAATGCTCGAGTTATTATCGAGTCAAATAATGCTAATGTAACGACTCGTACTTTAACCTTCAAATATTGACGTCCAATACATAACTCGTATTCGAATGCCGGAGATTCTAACATTGGAGTTCGGTTCACCGGAGCTTATAAGGCATTAGGTGGAAACAAAGAATTTTTTGATACACAATATGGATAAAACATGATACAATATCTTCATTCCAAAGCTCCAAAGATTTCAAAACAAGAAAGCTCAATAACCAAAAGCTCAAAACCACAATCATGCTGAGGTGAAGCAAATGCGATTCCTGAATCCACAGACTTCCTAAAAGCTACATCTACTAATAACCTGACTCCAGGCTGCCCGTGTGGAAAATTATGGGCACTCAGAGTTTAGAAAGGGAACAATAAACTCCAGATCAGTCATGAGACTGGTGTGAGCAAACAAAAACAGTTATTTGAACAAAAAAACAAAAAGAAATAAAAATAAATCTGTTATGATTTTTGGAAAATGAAACTACCATAAGGCCTCCCGACACACACTCAATGCAATCGCACACATGGGGAGATTTCTCCTTATGATAGTCAAACATGCTTGATACATGAAAATCCTTTTGATATTATTATTAGTGCATAGTGTGGGAAACATTTCGAAAGTATAATATTAATCTTAGCCAGCGTACATACCATTATAGTATGCCTACTATAGCTACCATGTTAGATGGCAGGTTCTACAATTAAAACCGTATAGGGCTCGTATTGGGTGATTGGATTTTCAACAAATGGTGAAGGCTAAGGAACTTCCTTTCCGAATGGGTACGCCTCTGGAGGGACGTCCGGAGAACCTAACCGGATCTCTGCCAACACAAGGCCGGGTTACCTCTCTAACTGTGTAACTAACTGTCACGAGTATGTCATACCTCGATCATAACCGACCTTTATCCCGGGATTCCAACAAATTCCAACATCCACATAAGTAAGATATCTGGGCTCCATACCAAAAAACCACTTTTTATCCAAAAGGAAATGCACATACCTTAAGGGGCGCGACCCCCGTAACCTTGCCGCATCCTTCCTATTTAATCATTTCTGGGGTGAGAGGTTCGATGAAGTCTCGTCCCACAAAGCTACGCTTTTCACAAAAGCCATGCTTCGATCAACCAATGATAAGCACTTAGCATGCCACATTACCAAATTGGGAATATAACACTAGTAAATATCAACTACATAACCTATGAGCTCGTACATCTCAGAGAAGGGTGTTAAGCTAAGAGAATAAATTCTCTGCCAGCAAATAGAAATGTATTTGATAGAAACCAGCTTTATATCTCAAAGTGTAACATCAGACATACATCTATACAAGTCCATGCTGGGTCTGAATGGAACCGAAGGCACTTCAAAAGAAGTCCTTGCAAATCCAAATATCCCCAATCCTGACCGGACTCCCCATCACATAGGATAATCTCTATACCAGGGCCACTCGGTGTAGAGACATTCGACAGGTAATCCTTTCATTTTTGAAAATACCCGGTCTTCACCACCATCTTCAAATGCTATCCCATATCGTCGTATCATTATTCGAAATGGGTTTTATGACCTAGTGTCCTCTCATGGCTTAACTGAATAATGAATGCTTATTTAAAAACATATGGATACATTCGGATCTTAGTCAAGTCACAACTTTTTGCCCTTATTTCCTAAAACCTTTCCTTTTGAATGGTTTAAACAAGTTTCCACTTGAAAATCTTTTAAACAAAAGATCCATCTGTAAGATCCTCTTCAATTTGAAACAAGGTTTACCAAATCTTTAACAAAGATTTATTCACAGCTTTCAAAACTATTTCCATTTCAAATTTGATTTACCCATAACTCGAAAATCCTTCCAACAAAAACTGGAAATTCTTTCTTTATATGAAAGCTATTATCATTTGAAAACAAAGGCTTTTCATTTCAGGAAAATCTGATTAAATTTGCTCAAGTTATAACCTTTTAAAAATATAAATCGGTAAATCAGCGAATTGTCGTACCCTTGGCAAGCTCTATTTTGAGTTAAACTTAAATTCCCAAAATAATTTTAATTTCAAAACTTCCTTTTTCAAAAGTTTTTCATATTTAACCCGATATCACTTCCAAGCCATTTTGGATTCAAAATTCAACTTTTAGATTTTTCACCATTTGAATAAAATAATATTAAATTCAAAATACCCGTGACTTAACCCATTTCCCGTGGAATCCATATTTATGTGTGTTTATGTTGTCCATGGGTTTTGCAGGCAACATTCATAACCATTATAATCCAAGCACAACAATATTAATAAGCGGTATAACCCTATAATGCTTATTTTCCATTCACAGATAAGCATGTAAATTCATCATAGATAAATAACTTACATTTATCACAGCTCAATCCAAAGTAATTCATATCACAGAATATCACACATCGGAGATATCAACAATTCAAGGTATTCAATATAATCCAATCATTATAAGCAAGATTAATTGATCACTTGATTATAAAAATTTAACTCAAACCAAATAAATTTATCACTTACGAATTAATTACCTAACCCTGCTTAATTAACATTAATTAATTACAACCTATTTGTCTTTATTATAATTATTAAGTGAAATTAATTAATTATCCTTAATTATTCATCTTAAGCAATTATCCTCAAATTACTTAATTATAGTAATTAATTATCCCTTAATTAATTACATAAATTAATCACTCTTAAGTTAGTTACATTAATTAATTAACCCTTAATTAATTATATTAACAAATTAACCCTTTAATTATATTCATTAATTAATCATCCTTTAATTTAACTACATTAAGTAATTATCCATTAATTAATCACCTCAATTTAATGACATTAAGTAATTAACTATCTTTAATTACTTCTATTAATTAAGCCTTAATTAATTACATTAAGTAATTGTACTATAATCAATTTCTTTAATTGATGATCCTTAATTCATCATATCAATTAATTATCTTATAATCCTTTAATACATTAAGAAATTATATTCCAATTACTTAGACCTTAAATAATTAAGATAAACCATATACCTTAATTATTCACTTAGTTACATCATTAAAACTTATTTGAATGTAAAGTTTGAAATTATTTTATTCAAAGTCACCTCTTAATTAAAGTTTTTAATATACTTATCTTAAACACTTGTTTAATTCAAATGTTATTAAATTCTAATTGAAAATACTTAGGAATTAATTTATTATTATCATAATATATAATTATTTCAAAACAAAACAATTAACTTTTAACAACATTTAATTTTTAAAATTTTGATCTTGAAAATCTGTTTGAAAAATAACCTTTGAAATTAATTTATCATCGACACATGAATTAACTTAAGACCATTAAGTTAATTAATAATTAAAATCATTGCACCTTCTTTAATTAACTATTTAATTACATTGTTTAAACTTATTTAAATAACTTAAGAATTTATTTAAAAATAATAGGTATATAATAAAATACCTTAAACTTAATTAATTTAAAATAATTTATTTTCAAACTTTTAACTAATCCAAACTTAAATAATATAATTATCATATAATAGAATTATTTAAGAATTTGTTTAACTTTTAAACTTATTTTACTAAAAATTTAAAACTGTTATAAGACGTACCCGAGACAAACTCGAAAACCCCCGAGCCTTACCCCGAGTCAAATCCCAAAACCCCTGAATCGCTTCCTTTCTTCTCGTTTTAAACTTTACTTTGTTTTTTTAAATTTAAAACTGTTGTAATCATTCACGAATAACACGATGGCAAACTCGAGTCAATAGACCAAATCCCCGAGACCAAACCTGAGGTTCACTCTTCTTCCCTGATCACCGCAACCACTCCCAGACTCAAACGTGCACATATGCACATGCATAAATGATCAAAATTGTTCCGACCATCACCGCTACCTCACCCAAGTCACCGATGATCTTTCCTAACCTTTCGACCATTGAGGTCATCGAATCGACCTGGAAATCAAAATCGAACAAGTCAATGTAAAATGGATCCCAACCTGATCATTGGAAAACTCCTCACACCACCGCGTATCATCGCTAGAGACTTTGTCGATCGACCAGAACTTCCGCCATAGAACCTCGCTTTGATTCCCCCCACTCCTGCCTTTTCTAATGCGACTTCGACGTCGCATTTACTTGTCAACAACGTCGACTCGATCAGGGTCTTAAACCCTACCTCATCGTCGTTCAGCCACCCCGTTGCCTAGAAAATTCTCCGACCATTTTTCCTAAGACCTCCAACCCTCAAGCTACCTCCATCCTCAACCCGATTCTCCATCCATCTCTGATCACCGAGAAACCAAGAAAAGTCTTCATCCCGTTCAACTCATAACCCCTTCCAAATTACAAGCTTAAAATTTATGATTTTACCATCAAAAATCATCACTTCTAGAAATGAACCAAGTTACAAAATCAAACATGGAAGTAAACAATCATTTTTCTAACATGTATTGGTTCTCACAGTAAATTCAATTTTTCTTGATAATTACTCAACAACTACTCTTGAAATTATTTTTAAAAATAGTATTTCATTAATGCAAACAATTTTTCTTTAATAATCATTACCTATAATTGTTTTAATGAGGCGATACGAATTTCGTTTGGGAAATTTAGGTTTGTAAAAACCCAATAGAGGCCTGTACATACATGCACACGTAATTCTACATATATATACATATACAAGCAGACATATTTACATCTATACAACATTTTCATGGCATACTTCAAATTCTTATCTCATGCATCAAGATAAGGGAAGATTTGGTTAAATAGAATTAAAGTTTACTCACTTGGATATAAAAACAGAACCTGGAAATGAAATTGGAAAACTGGAAAGTGATTTGAGTTTTGATCTTAAAACTTGATGCTTGAGATGATCTGAATATAAACTTAGTTGAATATGAATTGCAACTTGAATTTGCTTGATCTTTGAAAATTCTAAAATTGTTTTAATCTTGAATCTTTGATGTGGAAATTTGCTTTAAGCTTTACTTTTGTTTCCAGATTTTGATTTTGAAATTTTTTGTTAGCTTCTAAATTTCATTTCTGGTATTGATTTGAATTTCAAACTTGAATTTGATTTCTTTCTCAGGTGTGTTTTCCTTTCTGTTTTGAGTCATATGAAAGAAGAGAAAGTGTAGGAGTATAGTTATATGTATATATAACCTTGTTTTCATTTTACTTATTATTTTCAAAAAGAAAAAGAAAATGACACTTGTATTTCATGTTATAATCAAACTAACACTTGTTTAATGCATGGCATAATTTACTTACATTTGTTGAATGGCATTTTATAATTTTTACACTTGTTTTTTTGCATGTTATTAAATGTTTAAATATGTTTTTAATACATTTTGTTTTAGTTAATATATATATATATATTTGTATTTTTATTTATACATTTTCTATTTTTTATATTTATATAATTTTTAAAGAAAATGATTTTAAAATCTAATCATACATTAATAAATAAACACATATATATATATATATATTATATTTAAGTTTTCAAAATATAGAATTTTAACCTTAAATAACTTTTGAAAATTATTATATTAAATTCAAAGTATAACTTCTAAATCACAGTACACACACACACACACACACATATATATATATGTATATGTATATTATAATTACAAAACAAATTTCTATTAGTTTTAAAATATAGAGTTCTTAAATCCAATTTACTTTTAAGATATTTTATTTTTGAATTTCGGATTCAAATTTTATTTACAATCTATATATATATATAAAACAAACACATATCTTATTTATTTATTTTTTTGAAAATTCAAATTAGTTCAAAGTTTAATCCAAAAATTTATATTAATTATTAAATAAAATTTGACTTAAAAACAGGATCGTTACAACTAATTTTTTTTGAAAATAAATTTCTGTTTAAACTAAGGAATAATGGAAGCATATCTACTACTAATATTCCAATAATCAGAAATTATGGATATCAGGTAAAAATTAAATATGAACCTAGAAGAAGTAAAAGAGCTTGAATACAAAAGATTTTGGTCTAGAATATTTTGCTTATGCACTAGAGAAAGACCCGCTAATCTTAAAGAAGCTCTATCTTCTTTAGATTCAATCCTCTGGAAAGAAGCTGTAAATGGTGAAATGTCTCTTGAATTAATAAAATATGGCATATAGTTGACTTATCTCTAGGTTGTAAAACTATATGTAAGTGCATACTTAAGAAGAAGTTGAAACCTGATGGTACAATCGATAAATATAAGGCTTGTCTGGTAGCCAAAAGATTTAGAAAAAGAGAAAATATAGACTTTTTTGATACTTCTTCTCTTGTTACTAAAATTGCATCAATTCAAGTATTAATTCCTCTTGCTTCAATTTATGATTTACTAATTTATCAAATGGATGTAAAAACCGCTTTTTTGAATGGTGAATTAGAAGAAGAGATTTACATGGACCAACCTGAAGGCTTTTTTATACTTGGTCAGGAGTATAAAATTTGTAAATTAGATAAATCTCTGTATCGCCTTAAACATGCACCTAAACAATGGCATGAAAATTTTGATTATTTAGTTATTTCACATGGTTTTTAAAGTAAATGAAAATGACAAGTATATTTATTACAAAACCGAGAAAAATATTTGCACAATCATATGTTTATATATGGATGGTTTACTTATATTTGGTTCAATTATTCATGCTGTGAATTATGATAAGTCCATATTATTTACCGAATTTGATATGAAAAATCTTAATGAATGTAATCCTTGGCAATAAGATTACTAAGTCTTAAAAGGAATTTCTTTATATCAACCTTATTATATTGAGAAGATGTTAAAGAAATATATTTGCTTTGAATGCAAATCTACTAGTACACCGTATGATCCTAGTGCAAAACTATTTAAGAACATGGGTGAAGGTGTAAGACGGGTCTAAATATGCGAACATCATTGGTAGCTTCAGTATGCCACTGATTATACAAGACCCGACATAGTCTATGTCGTGGGATTACTGTAGAAGTTTACTAGTAGACCTCATATAGAGCACCAACATGCTATTGAAAAGGTTATGAGATACCTTCAAAGAACAATGAACCTTAGATTATAACGTCAGAACTTTCTAACTGTCCTTAAAGGATATAGCGATGAAGATAGGAATACTTTATCGACTCTAAAGCAAGTAGTAGGTATATATTTAGTATTGCAGGAGGAGGTGTTTCTTGGAAGTCGAAATAGACCATTTTGGCTCAATCCACTATGAAGCCAGAGATGACAGCACTAGCTATAACTAGTGAAGAAGCAGATTACTTGAGAAATCTGCTAGCTGAGATCCCTTTATGGGAAAAAATGATACCAACTGTGTTGATCCATTGCGATAGTAGCATAGCTATGTCAAAAGTTGAGAACCTGTAACATCCTACCTTTTTGTGGATGCTTTAAGCAGAGACACGTGCTGACTCAAACCATACAAAAGGGCAGATTGTTATTGGGGTAAATAGGAAAAAAAGAGAAAGAAATAAAACAAAATCTCACAGCGGAATAAAAAAATTATAATAATCAAATAATAGTTCGTGAAGCTGTTTACAAAACATTTGAATATACTTATACGATGTAGAATTAGAGTTACACATACCAGAGAATAATAAATAATAATGCAGCGGAACAATGTGATGCAGTGGAACAATAAAGTAAATAATAATAATAACATCTTCGTCTTCGTCCTTCAGAAATAAGGTCTTCAAACCTAAAATGCTCGGGCTGACCCGAGCGAATTGAAAAGACAAAACACTCGAGTCAGAATTAAAAGATCTTATGTAAGTTAAATTAACGGTAAATATATACGAGTGTAACGGTGTCAGAGATGTTTATGGGGTTTGACATCTCCTATCCAGTGTCTAACGTGAGTGCAGTAACTTAAGAGATGCTCGGGATTCACATCTCCTAAGGATCCGTTAAACTATCTACTATGTAGTAATATATGCTATTATAATAATGTCTATAGTAAAGTAAACTATTAAAATAGCCTTAAGGCGTTACCCTTATCCCCCTTAACACATTTTATATATTCTCATAGTCTATACAGTACCGTAATCCCATCTGTACTGGATGCTGTCAAAGGGCACTCCATAGGTATGGTACAAAACAACTCGTAGAAGGCGCGCTAGGGTAGGTGACACGGCACAACTAGGCAATGCCAGGGTAATTTCACTTCCGGACTGTTGGTAACGCATAGGCGTAACTACCATCCAACTCGATACACAATCCTGAGTAAAAATCGAAGGGTGGCCATTGAATAAATCAAAAGTCAGAATACAATATCGATGGAGTATGCCCGATCGGAGAAATGACCTCACTTGGCTAGTCAATTTCTCCTGTTTTAGCCACCTTAAGCCAACTCATGAGAGTCGGGTCCATGTATATACCTCATATAGGATCGTCACCACTATCCTACTTCATTCTGGAATCTCCACCGTGTACACATTTGTGAAAGTGGTTTTCGGTATTGGCAGAGAGTATATCCGATCCCGGTCTCTTTAACAACCAATCGCTTATTGCACACCGGATGGTTCTTTTACATTTTCAAAATATTTCATAATTGATACCAAAATATCATATTCCATTCAAATCATATCACTTTCAAAATAATTACTTACTTTCAAAATCATATTTTACTTTGAAACCATAGTTCGATAATTATATTTCCTATCAAAGTCAAATTCACAATTTATATCAAAATATCGTGTTCTGAAACTATACCACTTTCAAATCATATTTCTTCCAAAAATCATATTTCCAAAACAGGTTACGTCCTTGCTTCAAAATCGACATTTCGATCTGTTATAACATTCAAAATTCCAACTTAGGTTATAACGTCATTAACCTAGTCACTTTTAAAAATCGAGAATTTGAATATAACCCATCCATTTTACTTGGTTTGGAATTTGGAAGAAAATATTTTAAATAGTTATAAACAGTTAATATAGATTTAAAATAGATTAAATATAATTTAAATAGATTAAATAGCTTTAAAATAGATTAATTAGATTTAAAATAAATTAAAATAGTTTAAAATAAAATAAATTGGTTTAAATAGATTAAAAAATAATTCTTATAGTTAATATTAGTTAAACAGTTTAATAAATTTGAAAATCTTAATTATTAGAAATTTAAAATAATATATTTTTAAAACAGTTTATATTAAAACATGAGTTTGAAATTAATATCAAATTAAACTATTCATTTCATTTCAACATATTTGGACCATTTCAAATTTCAAATTGAGAAATCAAATTTCAATAAACTATCGAATTTCATATCGTTTCAATCCATGTTCAAAATATCAATACGAATTACTCCAATTTAAAAATATTTCAAAGTTATTTTCAAACAAATTTAATAACTCAATTTCAATAGAATTTCATTTATGAAAAGTTTAATTTTAAACTTCCAATTTAATTTCCTATAGAAATTCCTTTTTAAACCAATTCACATTTCAACATAAAACTTGATTTTTCCAAAAAAATACTTCAATTTATACAAATCAAATTTCATTTAAAAATATTATTTAATTACATTCAAAAATCGAGGATTTTAAAAGTCATTTAATTTAACCAATCCAGGTTCGTATATAATTTTTTACCCTAGGGTCAAGTGATACAGATATTTATCGTTTCAATCCGCAATTTAAATTTTGCAGTTATATATCATTTCAAACCGCAATCCCTAATTAAATAAAAATCCATAATGAACTTGCAATTTATAACAGTATAAAATACAACATCCATTCAACCTATATCAACAATCAACATCCATCATAACCATCGTCTGTAACAACCAGGTATTTTCAACCATTCGCATCCATTATAAGTGTATAGGTAGACACTCATGCCGGAATTGAATTGCTCAAAATACCACGTTGTAAATAAAAATTTGGCAAATCTCAGAATATACAGTAAATAAAAATCACAGATCACAGACACAGAGTAATAATAATGCAGTGGAAGTAAAAGAGATAATAGTTCATGAAGCTACAATATAAATATATCAGAGTTACATAAGATACAATAGAAGAAATAAAGTATAACAGAAGTTTAAATATAATAACCAAGTACAAGCTGAATAGAACAACCGAACTGAAAAGATGAACTTGACAAGTAGATAATCTCCAGCGATTCCAATCTCCAGAAAGTGGAAATCCAAATCTGTGAATAACTCAGGCTGACCCGAGCGTAAATAAAAATACAAACACTCAAGTCAGGACATACATACTTATACAATGTAAACCAACTCAAGTGAACTGTAGCAAAGATACAAGTAACTTAGAAGATGCTTGGGACCGCCCATCCTCTAAGGATCCGTTAAACTATTTACTATGTAGTAATATACGCTATATACAGTAGTGTCTAATCAGTAAAGTATAATCATATAGAAAATAACGTTAAGGGGATGGTGAACCTTAACGCGGTCGGATCTTTAAAATCAAAATCGTAGTAGGCTCGATATAAGGATATGACACGGCACGCAAGGAAATGCCAGGGTGGATACACCGTTTGCACTCCCGGACCGGTGGTGACGGCAAGCCAGCAGCTTCCGCCCACCTCGAACAATACCCTCAAATCAAAGTGGCGCCACCAAATCGAATCACAACAGTAATAGAATGGTTTTCCGATGGAGCATGCTCGATGAAAGGGTGCGACCCTTTGTGTAGCCCGGTATAGCTCCTGTTTAAGTCATATATGCCAACTTATGGGAGTTGGGTCCACGTAATATACCTCGAGAACGTCGCCACCATCCTACTTCATTCTGGAATATCCACCGCGTACACAGTTGTTAAAGTGGTTTTCGGTATTGGCCGGCTATAAGACAATATCTGATCCCGGTCTCTTTAACAACCAATCGTTATTATAACCCGTAGTTATAACTTTAAAACAATATTTTATACTTCAAAATAAAATATCCTTTTCAATCCAAATCTTTATCAAAATAAAGATTAAATCATTTCCAAAACCATTTCAATATATCATCGTAAAATATCTTTCAATTCAAATATTTATCAAAATAAATATCAAGTCATTTCTAACCATTTCAATATATTAAATTTTCATACCCTTTCAACACTACCTTTCAGTTCCAAAATATCATATCTTTCAGAACTTCTTTTTTAAATCATGTTAATATCAAAATGTCCTATCTTTCAAACTCCGTTTTTCAAATCATTTAATATCAAATATATCATATCTTTCAAAACTCCATTTTCAAACCATTTTAATATATCAAAATATCATATGTTTTCAAAACCACATTTCACTCATTTAATATATCAAAATATCATATCCTTTCAAAACCACATTTCAATCATTTAGTATATCAAAATATCATATCTTTTCGAAACCACATTCATTTCAAATCATTATTCATTTTATTAAATTTAAAATATCATTTCAATCCATATTTCAAAACAGTATATATTCCAAAAATCATTTTTAATCATTAAAATGAAGTTATTATGTTTAATTTTTAAATTATTAAATTTCCAAAATTTTCGACTTCCAAAGTTCATTTATTCACTTAAGTTTCTCAAAGCAGTGAAAATTCACTTTTGTGGCATTTAGAAAACGCTACGGAAAAATACATTCAAAACAGTTCAATTTAACAAAAGACAACATTTAAAATGTTGTAATAGGGTTTACTTAAATTTCGAATAAACTTAGTTAAATTCAACAATTTATAGCACTTACAAAAATTGCTATAATAGCTTTTAATTCAATTTAGCTTTGTAGTTCATTATCATCAACTACAGCATTTTCAAATGCTGAAATATCATTTACATTGTAATTAATATCATTTCGAAAATGCAGTAAATTAACTTCCAATATTCAATATAATTTCTCAACCAATTATATTTTTATTTAAAACATTTTTAACTTATAAAATCATACATTTTCACATTTATAAACATCATTTAATTTTCCTCAAGTTCATGATTTTACAAAGTTAAATTTCCATTCAAACATCAAGATTTAATAATAATTCACTTATTAAAATGCAATGTTCAATTTTAAATTCATTACATTAAATTTCAACTTAACACTTAAGTTCAAATTCTCAAATATAACTTAATTTTATTTTTATTTACTTAATTAAAAGTTTACTTTTAAGTCAATTTCATAAATCTCCAATTTTAGTTATATTCCAAAATTTCAACTTAAAATATCCATTCATTTCATATTTTAACGTTATTCAAATCCTTAATATGTTATAAAATCATTTTAAATTGATTTAGATTCAAAATATCATAATTTTATCATATTTTCAAAGTTATTTAAATTCCATTAAAAATTAAGTCAAAATTTCCAAAATAACTTACATTCATATTTTCTAACTTCTCATTAATTCATTTCACTTGCAATTATTCAGAAAATCAATAATATTTTACAAAAATCCTTTTTAATTAGATTTAAATCAAAATATTTTAATATTTACATTTCTAAAGTAATTTTAAATTTTTTAGAAAACATATATTAACTACGGTTCTGTATATAATTTTCTACACTAGGAAAAGCGATACGGGTAATATATCATTTCAACCCGTAATTTACAAAGACAATCCGGGTTTTATCATTTTAAACCCGCAATCCCAAGTCAAAATAAATAATTTTAAAACCGTTCAGGCCTATCATTTCAGCCCATAACGATTTTCCCTTATTCTAAAGTCCGTTCGGGTATGTATCATTTCAACCCATAGTGATTTCTAACCTACAGGGAACTTGCAGTGTGATAGACAGATCAAAAATGAATAGTTTAACAATATATAATAGTAACAGGTGATGTGACATGTAACAGGTGATATGACATAAAATTTAACATGTTAACATCATATATTCATAAAATCACATGGCAGTTATAACATCATCAATATTTCTACACATTCAGTTGTTGTTGTTTCACAACTGCATAAGTATAAATGTCGTGTGAGCTTTACTCACCTTTAATCGCTGAAGATGTCAAAACCAAAGGCACAACAGAAAATAAAGCACGATGACACAATTACGGACTTGAGTGGAGAGCGAATCCAAGCTACAACTCTTTTGTACAACCCAAAACAAACAACCAAAACAACATAATTCAATACGACTTTAAAATGCAATAACTTTGAAATAAAAGAGAAATGAATTGCCAAACTTTTTGCCTTGCTTCCTCAAACCTTTGTCACAGCCTAGGGTATAGTTTGGTTCAGATTTGGCTAAGTTTTGGCTCAGGTCTAGGCTAGCATGGGTCGGCCTACACATGGGTTTGAAGGTGGGTTGTGATCTAGGTGCATAAATCTACCACTACAAAGCAAAGTTCATCATTTTCTAGGCTACAACTAGGTTCGGTCATGGGTTATGTGGGCCCAACCAGAGGTGCAGGTGGTGGTGGGTGATGTGGAAGGGGGTGGAGGTCAGATCTGGGCTGGTGGTGGTGGTGGAAGTGGTACCAAAAGGAAGGTGGAGGTGTTGGAACAAAACTAGGCAAGATTGAGCACAAAGGTGATGGTTGTGATTGTTTTTGGTGGATTTTGTGTAGATCTTGGCCTTGGATTGGTTTGGCCTGGAGAGGAGGGTTACTAGGATGGGTGATGGTTAGAGGAAGGGGGTGGTGGAGATCAGGTCAGATCTGGTTGAGGAGGAGCCAAGCTGTGAAGGTGAGAACAAGTGACAAATTTCAATAGAAAAACTAAGAAAACAAAGAAGAAGAAGATGAAATTTTTACCAAACTCTTGGAGATGATGGAGGCCATGATTTTCAGAGATGAGAAGGAAGGAATTTCATGGAAAATGAAGAAAAAAAAAAGATACGGCTGAAGATAGAGTAAGGAGTGGCTAAAATAACTGACGTATTGATGACAAAAGAAACTGTAAAAGAAACGTGAAACGACATTTCGTTTCTTAGCCTTTAAACCTTTCAAATTTCATATATATAATTTGTAATTTTATAAATACATATAAACTGAGAAATAAAGAAAAAAATTCAGAAATAAGAATAAATATCTAAAATAAATAATTAAATTTTAATTAAATAGAATTTAAATTAAGAAAATGGCTTAAAATTGCAAACTAGGCTTTAAAATTGAAAACAACTCAAATAATCTTTGGAAAAATCTATTCAAATTTAAATACATGAAAAATGAATATTAATAAAGTAAAAAACAGCAAATAAAAGTGAATGTATAAAATAAATTACTAAATTTTAATTATATATAATTAAATTAAGGAAATAGCAAAGAAAACAGAAACTAGGTTAGAAAACTTGAAGATAAATGCAATGGACTTTGGAAAAAAAATTATATACTTGAAAAATATTTATAAATAAAGATAATAACAAAAAAAAATACATTCACAAAAAAAATATTATTTAAATATAGTTTAGATGAATAAATAGCAGAAAAATAGAAACAGCCTTTAAAAATAGGAAATAAATACAGTAAATTTCGAAAAAAATTCTATTATCATTTTAAAAATAATTAAAAGTCAAAATATACATAATATAACATAAATATACAAGTTAGAATAAGATATATCAAATAAAATGTCATTTATATAATTTAAAATAAAGACTATTGCTGAATAACCCAATATACACACAATATTGAAAACAGTATAACTTTTGCAATTTAAATCCGTTTTCAACGAAACGAAAAGCAGTGTTCTTAAAATTTTATGTACTTTCATAATAAAAGATAAAATTTAAATTTTAAAACTTTTAAAATGTTAAATTAAAAGTCAAAGTTTGATTATTTTGACCAAGATTCACTTTTTGGAAAATATTCTTTTTAGTCATGCTTTGGAATGATAATTCATATCAAAACTAAAGTTTATATTTAAAATAAAAAAATTAATCATTCAAAATAAATAAAATGAGTTTTTAGATCAAAATTCAATTAAAATAATTAAAATATACAATTAAAAATAATCACAAAATACAGGGTTGTTACATCATCCAAATCAATCAATAAATATCAATCTAGAACTGATAATCAATAACAGGTATTTAACTAGCAATTTATATTAAATAATAAATTAAATAATGATTTAATTCAAATAAATTCAAATTAACCAAAAAGATCATTAAAATATACCAAACAGTCATAAATAAATTCCTAATCACATAATAAATGAAATTTAACGAACATAAGAAATTTTAGAAGTTGTGAGTGGGTTAAAACGCTCACCTTTGAATTTAAATTGAGTTTAAATACAATTTAAGCCCAAAATTTAAACGGTCTCAGAATTCATCCAAACCAACGTCAAAATGTTCGAAACTTTGATACGATCCCAGCGGATCAAACCGCGTGTGAATTGGACCCCGTATGCAAAAGTTATGATTATTAGAACGAATTGAAATCGAAATTAAATAAAATAATTGTAAACCATTCACTTCACGACACATCACCGTTCTCTCCAGAACTCTCCAAATCATGTACGCGAAAGCTTTCCCCCAGCCAAACTTTGACCATCGATTATCACCACCTCCGGCCGTCGTTGCCTATGGTGCAGCCACCAGTAGACTCGCCTCGCCTCCCTTCTTCATCACCCTTTGGCCCGATCGACAATAACCCCTCCTACCGCCACGTCCAACCCGAGGTTAAAAACCATAATCACCAAACTTCGATCATCGGAGGGGTTCTATGACCTACGATTACCACCACGTGACTCAACATCACGATCTCTACCCATTCCAGTATACGATTTCGAGAATCATCGCCTGGATCGAATTCGGCCAAATCGCCATCAAGGGTTTCACGATTTGGAACTTTGACTGTGGTTAGCGATCGATTCGAGCCTCAATTGTAGAAATAGACAGCAGACTTAGATTCGCATCGTTGAGATCTTCGATTTATAATTTTTTCGAATTTTTTTGAGGAGTTAAAATTTTTGATTTGGAATTTGATTTGAAATTGAACTGGAATTTGTTTATTCGCCATTGGAATGAGGAGTTGAGAAAAAATGTTCGTATAAAAAAATGAACATAAGAAATTGGCTAGGGTTTATAACGAGGTAATTATAGGTAGGTCAGAAATGGGATGAATGGACAAGATTAATTGAATGATACATGACACGAGAAGCCCTTTTCGACTCCAGAATGAAAATGGGTCAACCCATATATCAAAATAGATGTTTTCAAATATTTTAAACTCAATGGAACATGTTTCAAGTCCTATTCCATCGTATGAAGAAGTTATGCCAAAATCATCTTATTTCAAATTGATTTCAATTGATTTTTATTTAATTAATTTCTACGCGTTTCGAGCTCGTACGATCAAACGGCAAGTCTAATCGTTACGAAACTTGAAATCCTACAACAATTCACTATTACGGATCCGATGAAGCTGGTTATGTCGAAATCCGAGACAGTTGCCAACATGGCTATATTTCAGTTAATTAAATAAATTAACAATTAATTAATAAAATCACATTTTTATTTCCAATTTAATAACTAACAATTCCCATCATTTCCAATTACTGTGTAATTACTATTAGAAATACGGATTACGGATCTTAAGGCTAGGACAAACACTAGAGGGGGTGAATAGTGTTTTAAGAAATTACTAAATCTTTTAAAGCTTTTGCTAATTTAAACACAAATGTATGCAATATTCAGACATAGATATGATCACAGAAACAAACACAGAAGCAGAAATAAAGTAAAAGCAGTAAAGGAAAGAATACATCGGATTTTATACTGGTTCGGAGTTACCCTACATCCAGTCCCGCACACAAGTACGGATTTCCTTTCAAAAGCAATCTTTACAATTACACCCTCGATTTCAAGGCTACGAGGTACACCCTCCAGATTCACAATCCTATGGGTAGAGATACTCGATTTTATGGGTAACAAGTTCACCCAATTGATTTCCTAGGCTACAATCACACCTTTTACACATGATTGATTTCCAATGCTACAATCACACCTTTTACACTTGATTGATTTCCAAGACTACAATCACACCTTTTCTCACTAAATTGATTACAAAGAAGTCTATAACTCCGAATAGCACTGTGCATCTTTGAGATAGTGATAGAGAATCAAACTAGAAATGATCTAGTTAGATTCAATATTGATTTTGGCAGAGTAATGGTAAGAATATGTATAAAGAAATGTGGAAGAAGAAGAGGAGCGAAAACCCAAAAAATATGATTAGAAATTCGTTGAAAACAGCCCCTATTTATAGAAGAATAACAGCCATGTCCATTCGTGAAGGGATACGACGAATGGACACTTCTTTTTGAAATTCAAAATTTTGATATCAACTGTCACTATGTTGCATGGGTAACTTGGGTATGTCGACATCCCAAAGGAAATTTATGTGTTTTGTTTTTCTTTGAAAATAACCTTTATCTTATATTAAAACTATTTTAAAATTTATAAATATAATTAAATATAGTTAAAATATATAAATAAATATAGAGAATAATATTTTGGTATATGTATAAAATTTTACTATAATTTTATATTTAAATCTAAGTATATATATATATTAAAAGTTAAATATATTATTACTAAAGATAATTCAAAAACAAGGATAATTTGATTTTGAAATTAAAGATTATTTTGAGGCTTAAAAGTATTTAAAATCAGGATAGATGTTTTTGATTCTTTTTAGAAGGAAGGTTTTGAAAACAAGATATAATTTTGTAAAAACATTTTGAATAAAAGTTAGGGGATACAAAACAATGTTCCACTAGATTTTTCGTAGGTTCCATCCTACTTAGGGTTCCATCCCTTTAACGGGCTCAAAGTGGATTCCATTCCATGAATAAATTAGATTTTAAGATGCCGGTACTTTTCTAGGAGTTTTAACAAAATTTCTAATTAAATTACTTATTCTTGAAATCTTGAACACTTGATAATCTTGATATTCTTGATACTCATGAGTCTTCAATCTTGATATCTTGAATCTCTATACTGTACAGTCTTCATTCGTGGTACCTACATGGTTAAATCCTGCATATACATATATATCTAAACTATAATGTTAGTATTTATATTTATAACCCTATTCTAAGGTTGTTGTCATCAAAACCATCATCTCAAGGACTAACGATCTCCTCCTTTTTGATGATGACAACCTTCGTTTATAAAATATTACCTCTATCCTAATAACTTCCCCTAAAACTAATAACTCCCCCTTAATCTATGCCTAACTATCCTATTTTATATTTCTTCCCCTTTGTCATCAACAAAAACTAACTCCAAACTATATAATCTCTAAACTATATAACTCCCTCCATTCTTGGACTAAAGTACTTGCATTAATAAACTATAGAATGGAGTATATAATAGATAGATTAAGAGCTAATTATGATAATTAATTAAAGATCATATAAATATCAATGCATATTTATACATGTTTTTCACACCAAATATCAATCCATGCCAAATCAAATCAAATCAAATCAATCAAAGCAAATAATTCAAATCAAACAAAGCAATCAAATCAAACATTACGAGGTACTTCCACCCATCCTTCTTCTCCAAATATAGGGTCTGCTTTAATGGCATATCAATTTTCATTAACAGTAGCAAGATAGACTGGAGGATGTGCTTCGTTATCATCCTTGTGCAGGGAGGAAATCAACCATCGTATTGCATCGAAATGCCTTTCTTGCTCCTTGATCATCTGCATTTGACTCAACTCTAAGTGTTGTTGGTTTCGAAGAATGAACGAAATAATATTCTTGAAAGAATTAAGAGTCACTTCAAGATTTTCGGATAAATTATGAATTGAATTGGCCATATTCGAGTTTGTGAGAAGAATGAGAGACAAAGTGAATAAGAAATAATATTTAGTGATGAATTCTGGAAGAAATAGGTATTTATAGGTGTAGAAATTCATTTGAAATGAACAGACATAAGGTAGTTACTCAAATTTCAAATTTAAACTGAAGTGTCATTTCTGACCAGTACATGTCGACATGGTCACAAGGGGGATGTCGACATGGTGCAGTGAATTTTGATGGCTTATTTTGATTTTGTGAATAATTGTGTGTGTGTGTATATATATATTTATATAATGTACTAACATTTATTCTGGAGATAAGATAAGCTAGATAACAGAAAGAAAATTCAATTTCATTGCATAATAGATCAATACAATGATTTAACAATAAAACTACATGAACATTCAAATCAAAATAAACTAAAACAAATACAACGGGATACGAAAAGGTAGAACTAGTTAGAGGATAACGAAGATGAAGATAATCCAAGCTTCTTGCTGACTTTGGAAACAAACTTGTTCATCTTGGATGAAATTTTGTCCAACTTCTTACTAACGGATCGTTTAAGAATCCGATGATTCTCAACAATGGTCTTTTGGTTTTCGAGAAGGGTTTTGTTGGTTGGACTAGGAGGATAATCAATGCTTTCCAAAGATGTTTCACCTTCTTCTTCTTCTTCAATTTCCATTTCATCCCCTTCTTCTTCTTCCTCTTCCTCCTCTTCCATCTCCTCATGAGCCAAACGCTCTTCCTTTTCGGCAAGAGTCTCATATGGTTGAAAAACAAATGGAATTTTCATAAGAGAAATATTGGAATGATTGAAAACCTTTTTTGAAACAAATTCCTCTGCTTTGAAATCCACTCCAAAATAGTTAAAAACCGAGTGAGATAGATTCCATGATACAAAGTGTTCTCACCCATTTCAAGATTTTTGCGACGAAGTTCTTCCAAAATAACTTGTGCCCAACTGATATCATAATTTCCAAAAATAGCAAAAAGTGCTTTGCAAATTTTTGAAGTAGGATCGTTAAAATTTCCCGATCTTGGGGTCAAAGTATGTTGTAAAAGAAGATTAATAATTCTAGCTTTTGGACGAAAGTTTCGATTTTTGAATTCAAAATTATCATTTCCTTCGAAAATGTGATAAATGTCTCACGTTCATTTTCATCGATTTTAAAACTAGAAAGATCCATTCCCGTACTCTTGCAATTGAGAATGGTACCCAAAAGATCATAATTCAATACAATTCTAGTGCCTTTGGCACTACTTCAAATTTCATCATCATTTTCAATATAAAATCCATGGTTTAAATTTGCATAGAAAATTTTAACAAGATTTGGATAATAAACAAAACCATTTTGAGAAGCATCAACAAGACTAAGAATTTGATTGCAAAAGAGAATCAATTTCATAAGAAGAGAAATCTTGAAATATAGAAAACTTTCCGGGATAGACTTTTGCATAGTTAGCATAATTGATGTATGCTTTTATGGCCTCCAGATCATTGAAGAGTTGCTCTTTTATCTTTCTAGAAATTCTCATGGTGGAGGGGTTGCTTGAAGAAGCCATTATAGTAGAGAGTAGAGAGCTTGAAGTTTTGAAGAGAGAGTTTGAATTTGAAAATGAGAGTGCAAAGATGTGATAAAAATAGTGAATAAATAGATTCTCAAAGGACATGTTCTCTGGTCAAAAGATGCCTTTTCAGAGAATTTAATGAAGTGAAAAGGTAGAGGGAAATTCAACCATTTGAATTCAAATTTTGAATTTCAAATTCCGTACCCATGTCGACATCATGGTGGGGACCATGTCGACATGTATCTTTGAATTTCTATGATTTATTTTTCCTAAGTATTCTAATATATATATATGCACTTATTATTTTTAATGTATATATATGTGGAATAATTCTGAAATTATAGTATATTCTATAAAATATTATAATACTATTAAAAATAAAAATAATAAAATAATAGAAAAAAATAAAAAATTTAAAATTCAAACAACACACCAATTCAAAATCAATCAATCAAGCATCCAAATCTAGGCATGCAATTTCAACCAATTGTATTGTAAATGTGTACCTTTTTCTGAGTCCGTTTCTCTGAATTCATCGAAATTGTGAACTGTTGTGAAACACATATTTGAATTATCTATCTTCTGATCATCATCGCTAGAGGACTAGTCTGAATCATCTAGAGTAGCATCAAATGCATGTTTTCGTTTCTTTACGGAATCATTGTTCATAGGAAGATTTTGCCTATCTGCATGCGAACGGTTTCTTTTGATATGGCCTGGTTCGTCACAGTTGAAACATTTGATATTTTTTGGCACTTCATTCTGATTTCCAGAGCTCTTATAGTTGTTTTTCTTGAGATTGTTCATCTTTCTGTATTTTAGGAATTTTCAAAAATTCTTGGTCATAAAGGCTATCTCTTCATCATTATCGCTGTTTGAGTCTGATCCATCGCTCAATGCATTGAATTCCATTGATTTCTTTTCAGATGCTTTGCTTTCTCTTCTCCCAATCATTTGAACTTCAAACGACATTAGATTTCCAATTAATTCTTCTATCTTTAAGGTACTGATGTCATTTTCCTCTTCAATCGCAAGTGTCTTTTGATCCCATTCTGGAGTAAGAGAATTTAAGATTTTTCTGACTTGATCTTCTTCCGAAAATTCCTTTCCCAAGGATATTAGAGAATGCACATTATCCTGAAATCTACTATATATATCTGAAATAGACTCATTAAAATTCATTTTAAATAAGTGAAACTGATTTGTGAGCATGGAAATTTTGGTCTGTTTAACTTTGCTTGTTCCTTCGTGAGTAACTTGCAAAGTTTTCCAGATTTCATACGCAGACTTACAAACTGACACTCTATTAAATTCATTCCTATCATGTGAACAAAATAGAATATTCATTGCTTTAGAATTATTTTGTGCAGCAGTCTTTTGCTCAGCGGTCCACTGTGCAAAATCAGCTGTGAGTTCAGAATATTCAGCTATGTGATATTCCAAGTGTCTAATTCTATAGATTGTAAATATATTTTCATCCTACATGCCCAAAATGCATAATTACTGCCATTAAAAAGTGGTGGTCTGACAGTAGACTGACCTTCTACAAATGAACTAGTGACATGGATAATAGAACCAGTGTTAACAGTACCAGTGTTGGTAGCCATTTCGAAATTGTTTCAAAATTCAGATTATGAAAACTTTGAAAACCTTACTTTGATACCAAATGTTAGAAATGCAGATTACGGATCTTAAGGTAAGGATAAACACTAGAGGGGGGGTGAATAGTGTTTTAAGAAATTACTAAATCTTTTAAAGTTTTTGTTAATTTAGACACAAATGTATGCAATATTCAGACACAGATATGCTTACAGGAACAAACACAGATGCAGAAATAAAGTAAAAGCAGTAAAGGAAAGAACACACCGGATTTTATACTGGTTCGGAGTTACCCTATATCCAGTCCTGCACACAAGTACGGATTTCCTTTCAAAAGCTATCTTTACAATTACACCATCGATTTCAAGGCTACGAGGTACACCCTCCAGATTCACAATCCTCTGGGTAGAGATTCTTGATTTCACGGGCAACAAGTTCACCCAATTGATTTCCTAGGCTACAATCACACCTTTTACACTTGATTGATTTCCAAGGCTATAATCACACCTTTTACATTCGATTGATTTCCAAGGCTACAATCACACCTTTTGTCACTAAATTGATTACAAAGAAGTCTACAACTCTGAATAGCACTGTGGATCTTTGAGACAGTGATAGAGAATCAAACTAGAAATGATCTAGTTAGATTCAATGTTGATTTCGATAGAGTAATGGTAAGAATATATATAAAGAAACGTGGAAGAAGAAGAGGAGTGAAAACCAGAAAAATATGATTATGAAATTCGTTAAAAACATCCCCTATTTATAAAAGAACAATAGTCATGTCCATTCGTGGAGGGATATGATGAATAGACACTTCTTTTGAAATTCAAATTTTTGAAATCAACTGACACTATGTCGACATGGGTAACTTGGGTATGTCAACATCCCAAAGGAAATTTTGGTGTTTTGTTTTTCTTTGAAAATAACTTTATATATTAAATCTATTTTAAACTTTATAAATATACTTGAATATAGTTAAAATATATAAGTAAATATAGAGAATAATATTTTGGTATATATATATAATTTTACTATAATTTTATATTTAAATCTAAGTGTATATATATATATATATTAAAAGTTAAATATATTATTATTAAAGATAATTCAAAATTAAGGATAATTTGATTTTGAAATTAAAGATTATTTTGAGGCTTAAAAGTATTTAAAATCAGGATAGATGTTTTAGATTCTTTTTAAAAGGAAGGTTTTGAAAACATTTTGAAAATAAGATAT
Source organism: Allium cepa (assembly GCA_030765085.1). Lineage (NCBI taxonomy): Eukaryota > Viridiplantae > Streptophyta > Magnoliopsida > Asparagales > Amaryllidaceae > Allium > Allium cepa. Next base: position 674,254,006 of record CM060929.1, on the reverse strand, counting down.
AATTTTGTAAAAACATTTTGAATAAAAGTTAGCGGACACAAAACATTGTTCCACTAGATTTTCATAGGTTCCATCCTACTTAGGGTTCCATCCCTTTAACGGGCTCGAAGTGGATTCCATTCCACGAATAAATTGGATTTTAAGATGCCGGTGCTTTTCTAGGAGTTTTAACAAAATTCCTAATTAAATTACTTATTCTTGAAATCTTGAACTCTTGATAATCTTGATATTCTTGATACTCATGAGTCTTCAATCTTGATATCTTGAATCTTTATATTGTATAGTCTTCATTCTTGGTACCTGCATGGTTAAATCCTGCATATACATATATATCTAAACTTTAATGTTAGTATTTATATTTTATAATCCTATTCTAAGGTTGTTGTCATCAAAACCATCATCTCAAGGACTAACAATTACAATAGCTTGAAACAAATTTACACATCAATTTAAAGTTAATTATATTATCAATTTCAATGTTTGATTTCAATGCCTATAAATTCAAAGGTTATAAATTCTATTTCCCATAACTCCATTTGATTGACTTAAATCCTGTTATTCAATCAATTGTTACCGTATAAGTATAATTATCATTGGTTTATGTTAATTACATTAATATTTTCCAATTTCATCTTAATTCCAATTAACGTAGTATTTAATTTCATTTTCTTATAATAAATCCATTTATTATAAATTGAATTTCAATTAATTATAATTAATTTCAAATAAACTGATTTGGTTCGATTCCAATCATTTTATTAAGTCTATTATTAATGTATAAACCTAGTTAATATTTGTTTGTCTTTCATTACATTAATATATTCAAATTTCCATCTTTCCTTTGTATCAACTATTATTTTCAATTATACTGAATTTGTCAAAAGTTTTCCTTTATTAGTTCAATGTTTACATTTGTCTTCTTATATAAATTTATATCCAAATATAACAATTACATTATTTCATTTATTGGAATTTCATTCAAGTTATTAACAATTAACTTACATTTATATTGTTACAACTCATTATATTTATTATTTCCATTAACAATTCACAAATTTTAATTTTCTTCAATATTACATTACCAAAATGTTAGAAATTTAACAAATTTTATTATCGAAAATTTACGGGTCGTTACAGAACCGTTATTACAACGGTAAGAGACGAAAAATTCATCATAAGCATAGTGCTGCAAGCGAGTATATCTCTTCAGAATTTTTTAGAGTGGTTCATATATGCATTGTTGAGAATCTGGTGGATCCTTTGATAGAAGCATTGGCTAGAGAGAAAGTCCTTTCTATATCTAAAAGAATGTGACCATTGCCCTTAGAATGAGAAGTCACTCATGGTAGTAACTCAACCTAATTACTGGAGATCCTAAGAACTAGGTTCAATGGGTAATAAAAAGTTATGTAGTGACATTGGTTGAATATGATAGTTTTCATTAGATACAAGTATGTAGTCCTGAAGCGAAAGGAGGATGAGTTTAACTCCTAATGAAATCTTTACTCTATGTGGAGTGGAGTACCTAGCTACAGGAGTACTCTTGACAAATTTACCTATGTGAATGTGGAAAGTGGTCGTCCTATGGAATTTTGGACAAAATTCGTAAAGCGTTTACTAAGCTGGATAAGTGCATGGCTTTTAAAGCATAGACAATAGACTGGACCATAGAAAGGTTGTATGTGGTTTGATGTCGGAGATAGAGGTTAAGACTATGTGTCACTCTAGTATAATCTAGATTTTACTCATTATGTAAATGTTCAAATCAAAAGACGCCTTTGTTTATGAGTGTTTGCACAAAAAATGGACAAACACCTCCAAGTCGTGTGAATTAGTCGATTTTAGGTTGTTTCTAGTGGTTTGGGTGATTTATGCAAATATATACAAAGCAGGGACTAAACTGTAAAAGACACACAGATTTATAGTGGTTCGGCCAGAACGTGCCTACGTCCACTTTATATGTTATTCTCCTTTTTCTTTCGGATTACAGGTACAAAGCTTTGTATACAAGTATATGAAAGTTGTTTGAAAGTTCCTTCCGTGCTTGAGCTCTCAAACTTGTCTGCCATTGTTGTACCCCCGCCCCTCTATTTATAGAGTGAGGTTAGGGGCAGGGGTCTTGGATGTATATAGCTGCTGGTGGTCCTGGGCTGAAGCAATCTGGTCTGGCACATCCGGTTCGGCATGCCTTGGTTCGGCCGTGCATGGAAGTGGATTGGTCCAGTAGAGGTAGGTCCGGTATTGCTTTGGTGGAGTTTGATTCGGCGGTAAGCGAGTGGCTTTCGTTCGGTGGTGCCTCCTTGGGTTTGGCTCGGTGGTGTGTGGGATTGGATCGGTGATGGGTGGTCCGGTGGTGAGTTGGTTCGGTAGGTGTAGGAAGGAGTTGGTTCGGCGGAGTTTGGTTCGGCGGAGGCTTGAAGTCGTGCTGGTTCGGCAGCGAAGTGGTGAGGTCAGATCGGCAGCGAAGTGGTCCGGCAATGGTGGGCTTTTGGACCGGCTATAGGTGGTTCGGTGATGGTGGGCTGTGGTAGTGGTCCGGTGATTGGTTGGTTCGGCAGAATCTCATCCAACACTTGCCCCCCAAAGTAGGGCATGTGTATACACATGGCATGCTTTGTTTAATCTAGGATATCTTCGCTCGGCCCTGCGCGCCGAACCAGCTGGTCCGGCCATTCGTAACTGCATATAAGTAGGGGCCTCAGACCTTCGTTCAACCTCCATCATTTGAGACAGCCGAATCACCTTAGTGCCGAATCATCTTAGTGCCGAATCATCTCAGTGCCGAATCATCTCAGTGTCGAATCACCTTAGTGCCGAATCAGGTGCGTTTCTTTTGCCGAAATGGAATTCATTTGTTTTACCGAACGAATTTAAAACTTTTTAATACCGAATGAACCTGTAAACCTTCAATATCGAATGGACTTGGAATCTTTCAATACCGAATGTATCTTGGGAGTATAAGGCCGAATGAGCCTTGAGGGTTGGAGTGCCGAATGGACTCTCGCATTGCTTTACCGAATGAACTTTTATATTTGAATCCTGAGTGAAATCCTGGACTCATATACGCTTGCTCCCTTCATACACCTGCTTGTTTATATTTCCATACTTCTTGTTCTAACACTATGTCTCTCGCTTTTGCATATGCAGATAAATGTCTCGCAAAGTGGAAACTCGATCAGAAAAGAGAAAATCTACGGACCGAAGTGAGCCTCCCGTTGTGCCCCCTGCCCAGTCAGGACCAGCACGACACGGACCTGCCCCAAGGTCTTTAGTGGACGGATACGGTCCTCAGGAGCTCTTAAACTCTCCTCCTGACTGCTTTCCTAGCTCTCTCAGAGAGGAGCAGCTTGATGTTATATCCCGCTCCTTTGGGATTGATAGAGCGCTTATGCGGTTGCCGGGGGACGGAGTGATGTCGTACAATCCCCCTGAAGGATATTTTGCGTATAGTAGGTACCACTGCATGTGTGGGGCCATTCCTCCCATTAATCCCTGGATAGTCAGCTTCATCACTTATCTGAAGGTGACTCCCTTCCAGCTTCAGCCCAATTCCTACGCCATCTTGGTGTGCTTATACATTATTTTCCAGAGAAGGTACGGGCGCCCCCCTTCCAACCGGGAGATTCAGTATCTATATGACTTGAGGGGTTACAAGAAGGGATCTCCGTACGTTAGCTTGGAAGCGGCTGTTCCCTTCAAACTGGTCCTGGACCTATACTCGAAGCTTAGTATGTTTAAGAAAGAATGGTTTTTCATTAGGGATGACTCCGTTTCCTTCCGCCTTTTCACCTCTGGCTGTAAGTTGAACTTCATTTATAGTTTCCTTATTTCGGCTGCAACGCTTCTTCTTATATGCTTTTATTTCTTTCTAGCGACAGGTGCCTTTGCGGTCGTGGAGAATGATTCCTTGGTTCAGATGGCTGCGGAAATAAGAGCCATTCCGGGACGGGATCGGTCGGCTTCTTACCTGATCAGGACCGCTACTCTCCTGGAGCACAACTTGATCCTCCCACGCCAGTCCATGGTTAAGTGGAGGGATACGGCTGAGGAGAAGGCCGCCAAAGCCAAGGAAGGGGTCATGGTGAAAAGCGGCAAGAGGGAACCTTTCACAAAGCCTCCAGTTGCCGGGGGCAAGAAGCTCAAGAAGTCCGACGGTCCCTCTCCTAGTACTTGCTCACTTGCTCCGGGAGAGGAAGATGTGGAGGAAGATAGAGGTGAAGGTGAAGGAGGAGATGGACAGAGCGGTAGTGGCGTTGGTGCCTTAACCTCCGGGCAAGCGGGAGAGATTCATGAGTGGACGGATGATGCTTTCCGTCAAGCTTTTGGGGAGTCGGAGGAAGGATCGGCTTTGGTTGAGAAGGCTAAGGGGGTTGACAAGACTGGGTCTAGCGCCGATCCATTCTCTGAGAGTTCTTCAGCTAAGGCGACTCCAGCGATTCAAGGTGAACTTTTGACTTCTGCAGACTCCATTTACGATAGGGACTTAGGAATATTTTATGGTTCGCTTCCGTCCTATAATGAGATTCAGGACTTATTGTAGTATCCCACTCCTCCGCATGCTTTGTATAACAGACGTGCGTTCTCATTCTTTTTAACTTAACATATTTCTTGAATTATGGATCATTGTATGTTCGTAACACTTGGTTTTTTATTCCAGGAGCAGGTAAGGCGGCCAAGTCATCAGATATCTGGCACCGCCTCGAACAGTATAAGTTACTCAAAGCTTCTGCCAAACCAAAGCCGCCAACTAGCCGTTTTGGGGATGTAGTTAGATATCACCCCCTTCTTGGAGTCATTGAGGAAGATATGCAAAAGAGGAAGAGGGGCCGATCTTCGTTTGAACCTTCTCCTGGCCCTCAGCCTCCAGTCCAGCCCATCCATGATATTACTGAGGAGGATACTGAGTTTATGCCTTCCCCCCATCCGTCCGAAAATCCAACCGTCACTCCGATAGACCGTCCTGGTTTGGATCGCAACCCATTTGCCGGCCACCCGGATCTGGACCCGAGTTTTCAGGATATCTCTTTTGACGAGATCACGGGTGAGCATCTTCTTCCCCGCAATCCCATGGTACGGGTGCTTGATGAGGCTAAGTCGTTAGACCTTGATTTGCTTACTACTCGGATTGTGACCATGGGGAATGAGGCCAAGGCAAGCATCGATCGGGTGGCTGAGGAAACCAAGAGGCTAATGGAGCATCACGCTCGACTGGCCAGGGCTGGGGAGGAAATCGGAAGTGCTAACATCCGGTTGCGGCTGCAGGTTTCTGATCAGGCCAAACAGCTTGCCGATCAGGCTATCCAGATATCCCAGCATGAGGCGGCCTCCCGACGACTAAAGAAAACCATGGAGGAGGCTAGCAAAGCTGAGTTGCGAAAGATGGAGGCCGCCTGCAAGGAGCGGATTGACATAGCCATTGCTACGGTGGACGAGGTTCGGAGGGCGGATCTCGAGCAAGTAGAGGAGTTATATGGGAGGCTTGAGGCCGCAGAGCTTGCTCAGGCCAGGCTAAAGGAAGAGATGGAGGAAATGAGGAGGTCTCTCCAGGCTGACCGTTTGAGATATCGATCGGAGAGGGATGTTGCCGTCGCTAAGTTGCTGTCCTCCGAGGCCCGGGTGAGGGAGTTTGAGGAGAATGAGGGGATGATGGATGAGATGTTGCAGGATATGTACTTCCGTACCTGGAAGCAGGGTAATCTATCCTGGATGGATGACTATCCCCGGATCATGGCTAGGATATATCTTCGGGCTTTGGAGGAGGCCAAGGCCGATGCGGATAAGGAAGGTGGAGCGGCATTCAGGATGGATATGGTCACCGCCCAGTTCTCAAAGGAGGAGAAGGTAGCGGTGAAGGAGGGGATGCGGCTACTTGCTGCGGAGGAAGCCGGTGTGCAGTTGGGGGATGAGGACCAAGAAGCGGGTGTTGGTGAGTTTTTGCTCTTTAGCTTTTCATAACTTGATCGTTTGCGGTTTATTTGATGGATTCTTTTCCTGAATTAGACAGGTGGGACCTCTGGTCAACATGCTGGGAGTTCCGATTCAGCAACCAAGTAGATTCGGAGAGCTGGTTCTGAGGTGTAGTGGTTAGCACTAATGTAGCTGGTTATTTTATTTGGTCTGCCTGACATTCCTGTATATGCTAGTTCAAAAATATTATGTACTTTCGAGCTGTAATTATGTCATTGAACGACTTTATGTAAGTTTATAACACAAGCTGATTCTGTTATATTTTGAATGCTGTTATTATTTTGATGTGCTGCATAAGAAGTATAACTATGCATATGCTTGTGATTTAGTTGTGTTTGATGCTAAGCTCTTGCTTGAAATATAATCTCATGTTTTGCAATGTTAGTGTGATGTATGAATAAGTTATAGTTACATGTTTATGTACAAGAGAAGAGAGTACCGCCCTTCATGTTTTAGTTGCAGGGGGGTAGCTTTGAGCGTCTTGTGTAACTGGTCATGGATACAGCTGAGTGTCTTGTTATCCAGTTTGCGGGCTCCGATCCTTATGAGCGAATGTATCCTTATGAGCGAATGTCTCCTAGTCGGTGTCCTGTACTTTAGGGATCGTTACACAGGATAGGAGAAAAGTATTTAAATGGAATGGAAATATAGGAAAAGTAAAACTTCCGGTCACGGAAGGCCGTCGATTGTGCTTAAGTTCGTTGAAAACGGGTTTTGTAGTCACTTTCCCTAGCTGTGGGTCTTGGAGACATTTGTCACCCATCTTACGCCTCCGCGGGGAGTTTTCTTTTTTACCACAGCCGCACTTAAGACACATCGGAGCCGAGATCGCGCACAGTAACTACCCGAGCCACTATGGCCCGTAATCGTGGGTATTATTCGATTTACTGTGGCCGGCTAGCGTGGGTGCCGATCGTCAACCGTGAACTACCCCTGGCTGGCCACACCTTATGTTGGGGCTTAAAGTAGGTTCACAGTTGCCGGCGAGTCGAACGCCGTAATGAGCTGCCATCGGCTATAGTCGGCCTTCGTGATGGCTTATAATTGGCTCATTACAGTTGGCTTTAAGGAAAGTCGCGAGCAATGAGTTAACCCGCAGCAGAGGGATGCTGGAGCAAAAGTGTCTCATTGGCGAGTGCATAGAATCTCATAGTACTTGTTAGGCCTTTTCCAGATGAGGCCGTGCCCTGATGTGGCTTGGATGGAGGTGCCATTACACAGAATTTTGTTCAACAGAAAAGGATACATTTAACAAGTAGCCAAGATATAAAGGAACAAGTTAAAAAGAGACAAGATTTTTAAAGTAGTTCGGTACGAAAATGCCTACGTCCACTGATCCTCTTTGTTAATTCACCTCATATGGGCAGTACAAGTTAAGAAAAGTATCGACGGAGGTGTTGGATGTTCCATGCCCTCTAGAACACCTCTCCGTCCACTGTTGACAAAATATAGGCTCCGTTGCGGAGATCTTTATGAATTACGTAGGGTCCGTCCCAGATTGGGTCTAGTGCCCCGGGGCGCGGGAAAATCCGCTTGAGCACAAGATCTCCTTCTTGTAAGCTGCGTTGCTTGACTTTGGAGTTGTATTGTGCTGCAACTTTTTGCTTATGAGCCGCTGCTTTGAGTGCTGCATCGTTTCTTCTCTCCTCAATTAGATCCAAAGACATGAGGAGGAGTTCTTCGTTCTCTTCCGGGTTATAGTGGATCCTATGGTGAGAGGGCACTATAGTTTCAACTGGGAGCATGGCCTCCGATCCGTATGCCAAAGAGAAAGGAGTATGCCCTGTTGAAGTTCTGTAAGATGTGCGATAGGCCCAAAGTGCCGTAGGAAGTTCGTCCACCCAAGCGCCTTTCGACTTTTCAAGTTTCTTCTTGATTAAGGTTTTGAGAATCTTGTTGACAGCTTCGACTTGTCCGTTTGCTTGAGGATAAGCTACAGATGAGAAGCTTTTGTGAATTCCGTGCTCTTGGCACCAATCAACGAATTCTTCGCTGTCAAACTGAAGTCCGTTGTCTGATATGATCTTGAGTGGGATTCCGTACCTGCACAGAATATTTTTGATCAAGAAGTTGATAACTTTTGCCGAGGATATTTTATTTAGAGGTTCCGCCTCCACCCATTTGGTGAAATAGTCAACTGCCACTATAGCATATTTGGCTCAGCCTCGGCCCGTTGGCAGTTCGCCAATTAAGTCAATTCCCCATACTGCAAAGGGCCAAGGGCTCGTCATTTGAGTAATCTCATTTGTGGATAGTCGAGGAATCTTGGAAAATTTCTGACATCTGTCGCATTTCTTGACGAAGTCCAAGGCATCTTTGTTTAAAGTGGGCCAGTAATATCCATATCGGAGTATCTTCTTTGCCAGAGTCTGCCCTCCAGTGTGATCTCTGCAACTTCCTTGATGGATGTTGGATAAGACTTCCCAGGCTTTCCTTCCAGCGATACACCTTAATAAGGGATTAGAGAAGCCGCGCCGATAGAGGATGCCTTCTTGTAATGTATAGCGGGAAGCTTTCCTTAAGATTTTCTTGATTTCGTTACGCCTGTCGGGCAGTGTGCCATCTTGTAAATATTTCCGGATAGGAGTCATCCAAGTTTCTTCATCGATTGCAGCTATCAGATTCACTTGCTCGAAACTTGGTGCCAGCTGTTTTGAGATGGTTAATGCTCCTAAAGTAGTGATGTTCTTCATACTAGCTTGCTTTGCTAGTTCGTCGGCCTCTTGGTTCTCTTCTCGAGGAATGTGTTTGATTAGATAGTGATTCAATTGATTGAGCAGCAGCTTGGTCCTTTTTAGATATGCTGTGAGTCGTTCTCCTCGAGTCTGGAAGTCTCCCAGTATTTGATTTACAATGAGTTGAGAATCGCTATGGAGACATAAAGAGCCGACTCCAATCTCCAAGGCCAGTTCTAATCCAGCTATCACCGCTTCGTATTCCGCGCCATTGTTGGTGGCGGCGAATTCCAACCTTAGGGCGTAGTGCAGCTTCTTTCCCCTGGGGGTGATTATCACAACACCTGCCCCCGAGCCTTGTTCGTTTGACGCTCCATCTACGAAGAGATTCCACTTGATATCTTCTGCTATTTCAGATTGGTCCTTACCTTCGTTAGTAGTGAATTCGGCAATGAAATCAGCTATGGCTTGCCCCTTGATAGCGGTGCGAGGATGGTAAGTGATATCATATTGACTTAGTTCGATGCACCACTTAAGTAATCGCCCAGAAGTGTCGGGGCGATGGAGCACTTGCCTTAGCGGTTGATCGGTTAAAACTCTGATGGAATGAGACTGGAAATAGTGTCGCAGTTTCCGTGACGTGATTAGCAGACAGTATGCTAGCTTCTCAAGTCTAGGGTACCTGGCTTCTGCCTCTGTAAATCTCTTGCTTACAAAGTACACGGGCCACTGTGCGCGGTTGTCTTCTCTCACCAAAGCGGCGCTTAAAGCATGAGACGATACAACAAGGTATAAGTATAGTTCCTCGCCTTCATCTGGAGTTGAGAGTACCGGTGGTCTCTGGAGGTGTCCGATTAAGTTAAGGAAGGCTGTCGAGCATTCGTCAGTCCATTCGAACTTTCCTTTGTCTTTCTTTAGAGCTTCAAAGAAAGGGATGCATTTGTCGGTTGCTTTAGAGATGAACCTACTTAGGGCGGCCACTTTCCCGTTTAGGCTTTGCATCTCTTTTCGAGTGGATGGTATTTTGATATCTTGCAAAGCTCGGACTTGTTCGGGGTTTGCTTCAATCCCTCTGGCATGAACGATGAATCCCAAGAACTTTCCTGACGATACTCCAATGGGGCACTTTAAATGGTTCAGCTTCATTCCATATTGACGAAGTACTTGAAACATCTCGTCCAGGTGGTTTATATGGTCGTTGGCTTTCCTCGATTTTACCAGCATGTCATCCACATAAACTTCCATAGTTCGTCCTATCAGTTCTGCAAACATGTTGTTGACGAGGAGCTGATAAGTAGCTCCGGCGTTTTTAAGTCCAAATGGCATTACCTTGTAGCAGTACAATCCCCGATCAGTGATGAAGCTAGTGTGGTCTTGATCGGGGACGTGCATAGGGATCTAGTTATATCCTGAGTATGCGTCCATAAAGGATAAGAGTTCGTGTCCGGCTGTGCTGTCCACGAGTTGGTCGATTCGGGGGAGTGGGAAGCAGTCCTTTGGGCAGGCGTCATTTAAGTTGGAGAAATCGATATATGTTTGCCACTTCCCATTAGCTTTCTTTACCAGTACCGGGTTGGCGATCCATTCTGGGTAGATGGCTTCTCGTATGAAGTCATTGGCAAGTAAGTTCTTTACTTCTTCCTCGAGGGCTGCTGATCGTTCTGCCCCCATGCTCCTCTTTTTCTACTTCACTGGCACCTTGGTGGGATCGATGTTCAGCATGTGGCATCTACGTCTGGGGAGATTCCTGTCATGTCAGCGTGTGTCCATGCAAATACATCCATGTTGTGGCGAAGAAAATCAATGAGTTGATTTTTTAATTCTTCTTTTAACTGAGACCCGACTCTCAGCAGTCTACTTGGGTCGTGTTTGTCTATAGATACGAATTCCATAGCCTCTGCAGGCTCGGCGGTAGCCTCCTCCTCTTTGTCCCTGGGGTCTAATTCATTGAAAGGATCACTGGTATATCGAAGAGGAGGGGCCTTCTTTAGTTGCTATGCTTCCAAGCTCTTCATGCAGAGAGTAGTCTCTGCATTTTTCCCTTTATCTTTTCTACGGTTATTGCGAAGTTCAGTTACATAGCAGTCTCGAGCAGCGACTTGATCTCCCTCCGTTTCTCCTATTCCGTTATCGGTCAGAAATTTCATCTTCAAGCACCACGGGGCTAGGACAATTTGGAAGTCAGACAAGGCTGGTCTTCCCAAAAAGGCGTTGTAGGCCGAGTGGTTCTCTATTAGCACAAATGTTTGTTTTCGCACATCGGAGCGGGGATGACTTCCTATTTCAACAAAAAGGTCCAGTTGCCCGAGGGGTATCTTCGCATCTCCAGTGAAACCATGTAGTGGCTTGTTGCAGGGGACACATCCTTCATCGATAGTTTCATTTTGTCGAAAGCATGCTTGAATAGGATATTCACCGAGCTTCCAGTGTCTATTAAAATTCGGAAAACTTTGGCGGGTCCGAACCATGCAGAGATGACCATAGGATCCATGTGCGGGTATTGTCTTCCCTCTAGATCACGCCTACTGAATGTGATGTCGTAATTCTCTTTCCGTTTCGGGTGGCGTTCTTCCATAACAGAATTAATGCAGCCTTCAGCGTTCCTCAGTGACTTACCTTATCTTTCCATCTCCGCCCAGCTTCTGTCGGCGATGTGCGGTCCTCCTGATATGGTGTGGACCACTATCTTCTCTTGACTAGAGCCGCTGGTGTTGCGATTTCCCCCACCCGCTTCTGGGGGGGGGGGGGGGTAGTCCAGGATTCTCATTGGCCGGAGTTGAAGTCCTGTTCTGGCCTTTTACATAGCGCTCCAGTCTCCTCCTTCTGATGTGTTCTTCAATCAAGTCCCGGAGATGGTGGCATTCATTGGTATCATGTCCGTGGGATTCGTGGAAGCGGCAGAACTTTCCAGATTTAAGTGCACTATCTGACTCCTTCTTGTGCGGGGGGTGCTTGTACCTAACTTCGTCTTGAGTGGCTAGGAAGATGTTTTCGATCGTTTCATTCAAAGGAGTGTAAGAGTCAAATCTTGGTCATGATCGATATAAGCGCTTTTCTCCCTTTTTGCCCCCAGCATTGTCTCTAGAGTCATTTCTTCGAACATCCTTTGGTGCAGCGGGGAACCTGTCTATAGCCGTCTTAGCCTGTTGCCCTGATTGCCTCTCAGTGGCAGCGTCCTCAAGTCTCATATACTTTCCAGCTTCATGGAAAAAACCAGGTAAGCAAGTGTTGGATGAGATTCTGCCGAACCAACCAATCACCGGACCACTGCCACAGCCCACCATCACCGAACCACCTATAGCCGGTCCAAAAGCCCACCACTGCCGGACCACTTCGCTGCCGATCTGACCTCACCACTTGCTTGCCGAACCAGCACGACTTCAAGCCTCCGCCGAACCAAACTTCGCCGAACCAACCTCCATGCCGAACCAACTCCTTCCTACACCTACCGAACCAACTCACCACCGGACCACCCATCACCGATCCAATCCCACACACCACCGAGCCAAACCCAAGGAGGCACCACCGAACGAAAGCCACTCGCTTACCGCCGAATCAAACTCCACCAAAGCAATACCGGACCTACCTCTACTGGACCAATCCACTTCCATGCACGGCCGAACCAAGGCATGCCGAACCGGATGTGCCAGACCAGATTGCTTCAGCCCAGGACCACCAGCAGCTATATACATCCAAGACCCTTGCCCCTAACCTCACTCTATAAATAGAGGGGCGGGGGTACAACAATGGCAGACAAGTTTGCGAGCTCAAGCACGGAAGGAACTTTCAAACAACTTTCATATACTTGTATACAAAGCTTTGTACCTGTAATCTGAAAGAAAAAGGAGAATAACATATAAAGTGGACGTAGGCACGTTCTGGCCGAACCACTATAAATCTGTGTGTCTTTTACAGTTTAGTCCCTGCTTTATATATATTTGCAGAAATCACCCAAACCATTAGAAACAACCTAAAATCGAATAATTCACACGACCTGGAGGTGTTTGTCCATTTTTTGTGCAAACAATGAGCATTCTTATAAAATCGAAAATTGCTTGAGAAAAATATTTTTAGAAATTCAAGTGAGGGATTGTTGGAATTTGTTTTAAAAGTAAATTATTAAAAAGATTGAAAAGAGTATAGAATTGACCCTCTTAGTGAATAGTCTCACATTGTGGGGAACTATAAAGAGATCCTATTTAAATATAGGATTCTTAAGGGAAAGAACGAGCTCTTTGGACACCCATTTTTTCCTCTTATGTTGAGGAGGGAGACCATGCTGACCATGACATGCATGCACACTGACCGACCAACTCGACGTGACCCAACCCGGGCTGGGTTAGACAAGGCTTGGCTAACATGGTGTATAACTCTTTATTTTTGGCAGTATTATTTTAAACCTATTTTGACTTGGTAATAAGACCCAACAAACTCAGATCCTACATTCTCTAATGACTTAGCCCCATTTTTTCTCCTATATTTTTTCTATATAAACCGAACAGTCTTCTTAGAAAAATTGTCATTTTTCAAAATCAATTTTCCTTCTTCTTCTGCCTAAAACATCTTTAGATCCGGGCAATACTTTTGGATGCTACCGACTCACCAGTCTTTGTGCAAGAGGCTGATGATATTGATATGTAGAATTGTTTTATCTTGGAGGCAGCATTGCACTACTGACTGCCTTGCTGATTTCGACATAGCGGTAAAATTTCTTAAAGAAAGCAACCTAATATGCGACTCAGCCGCAAAGACACTGCAAAATCCAGATCGAGGTATAACACAATAAGCTGAATCAATTACTCTTGAAGCTATTACTGGGAGATCAAAAGTAGGATCTGTAAGACTTATATTTTTTTTAGTCAGTGCTCTTTAATGTTTATTATAACTTGGATGCATAATTTATTGTTTAATCAAATAATAAATGATTATGTTGTTGGAAAGCATATTTTTCTGTATATAACATTGTGTTAATTTTTGTTGGATATTTTCCACAGAAATTAGGAGGTAATTCATGGTTAGACTCAATGATTGCAACCATAATTGGCAATCTCAATGTTACCATAAGCCACATACTTATCAGATACGAGGATCGTATCAGGTTTTCATCAGATGCATACAAATTTTCTTTTGGTATCTATTAGTTATCATTAGCATCCACTTACAATATCTCTATATCATTCTAGTAATCTTGGACACCAATTTTGCCATGGAATCACCTTATTGAAGCTAGCGCAGTCACCACTGATGAGGACGGCAATGAAACCTTTGGCACAAGTGGAGCTCTAGACAAACTACATAAGGTTTGTGTTGCCTTAACTAGCTAAAGCTACAGTTAGTTATTACCATCTGTGTGTATTTCTAATCTTGAGAGATGATACATAGTACAGTAATTATAGGAGGATTCTAAAATACAATATTACTATAAAAAAAACCCGAGTTGAGTGAAAAACGTCATATTTCAATTACCCATGCTACATTCGATGCTCAGTTCAGGACAACTTGTTTTTGGATTTATATAATGTATATTACTGAAAAGGTTAATGTACTTAGCTCTTTTATTAGGCTGGTGACATCATCAAGGGAATGACCATCACCCTAGTAAGTTAGATCAACTTTTCACCTTGTTTGTTTTAGTGTATTTGGATAAGTATTATGTAATCATAGTATTTTTCTCTAGTTGTAATAAATATTTTCAATGCCATTTGTTTATTGATGATCAATGAGTTTGGAGCCATTTATCATACAAAATACGAGTCCATGAATTATAACATTTTCAACTAAAATGTTTAAAATTTATAGATAGTTTTATTTTAGCATATAATCGGTAACTTTTTTCCGTCTGTTTTACGAGCTTACCAAATTGTTGGTCTATTTAATATATTATATTAATAGGAAAACATTCTAGAGGACAAATTTATAGGCTTTTTTAGTACTTAGGACAACCCGCTAATAAATTTGCCTCAAGGACAATAACTTCTGGTTGCCAAAAACCGTCCTTATCCCTTTTGTCTTCACGTGTTATTCTGCAATTACCCAATTGTCCAGTTTTATGCAAATCACCTTCTTGCTCTTTATTTTCATTCCACCTTTTCTTTTCCTGAAGCCAGAAGAACCTATAACCGCACACTTTGCCAACTCCATTCTTCCTCCTCCAACCACGAAGTTATGCACCACCACTTCCATTGAACTGAACAGCCTCCGACGAACCTTTGGACCACCACCAAACACAGTCTCGTAAACTTCCGACGAACCCAAAAATTATCTCAACGTGAGTTGCGATGGTTACAGATCTCAGCTTTGACCACTAGGAGATGAATGGAGACCACCACGATGCTCAACACACTAAGGCAACTTCATCCATACGAAGAACAATCACTAAGGCGACTTCATCCATACGAAGATCAACCACTCCGACGCGTTCAAGCTAAAATGAGCCTTGTCCATGTCCTAACTTTCGATCGCTGCTGCCTTCACCAACAACAATCAAGGGGAAAACGAATATTACAATTAACTTCTTCATCAATTTGGGTTTTAGTTGGTAGAGAAAAATAAAAAACCATGGAAATTCTATCAACTTTTCTGGACTATGAACTAAAAAATGTATTTGTTTGGGGAAGAGAAAGTTGAGTTTGAGAATTTGAAAGTTGTATTCATTTATGTAAGAATCAATTTTTAGGTATCATTTTTGTTTTTTCATAGTATCATTTTTCACAATAATGCCATTTGAAATTTTTTTAACATTTTGTTCGATTGAGTATATAAAAAATGTTGTTACAGAGTAAATTTTATGATATGCACCAAATAATCAATGAGTTGAATCAGTGTTTGTTAATATCAAACATTTAATAAAGTCTATTTAAGTATCAGCTTTATTACTAATTTGAGGATCAATTTTTAGGCATCAGTTTTATTTAATTTAGGTATCATTTTTGAAAGATCTATTTTTTTGTAATTTTTGTTGTATAAAGAAAATTATTGTATTCGGATAAAATGACAGTCTGAAACAAACATTTTTTACTGATGTTTTTTTGCAGTGGTGACAATAGTCTTCTTATTTTTAGGTATCGTTTTTAGGTACTAGTTTTCAGGTAGCAGTTTTAGGTATCAGTTTTAAGTTAACACTAGATTAAATTTGTTTTAGTGTTTTTTATTTACAGGTTTTTTTCCTTTAGCTACGGGTATAGTTTTTCTAGAAAATGTTGATAATTGGAAATGATTTTTGAATCATTTAAAATAAATTCTTCAAGAAGACCGTGTTATTGTTTTTTTTATGTTGGATCGCCATCGAAGTTTGATTTTAGGAGTTCATGAAGCTTTTCCTTCATCCTTTCATGGTTATTGTTATCTTCATATGGAACAAATGCTTCAAGAAAATGTTGAGTATTATTTTATCGTGGATACTTATCATTCTTCTTATGCTAATGCTATTAATCATATTCCTAATTTTGGTAAGCCTATTATTGATGCAAGTGTTGAAGGTAAAGCCACCTAAGGAGAAACGTGGTGCCAGTGGACCTTCTGTAAAACGGAAAGAAGGATTTGCATATTGTGAAAATAATCAAAATAGATGTGGTGTATGGAAGAAATTTCGTCACATTAACCGTAATTATCAAGCTTCTAAGAAGATATAATTTTCTTTTCTTGCTTTATGAATTTGTTGAGATTTATACTTTGTTGTATGATTTTTTTTTGGCAATTTTGTGTAATTGAAGTTGGTTACATAAGTATATTGGTTTAGCATATTTTGAATTTGTCATTGATTTTCTCTTTGTAATCGAACTTGGTTATATAGTATTATTTCTAGTTTCATTTGCAGTATCAAATTTGTAGTATAATTAAAATCAGTTTTATTATTTATTTGTAGGTTATATAGTAACATTTGTAGTTGCATTTTAAGTATTAGTTTTGTAGTATAAGTAGCATCAGTTTTATTACTTGTTTGTTTGTAGGTTATATGGTGATGCTGGTTAGTTTATTCAATATTAGTTATTTAGTATCAGTTTTTGATACTATTAGTATCAGTTTTGGGCATGTCAAAATGTAGTATTAGTTTTTACATGCTACCAGTATCATTTTAGGGTATTAGAAAATATAATATCAGTTTTTGCATGTTTTTAGTATCATTTTCAGGTATAACAGAACATGGTATCAGTTTTTCATTATATAATTATCAGTATCAGTTTCAAGTATGACAAAAAATAGTATCAGACACACTGTAGTATCAGTTTCAGGTATAAATTAATATAAAACACAGTCATAACATAACATCACATGTAAGAAAATTTAAACAAACCTAGTTTATACAACATCATATATAAGATCGTAGTTTTTACAACAAGCTGAAATAATTTCGACAAGTGTTTATATCTACATTAAAACAAAGTTAAATTCAATTGGTTCTGACAAAACGTCTCAAATGTATATTAATCAACTAAACATCATGGTAAGTTTTACAACAAATTCACTTCTGTATATATTTTTCTTCTTCTATTGTTGATATGAACTTGGCTAAATTCTAGCAGTGATCATTGTCCATCAATCTGTCATACACAATTCTTTCTCTTATTTGCAACATTTGTTTAGGTTTTATTTTGATAGATATTTGGCTTCTGTTCAGTGATATGACGAATATCATGACATATATACCGCGATCAACCCTGTTTAAAGAAAAATATATTGGCAGTATCAATTTACATCACTTGTAGTAACAAATATGTGTCACACATATAACATTGTATTTAAGAGATGAAGATGCAAACAGATCATATGCTTTGAAATAAAATAATTAACATTTTAAGTATCAATGTTAGGTATTGTTTTTGCATATATTTTGGTACCAGTTTTGATACAAATTACAGTCAAAATAATTTATGAAATAACTAGGCATCCACTCCAAAAAAACAGCTATTAAGTATTAGTTTTGCATTATTTTTGTATCACTTTTGTGATACATGACAGTCAAATGAATAATTAAAATTATAAAGCATCAAATTTTATCTAGTAGAAATTAGGTATCAGTTTTGCATGTATATATATGTATCGGTTTTTTTTATAAATAACAGTCAAAATAATTTATAAACTAATCAAGCATGAATTCCAATCATACAACCACTAAGTATCAGTTTTACACTATTTTGGTATCACTTTTGTCATATATGACAACCAAATAAATAATTAAATTTACAGAGGATCAACTTATATCAAACAGAAAATAGGTATCATTTTTGCATATACATAGGTATCAGTTTTGTTATAAATACTATTCAAAATAACTTACAAAATAAGTAAGCGTCAACTTCAAACAAATAACTACTAGGTATCAGTCTCTTCCACTAATACTAATACACCAAACCGATAATAAAATTGTTAACTAGAATACAATACGCTGATACTAATACAGTAAATTGAAACAAAATTGATAGCAGAACTACAGTAGTTTTTCTACCGATACCTATAATACATTAAACTGAGACTAATAATGTTTATTATTTTATCAAGTTTGTCTCTTCTTCAGTTGACTTCTGCTTTTTTGTGTGAATCTTTTGAATTGTGGTTTCCTATCTTTCCTTTGTGTTTTTTCCAACATTTTATTTGTTGTTTTCATCATTTTGGTTTATTGGTCATTTTGATCTTTGCCTGTACCTAATTTTCGTGCATTGCCTCAACCATTCAAATCATTTTCCAATTCATATTCCTAAAGCTTTGAATGTCAACACCCACTTCATTTCTAGAATATTCCATCATTTCCAAATTTCATTATGTTCTTTGTCTGTACCTTCATTCGCATCTACTCATGTCCATTGTTTTGCCATGCACCTCAACCTATCTTCATGCCACCTAGAACCACGCCCACGCCCGCCCTGATTTATATTTTAAAAATCTATTGCGATATGAAATGCCTATTTTTAATGTGCAAAAATGTGCATGATTCAGTTAAGGAAAAGATAGCGTTTGTATAGGACTCCAGAAAAAATAGCGTAGCAAAATTCAAGTGCTGGATTAAAAGTAGCAATAGTGGAAAACTACCACTTTGGAAACAGACGGAGAAGCACTATTAAAACTTATTATGACAAAAAATGCTATAGAATAATATATTATAGGGGACATATTGAGCTATAAAAAAATCAAACCGCTATGGAAAATATTTCCTATAATGGTAATATCATTTTATAACAGATCTTAAATGCTATAAATAAAGAATCAACGTTATTGAAGAAATGAAATGGCTTGTCAAAAACGCTATGAAAAAATTTTCATAGTGCAAACAAAATTATATGAAATGTTTTATGAAACAGTGTTTTTTATAATGCTATGAAATGCATATGGGCTATTATAATTATATAGCATCTTCACTAACGCCATGAAAAGCTAATATGGCATTTTTTTATGCATTATTACAAGTAAATCTGGTGTAGTGAATAAATCTTACCAAATTAAATTTGTATATTTTAAATAAAAAAATTAGAGTTTAAAACTTCAACTTTTGAGATTATGTTAGAAATTTTTTTCAAATCGAATTTTATGTTATTAATATTTAGATTTTGCAATATTTTATAACCATATGTGTGTGCGTATGCGTTTCTCTTATATTAAGCAATTAAATTAAGGTAATTAATATATGTATGAATAGTGACTGTATACATGGTAGATATAAATCTCAATATTAACACTTGTATATATTAACCATGTTACTGCTAGTTATTGTATGTCATACTAAACATGTTATTGTTACACATCATCATTTTGTGTGGAGATTGGGTATAATGATAATTAGATGTTTTCAAAAGAGGGAGGTGGAATCAATTATCGATGTCACCTTTTTTTCCTTTCCTCTTTAGATCCTGATGTGACTAAATCCAAATCCAATATATAATGCTATTCACATCTTCTTTTAAAACGTCCAACACTTACCCATACTATATATGCTATATGTATGTCATATTATATATATATATATATATATATATATATATGTGTGTGTGTTCATATCTTTTCACAAATCATACTTAACTAATATAGATTAAATGATTAAGGATGAAACAATCAAAATAAAAATATGATTTTATTAAAGCAACTAGATTAGACCTACCATTAAATATTAGATTTCATAGGCCCACACAGATCCAATTAGGGAATTGTTTTGGAAATTTACCAATTTCACCCGTTGTCAACATGACCTAGTTCCAATAATGGTTTTAAAGCCCAAGTGATCTACGCAGCCCAAATACTCAATATTTAGGGCCAATTAATTAAACTTATATATTCAACAGATATCTTGAAAAGCAATGTTCTTGTAACGACCGGTAAATTCATCACTTTAAAAAAAATTTGAAAATCCAAACAAATAAGACTTTCAAACATAAGTGATGATGTTTTGAATTTTAAATAATAATGGTAATCTTAGTTTGAACAAGTGTTTATAAAAATATATACTATGCTTAAAATATCGATAAGATAACTGTAAATCATTTTATAAGTAAACAGGTCCTTAACCATCCAAACTCGTGCACAGAGCTAGATGCATACCCTCATTTATATATATGAGTATTAATAGGTACTAAAATTATCTATATTATTTTGAAATTTAAATTGCCTTTATAATGCTATTATAGATATCACTATTTTAGAATAATTGATTTTTGGATTTAAATTTAGTTTAAATGATTTGTTAATTATTTTAATTATAAAGTAAGCTCTTTTAATTATTAATATTATTTTTAAAATTTGTTTACAAGTATGTGTGTATTGACTAAAAAGAGAAAATATGACCAAAGAATCAAAATCAAAATTCGTAACAATTTAACATGGACAAGTTCCGCAATGTCGTTGATAATATGTAACATACATATACACATGTACATGTGCATACAAGAAGACATATCCACATGCACATGAATACACATATCCACATATAATTAAGTATATAAATATTACTAAAAAAATAATATAAGATATTTCCTAAATTCCTTAACTCTTAAGCAAACCCAAAGTCAACACTAAACATCAAAGTACAAGCACATGGCCTTGTCCATGATAGAAGTGACTTAGGCCGTGTACTATGAGGAGGAAGTGATGATGAAAATGGTAATGTATGTGTAAATATTTTTCTTCTCTTCTTTGCCTATAAATACCACACACTCTCCACTTCATTTCTACATCTTTTCTTCTTCATTTCCAAGCTCTTTCTCTCCTCTTTCATGGCTTCTCATGTGAGCAAAATAATTCCAAAATATTTCTCAGAGGAAATTTAACTATAATA
Organism: Allium cepa; assembly: GCA_030765085.1. NCBI lineage: Eukaryota > Viridiplantae > Streptophyta > Magnoliopsida > Asparagales > Amaryllidaceae > Allium > Allium cepa. The sequence goes on along the minus strand of CM060929.1, from coordinate 674,233,105 downwards.
CACACACACACATTCAAGCACCTCAAATTATTCTAAAAATCCATGCTTCCACCCTACAATCCATGGCCAGTTCCATACAAGACAATGGTCGAGCCTTTCCCACCTTCCAAATGGCCATGAGCACCCAAACATTCATGGGTTAAGGTGGAGCTATCTAGGAATCTAAGTGACCGTGAGCTAAAAGTTCAAGTTAGCAAAGCTATAGCCAATTTTTAGTTAATCGTTTAAACTCAAGGTAAGAAACTCCTAAACTATAGTTATATATACTATTGGATGATATATATGTTTGAATATGATTGTTAATGATGGTTTCTTAATATGATTGTTGAAAATATATGCAAGTCATGTTAATACACGTCGATAAGCACAAAGGAAATCATTTTCCTTTATTGAATGAAATGGTACATAAGAAATGTTTAAACCTCTTAAAAATGGTTTAACATAATTTAGAAATGTTTTATAAACATTTAAAAGTTTTTGGAAAATTTTAAATGAATATTGAAAATTGAGTCAAAAATAAACGCGTCGTGTAACGGTAGTTCACAATTTCGTACAGTAAAAGTCAAACGAATATATAGAATGGAATATAGCTCAGAATTCTTCGAGATAAGATTTTTGCAAACTATTATACCATAGTTTTCAAACAAAGAATGAAAATTGAGATTTTGGTAAGTAGATTTTTGAAATATGAGTAAAACTAGTTTTTAGGAAAATCGCGGTTTTGCACATCGGAATCCATAAAGGGATTTCTTTAAAAATGATATTTTTAAATTGTTTAAAAATATGAAATAAATTCTACAAATCTTTAAAATGTTTTAAAGTGGTTTGAGTTATAAAAATTACTTTCCAAATGATAGAAAAGTCGTTTTGATCAATATAGCTTAAAAAGCACTTTTCGCAGCACTTTAATTTAACGACTCTTTTTCAAATCTTTTATAAATATTTTCAAATAAATAATTAAGTTTTTAATGATGATTTGGAAGTGTTATGATTTATTTAAAAATGTTTGAATAAATGATTTAAAGAAAAGCTGTCAAAATTCAAGTGATTTAATCTTGGCTTTAAAAACCGACAAGTAGACTGGATTTTTAAATTCATGAGATCCAAGATACTTAAACTAAGGAGATGTTCAGAAGCAACCAGTACCCTAGCTCACTTGGCTTCTCCTGGGCGAGGGATGGATAAGGTCGAAATGTCAAAAACGAGTTAAGTATAAAAGATTAAATTTTCCAAATTTAAACAACTTGGATTTTATGGAGATAATCTTCTTATACTTGGTGCTAAAGCCCAAAGAAGGAACTCGTACTAATCATGGAATTTAAAAGGTTATTTCGCTGTTTTTTCGCCCATAGTACTTGTTGAATACGAGAATTGATGTTGAGTAGAATTAGATGATTTCTATATATTCTGCTCACTTAATATTTACTGGTTTTGGATTAACATCCTAGATAACATGGTTTTAACTCAATCAAAATTTTGAGTTTTGAATTAAGAAATCTTTGTTAAATTTAAATGGAATGATTTGGAACTATTTTCTAAGTGAAAAATGAAATGATTAGAATTAGTCCAAGATTTAAAAAGGTTCAAGTAATCAAAGGATTTGATAAGAGAGGTTTAATGATTCTGTATACACTGAAAAGAAATGTTTTAAAAGATATATATCTCTTGAAGATGTTTTTGATAAAAGGAAAGTAATAAATCAAAAGAATAATTCCCTATTTACTTAACATTTCCTTTATCGATGGTTGGTTCAAAGGAAACTGGGTCGGATTTGGATGATTCCTATTCGAAGAACACCACGAACCAATTTATGTATTCAAAGTGAAGACAAGGAAATGATTTGGAATATGGAATGTAGGGCTACTTGTCACTGACCCTTACGGAAAATTTCCCATATCATATTATGTGGCAGTAGTTATTCATTTAAGATCTTCGATGCAAGAACTTCTCGCCACTAATTCTAAGGGTAATTCCCGACAGGATGCAGTAGGAGAGTGCCTTCGGTTTGTCCTATTCCTAGACAACTTGTGCAGACGAATGTCTGACGTTGCATTTCTAATTATATAAATTGATCTATCATCTGTTTGGTGGTGGTGAAGACAACTTCTTTTAGTATAATACCCTTTCCTGAGACATACGAGCTCAGAAGTTATGCGTTTGTAGAAATCAGTTGTGTGAGCGTGGGATGGCAGTGTGGCATTCCAAGTGGAATGTGCTATGTGAAAGGTAATCGCTACCTCGGGCCTTATCACACGGTAAAGGGTTAAACAGGGTATGCCGTAAGACTATGTGGTTCACAACCATTAGGGTATGGTCATCACCTTTCTAGATTACTCTCTATGTGTCGAGTATGTGGTGTATGCCATGGGATCGCAGATAGGTTGGTAATGATCGAGGTGATGTCATATTTACTTTCTATCCGGGCCATGTACGAGTGCTAAATAAGGATAGATCGGTCTTGCTAGATGCGGAGAATTGTTTGTGTATCCTCAGTACATTCCTTTAGAGATGTACTATATGGAAGGTAGTCCCTAACCTGAAATTTTATGGGAATCCATTCTCCAATAAGTGCTTACAAAGTTGATTGTAAACCTATTATGCCATTAAATTTAATCAGTGTAACAAATTCGGCTAAGATTCATAAGTTTATTTGAAAAGTGATTTCAAAAAATAATGTCATTAAAAATAATGTTTCTAGATTTTGTGTAGCAAATGTTTTGGTTATCATAAGACAAAAATCCGTTCCATGTTTATATGCGGTGTGGTCTTATGAGATACGTTTTGTTTTCAAATATCCATATTTTGAGTTTCTCACACCAGTCCGATGACTGACCCGGAGTTTATTTTTTCTTTTCCTTAAACTCTGGATGCCCTATTTTTCCAGGCATCAAAGTGGTTAGTTGATGGGGAGCATTTTGGAGGATGGAGCATGGAGCAAGCATTTTGGATCCTTTTGTTATTACCACCACTTTGCGCTATGTTTGTACTATGTATAGGTATCTACTAGTGCCTATAGGGATAGGCCGTTATAACTATCCTAGCTGGGTTGGTACTCATTATGACTCTGATATCTCTTTTTGAGAGTGATTGTATGTACAAATGATTAAAAGTTGTTAAATATGATGTGAGATTATATTATTGTCCTATCTTCTATCTTTATTATCTTTTACCCACGATAATCTACCTCTCCGGTACTTAGATTTGCGACATGTGAGAGGATGTATTAGCGTCAATTTCTGGAGATCGAGGAGTTGGGTCGTCTCAGTTCTAGGTTTAGGGACGAACAATTAAGTATTCTCCCCTTCCTCACCACCAGCGCTCTCCCATGTGCGGGGTAAGTCCAAGAGGTTTGCCTGGATGTAAGGCCCAAATTGATTTTATGCCTTAGGCTAAATGTCATATTATGATCTAAAGATTAAATGTAAACATTTTAGATTTAAATGTTAAGTTTAAAATATAAAAGAAAACTTCATAAATGTTATAAAATAAATTATTATTTCTTAGTTTTCTAGAAACTAAATAATTAATTTTGATATTTTAATATATATTTAGTTAATATTACTGATTAGATTATATAAATATCTAATTAAATATAACATACACAAACACACACAGATATGCGCATGCACACACACACACATACACATATATAACTATAATTGTTCTTGTCGTAAATTTATCTTAAATTTTTTTAAGATAAATTAAAATAAAATTCTTGAATTAATTAAAATATTTACCTAAAGTATTTTTTTAAATAAAATAATTTATTAATAAATGGTTTATTAAATAAATAATTTATTAAATAAAAAAATAATTAAAATTTAGTATAGTGTGTGTGTGTTTATTGATATGTCTATATAAACGAAACTATAAATGTCATAGTTGGTTATTTACCTAAGTAATTTAAGATGGATAAAGAAAATTTTTATATAATAAAATAAGTTTTAGTTTAAATAAATATAAAATATAAAATAAATATGATTTAATTGATAATTAAAATTAATTAAATATGATTTAATTAATAAGATACGTATATATATACATATTATAAGTTAATTAAATTACAATAAACATAAATAAATTAAACATATATAACTTTATATGTATGAACAAAATACAAGTGGAATTATAATAAACCCAAACAAGTTTCTGGAATATATATATATGTATGTATGTATATGTACACCTGATTTCATGTGCGTCCGAAACTTGATCACGAGGGTATTTCATAAGAAATATATCATTCCTTAAATCGATATCACCTAGAGTATGTTAAAGGTTATGAATCTTTAAATAATTACCCTCTAGATTTATATTTTGATTGATAACTTGCATATGTACTAGTTGTTGAGAAAACTTAAGCTAGAGCTATTATGTATTGTGCTATTAATATATTGCCCATATAAGGTAAGATGTATGTAAAGACCCAAGATTTAATCACTTCAATCATGGATATTTAAATATATTATTAATAATTATTTAATGGATTTTATAACTCAAATAAACTCTTTTTAAATAATAACTAATGATGGTGAAAAAGTTTTCAAATTTTTTTTACAAAAATAATTAGTTCAAAGAAAAATTAGAAATATGACCGAAAATCGTTTTCCAATTTTTCAACTTTTAGTTGTCAAAAGTTTGTTGTAAAATGTTGTGCGCATTTGTGTAACACATATACACACTTTTGTCAATGAGTTAGGATTTCTAATATTATATGATATGACTTTTATGTATATGTCTAAAAACAAAACATAAATGTAAATAAAAGTGACAAAAGTTGTCATCCCTTTAGAAACATGAAGTACTTAGATAATAAATGCATATTGGCTTGAAAAAATGAAGGGGGGCAAGGGGAAAACGTGAGGAATGCGGGAGGGATCATGCAAGGTGAGGTGGCAAAATTCTAGAGGAGGTTATGTACTCAGGGGCTAGTTTAGTAATTTGATTTATGCATTTGTATTTATACAAATTTTCTAACTCTTGTTACCATTTTTATCATTTCATTTCTACTTTCTAAAACTCCATGAGCTCTCTAATGGCTTCCATGTATTCTAAAGTTTGAAATATTAGCTTTTACCACTTTTAAAACTTATAAAATTTTGTTTTAAGTCTCTTCTTCAACTTCTATATCTCCTTCTTGCCAAATCAAGTCCCCACACACCTCCCCCTCCTCTAGGTTGAGCACTTCCACTCCTAGGCGAATACGTTTCACCTAAAAGTCACCAAAGACTCGACTTTTCCAAGCTAGAAGCAAAAAACTAGATTGTGTTCGAGTTGTAGAAGAAGTTAACTTGATTTAGTCCACTTTCGGTGAGTAAAGATCACTCCTTTATTCAAAGTTACTAACTTTATAAATGATGAATATTTATTACTTAAAAATGGTATTTGTTTGAGTAGTTATGATGTTGAATTGATTATGCATAAGTATGCTTGGAAATGATGTTGATTTGGTTTATATATATATATATATATATATATATATATATATATATATATATATATATATATGCTTGTATGTGGTGTTGTATGAACTTGAAATCGAAAGTTAAGTGAAGTTAATTAATAAGATATGACCTTGCTTATGTATATAATTATGTTATATATGTGTTGGTGTTGCTACTTGTGATGTGCTAAGTTAAGAAATTTAGCACTAGGTTTGTGCTTGAACACGACATTGAAATCCCTTTCTTTTCAAACTTGTGTACTAATGGTTTTGTCGAGAAGGTTTATAAAGTTCTAAATTTTAAGTTTTGTTCTCCAAAAAGGGCTTTATTAAAACTTATTAAGTAAGGCTTAAGTATAAAAGAAATGTTTTTAAAAGATTTTGGAATTTTAAACTAAGTTTAAAATTACAGATCGTATAACGACAGTCGCTATAAGTGTAGTTCGTGGAAACGAACACTTTTCAAATCTAATAATGTTTTCGTTTTGAAATCTTTTGGAAAATGTTTCAAAACTTAAATTAATTTATTAAAAAGGTCATTACTATTTAATTAATTATTTTTTTAATAAATAATTATTTAATTATTATTTATTTATTTAATAAATGATTATTCAAGTAGTTAATTAAGTAATTAGTACTTAATCATTGGTTAATAAAGGTAATTTGTACTTAAGTGTTAATCAAGTAAGTTAGTTTTAATTAGTTAATTAATTAAAGTTAATTATTATTTAATTAATAATTAAAGGTTAATTATTTTTGATTATTTATTAAAGATTGATTATTAATTATTTATTAAAGGGGTTTAATTATTTATTAATTGATTATTTATTAATTAATTTTAATTAAGATTTTAACTAGGACTTAATTAAGATTTAATTATTATTTAATAAATATTTAATTTATTATTTAATTAATAAATAAGGTATTTTAATTTAAAAGTTGTTTTGTTTCAAAAATATTAGTTTTGTTTTAAGACTGTCCTTCTTTTTCAAAAATGTTTTAAATCAAGGAATTTCTTTGTTGATTACCCTTAAGTAACCTCAAACCAATATTAATATGGTGACACATTTAGGGAAAGTAAGTCATCTCATAGTTAGCACTTAAAGCCGATGAGTGGGCTGATCCTCTACTTGTGAGATATTGAATTTATCTTAATAGGCGAGGAGTAGGCTAAGGTCAAAATATAAGAAGCATGACAGATGTGATAGATTTAATTTCCATCTATGTATCACATTTAATTAAGTATATAATTATCCATATGTGAACTCTGTATAATTACCATTAATAGCTGATTGACTACTATTTATAACTTAACCTGTTTAACTCTAGAAGTATATAGGGTATATTCGAGTTCCCCAGTGAGGACTCGAATACTTGTTGCATACTCCCAAAAGAACTAAGATTGAGTTAGCCAGGAATTATCGTTTAGTTTAGAGATACCGATTTCAGATAGTACGATTTGTCTAAAAAAATCCAAAACTAAGTAGTTCGTATTGGATCGTTATGAAGTATGTTATGGAGCTAAACTATTTTTCCTAAGGCCGATTCCAAAATGGAAGATAGTAATTGTTGAATGTTTGTTCGATCTCGAAAAAACTTGTATGGACAAATGTTAGCATTGCATTGGTTTCCTGGATGGAAATGTTAGCATTTCAAGATGGTTTGCTATGAAGGAAGGTAAAAGCGCAACCTCAAGACTCATAACTTGGAGGTAGCTAAAACAGGATAAATACAGCAGGGCTATGTGGATCGCGTCCATTAGGTTATGTTCATCCCTAATCTAGATTCAATATTCATGTATCCAGTAAGGGTGGGTCGATCCTGTATTGGTAGAGGGGCGGATGCGTTTGTAGCGCTCAGGTAATTCTATATAGAGGTATAGATTTCGGAAGGTAGTCCCTTACCTTGCCCCTAGTTGGAATCCATTTTCCACTACGATCCTTAGGGACTTAGTTGTGGCCAATTATGCTGGAACATGAGATGCAAACATTCCAGCTATATTCAATATTTATTTTAAACCATAGACATTATTACAATATCAATCGATTTCTTATAGAAATGTTTTGGTTATCGTAAGGTAAAAACCCGTCCGTGTTTATGTGCGGCGTGTGTGAGAAATGCGGACTACGGATCTTAAGGCTAGAATTAACACTAGAGGGGGTGGGGTGAATAGTGTTTTAAGGAATTACTAATTCTTTTTGGGTTTATATTAATTTGAACACAAATGTATGCAATACTCAGACATAGATATGATTACAGAATCAAACACAGATGCAGAAATAAAGTAAAAGCAATAAAGAAAAGAACACACCGGATTTTATACTGGTTCAGAGTTACCCTACATCCAGTCCCGCACACAAGTATGAATTTCCTTTCAAAATCAATTCTTACAATTACACCCTCGATTTCAAGGTCACGAGGTACACCACTCCAGATTCACGATCCTCTGTGTAGAGATACTTGATTTTACGGGCAACAAGTTCACCCAATTGATTTTCCAGGCTACAATCATACCTTTTCTCACTTGATTGATTTTACAGGCTACAATCACACCTTTTCTCACTCAATTAGTTACAAAAAAGCCTATAACTCTGAAAAGCACCGGGATCTTGTTGAGATAGTGATAGAGAATATAACAAAAAATGATCTAGAAGATTCAATGTTGATTTCGACAGAGTAATGGTAAAAATATATATAAAGAATTGTGGAAGATGAAGAGGAGTGAAATTAGAGAAAATATGTACGTAAATTCGTTTAAAACAGCCCCTATTTATAGTAGAATAAAAACCATGTCCATTTGTGAAAGGATGTGACGAATAGACACTTCCTTTGAAATTCAAGTTTTTGAAATAAACTGCCACCTTGTCGACAAGGGTATCTTGGGGTTGTCGACGGGCCTATGGTATTTTTGGTGATTTTTTTCTTTGAAAATAACTTCTATCTTGTATTAAAACTATTTTAAACTTTATAAATATACTTAACTATAGTTAAAATACATAAATAGGTATAGAGAATAATATTTTGGTATATATAAAATTTTATTATAATTTTATATTTAAATCTAAATATAAATATTAAAAGTTAAATATATTAAAAGATAGTTTAAAACCAAGGATAATTTGATTTTGAAGATAAAGATATTTTGAGGCTAAAAGTATTTTAAAACCAGGATAGATGTTTTTGATCTTTTTAAAAGGAAGATTTTGAAATCATTTTGAAAATAAGATATAATTTTGTAAAACATTTGAATAAAAGTTAGTGGATACAAAACAATGTTCCACTAGATTTTTCATAGGTTCCATCCTACTTAGGGTTCCATCCCTTTAACGGGATCGAAGTGGATTCCATTCCACAAATAACATGGATTTTAAGATGCCAGTGCTTTTCTAGGAGTTTTCACAAAATTCCTAACTAAATTACTTATATCGAAATCTTGAACTCTTGATAATCTTGATACTCGTGAGTCTTCAATCTTGATATCTTCAGTCTTGAATCTCTACACTGTACAATCTTCATTCTTAGTTCCTGCATGGTTAAATCCTGCATATGCATATATATCTAAACTATAATGTTAGTATCAATATTTTATAATCTTATTCTAAGGTTGTTGTCATCAAAAACATCTTCTCAGGGACTAACAATCTCCCCCTTTTTGATGATGAACAACCTTTGTTTATAAAATATTACTTCTATCCTAATAACTCCCCTTAAAACTAATAACTTCCCCTTGATCTATGCCTAACTATTCTATTTTATACTTCTCCCCCTTAGTCATCAACAAAACTAACTCTAAACTATATAACTCCCCCTAAAACTAATACTATATGACATGTAATTATAATGATAGTGTTATCATAAATAATCAACACTTAATTCTAAAACTAAAACTTAGTCCTTAATTACTAACTATCCTAACTAAGAATCCATATATGATAATAATTATTATAGCGATAATGTGAGAATTCAAATATAAGAGCATAAATCATTTTTTAATTATATATTGTTATATTTAGATTTGCGTAGAAAACATAAGTAAGATCATATAACGATAAGAAAGAGAGAAAAGAAACTAATGTGTATTTATACATATTATGTTTTGCACACCAATTATCAATCCACGCCAAACCAAATCAAATCAAATCAATCCAAGCAATCAATTCAAATCAAACAAAGCAATCAAAAAAAATCAAACATTACGAGGAACTTCCATCCATCCTTCTTCTCCAAATATAGGGTCTGCTTTATTGGCATCCCAATTTTCATTTTCATTGGTGAGAGAGACTGGAGGATGTGCTTCATTATCATCTTTGTGCACGGAGGAAATCATCCATCGTATCATACCGAAATGCTTTTCTTGCTCCTTGATCATCTGCATTTGACTCAAATCTAAGTGTCGCTGATTACGGAGAATGAAAGAAAGAATATTTTGAAAGAGTTAAGGGTTTCAAGATTCTCGATCAAACTATGAATTGGATTGGCCATATTTGAGTTTGTGAGAAGAAATATAGATGAAGTAGATAAGAAATGATTTTGAGTGATGAATTCTGGAAGAAATATGTATTTATACGTGTAGAAATTCGTTTGAAATGAATAGACACAAGGTATTTATTCAAATTTAAAATGAAAAGTCATTTCTGACCAGTACTTGTCGACATGGTCTAGGGGGGTTGTCAAAAGGGGACATTTAATTTTGATGACTCATTTTGATTTTGTGAATAATTGTGTGTATATACATATTTATATAATATACTAACATTTATTCTGGAGATAGGATAAGGTAGATAATAGAAAAGTAATTCAATTTCATTTCATAATATAACGATACAATGATTAAACATTAAGAACTACACGAACATTCAAATCAAAACAAACTAAAACCAATACAACATGACATGAAAAGATAGAATTAGTTAGAGGATGACGAAGATGGAGATAATCCAAGCTTCTTGCTGACTTTGGAGAAAAATTGTTCATCTTGGATGACATTTTATCCAATTTCTTACTAATGGATCGTTTAAGGTTGATTCTCAACAACGATCTTTTGGTTTTTGAGTAAGGTTTTGTTGGTTGGATGGCAGGAATGTATAGAGTGTTATCTGCTGTGATATATTGTTGTATATCTGGGATATGTTGATTGTATCTGTCCAGTGTTTGTATATGTGATAACTCTGATGTATTTAAATGTAATTAACTGATACAATTTTATTTATGTAAAGTATTATTTGATATTACATTTTATCCGCTGCGAATGTGAGATTCTGAGTTGGTTTTCTGTTTCTTCTTCTATTTCTTTTCTTCTTTTCTCGACTATCTGGAATTTTCGGGATCAAAAATTCTGGATCGTTAGACAGACTTTTCCGAAACGAAAACTATTGGTTTTCAAATAATAATAGCTTTCATATAAAGAAAGGATTTCCAATTTTTGATGAAAAGATTTCAGATTTGAAATAGAATTTTTTTGGAAGCTATGAATAAATCTTTGTGAAAAATGGTTGAACTTTGTTTTGAAATTGAAGAGGATTTTGAATGGTGTATCTTTTATATAAAAGATTTGAAATGAGAATTGTTTTGAAAGATATGAATGAATCTTTGGAAAGGGTTTTGAAAGCTATAAATTGAGTCTCTGATTTAATGATGGGATGAGTTAATCCAATTTGAAATGGAATTGTTTTAAAGGGCTATAAATGAATCTTTGTGAAAAGATTGGTAAACTTTATGAAGTAAATCTTTTTGTTTAAAAGATTTGGAATGGTAATTTGTTTAAACCATTTGAAAGGAAAGTTTTGGGTAATAAGTTGTGACTTAACTGAAATCCCATATCCATATGTTTTTAAATATTGCGCTCATTATTCGGTTTAGCCAGGAGAGGACCTTGTTTCATATAACCCATTCTGAATAATGATACGACGATATGGATAGCATTTGAAGACTGGTGGTAAAGACCTGGTATTTTCAAGAACGATAGGATAACCTATCGAATGTCTCTGCACTGGGTCGCGCCGGTATAGAGATCTCCATATGTGATGAGGAGTCCGATCGAGATTGTGAATATCCGGATTTGCAAGGGCTTCTTTGCAAGTGCCTTCAGTTCTGTTCGAACCCGAAACAAACTTTTATGGATGTGTGTCCGACATTACACCTTGAGATGTAAAGTAGGTTTCTATCAAATACATTTCTGTTTGGTGGTGGAGAATTTATTCTCTTAGCTTAACACCCTTCTCTGATACGTACGAGCTCAGTGGTTATGTAGTTGATGGTTACTAGTAATACATTCCTAATTTGGTAATGTGGCATACGAACTGCTGATCATTTGTTGATCAAAGCATGACTTTGTGAAAAAATTATAGCTTTGTGGACGTGACTTTGTCGAGCCTCACAACCCGGTAATGGTCGAAATAGGAATCGTGGTAGCAAGGTTATTTGAGGTAGCTCCCCCTTAGGGTATAACCATTTCCTTCTGGATAAAAAGTAGGATCATGGTATGGAGCCCGAATATTTACTTATGTTGATTTTGAAAGTGGTATCATGGTATGGAGCCCAGATACTTTACTGTGTGGTTGTTGGTGTCGAGGCCTCGGATAAAGGTCGGTAACGACTGGGGGATGGCATACTCGTGTCATTAGTTACTTCCTGGCAGGGGTATCTCAGCCTTGTGTAGCAGAGATCCGATTAGGTTCTCAGGGACGTCCCTCCAGAGGCGTTCCATTTTGTATGGGAAGTTCCTTTGCCTGACCATTTGTTTGAAATCCAATCATCCAAAACGCGACTTGTACGGTTTTAGTTGTATAACCTGCCATCTACTTATGGTGGCGCCCCACTGTTTAGATGGTAGCTATAGTAGGCATAGTTCGAAATGTCTATGCTGGCTAAGATTAATATTATACTTTCGAAATGTTTTCTACAATATGCACTAATAATAATATCAAATGATTTTCGTGTATCAAGCATTTTTTACTGTCATAAGGAGAAATCTCCTCCAAGTGTGCGCTTGCATTGTGTGTGTGGTGGGAGTCCTTATGGCAGTTTCATTTTCCAAAAAGCATTGCGGATTTCAAATTTAAAATCTTTTGTTGTTTGTTTTAAAGATGAAACTGTTTTGTTTGCTCGTACCAGTCCCTTGTCTGATCCGGAGTTTATTGTTCCTTTCCTAAACTCTGGGTGCCTACAATTTTCCACACGGGCAGTCTAGAGTTGGGTTTTTAGATAATCAAATAATAGGTGTAGATTCGATAGCCTTCGAAGTCTTTGGTTTGGTAGCTTTCAGTCTTTGGGAATCTTCTTCAGTCTTTGGATGACTGACCTTGCTTAGGTCATCGATGATGGGGGTTCGAGCTAGCTTTGGATTGAAGATGGAGTTTTCGGAGTTTGGCATTGAAGACATTGTCTTTCCGCTGCTGTTTTCTCTGTTATTGTCTTGTATCTATCTTTGATATATTGATAGTCAGTTGCATCAAATATGTTGTATCAAATATTGTTGTATATCAATGATATTATTCATTTTCTTCTGCTGTGTTGTTATACATAATGTGTTATAAGCTCCGGCGAGCCAGATTCGACGTTTGAATCTGCGGCATTCGAGTATAAGCGAAGTACAGATGTCGATTTTCGAAGGTGAGTCAGGGTTGTTATATGTTATCACCAAATATGGACTGCATATATCATGACACTTTTCGGTTTTGTTATGTAAGATTAAACAATATTGCTTTTCTTATACAAACGATGTGAGAATGAGAGTAATTTAACTTTAAATATTTGTTTTATACCTAATGAAGATTTTTGAACCAACGCTATTTTCTGTTATATCCCTGCTTTATCCCCGCTAAAACTCTTTGCACCTCCACCGCCATGGAACCGCTAAGTGCTTTAACTGTACAGATCTAGAGATTAGTTTATGAGGTCATATAAGATATGAATTAATAAGAAACCCCAACCTTAAGTAGTTTAAGATATATGGTTGAATAATTTATGTTATAAACATAAGTTTCATAAACTCAAATTAAATCAGTTTTATGCAAGTATACAAACAATTATAATATTTCTTAATGCCTATTTCATCACACTGAGAAATAAATGTTTTTTCAAGAAATAAAATATTATGTGAGTTGAAAGGCTGCACGTATGATTCGCTCATGAGCGATCATGTATGGACTACTCCAAAGAAGTTAGGGACCGACCAACAGTAGAAAATAGTTGCAATACACGGACTTGAATATGGTTTGAAACTCAAATATGGAAACTGATTACATAAGATGAAATAAAATTATCCAAGCTAAAATAAACACAACTCATTAGAATGCCTAATAAGAATTCTCATACATTTAAGGAGAAACTATAAATTTCTTATTAATGTCGTGGAAAAGAGTTGTTTGTAAAAACAATTTTATTAATTGTCAATAATCCATGAAGAGTATAGACTTCGCCATATGACAAGATACTTTAAATCCAATGGAAGTACTAAGAATATGGACCATGGGAAAAATGTTGATACATGAGTAGAACCTTAGTTGCAGTAGAAAAGTAGAGTTGATGACTGTTGGAACTAGGCTTGCCCGCAGCGGAGTCATATAGTAAATTTCAAAAAAAATAACTTTTTGGATCTTTATTGGACCTAAGTCTAAATTTATTTGGAACTTCTCTAAATTTTCTTTTAAATAAAATCATTATTTAATTTAATTCATAAGTATAGTTATATATATATTATATAACATAAGTATAGTAATATATATATATATATATATATATTATAACATATATGTATATCATATACACATATGTGTCTTTGTGCATATGCGACATAGTAATGTGTACATGACTTGACGTCCTCGTGTATATATGTTGAGATATACATTGCAACAGACATGTTAGCTCCTCGTATATACAAATATGTTGTCTAAATGTATATATGTATATATTATTCATATATATATATATATATAAATGCATACATATTATGAAATAGCATTTAAAATAATGTTTAACAATGCACTTGTGTATGCATACACACACAAAATATAAGTATATTGCAAAATGTTTTCAATATTAAATACCAAATAAATTTATACTAATATATAAAATTATTTTATACATAATTTGAAAGCTACAAATTTTTTTCTAAATTAAAATTATATGCACACACAATATGTAAAAATAAATAAAATTAATATAAATACTTATAAAACATCTTAATATATATTAATATTAATAATTAATATTTATATATATTTCTCTCGACCTAAAAATTACAAAATAATATATACATAAGTATATATATATATATATATTTCGATCTTAAATTGTTAAATAATTTATTTAATTTTTTAAATTTTCCATACCAAAAATAATATGAATTAATTAATTCTTTTTTCAAAAGCAAATGATAATATACTTTGTTTAAAGTTCCGTACTTATATTTTATATTATATATATATATATATATATTATTAATTGCATAATATTAATAAAATTGTGTACAGTTTAAGTAAGTAAAAAAAATCCGAGAGCATTTATATGTTAACAATTTTTTTTGAAATAGAGAACATATATTATATGGTATTGTATTTTGTGTATAACTTTTGAATTAAAATAGAAAATGTTTTTATAAATTTTTTTTTTAAAAATAGTTTTTTATCAGGCCATGAATAATATGATACATTGAATATATATATATATGTGTGTGTGTGTGTGTGTATGTGTGCACACATATCCAACCATCCAAATGTGACAACATATTGATATATGGATTCGTTATAATTTCTAGCTGATATATATATATATATATGATATAATAAATAAATTTAACGTTAGTAAATTACAGATATACCTTTCACCAAATTCTAGCACGTACACATGGAAATGAAGTACCGAACTCCTTGAATCCAATTCCAAGTCCAGAAGTTGGTAGCTCTCAAACGGCCATACCACCGATGATCAAATCAGCTGTTAATTTGATGTATTGAGTTAGGATTTTTTGAGCCTGTGAAGGTGGTATGGCCAGCCTGGAATAGTAGCAAGAAGAGAGGCTAAAAAAGTCTTATGAGAAGTGAATGTTAAAGGGAATAAATAAAGGAAAGGTAAGAGTGAAATAAGGATCAAGGTCCATGTTTTTCTCTAACTAGTTATTTCCTTTTGAATTCAAAATTCCTTCTCCTAAACCATCATATAGCCGGCTTCTATTATTTCCCTATAGCCGTCCAAACCAAGCCCCACTTGGGCCTCAAAGATATTTCAAGCCCGAACAATATTTGTTGCATTTAAATACAACTTAAATCATATCGATATCATATATCAATTAATATACTTATAACTATTATGTATACACTGTTTAATATTATTCAATACACATCAAATAAATTTTTATAATTAATATTTCCTAAATATTAATTAATTTATAACAGTTATAGATTAATTAAATTGGATGGTAATAGGTTTATTCAATGTTTTGGCTGTGTGACTCTTCTGTGTAAATTTGATCAAATATGAATATCGAACAATTCGAATATTCACATTCACACTTCGTTTAGCAGGCGGTGTTACATTATAGTCAAATTAATCGCTTACTTAGCATCAGTAAAATTTAATTCTACGTTAATGAGTGTTACCCAGATTTGACAACTATTTGCACAAATTCTCTTCGTTAAAACTACATCACTTTAGATTTATGGAATTTGATAATGGTCAAAATTCTAATATCGTCAATATCAACTCTATAGTCCAAACACAAAGTCCTTGGTTCAATAATAACAATTATTACTAACCGTACTTCTCTGGCGAAAGACTTCAACTTTGAGTTGACTTCAATTGACCGTGATACAAACGTCATATAACTAAGGATATGAATCCTCTCATGAATAGTGTTTTACTTCCAATGCTTCCACTCGATCCAACTATAGTCGTTAGATGGACGTCATGCCACAATTTAACTATAACCAAAGTGGAGCTTCCACATTGAAGGTCAACGGTATTCTCAATTCAAGAAATTTTGTAATTTTGCACATCGATAATTTCTGTTTGACCTTAAATATATTAACCGACAGAAAACTATCAAGTGAGCCATTCTATAATTATCTAATAACTATCCATATGTAAATCCTTAGTGCCCCTAGCGGTTATGAGTAATACACTGCCCAACATTTGGATAGCATTACGTATTATATTCTCAAATGATGTATCAATATCCAGTCTCAATACATCTTGACTAGGAATATCTAAAGCGGTATGTTTATTTTATTGTGATAAATCACTCATGATTACAACACATTATAACTACTACCATAAAATGTACCATTTGTGAATTTTCTATTAAATATAATTTTAATTAAATTAATTATAACATATTATATTAAGTATATAATAAAAAGAAAACACCTTTTATTTCAAGCAAGATTGGTTATCAAATTAGATACATTATTGCTCTTAGGACATACCCCTAACTCAATCAATCTTCCACTTGCCTTTGGAATCTTAATCTTATCCCTTTGATCAATTTGATGAGAACTGATTGGGTTAAACCCTTTATGAATGGATATGCTATATTGTTTTAATTATGTACTCTATCAACCGATCTCTTCGATGCCAATAAACTTCCTTTATCATGTATAACTATTCGGGGGATGTTTCTCAACTCCAAGTTAGTTCTTTTTATTACATTATTATCAGATAACAATGATGTAGTATTCTTAATACTTGGAATCACCCCTAGTTCAGCTATAAATTTATGCATTTATATTTATATGCATTGCTTTTATTTTGGTGCTATTCAACGCGATGTACTTAATCTTTTCACTGAATTCGCTACAACCTTTTGTTTTAAACATTTCCACCTTAAATCTCCCTAACTAAGGTTTGAACATGAATTTAATATTGACATATCATACCGAATATCACTTATGAAGTTTGAATCCGAGTACTCCTTCATAAGGAGTTCGTCGTTTCTGTAATCAATTCTTCAGTATTTCTTAAATACTCGAGAACACTATAAACTATCACTTAGTGTTCTTAATTTGGATTTGTTATCTGCATCATGTATGAAATACATAAGCAAATTACAATATTGTAGACAATACAACATGTACGATAATTCCTATTGCAAATGCATAAGGAATCTATCTTACATGTTCCATATTAAACATTTTAATAGGATGTCTTTGCATATCACTTTGGGACATTCCCTACATAATTTACACTTATTATAAAAGATGTAATTCACAAATCCAATATCGAGTGTTAAACAACCAATCTGTTACTAATTTTAACATAAGTTATCGTTAACAATCAGTAATTTGTTGATTGTTTATAATTTTAGAGATATATATGTACATTTTAATGTTATTTCTTATGGATACACGGTTCCTCAGCATTATGGTTAAAAATCAAACTATTCAATATTTTTATTAGAATACTTATCCAATTCTAATGCTTATAGAATGATACTTTCGTATCATTTCTTGGATCATATCCGAAAAACCTACAAACTCAATATCGCTTCTACTGACTTCGAGACACTTTGGTTATTATGTGCAAATGGTTTATTCTTAATCATTATTTAGAATTTTCTATTTCAACACATATGTACCAAAACATAAAGTCATACCAAAAGATAATTTTGTAAGTATAATTCAAATAAATTTGAGTACCTCAAACTATGAATCTATTACATTAATTTCAACAACTAAAATTTACACTGTTATTTTTATCAATATGGCTCATAATATTCCAACTACTTTAATCTTTCTCTTGAAGATACATTTATGACTGCCGATGGATCATATTCCTTCTGGTGCAAATATCGAAATCATATTTTGATAATGCAATTCGAATCCATTTTGAATTTGCGCATCATACCATATCGTAGAGATAATACTCTTGATGATTTAACTAACTGCTGAGGATTATCTATTCTCGACATTGATAAGAACTCATAATTTCTTTTCATTGTGAAAGAATATTTATTAGAGAATCTAATGCATTATGTTTTTTTAGGTTTAATTAATTTCATTTTATTTAACGTAATTAGTTTCATCTTTAAATTGTATACAAATCCATTTTTCTACCAATAATTTATAAAAGAAATCCCTTCGCTACAAATTTGGTATTTCTTGAAATAATAATTGTTTTTTAGTGCAACGAAAATCATTCCTAAAATTCTTTTAGAGTGATTCATTGAAGATCCCTCATGTATAATTATTACGTGTAGTCACTTGACTCGCACAACTTACCAACTCCTTGGCCTATGATATGTTTGGGTTTCTTATAAACCTTTATCTTGTATGATTTTGTAAACTATTTGTAATGACCTGAAATTTCACTACTTTGATTTGCGAATATTTAATTAATTTTAAATATTCAATATATAGATATAATGAAAATAAACTCTTTTAAATAATAAATAATGATGGTAAAATCATTTTCAAAATTTGTTTGCAAAAATAATTAGTTCGAAGAAAGAATGAAACGTGATCCAAACTCGTTTTTGAATTTTCGACTTTTCGTCAACTAAAACTTATAGAAAATGCTGTGAACCCTGTAGTATAAATATACAAATTCAATTTGAAAAATAAGTTAGGATATGTATGTATTCGTGTATGCATGCATTATATAAGCATATGTATGTATGTGTGTATATATATACACACACACTTAAGATAATATGATATAAAAATTTAGCAAAAGTAAGTGTCACATCATAGCAGACATGTTTAAACATGTTTTCTTTGGCATGATGTGGGGGACAAGGTGAAGGGCTGAAATGGCATATGTAGTGGAGGATTTTGAGGCGGCAAAACATTGTGGAGGGTAGAAGTACAAGGGTACATAGGTAATTCTCTTTTTTCTCTTGTTTATAATTAGCCTTCCATTTCTTCATTTTTCCTCCTTTTCCTCCTATATATCTTCCTCTTCTCCAATCCAAATGGAGAAATTATTTTTTCAAACCATGTAAAATTCCAATCGCTGCAATTTTTATTTGTATCACTTCTTTAAATTTTGAGCCTAGCTATGTCAAAAATGCATTTCTTTTAGCCTTATTTTTGAACCCATATTTTAATGCCTAAAAATACCACTCCTTCTATTGACCATATCTCCCTCAAAAAAAACCCAAATTAAGCGATTCTTTTATTGAAATGATAGATAAAAGAATTTCCAAGAACTTTTCTGTTGAGCACTTTTCAAAATTTCAGGAGTAACATGGACAAACATCGAGGGGAAGATGACCTTTTTCGAGTGATTTTTGTATGGTTTTCCAAGCTTTACCAGTTCTAGAGCATTTCAAGTTTTGAAATATTTTTGGTGAGTAAACTTTTGGTTACGTGTGCTTGCTAATGATGTTGAATGTTGGGTTTAAATCATGCTGTGATGTTGCTTATGTATGTGAATTCTTGTATGTAGTTAGATTAGACTTGGATTTGGAATCTAATTTTTTGAGTGATGGTAACATTTAATTCTTGCTTGTGATTATGATTGTGATTTGGTTATGGATGTTATAGACATGGTTTTGTGTAGTTTGCTAAGTAAGTTAACACTTTTGTCTGGTTTATTGACGAAGAATTCTTATATGAAAATACAAGCTTTGGTATCGAAATCAAAATCAGTTTAAAAGTTAGCAAATTTGTTTTTAGTTTCAAATACATGGGTTTTCAAAAAGTTTGTAACTTTCCAAGTGGATGGGTTCAAAAAAGAAAGCAAGAGAATTTTTTTAAGAAAACGGCATGGATGAAGTTTCGACGAAAATTCGATTTTTGAAAAGTTTGAGTTTTCCTACTTTAAAATTTTTGTGAATGTTTTACAAACTTAAAAAAAAATGTGTTTTAGAAAGTTAATTAAGTTTTTAATTATTAATTATTAATTAATTAATTTTAGTAGTTAATAATTAGTTAAAATATTAAACACGGATTGTTAAGTTTAATTAAATAAGGATTAGTTACTGATTAATTATCTTTTAAAGTTAAGATTAATTTAATCAATTATTAATTAATTTAATTAATTATGAGTTAAGTATATAATTTATTTTAATTAATTATTAATTTAATAAAGGGTTTATTTATTAGTTAATTACTAATCAAGTTAAATTTAAGTTAAGGATTTGATTGAAATTTAATTATGATTTAATTACTTGTAATAAAGGTTTAGTTTATTATTTAAGTTTTAATTAAAGATTATTTGATTTATTAATTGAGATTAATGAATATTTAGTTATCTATGAAGGCTTAAATTGAATAGCTAATAAGGAATTAATTAAGGTTTAATTATTTATTAGTTACAATTTAATTATTTATTAAAGGTTTAATTATTTCTTTATTTATAATTAAATTAAGCATTAATTAAGACTGATTATGATTTAAATAAGGGTCTAACTTGTAAATAATTATTTTAAAAAGGATTTTTAAGTTTTAAACTCTTTATCCAAGAATCAAATTATTTTAAAGGTACTTCTTTTTCAAAGATGGTTGTAAACTCAAGGAATTCAAATGTTGGTACTATTAAGTAGACATATGTCTGTGAATGAGTTATGATGTGATCGTTTGTATTTGTGCGGACAACTATTAGCAGAATAAAACCCCGTTCTGTTGTAAATTGATTGTTTGATTGTATGGATATTTGGTAGCAGAAAAAATTCATGTTCTACCATAAATTGGTTGTTTGATTGTTTGGACATGCGTTAAGTAGAATATATCTCCGTTATTCTATAAATTGATTGAATTGTTTGGACACCTATTTAGCAGGACAAATCACCATCCCGCTATTATTGTTATTTGAACATGTTTATGTTGGTTAGTTTATATTGACATGTTATTTCTTGAATTGGATATGAAGTATATTACATATATGTTGACTTATGTAAATAAATTGTTGAATGACTAGAAAGTAACATTGAAATTAAATGGTAACTTTAATGGGTACCATTGGGATTGATAAGCCACCTTTGAATTTATAAAGTACAATTTTGAATCAACTTTAATCCTTTAATAAATTTTGGGGTTTAAAGTTTATAAATTACAACAAAAATGGACTTTTGCAGCGTTTTAGAATTGTTGTCATTATATTCCACAGCTTTTCGAAGAACGTTGTATTATATCCTATTACAAAAGAGCACTAATATACCGCAGCGTTTTTTGAAAAGTTGCTAAAAACAAAGATATCGCAGCGTTTCTGAAAGGTTGCTAAAAAATGAATTATGAAGCTTTTAAAAAACGCTGCGAAAAGTTGTTAGTGCAGCATTTTCTAAATAGTGCGAATTAATTTAGCAGCATTTTGAAGAACGTAGTCAAAAAACATGCTTCAACATTTCGTTAATATAACATCATTTATAAAATATACAGTAATATATAATGTAGTGTTTCTTCTGTTTTGTAGAATTTTTCTTTATTATTTTGCAGCAGTTTGAAAACGCTACGGTATATCAAAAATTTTCTTTATTTTTTTCATTTACTGCGGTAGTTTTAATTCAGCTGTCGCTAATGAATTTAATAACGAACTGCTCAATTTATGACACAATAAGGATATACTGTGAAATAATAAACAACTATAAAGATTAAACATAACCAAAGATTCATCAATTTCATTAACTATATAATTTAATCATATACAAAATTATAAAAACTGTGTTTTAACTCAAATTTTAGCGACATAAAATCTTACAAAAAAAAGTTTGTCAAAAGAGCATAATATAAATCAAGGAAAGTCCAAGCTCTTTTCCTTCAAAAGTCCAATATTCCTACAAGAAAAAAAAAGTTAGAGATAAACGGTGGAAGAATGTCATATGGTGTTTGGAAATAGTCATTCAATACACATAACAAGAATGGTTATTCAAATAATAACGACCTGCATACTCATACTATTTAACAGAGTTCATCAAAGTTTAACACATGCAATTAATCTAAAAGTATAATCCAAAATTTGCCAAATATAATCCAACAACCAATTTGTAACAACCCGCACCTCACTTAACGCATATATTGTCCCCAACTTAGTCACCTCTGCTTCATGGACCAAGCCAAGGTGTGAGGTTTATTCCTCAAAAAGCATCGATGTTGTTATGAGGTGAAGGCTTTGGTATATAAACAGCCACTTCATAGTGTTTTTCCGCGATATGGGACCATTATTTCCATTTTTAAGGGGTGTTACGATCTGCCCCTCATTAGAGCCCAACGCCCTCGTTGGCTCATGAACACAACATCACCTAGGCGTCGTGGCTGTAACACATACGGACCACATATCCGGCTGGGTATGGCTCTAATAGCATTGTAACAACTCGCACCTCATTTAACGCAGATATTATCCCCAACTTAGTCACCTCCGCCTCATGGGCCAAGCCAAGGTGTGGGGTTTTTGTTCCTCAAAAGGCCTCGATGTTGTTATAAGGTGAAGGCTTTGATATATAAGCACCCATTTTATAGTGTTTTTCCACGATGTGGGACTATTATTTCCATTTTGAAGGGGCATTACACAATTCATAAACCCCATGCAACACAAGGGCTGTCCACTTGTATACACATATAAAGCCTTTGATCTCATTAACCGATACAGATAAAAGAAGCAACAATGTATGACAAATCAACACAAATGTATAGCAGTTTTAGATCTATATATTAAAATAAATATACTGTACCATGTCAATTTGACAATCCATGATAGTTTTCACTAAAAAAAGAAACAACACAAAGAAACAAAAGTTAAATGTGCATTTCATTCTGTTACATTTTCTCTATTCATTTGGTCTCAGTTCTTGTGCATTTCATTTGTTTTCTGTTTTCACTTATTTTATGTACTATTGCATCTAATTTTCATTCACTGCTTCCATTCTCTACCACGCTTCTTGTTTCTGTTTTCATTTACTGTTACAGGTGCATATCATTTTAGTTTGCATTACAGTTTCATTTCATTCACAAAAAGGTTCCAAATCTCCAAAAAAATGTGCATTTCTTTATTTGCATTTCTTTTGTGTTCACATTTACATTTTTATGTTCTGTTACACAAGTTGTTAGAGTATTTCTTTCCTGTCTAATGATCCTAATGTTGTTAAAATTTTGGTTTCTCCTATATTAATTTTCATGTAAAATATGTTGTCGATGTATTGCTTATAGATGGTTAATGTCCTTTAACATTTATTCACTTTATGAATTATTGTATTGCACTAGGATCTCCAAACTTTCCAGTTCGGAATTATGTTTTTAGTAGAATTTTTTGTTTGTGCAATAGCTGTAATTGCCACATATTCATTCAATGACTAACATAATCAATTAGTCATTGAATAGTTAAGGGTTACTTAGTTGAGTTCTATCTAGGATCACTACATTAACTCACATTATTTGAGGATTTGATGCACTCAAAATGTGCAGAGAATGAGTTTTCTTTGAAATAGTGAAAATAAGTTTTGTTTAAGTTGAGCTGCGCGATTAAGTAACGGATACCGCATCTTGTTTTACATGATTAAAGTGCTAGGATTTTACTAACTACACATAGGCCAGGTCCTTTTATATTTATTTTTATTACAAATTAAAATAGTAGGTGGTTTATTGGTATAGGTATTGGCATTTATGTTCAGTTTTTGCCATGAGTTGTAATTATATGTATCTTAACCTTGTTTAAAAAACTTAAATTCACTTTTAATAGCCTACACACATTCAGGACTGTTGCTACCTATACGTATTATTTTCCACTTGCCTTGGTATCAACCAATGCTTCATATGGTCTTAAAAAAATATGATTTAGGTTTTAATGTAATATTTTTAAGCTCATATTTTGAATCGGTAAAATCAGTCCGTTAGGCTGGTATAATGCTACTTTACCCAAATTCCGACATATTGATTTAATTTTTTTAAGAACCACTAGTTCATCTTATATGTGGTATGACATTCTAGACTTAGGATCTAAAGGTGATGTGCTTTAATCATAAGACATCAAAATGAAATGAGTTACAATAAAATATAACTATGAACCCCGATGTTGTGTGCATTTTTCACCATGCATAACGTTTCTAGTGCTGATAATTATTTCGATCGAGGTGTCTTTATTGTGTTCGTCATTTGTATTTCCCTCGCCAAATCCCTCATCAACCTGAACCTCAATGAACATTGCATTGCCTTGCTCATACTGTGCATTGCACATTTCAACCATTACAAACATTGTAGTTCACCATTTCAATTCACCGTTCACCATTAAATCTGATACTTTATACGTATTCAACATAGAATGATCATACCTTTTTATCATAATTATTTGAAATTCATCTCCTTTTATGCCTTTGTAATTGGCCTGCTTGTGCATGGATGTAGGAAATAGAAGGATCCTATAAAACCAAAGAAGCCTATGTCAGCATTTTTGTTGTTTGTGAATAAGCGTGGGCAAGAATTACTTAAAGAAAAAAAGAGTGTCGTTGAGGTAAAATGTAGTTTTGATTATTAAAAAAAGTTGATACAATTATTTGGTGTTGGAGTTCCAATTTTATTTGTTTGAATGTGGACAGATATATAAGATAGCTGGTGAAGAGTGGAAGAACATGACTGATGAAGAGAAAGCTCCTTATGAACAGGTTTCTTACTTAGATCACTTTCTAAATTTGTATATAAACAATGTTTGAATGGAGTATCCTTTACGGAATATCATCATATGCTGATGGCATTTCAGAATGCAAAGCTGCTGCCGGAAGAATACAACAACAAAATAGAGGTCTACAAGCAAAATAAACTTCAAGTAATAACCATATGCTTAAAATGTTTTGTGTATAAATAGTAGTCTTCTGGTTTGCAAAATTGAGTTAATTTTTGTTCCAAAAACAACAGGAAGCTACCACTCAAGAGAAGGAAGATATGGAACATGGAAAATATTTGAAACAGGAAGCTCTTCAGTTACTTAAAAAGAAGAGAAAGCTGAGGACATCATCAAGGTACTTTCAAAATAAACCACATTTACTACCCAATTTTCATTTGATGTAAGCAATTTAATAATAAATATTCTGATATAGAAAACGGAGGATAACCAGAAGAAACATAAGGAAGAGAAGAAATTAGACCCAAACAAGCCTAAGCTATATTACGTCTACCACCGTGATTAAAAATGTCATACCAATTCATTGTTTCAAAAAAGTATATAGGAAAGGACAGATATTATCTTATTTTTCTTTCTATTATGTTCGTTTTAATGTTTTATTCCTAAAAATTACTTATGTTATTTTGAAATTTATTTGAACTGATATTATTTTACCATCGTCTCTAACTATTGTCATTTCCAAGCTTCTACAGAAGCGCTGCATCAGCCATGAATGAAAATGAAACAAGGGTTTTTCTTTTATCTATCAATGCTTACAAACTTACATGCTAAATCAAACCCAACACCAACAGTAAGGTTTTAGATGAATAGTTTGAAAACTAACTTTCATTCTCAAGCCAAATCCCTATTCTAGATGAGAATAAAAGTCTAATATGGCAAGCAGTTGTATATGATGGCATCCTAATAAATGCGATAGGAGGCACCAGCACTTAATCACTCATGGCTGCAAGTTCAGTTGATAATCACATACATTCTCAGAATGTAGAGGCTATAGAAGAATTAACATTGGCTCACAAATTAATGCAATAATAATAAATGTAAACCAATATATTAATTACCAATAAAATGGCAGCATTTTTGTGACAACTCGAGATTTTGGACATTTAAAATTGGAATATTTAATTGATTTTAAAATTTGAAAGTTAGTTTCTAACTTGAATTTCAAATACCACTATTTATTGAGTGATTTAATTGTTTAATTAAATAATTGAAAATTGGGTAAATGGTTGAATCTGAAATTTTAAGCTTGTTAAAAATAATTTAAAGCCTTGTAAAATTTATATCGATAGTACTGAAGATAGCAAAGTGTTAAACTTAAATTTGGAAGTGTTTTGTTAAGTTTTGAAATTTTATCGTTTAAATCGATGTTTAAAAATAGCATTCCGAGGCACAGTCTCGAAATTCGACGAAACCTGTTCCATTGGATACGTAATGGTGTATTATTATCGAATTTCAATTTTTGTAGTGTTTGGAATTATCGTTTGGCTGTACGACAGATAAACGCGCTGAAATCTATATCGAAAATTTAATACAACTAGGTCCAAAAAGCTGTTTTCTCCATACGATCGAATTAGGACTCGAAACTCTTTCCATTACCTTCGGAATAAAGGTATAACATTATAAATGTCTGACGGCACGCCTCGATAGGATGCAAAGATTTTAAGCTACAAGTTCAGGACGATTTAAATTTGAATTTAAATATAATATTTTTGCATTTAATACTATAGCAAGCCTTTGAAGACACGTATCTTTTTTTTACACGTCTCCTACTTTCCCTAACACGTGCAGTTTCTTGTCTTTTTTTATATAACAATATGATACTTGTATAGCCGAGAATTCTTTTTCTAGAAAACAAATCAAATCGAGATCCACGGAAAAAAGGGGGAAATCGCGAGCCTATTTCCTTTCATGGCCTCTCACTTAAGATCATTCGATATCTTCCCAGTTGAACGTGATGACCTTTCCGTGTTCGAGCTCAAGCTCGAGGGGTTTAGGCAAGTGCCTCGTTGCGAGGTGGATGTTCGAGTGGGCTGGGCCGCGACTATTAGGGTGGCGCCTCGATTCGTGAGGGAAAGCTTGTATGGAAAGCGCGAGCATTAGGGGGCAACGTGTTCTAGAGGCTCGCGATCGAGTGGAGAAGCTTACGTGAGGTGGTCTAGTCGAAGTTTAGCGGCGGCACGAGGAGGGCTTGAAGCTTGAGCTCGAGTAGTTAAGACAGTGAGATATTCTTGATCCTTTTCAATTAAACTAAATTTGTAAATATTGAATCTATAATTTAGTTTATATTAATAACATATATCTTTTCATAAGATGTTGATTTCTGTTTTATATGTACAGATTGGGAAAGATTTTGTAACAGTTCGGATTTTCGATCTCCGGAAATCCGACATCGACACTCACTTTATCGACTGCCGAGAAATCGAAGGCCGGAAACACGGAATGTTATGGGTTTTAAGAAAAAGAATTTAAGAAAAGAGAAGAGAAAAAGATAAGAAGGTAGAAGATAGAGAGAAAAGAGATAACAGAAGATAGAAAATTTTAAAATAGAAGGAAAAGAGAATAGAGAAAGATAGGGAAAAGGAAAATAGAGAAAAGAACATAGAACAGAACAGGAGACAAAAGAACAACAACAGAATCTCACAATTCGCAGCGGAACAACATATAATAATAAATGAATAATCTTTAACAAAGAACCATATCAGTTATTACATTACATTTCATTTCATTACATCATATCATCACATCAGAGTGTACAACAACATACAACAACAAACAGTGCAGCGGAAAAAGAAATACTATATACTAGTAATATGCCATGCCATCCAGCTTGCCTCTAGCAACTCCAGAATATCCAGAATATCCTGATAAACCTAACTCTTAACTGCCCGTGTGGAAATTGGTGGGCACCCAGAGTTTAGGAAGGAAAACAATAAACTCCAAGTCAGTCATGTGACTGGTGTGAGAACTCAAAACAGTTTATTTATCTTTAAAAATCAAAATAGAGGAATATTTTTAATCAATTCGCAATGCTTTTAAAAAATGAGACTACCATAAGGCCTCCCGCACACACACACATGCAAACGCAGAATCGGAGGAGATTTCTCCTTATGATAGTCAAAGATGCTTGATACGCATTTAAAATAACATTTGATATTATTACTAGTGCATAGTGTAGAGAAAAATTCATTTCGAAAGTAGAATATAAATCTTAGCCAACATAGACATTTCGAACTATGCCTACTATAGCTACTATCCAAACAGTGGTGACCACCATAAGTGAATAGCAGGTTCTACAACTAATACCGTAAAAGTTTCGTATTGGGAATTGGATTTCCAACAAATGGTCAGGCTAAGGAACTTCCTACTGCCACATGGAAACGCCTCTGGCTGGACGTCCCCGAGAACTTAACCAGCTCTCTGCCAACACAAGGCCGGGTTACCTTTATCACTAGGTAACTACTACACGAATATGGCATCCCCCGGTCCCATCGGACCTTTAACCGAGCGCTCGTCACCAACAACACCACACAGAAATAGATATAGTGTATCAACATGAGTAAGTATCTGGGCTCCATACCATGATACCACCCTTTCCAGAAGGAAATGCACATACCCTAAAGGGAGCTACCCCTCATAACCTTGCCGCATCTTTCCTGTTTTGACCATTAACGGGATGTGAGGCTCGACGAAGTCACGTCCACAAAAACATACTTTATACAAAAGCCATGCTTTGGGTCAACAAATGATCAACACAATGATCACTAAGATAGACGATCAAATAAATGATCCTATCACAATAATCAACACAATGATCATTTCAGCATCACTCAGCATGTCACATTACCAAATTGGGAATATATCGCTGATAACTTCAACTATATAACCTTTGAGCTCGTACGTCTCAAAGAAGGGTGTTAAGCAAAGAATAAATTCTCCGCCACCAACAGAAATATATTTGAAAGAAATCGGCTTTATATCTCAAATTGTAATGTCAGACATACAATCCATACAAGTCTGTTCCGGGATCGAACAAAACCGAAGGCACTTACAAAGAAGTCCTTGCAATCCGGATATTCACAATCCTGATCGGATTTCCCATCACTTAGGGAGTCTCTATACCGTTGCAACTCAGTGCAGAGACAATCGACAGGTCATCCTATCGCTTTCGCAAATATCCGGTCTTCAACACCGATCTTCAATGCTATTCACAACGACGTATCACATATTCGGAATGGGTTATACGACCCCATGGTCCTTTCCCGGTTAACCCGAATAGTGAGCGCTTATTCAAAAGTAAGTGTGCATTCAAATTCAATCAATTCACATCAAATACCCATTTAAAGGGAAATACTGATAGTCGGTTATTGAACTATCACTGGATATGCACACATCACCAGATTCCAAATAATTTTCCAAATTATTTATTTTCCCAAAATATCTTTACAAGATATATAATTTCAACACTTCAAAAATAAATCAATATTTATTTTTAACAAATTTCACTTTTCACATATAAATCCCATAATGAATTTATATTTCAAAATATTCGTGCATATACGATTTCAATAATTCATTTCAATTTATCTTCAAAAGGATAAATTCTAAATATTCACTTCACATTGGAAAACATTTCCATACTTATTTATTCATAAGTAATTCACAAATCTTTTTATTTTCAACCTTGGAAAATATTCAATATACTTAAATCGAATTAAGTATATAATTCATTCTTTAAGGAAATCATTCTCTTAAACATATTTATTTGGGCCAAAACGAATGTTGCGTAAAACATCGTTACGACAACCCAAAACCACTAGTATATGGATTCGAAATTAAAATAGATATATAAATCCCAATACTAAACCAAAACATTTCCTTTCGGAAATCATTTACTATAACAACAGTGTTATAGTCCACCATTTCCTTTTATTTCACGAAACATCTATTTCAACAATGAATGTTGAAATCTATGGTTTCGAATTTCAACACCTTTTAAAACATCGTTAGATCGTTTTAATTCTATTTAAAACATTCACATTTAAAACAATTTCTTTAACGTATTATTCACTATTTAAAAACGTGAATATACTACCTTAACAAATTTCATCATTTCTATTCACTTTAACTTAAAGGATTATTCACTGTTCAAAATGTGAATATAACTCTATCTCTAAGTTATAACAATTAACTTATCAAAATAAGTCATTTGCGGATTTATAAAACAACGTTTATAAATTCCGTTTCTATTTATTTATAAAAACTTCCTTTTTATAAATTCCTTTATTAACCTATTCTAGTTTATAACTCAATTATAAACTACAAGTTCATATTATAAGTTAATTACTTATAAAACGATTATTTTACAAAATCGTTCATTTAACTTCCCAAATTATTAATCTTAACTTATAAGATTGTTTATTTATCCAAAATTCATTCTTTCGATAACTCTATAAATTTTATAAACCTATTGCTTATAAAATTTCATTTATAACTTCACAGTTTATAATTTCATAAATTTCATTCATTTAGGAAATTCATTTTCACTACATTCAAACACTTATAAAAACTCGTTTTATAATGTCCATAATTCAATTTATAAATATCCATTTATAAATCTCTTAATATAAACCAGTTTATATTATTATTCTAAAACGTCTTTAAATTCCTTTATAATTTCATCATTTCGATTTATAAAATAATCAAATTTTATAAATCCTATATTTAAACTTTTATCATATATTCAAAAATCCAATCTAAATTATTTTATAAAATCATTAGTTCATATTTCTCAAAAATCGACTTTTAATCGTATTTCTAAAAATCAGCTTTTTAACTATATTTCACAAAAACCATAATTTTTATAACTTTAAAAATTATAACGTTTATTTATTTATAATGGATCAATTCCAAAAATATAGTATATTTTCAAAATCACTTTAAAAATCATTTTAAAATCCCAAAATCTGGGTCCAATGATGCTACACACCAAATAGTCAATCACGACTACAACGATATCATATATCGATATGATAATCCATCAAATATCAAAATATCTGAAATAAAATAAAAACTGTTGAGGAATCCAGTTGGATCCCTCCAACCTGTTTCCCTGCATCCAAAAACATTAGCACAATACCAATTTCGCTCCAGTACGAAATTATCGCGGTACATGTTCTTAATAAATATTATCCGCTTAATAACGGCGTAATAGGGTCTCATCCGCTAAACAAAAAATGCGGGAAATCAACAACTGCAATATATACATATGCCAATATATATATATTGATATTATATATAATACCAATTTCACTGTTTATGAAATATTCGCGGTATATGTTTTTAATAAATAACATCCGCTTACTAACGGCGCATAATGTCTATTTTAACAATCAATAATTTACAGTCATCATTCAAACATGCATTCAAATATTTTAAATCTAACTATTTAAAATAAAATCGAAATCTATTCGATTGAGTGAGAAGTTCTCACCTTGGTTTTAATTTCCGTTTTAGCTTTTATTTCGAATAAAATTAAACGCGCGTTTAATTTTACCCGAAATTCTCACTAACTCCAAACGACTCCAAACCAACTCCATCGCGTAGTGCTCGTCCATACGATTCCAACGCAACTGAATTTGCATTTTTTCGACCTCGTATGAAAAAGATATGAATTTTACAAGATTGCACGTATTTTTTATAACTTAATTACAACATTTATTTTAAAACTTTAACCTCAAACTAATCCTAGCCCTTGGATCCTTAGCCCACACCATCAGGCCGTCCCTCATCATCTTCTACCTCACGTCTTTCTACAGGAAGCAAGGCCGAACTCCTAACCCATTCAACATAGATTAGGGTTTGATAATACTCCATCTATACACAACGAAACTCGATCACACCAACGCCAACGCGAAGCTCTCGAAGCAAGCTACCACCACCAGCCACCATTGGAAGTTCGGCCACCCATAGGCACGCGCGCACGTCCCCCTACAGCCCACGCACGGCCACCATTTGCTCCGCCATCGTTACTCCATTCCCGATCATATCCGTATGGATTTAAAGCTCATCTCGTGCTCTTCGATTCTTTAGTTAACAACTTTTTCTAAAAACGAGTGGATTGAGAGATTTTGATGAATGAAAGAGGATGATTTCTGGCCCTAGAATCTAAAAGTGGCGGCTACTACTTTAGGGTTAGGGTTTTGTGATGTTTTATCAAATTATGAAGAGGTAGGGGCTATTTATAAGGAACGAGCGACACTATTCATCCCGGATTTTCCGAACTCCGATTTAGACGCCGTAACCAGCGTACCTAGGGTTTATCCCGCGTTCCGGACACAATGGAACAGGTTTCGGAAGCTAATTCGGAAGTATGTGCGAGTTATGGCTGAAAACGTTCGATTTAAATTAAACCGATTTAAACCGATTTCTAGGCGTTTTAATTTGTACCGGACAAACGGTAAATCCAAACGACTTGAAATTTGAAACCTTACAATAATATCACATTACGGATCCGATGAAACTGGTTTCGTCGAAATCCGAGACTTTTTGAAAAATGGCTATTTTGACTCGCCAAATTTAAATTAAAAATAATTCGATGCGTTTCGAGCTGCCACGATCAAACGATAACTCCGGTTGACACGAAAATTGAAATCCGGTAATAACTAACTATTACGGATCCAATGGAACTGGTTTCGTTCAATTCTGAGACTGTTCAAAAATTGACTATTTTACAGTCGATTATTAAATATTAAAATATTCAATTTTCACAAATTAACTTTTAATTCTATTTTAAAAGTTCTAAAATATTTCTATAACTCCAGTATGATTAAATAAAATTTTCCAAATTATTTACAATCATTTTTAACTCGATTTTCAATTATTTCCATAATTTAACATATTAAATTATCGATTTAATTATCCAATTAAATCCAATAATTCAAATAAAAATTTATTTGACTTAAAAATTCACTTATAAATATTTAAAATAAATTAAATATTCAAATTTAAATTATTAAAATTTCTGGGTCGTTACAGATTTTTACATATAAGGTTTTGGGAAAGGAAAGGAATTTTTAATGTTTGTTTATATAAATAAGATTTTTATTTTTATGAGTGTGTATATATATAGTTTATATACATTTTAAATTTGCTTATTTATTTTAAAAATAGTGTATTAGGGTGGTTAACTTAATTGATTATTTTTGTAACTCAAAATTTATTTATTTATTTAGGGAAATATTAGTTTAAATAAAATTATGGGTGAATTAAATTTATTAAATGGAAATTGATCTTTCAATTTCTTCAAATATTAATAAAACCATATAATGATTTACAAGGTCTAAAATCAGGAAGAAACAAGCTGGTTTGGATCGGATTGCAAGTCAAAAATCAAAGGTGAGTTGATCTCACTCATTTGGATTACCTTTTGAATTTAAATTGTTAGATTTAAATTATTGGTTGATTGTTTCAATTACTTGAATATGATATTATATATATATATATGATAGTATATATATACAATGGAGTGATTGATTTCTCGCATTATATAGCGGATGAGACCCTATGCGCCCCATATAATAGCGGATGACCCTTTATACCGCGATATCTCGCCTAGAAACGGGATTGGTATTTTAAATCATTGTGCTAACATCTGTGGATGCAGGGAAATGGGTTGGAGGGATCCAACTGGATTCCTCAAAATGTTGAATTTATTTTTATATTCAGTGATGCGATGTATGTGATAATCTGTGATGATTATATTGATTATATGGGTAATGGAAATTATTGAATGCTTTGGTTTGGCTGAATATATTTGGATATTTTGAAGATATGAAAAATATAAAAGATTTGATTTTGAAAAGAGTTATAAGAGAGAAATATTAAGTAAAATAATTTTAGATCAATTAAAGATGAATCGGAAAGAATAAAGATTTGATTTTAAATTCTATTAAATAAATGCTGAGTATGGAAAAAAAATATAGAGATTTTAAATAAATGAAATTAAAAGAGTTTGGAGACTTAAGTGATATTGCTTCAGAATTAAAGGATTTTATTTTAAATTTTAAGATTTAAAATGATTGGGAAGAATTATAAAGGAGTGTCTTCAATAAAGAATGAAATGGATATTTTTAAGTTTAAAATAAGATGTTGAATCATAAATAAAGAAGTGAGTTTGAAATTAATATATTTTGAAAAAAAAATTGATTAAGTAAGGGAGTAATTTTTAATGGAGTAAATTTTGGAAATCGGTTTGGAAATCGATTTAGTGTTTGACACTATATTTTTAAAAGGGAATGAGACTATGGAATTTATAAACTGGGTTTATAAAGTGAAAAAAGATATCAGTGGATATTTGGAAGTATAAATTCACGGAGGGAATTTATAAAGGATTGGGTAATTTGTTTTAAAATAAATAGTGGTTTTATTCTTAAAGGTTTGGGAAGAAATTTATAGGTTTGGGACAAAAATTAAATTTGGATAAATCAATAAGGATTTACTAATTGATTAAATGGACTATTTTGGAATAGGAAGTGTATTTTCTTGAAAAGCCAAGCATGTTTTCAAAGCAGATTTTCAAAGTATAAGCTAGAGGTTTCAAAGTGGTTTTAAAAGAATGTTTTAGAAAGAAATTATTATTTAATGGTTTTAAAAAATTTCAAAGGTAAATATTTATTTAGTTAACTATATAAGTAAATTATTTGAAAGGTTTGACTAGTATTATGATTTTAAAGATAATTATTTAATATTTATACCTTGTAGATTAACTTTATTTTAAATTAGTTTTAGCTTAAGTTTTATATGAGAAATTATTATTAGGTTCCATAACTAGTATTTTAAAGTGTTTTAAATAGTTCTTTAATTTAAATGTTTTTAAAATATATATATTTTTGGAAAATGTGTCTTAAATTATTTCAAAATCTAAGTATTAAGACTTGGTGAATTTTCAGTGGAAACAAACAATATTTGGAAATTTATTCCGCGAGAGAAAAGTAGTATGAAAACTATTTTCAAAAGGTTAAAGTGCGGAATTATATCTTGCGAAGATATTTTGAAATAAATAATTTGGGAAGTTATTTAAAGTCAGATGGTTGTTTGTGAATGTTATTTGATAGTTAAATAACCGACTATCAATATTGGCCAATACGCTGATCGTTTCGAAGAGATCGGGATCAGGATTAATTTCTCAAAAACCACTTCGATCCGGTTTGAACATTTTCGGGAAGAAAACAAGAGCTTGGAGTCGAAGATGGAGCTTTGAAGTGCAAGGGCTAATCGCTACTAATCGAAAGGTGATTCCAAAATGGATGTAGTAGGAGTAGTGCCTTTGGTTCCGTTCGAACCTGGAACAGACCTATATGGATGAATGCTTTCAGAACATGGTCAGGAGGACGATGAACATTCAAACGAATGTTTGCTAAAAAGGTAACGCATAGCCTCGAGCCTCATCAACCGAGAATGGCTAAACAGGGGTGTGCATGCAAGGCTAAGTGGCTAGCAACCAAGTAGGGTCAGGTCATCCCTGTCTATAGGTCCCTTTATTTCGGCTGTGTGGACGGTTGCTGATCCCAACCACGGGGTGATCTTATTCAGGCTATCCAGTAAGGGGTCGTCCGGTCTTGTGATGTAGGGGATCAAGGTGGATCCTCGGTAAGCTAATCTAGACCACGTACTGTGACGGGCGGTACCCTAGTAGCCCTGCCATTGATGGAAATCCATTCTCCCTATGTGCCTTTACGATTTTATTTGTAGTATCTAGTATTGCTGGAATTTAATGAATGTAACAATTTTGGCTATTTGAATAAGTATTTGTATATAGACACTACTATAATATCAGAGGATTTGATAAGAAATGTCTTGTTTATCGTAAGATAAAAACCCGGCATGTTTATTTGTGGCGTGATCTTACGAGATACCTTTGATTTCAAAGGATTTTGAAAACTTTGATAATCTAATTGAGTGTGTTTTCTCACGTTGGTTTTCCAGATTGACTCGGGTATTGTTTTATTATAATGCTCGGGACAGACCGAGTATTATAGAGTACAGATTCTGGATGGACTGCTATGGAGCCCAAGAGATGTGCTGGATGGCGAGACGTATCACACGTACTTGATGTGTTTTCCGCTGTGTAGATTAAGCTGTGTTTGTAGTTTGTAGGGACAATTTAATATAACTGTCCAATATTTTACTATTGATTGTGTTGTACTCTGATTATGTAATATATAAGCAAATATAGTTTTTTTATAAAGATCAGTGATTTGTCTATTATATATTATTTCGTTGTGATTGTGAGATTCTGTTATTGTTTCAATTTTTCTTCTTCTATCTCCTTCTTCTTTAACCCTAATGGTCCGTATTTTTGTTCACTTTGAGTTGATATGATGAAGAATAGTGTCGATTCAAGGGGTACGGGTTTGTGGGTTGTTACAGTGGTATCAGAGCTGAAGGATAAGCGAGAACCTTGGCTTTGGAGGGGATTACTCGAGTCTGTAGTACTCTAGAATGAGTTTGAGTGTATCAATAGATATGAGCGTGTATTTGTTGGTGAATATAATTTTTTTATATTGTGTTGACTTATCGGTTGAGTGTCTATGTATTCTGGTCGATATGTGGGACGCCATGTCATCGATAGGGGTTTCTAAACTCTTAAACAAGATAAATTGACACAGTATTGTGTTAAGAACAGGATAAATGAAGTAATTTTACCCAAATTATTTTTGTATATAAAAGAAATAATTTTTCATAAATTATTATAGCTATATATATGGTTGCTTGGTTGTTAGAAGACGATAATATTAAATTATTATCATTGTTAAGTGGAAGTTGAATAAAGAATTGAAATTATAACCAAAGGTTAAGGAATAAATTTATATAAAAAAATAGGATTTGTAAATGTGAATTATAAATGTGATTTATAATAAAAAAATGAAATAATGAAACAAAAATCCCAGAGTAATATTAGAATATGAATTGAAAGGATTTGGAATTTTGAAAATTAAAATCCTTTGAGTTTGAAAATGATTTTCAAAGGTTTTGGAGGAAGAATGGTGATATTATTTGAGAAATATTTTAGAATTGGATTTGAAATCTAGTGAGATTTGGAATTTGAAAACATTTGAAATGTTTTTTAGGGAATAAAAGCAATGAACTCTCTTCAGTCACCGGAAAATAACTTAGGTGATGACTGCAGTATCATCGATGTTCATTTTCGAGTTTCCAAAGAAAGAAATTGCTACCAAAATATTTTAAATTGGAGTTGTTTGCAAAACTGGGTTTGGTTTTGAAATTCAAAGAATTAATTTGGGTTGATTTTGGAATAAACTGATTTTGAAAGTTTAAGTAAAGGCTTAAAACTCTGGAAGTTTAACTAAAAACGTTTATGGATTATAAACAGATTTGGAAATTTACTAAGTTTGCAAAATTGCCTGAAATGAAATTAACTTGTAAAAAGTAAATAAAAGTAAGTATGAAACCCAAATAAGTTGGAAGGTAAGCTAGTTAGTTGAAGTGAATTAAAAGAAGTTAGAAAATGGAATATAAATAAGTGGAAAACTTATAGAAAGTTTAAATTTTAAAATTGAATCGGAATGTAAGTGAATCTAGATAAGTAAAAGTGAGCTTTGAGGAAAATGATTATTGAAAATAAGTTTATTAAGATTGTAAACAAATTATGTATAGAGAAACAAAGGAAGTTACATTCGTAAGTAACTAAAATGAAAACTAAATATTGGAATCAATTTGAATTATGTTAAGTAAAGTGGAATTGAAAAATATAGTTTGAGTGGATTAAAAGAACAAATTTCTAAAAATTAAAATTTATTGGAAATTGAAATAAGTTAGTAAATGGAAGATAGTTGATAGAATTCAATATTTAAGAATGGGAATTTAGTCAAGTTGGACTAAATAAAACAAAGGATTAAAAATAAAATTAGTAAGTGAATTAATTGTTTTAATTGGGTAAGCAAAAGAATTGAAAATCTAATATTGGGATGATATTTAATTTAAAATGAGTAAAGTAAAATGAAATCGTAGAATTTGTTTGAAGAAACTAAAAGAAGTAAATTTTTTGGAATGGTTAGTTAAATATGGTTTGGGATAAGATAAATAGAATTCAACATACTAAAATTTGAAAGTAAATTGGATTCAAAATGGAATTGAAAATTTAAGGTGAATGAAAATAGATTTAGGAGATTAAGTGGTAAACAAAAAATAAATATAAGAAGTGTATAAAATATTTATATTGAACTTAAAAGTAAATGGTGAAATTCTTAAGTAAATCTGGAATTGAAAAATGTTCTGAGTTAATATGTGAATGAAGGCTTAATGAGGATGTGTCATATGATAATTGTAAATAAGAGAATAGAAATCAAAATAAAATGTGAATAAAAGAAAACATATATAGCTAATAGTCAATTGGGATTAAAATTTAGGATGTACATATATTATTTTATTCGCATAATGATTTCATCGAGATTCGAGCGTAGAATTTCGAGGTAGTTATACCAATCCGAGTTAGGATTTTTTACTCGATTTTCGACGCCGAACCCTGCATATGGATTTTTGATTGATTCTGAAAATTCTCTATCATAGTAAATGGCTATGCAAGGAGAATGACCGTTTCTGATCAAGAAAACAGATCTGAGTCCTCACTAGGGAGTCGCGTAAACAATACTAGTTCGGAAGTGGAATTGTGTGATCGAGTGAGCAATCGGATTAATATTGCATATAGATGATATATGCACATCTTACGGGCTTGAATGAAATAGATGTTGAAACTTTTGTAAAGAAATGTATGAAATGATTTTGAAATCTGTAATTGGATATTATTGTTAAGTAAGATATATAGTGTTTAAAAAGCAAAAGAAAATTGGAGTTTTGAATTCAGGAGATAAATTGAATTGCTCAACAAAAGGTATGTATTTAAATTTCTGTATGAAATTTAATGATTTTTCGATCTAGCCACTTGGCGTTTTTGTTTTCTTTTGAAATCTGGAGGCCTGTAGAGTCCACTGGTAGTTGCACCGATCTAGCCGCGCAAAGGAGACGATGGTGATTTTTTTTTGAATTTAAGGAGTTAGGAAAATTTTGAGAAAATTTGGATAATTTAAAATTTGAGTTTGAATTATAATTTAAATGGTTGAATAAGTAATGTTGATTGTCATTTATGGTTGAGTTGGGAATTAGTAAGAAGATTAGCGTGTCTTTAATAAAAAGATTGTTTTGGGAAGTCGATGGAAAACTGTTTGGTATTGGGAGAATAGAAACTGGTTTTGGACCATTCTTCCTAGTAGTAATTTCAGGGATGAAACTCTTTTAAGGGGGAGGAATGTGACGACCCGGGATTTTGGACATTTTAAATTGGAATATTTAATTGATTTTAAATATTTAAAAGTTAATTTCTAACTTGAATTTCAAATGCCACTATTTATTGAGCGATTTAATTGTTTAATTAAATAATTGGAAATTGGATAAATGGTTGAATCTGAAATTTTAAGCTTGTTAAAAATAATTTAAAGGCTTGTAAAAAATATTTGATAGTACTGAAGATAGTAAAAGTGTTAAATTTGAATTTGGAAGTGTTTTGTTAAGTTTTGAAATTTTATCGTTTAAATCGATATTTAGAAATAGCCTTCCAAGGCACAGTCTCGGAATTCAACAAAACTAGTTCCATTAGATCCGTAATAGTGTATTATTATCGGATTTCAATTTTCTTGTGTTTGGAGTGATCGTTTGGCCGTACGATAGATAAATGCATTGAAATCTATATCGAAAATTTAATATAACTCGGTCCAAAAAGCTATCTTCTCCATACGATCAAATTAGGACTCGAAACCTTTTCCATTACATTTGGAATAGGGGTATAACATTATAAACGCCTTGCGGCATGCCTTAATAGGATGTAAAGATTTTAAGCTACAAGTTCAGGACGATTTAAATTTGAATTTGAATTTAAATATACTATTTTTGCACTTAATACTATAGCAAGCATTTGAAGACATGTATCCTTTTTTTACACGTCTCCTACTTTCCCTAACGCATGTAGTTTCTTGTCTTTTTTATATAACAACATAATACTTGTATAGCCGAGAATTCTTTTTCTGTAAAACAAATCAAATCGAGATCCATGGAAAAAAATAGGGGAAATCGCGAGCCTATCTCCTCTCATGGCCGCTCCTCTAAGATCATTCGATATCTTCCTAGTCGAATGTGATGACCTTTTCGTGTTCATGCTCAAGCTCGAGGGCTTCAGGCAAGTGCTTCGTCGCGAGATGGATGTTCGAGTGGGCTGGGTCGCGACTATTGGGGTGGCGCCTCGAGTCGTGAGGGAAAGCTTGTATGGCAAGCGCGAGCATTAGGGGGGGCGACGTGTTCTGGAGGCTTGCGATCGAGTGGAGAAGCTTGCGTGAGGTGGTTTGGTCGAAGTTTGGCGACGACACGAGGAGGGCTTGAAGCTCGAGCTCGAGTAGTTGAGACAGTGAGGTATTCTCGATCCTTTTCAATTAAACTAAATTTTTAAATATTGAATCTATAATTTAGTTCATTTTAATAACACATATATTTCTAGAAGATGTTGATTTCTGTTTTATATGTACAGATTGGGAAAGATTTTTACATATAAGGTTTTGGGAAAGGATAGGAATTTTTAATGTTTGAGTTTATATAAATTAGATTTTTATTTTTTATGAGTATATATATATATAGTTTCAAAAGGGAAAATAAATATATACTTATACATTTTAAATTTGCTTATTTATTTTAAAAATAGTGTATTAGGGTGATTAACTTAATTAATTATTTTTGTAACTCAAAATTTATTTATTTATTTAGGGAAATGTGACGACCCGGAAGTTTTGGATGTTTGAAATTGTAATATTTAATTGATTTTAAATATCTAAAGGTTAATTTCTAACTTGAATTCAAATAATATTCTTATTTAGCAATTAAGTTATTGGATTTAATAAACCGAAATTGGGTAAGTTATTGAATCTTTAGTTTTAAGCCTGTTAAAAATAATTTAAAGGCTTTGAAGATTTATGTTGATAGTAATGAAGATAGTAAAAATGTTAAAACTGAATTTGGAAGTGTTTTGTTCAGTTTTGAAAATATATCGTTTAAATTGGTATTTAAAAATAGCCTTCCGAGACACAGTCTCGAAATTCGACGAAACCAGTTCCATTGGATCCGTAATATTGTATTATTATCGGATTTCGAGTTTTGTAGCATTTGGAGTTGTCGTGTGATTGTACGGTAAGTAAACGCGTTGAAATTTACATCGAAAATTAAATATAATAATTGGATCCAAAAAGCTATCTTCTCCATACGAACGATTTAGGACCCGAAACCTTTTCTAATGCGGTTGGAATAGTGGTATAACATTATGAATGCCTAACTGCATGCGTCGATAGAAGGTCAAGATTTTATGTTGCGATATCAAGATGATTTAAGAATTTAAAATTTATATATATTTATTTATAACCGATTAACATTGTTATTCACCATCAGGGCTTTTTAGCTCCCTCAAATCATTGTCCCCTACAATGTAATACACGCTTCATTCTTCTCTCGCGTTAATGTCTCATCTTGTCTCCCCCTCTTCCTTTCAAAATCTCGAGCCCTTATCCTTTCATTTAACGAAGATAGCTTCGTTCCCAAATTCAAAATCATATCTTCCCTTCTCGAAAAAAAATTTATCCACGTATTCCCTTTTTACTTCCTGTTAGAAAATCATATGCGCTTGAACCCTTCCTTTTAGATATTTCGATTCCTCTCTGGAAATCAAAAATTGCATTCCCCTTTTAAGATCGATTCATGAGGAGCAGGCCAAAAAAACGTCGAGCGAGCGAAGCTCGTACACGCGTGTGTGATAGAGGAACCATGACTTCGCTTTCAAAGGCAGCAGGTATGGGAAAGAGATTGCAGTGCTCGATTTGGTCTGAGAGGGTGAACGAGTATGAGAAGATTGCGGCAGATTGTGCTGGAGATGCTCGTCAAATTTATTTTAGCATTCCCATTTCATATAGCTCGCAACTATTTTAGAAGCTGCAACGCCGATGGAGGAGAGGAGGTGCACGTGCGTGCAAGAAAAAGAGGAGTCGCGAGTATGACCGGAGGTGTTGAGCAATGAAGTTAGAGGATGGCGACGACAGTAGCAACGCATGGTCGAGCTCGACGGTTATTTGGGATGGAGGCGATGGTTAGTGGTGGAAGTCGTGGTCAAACTAGCGCCTGGGATCGTAAGAATTAAAGTGCGAGGTCAATTGAGAAGATAAGAAAGGGCTGCTCGTGGATGTGTGCGACCTGAATTTTTAAAAGGTTGTTAAGGTAAAATAATTTAAAAAAATAGTTTTGAATTTTAATTTATCAATATAATTAATTTAATTATCTAGATGATTAATAAAATTCATAATTTGCTTATGAGGTCTAAATCGAATGGAAGGTGTTCTGAAAAATATAAATTCAGGACGGATTGCAATTTA
The DNA here is from genome assembly GCA_030765085.1 of Allium cepa. NCBI lineage: Eukaryota > Viridiplantae > Streptophyta > Magnoliopsida > Asparagales > Amaryllidaceae > Allium > Allium cepa. The sequence continues at coordinate 674,190,646 of CM060929.1, read as the reverse complement.
AAAATCAAGGTGAGTTAATCTCACTCATTTGGGTTTAATTTAAATTGAAATGGTTAAATTTAAATAACTGGTTGAATGATTGAATTTATTTGATGTGGTATATTATATAGTAATATATATAGTACATATTGGAGTGATTGATTTTCCGCATTATATAGCGGATGAGACCCTATGCGCCGCATAATAGAGGATGATATTATATAAATCCCATATACCGCGATATTCCACCTCGAAGTGGAATTGGTATTTTATTGTGCTAACATCTGTGGATCAGGGAAAACAGGTTGGAGGGATCCAGCTGGATTCCTAAAAAATATTTAGATTTGTTAAAATATTCTGTGATATAATTATTTGATATTCTGTGGTGAATCATATTGATAATGGGAATATCGAATGCTATGGTTTGCTTGAATATATTCCGGTACATTGAGTTATCAAAATATATAAAATTGGATTTTTGAAAAGGAGATAAAAGAGTGAATTTTTAAGTAAAATAATCACAGAGAATTTGAATAAATTTAGGAACGAATTTGAAAAAGTAAAATTGATTTTAAAATTTTAATAAATAAATTCCGTGTATGAAAAGGGGATTTTGAATAAACAGGAAGATAATGAATTTTAAAGCTAAGTGTTATTATTTAAAATAATGAAGCATTTATATTAAATCTATAATTTAAATTATTGGAAAAGATAAAGAAGGAATTCGGGGAAATCTAAAATTGGTATTTTCAGTTAAAAGATTTTAAATCATAATAAAGAAATAAAAATTTGAAGTCAATGGGTTTGAAATAAATGAGTAAATAAAGAAATTTATCTCAAAATGGGGTAAATTGGAAATCAATTTGGAAATTGATTTAGGTGTTTGAAATTGGAAATTTAAAGGAGAATGTGACTATGAAATTTATAAATTGGGTTTATAAAAGCAAAGTGATATATCAGTGGTTATTTGGAAGTATAAATTTCACAGTGGGAATTTATTTAAGGGAATGGGTAAATTTGTTTAAAAATTAATAGTGGTTTATTTTTAAAAGATGTAAAAGAGAAGTGTATTTTCCTGGATAGCCAAGTACATTTTCAAAGCAAATTTTTAAGTATAAATTAAAAGTTTAAAGTGGTTTTAAGAAGTATGTTTTAGAAAATTTATTATTTTTAAATGTTTAAATTTTAAAGTAAGCCTTTTTCAAATTTATTATAGTAGTAATTATTTAAAGGTAATTTGGTATTATGTTTTAAAAGAGAAAATTTTAGTTTATATTTTATGAAGTAGCTTTATTTTAAGTATTCTTAAAGTATATATTTTTAAAAAAGTATTAAAGTAGTTTTTCTTTAAAATTTAAATGTTAAAGTTTATTTTATACTATAGTGATTTAAATTATTTTAAAATTTAAAGTGTTTGTACTTGGTGATTTCAGTGGAAATATAAAATAATCGAGAAATGTATTCCGTGAGAGGAAGATGGTTTGAAAACTGTTTTCAAACAGGGTTGAAAATGGAAATATATCTTGTGAAGATATTTTGAGATTAATAAATAATTTGGTGAAATTATTTATATCGGATGGTTGTTTGTGAATGTTAATTGATAGTTAAATAACCGACTATAAATATTGGCCAATGCGCTGATCGTTTCAAAGAGACCGGGATCAGGATTTATTTCTTGAAAACCACTTCGATCCGGTTTGTCCATTTTCGTAAGGAAGACGGGTTTGGATTTGAAGGTGGAGCAGTGAAGTGCAATGGCTAGTCGCTACTAATCTTGAGGATGATTCCAAAATGGATGTAGTAGGAGTAGTGCCTTCCGTTCCATTCGAACCGAGACGGACTTGTATGGATGAATGCTTTCAAAACATCGTCAGGTGGGTGATGAGCATTCTAAGTGATATGTTCTAAAAAGGTAACGCTTAGCCTTGAGCCTCATCAACTGGGAATGACTGAAAATTACGGGTTATGCAGCAAGGCTAGGTGGGTAGCACCCATTAGGGTAAGGTCATCCCTGTCTAGATGTCCTTTTTTATTCGGCTTAGTGGTGCGGTTGCTGATCCTAACCGTGGGGTGATCTTACTCGGGATTATCCAGTAAGGGGTAGTCCCGGTCTTGTGTTGCAGGGGATTGAGAGTAATCCTTGGTACGGTGATCTAGGCCACATACTGTGATAGGTGGTACCCCAGTGCCTAGTCATTAGTTGAAAATCCATTCTCCCTACGCGCCTGTACGGTTTTGATTGTGCGCAACTATTGCTGAAACGTGAGATGCAAGCATTTCAGCCAGATTCTATTTTACTTTCTATAGACACTATTAAAATATCAGAGGATTTTGATAAAAAGTGTTTTGGCTATCGTAAGGTAAAAACCCGACATGTTTATTTGTGGCGTGATCTTACGAGATGCTTTTGTTTTCAAAGGATTTTGGAAACTTTAAAAATTAAACTGAGTGTGATTTTCTCACGCTGGTATTCCAGACTGGCTCGGGTGTTATTTAACTATAATGCTCGGGTCAGACCGAGTATCATAGAATACAAGAAAGGATGCTGTGGAGCTAAGGAGACGAGCTGGATGGCGACATGTACTTCCGTATTTGTTTTAAATATTCCGCTGTGTTGATTAGCTGTGTATTCGGATTGTGAGGACAGGTTATGATTACTGTCCAGTTGTGTGTTATGTATACTCTGATGATGTAATGTATAAACAGATTTTTTTTGTGTAAAGATCATTTATTATCTATTATATTTTATTCCGTTACGATGGTTTGATTCTGTTGATGTTGTTTTCTATTTTCTTTTTCTACCTCTTCTTTTTTAACCCAAATGGTTCGTATTTCCGTTCATCTTGAGTTGATTGATGGAGAATAGTGGCGACTCAAGGGGTACGGAACTACGGGTCATTTAACTTGGTATCAGCTGAAGGTTAAGCGAGAACCTTGGCTCTGGTGGGGATTACTCATTAAAAATAGAGTTCGTGGTACTCTCGAATGAGTTTGAGCGTATTAATAGATATGAGCACGTATTTGTTAGTGGATATAAAAATGGTTTTATATTGTGTTGATTGATTTATTGAGTGGCATATGAAACTTCGTCGGCACAGTCTGGACAACTGTATCGAAGGGGTTTCTAAACACTTGAATAGAAAAATTGACACAATATTGATTTAAGTGTGGGTGAATGAAATAATTTTACCCAAAATATATTTTGATATAAAAGAAATATTTTTCTTAAATTGTTATATAACTTGGATGTTTGGATGATAATATTTTAAAAAAATAAGACTATACAAATTGGAATGACTTGGATAATCAAATGGGAATTTGTATGAGCATAAATTATACAAATGAATTAGAGTTAAAATTTGATTTAAGTCAAAATTTGAAATTTTAAAACCCCAGAGATTTTGGAAGTGTTTTTCGAAGTGTTTTGAAGATAAATAATAGAATTATTATTTTAAAGGTATTTCTGAAAGAAAATTGTTTCAAATAAATTTTGGGAAGGGATATAGCATTGAGCTCACTTCAGTCGCTGGAAAATAACTTCGGTGATGACTGCAGCATCATCGATGTTCATTTTTGAGTTTCTAAGTGATGGATTGCTGCCAAATTGATTCGTTCAGAAGAACTAGTTTTGTTTTTGAAATTCCAAGGAAATTTGTTGGGAATAAAAACCAAGATTGGTTTAAAAATTTGAGAAGTGTGATTTTGGGATAATGGTGTTTTAAAATGATTTAAACCAAAAGCCGGGTGTTTGAAATCCTGAATCCTTATTTGATTTGAAAATCCTGATGATGTAAGTTATAAACTTGTAAAGTTGAGATGATTTTTAAATAAGGAAGGAAAATATGAACTTTGAATGTTGGAATTAAAATTTAAAGTGAAAAGGTTAAATAAATTTAATTTGGGAAAAATTAAATTATGGAAAATTTAATGTATGATTGGAAGAAATAATTAGTAAATCTTGAACGTGATTGGAATGGGAAAATAGAAATTAAATTTGGATTGTAGATAAAATTTAACTGGATTGAAATAAATTGAATTAAACTGAAAATAAAACCCAGTTGTGTTTGAATTAAGTTGAAATTGAATTGAAATGAAATAATTTGAGATGTAGAAGACATTATGTGAAGGTATGCTGAATAAGAAATTAAACTGGAGTTGAGTTAAATAAAATTGAATTGAAATAAATTCAGTTGAGTTATAGATAATATTGAATGGACTAAAATTCTTACTTAAATAAATAAGCGTAAACTAAGTAAGTATTGAATTGAGATAAATAAGCTATGGAAGCTTATAAAAGAATTGAAAAGCATTGAATTAAAAATATAATCCCTAGTTAAATGTAAAGTGAAATGTGATTGACTGTAAATGGATGGTGAAATATGAATATTAATAAGTGAGTAGTTTATAAAAATGTAAAAAGGGAATAAATAAGCCGAAATAAAAGTGTTGGAATTTTGGAAAATGAAAGAAAATCCAAACTGGAATTATAAAAAAATTTAAACTCAGGAAAATTTGATGAAGTTATTTTTGAAATAAAATCGTATATTGATTTAAAAGTTGGAAGTAAGCTAATTAGCTTAATAAATTATTTGATAGAGTATGTTAATAAAATTTAACTCGGTTAAATAAATGGATTGTAAGTTAATAATGAAGTTTGGAAATAAACTCGAATTATAAATAGAATTCGACTTGGATTGATAATGAATTAAATAAGTGGAGACGTTGTAAAAATAAAATGGAATTGTGTTATAATAGGAATGATTTGAGTTACAAATAAAATCCAATTCGAGTATACATGAGTTAAGTATGTTCTTGGGTATTATTTTGATAAATTGAGAAGGTGGATTAAAATAAAATGGATGGGCTAACTGAATTAAATGGAATTTGATTAGATGAGAATCAAATGAAATAGAAGTGAACTTAAGTTTGAAGTTGGAATTAATTAAAGTAAATTAACTTAAAGTTAAGAATAATGAAAAGCTCGAATACAAGTAGGAAGGGAAGTCCATTAAATAAAAGTCTGGGTTAAATTAATTTGAGAAATGATTATTAACTTATAAGTAATGAATGTGCCAAGCTTAATAAAATGTCTTTGAATGAAACAATTGCGGAAATGGAATGAAATGTAGGTATATGGCTTCTAAATAAGTTAATATGTGATGAGACTTTAATAAAAATTGATTTTGGAATCAATGGAAGTGAATTGGGTTCGTTTGGATTGAAAAGGAATTGAATATAAGCGATTGAATAGTAAACCATTCGAACTAAATAAAAATTTGGTTGGAAGCTATTCGAATTAATGTCGAAATCTTAAAATTTGTTTATAAGAATTGTTTAGTATGCATTGCTTATTCATGTGTTAGCTATTGAAAATGAGTGAAATGTAAATAAACTCCCTATATTTTATACTTACGTGTTTGAATTAAGTAAGTACCGGTACCGAGAAGCCGTCGGCTGGATTGTGGACACGCTAAATTCTAAATAAATAGGTCGTTTACTTAAAAATTCTAAATAAAGGTACGCCTACGCAATAAAAATTAGGCAATATGAACTATTGTTTGTTTTATTTGTTTTTTCCGACCGGGTGGGTCGATGTATATATGTTTATATCTCTTGTCAAATTGCAAAAGCTCCTCCGTACAAAAAAAACTCTGCCAAAATTTTCCAGAAATTTTGTGAGTTAGAAATTTTTTGAAATTTTTGGGAAAATTTTTGTTAGCGACAAAACGATTTCAAAATGGAATTGAATAAGCATTTGAGTGAAACTTTAATAAAAATATGTGAAATGATAAGTGTTGATAAGTGAATAGAAAACAAAATTAATGTGAATAAAAAGAGAATTGATATAGTTGATAATCAATTGAGATAAATACGTAGGATGTACGTATATTATTTTATTCGCATTGCGATTTGATCTAAATTCGAGCATAGAATTTTGAGGTAGTTGTACCGATCTGAGTTAGGATTTTTCACTCGATTTCCGACGACGAACCCTGAATATGGATTTGATTGATTCTGAAAATTCTCTATCATTGTTATGACTATGTAAGGAGAATGACGGTTTCTGATTAAGAAACCAGATCTGAGTCTGCACTAGGAAGTTAGGTGGATGATACTAGTTCGGAAGTAAAATTGTATGATTGAGCGAGTGATCGAATTTGATAGTGCATACGGATGATATATGTACATCGTACGGGCTTGAATGAATAGGTATTGAAATTTTGTAAGGGTGTCAATAAAATGATTTTGGATGTTTTGATTGGATATTATTGCTATGTACGATATACAGGTATTATAAAGGAAAAGGAAAATTGGTTTTGATTTCAGAAGATAAATTTGAATTGCTCGACAAAAAGGTATGTGTTTAAATTTCTGTATGAAATTTGATTGGGTTTATGATCTAGCCACTTGGCCTTTTGTTTTCTTTTGGAATTTAAGGGCCCGTAGAGGCATTTTGTAGTTGTACCGAGCTAGCCGCACAAAGGAGACGCCGGGAATTTTTTTTTCGGAAATTTAGAGAGTTAGAAATTTTTTGAGAGAGTTTTGATAATTTAAATTTGAATAAGTGGAGTAAATAATGTTGTTGGAAACTATGGAAGGTTTTGGAAAGTTGGTTGAAGTAATAGTGGGTCTTTAATAAAATATATGTTATGGCAAGCCGATAAAACTGTTTGGTTTTGGAAAATAGTAATGGGTATTGGATCATTCTTCTTAATTAGCAGTTTTGGGGACGAAATTCTTTTAAGGGGGGAGGAATGCGACGACCCGGAATTTTCGGATGTTTGAAATTGGAATATTTAATTGATTTCAAATATTTAAAAGTTAATTTTTAACTTGAATTCAAATATTATTATTATTTAGCAATTAAGTTATTGGATTTAATAAACTGAAATCGGGTAAGTTATTGAATCTTCAGTTTTAAGTCTGTTAAAAATAAATTAAAGGCTTGTAAAATTTATGTTGATAGTAATGAAGATAGTAAAAGTGTTAAAATTGAATTTGGAAGTGTTTTGTTCAGTTTTGAAAATATATCGTTTAAATTGGTATTTAAAAATAGCCTTCCGAGACACAGTCTCGAAATTCGACGAAACTAGTTCCATTGGATCTGTAATATTGTATTATTATGGGATTTCAAATTTCATAGCATTTGGAGTTGTCGTGTGATTGTACGGTAAGTAAATGCGCTGAAATTTACATCGAAAATTAAATATAATTATTGGGTCCAAAAAGCTATCTTCTCAATACGATCGATTTAGGACTCGAAACCTTTTCCAATGCATTCGAAATAGTGGTATAACATTATGAATGCCTAGCGGCATGCCTCATAGAAGGTCAAGATTTTATGTTGCGATATCAAGACAATTTAAGAATTTAAAATTTATATATATTTATGTGGACAAGAAACCGAAACTCATGACCATCTTTTTTTTACCTGTTCATTCTCTAACTCGATATGGAATGCATGTAATAATTTTCTAAATCTAAAGGCACATTCAGACAAATTGGAAGAACAAATGAATTACCTGACGTCGAATGCCGACTGCAAAGACCTCAAAACCAAAGCGCATAAAATTGTCATCAGTGTAGCTGTTTGGAATGTTTGGAAGGAAAGAAATCAAAGAATTTTCCAGAATAAACAACGAAACCAGTCAGAAGTAAGCAAAATTGCAAAAGGAGATCTGAATCTTGTTCTGAAAAGAGTCAGAAACCTTCAACTTACCAAGAGGGAACTAAGCGGAGCTCGAACTGGAGAAGAGGGTTGTTCTCATCCATTGATAGAAAGCCAAGATAAGAATCACCTTCAGCCGCCATGATTTATGAACACGAGAAAATGAAATGTTTGTGCTGTTTGTATTTGGTAAGGATTCAGTTTACGTGTAATGGTTCTTAATGTAATCCTTATGGGCTGAAAGATTGCCTTAATAAAACTTACCCATTTACAAAAAAAATAATATTTATTTATAACTGATTGACATTATTATTCACCATCAGGGCTTTTTAGCTCCCTCAAATCATTGTCCCCTGCAGTGTAATATGCGCTTCTTTCTTCTTTCGCGTCAATGTCTCATCTTGTCTCCCCCTCTTCTTTTACAATCCCGAGCCCTTATCCTTCCATTTAACGAAGATAGGTTCGTTCCAAAATTCAAAATCATATCTTCCCTTCTCGAAAAAAATTTATTCGTGTATTCCCTTTTTACTTCCTGTTAGAAAATGATATGCGCTTGAGCCCTTCCTTTTAGATATTTCGATTCCTCTCTCTCCTCTCTGGAAATCAAATATCGTGTTCCCCTTTTAAGATTGATTCACGAGGATCAGGCCAAAAAAAAAGAAACGTCGAGCGAGCGAAGCTCGTACGCGCGTGTGTGACAGAGAAACCACGACTTCGCTTTCAAAGGCAGTAGGTATGGGAGAGAGATTGCAGTGCTCGATTTGATCTGAGAGGGTGAACGAGTATGAAAAGACTGCGGAATATTATGCTGGAGATGCTCTCAAATCAATTTTTGCATTCCCATTTCATATAGCTCGCAACTGTTTTCGAAGCTGCGACACCGGTGAAGGAGAGGAGTGCACGTGCGCGCAAGAAAAAGAGGAGTCGCGAGCATGATCGGAGGTGTTGAGCAATAAAGTCAGAGGATGGCGACGACAGTAGCAACGCATAGTCGAGCTCGACGGTAGTTTGGGATGGAGGCGATGGTTAGTGGTGGAAGTCGTGGTCAAACTGGATCCTGGGATCGCGAGAATTAAGGTGCAAGGTCAATTGAGAAGAGAAGAAAGGGCTGCTCCTGGATGTGTGCCACCTGAATTTTTTGAATGTTGTTAAGGTAAAATAATTAAAAAAAAAACAGTTTTGATTTTTAATTTATCTTAATATAATTAATTTAATTATCTCGATGATTTATAAAATTCGTAATTTTCTTATGAGGTTTAAATCGGATGGAAGGTGTGCTGAAAAATATAAATTCAGGACGGATTGTAATTAAAAAATCAAGGTGGGTTAATCTCACTCATCTGGGTTTAATTTAAATTTAAATTGTTAAATTTAAATAATTGGTTGAATGATTGAATTAATTTGATGTGGTATATTATATAGTAATATATATAGTATATATTGGAGTGATTGATTTCCCGCATTATTGCGGATGAGACCCTATGCGCCGCATAATAGCGGATGATATTATATAAATCCCATCTACCACGATATTCCACCTTGAAGTGGAATTGGTATTTTATTGTGCTAACATCTGTGGATGCAGGGAAAACAGGTTGGAGGGATCCAGCTGGATTCCTCAAAAATATTTAAATTTGTTAAAATATTCTGTGATATAATTATTTGATATTCTATGATGAATCATATTGATAATCGGAATATTGAATGCTATTGTTTGCTTGAATATATTCCGGTACACTGAGTTATCAAAATATATAGAATTTGATTTTTGAAAAGAAAATAAAAGAGTGAATTTTTAAGTAAAATAATCATAGAGAATTTGAATAAATTTAAGAATGAATTTGAAAAAGTAAAAGTGATTTTAAAATTTTAATAAATAAATTCTGTGTATGAAAATGGGATTTTGAATAAACAGGAAGATAATGAATTTTAAACTTAAGTGTTATTATTTAAAAGAATGAAGCATTTATTTTAAATCTAAAATTTAAATTATTGGAAAAGATAAAGAAGGGATTTGGGGAAATCTGAAATTGGTATTTTCAGTTAAAAGATTTTAAATCATAATGAAGAAATAAAATTCTGTAGTCAATGGGTTTTGAAATAAATAAGTAAATAAAGGAATTTATCTTAAAATGGGGTAAATTGGAAATCAATTTGGAAATTGATTTAAGTGTTTGAAATTAGAAATTTAAAGGAGAATGTGACTATAAAATTTATAAACAGGGTTTACAAAAGCAAAGTGATATATCAGTGGATATTTGGAAGTATAAATTTCATAGTGGGAATTATTTAAGGGAATGGATAAATTTGTTTAAAAATAAATAGTGGTTTATTTTCAAAATATGTGAAAGAGAAGCGTATTTTCCTGGATAGTCAAGTACGTTTTCAAAGCAAATTTTTAAGTATAAATTAAAAGTTTAAAGTGGTTTTAAGAACTATGTTTTAGAAAATTTATTACTTTTAAATGTTTAAATTTTAAAGTAAGTCTTTTTCAAATTTGTTATGGTAGTAATTATTTAAAGGTGATTTGGTATTATGTTTTAAACGAGAAAAATTTAGTTTATGTTTTATGAAGTAGCTTTCTTTCAAGTATTCTTAAAGTATATATTTTTAATAAAGTATTAAAGTAGTTTTTCTTTCAAATTTAAATGTTAAAGTATGTTTTATAATATAGTGATTTAAATTATTTTAAAATTTAAAGTGTTTGTACTTGGTGATTTTAGTGGAAATAGAAAATAATTGGGAAATGAATTCCGTGAGAGGAAGATGGTTTGAAAACTGTTTTCAAAAAGGGTCGAAAATGGAAATATATCTTGTGAAGATATTTTGAGATTAATAAATAATTTGGTGAAACTATTTATATTAGATGGTTGTTTGTGAATGTTAACTGATAGTTAAATAACTGACTATCAATATTGGCCAATGCGCTGATCGTTTCGAAGAGACTGGGATGGGATTTATTTTCTGAAAACCACTTCGATCCGGTTTGTCCATTTTCGTAAGGAAGACGGGTTTGGATTTGAAGGTGGAGCAGTGAAGTGCAAGGGCTAGTCGCTACTAATCCTGAGGATGATTCCAAAATGGATGTAGTAGGAGTAGTGCCTTCGGTTCCGTTCGAACCCGGGACGGACTTGTATGGATGAATGCTTTCAGAACATCGCCAGGTGGGCGATGAGCATTCTAAGTAATATATTCTAAAAAGGTAATGCTTAGTCTCGAGCCTCATCAACCGAGAATGACTGAAAATCAGGGGTTATGTAGCGAGGCTAGGTGGGTAGCACCTATTAGGGTAAGTTCATCCCTATCTAGATGTCCCTTTTTATTCGGCTTAGTGGTGCGCTTGCCGATCCCAACCGTGGGGTGATCTTACTCGGGATTATCCAATAAGGGGTAGTCCCGGTCTTGTGTTGCAGGGGATTTAGAGTAATCCTCGGTACGGTGATCTAGGCCATGTATTGTGATAGGTGGTACCCAAGTGTCCAGTCATTAGTTGGAAATCCATTCTCCCTACGTGCCTATACGGTTTTGATTGTGCCCAACTATTGCTGAAACGTGAGATGCAAGTATTTCAGGTAGATTCTATTTTACTTTCTATAGACACTATTATAATATCAGAGGATTTTGATAAAAAGTGTTTTGGCTATCGTAAGGTAAAAACCCAACGTGTTTATTTGTGGAGTGGTCTTACGAGATGCTTTTATTTTCAAAGGATTTTGGAAACTTTAAAAATTAAATTGAGTGCGATTTTCTCACGTTGGTATTCCATACCGACTCGGATGTTATTTAACTATAATGCTCGGGTTAGACCGAGTATTATAGAATACTGGAAAGGATGTTGTGGAGCTCAAGAGATGAGCTGGATGGCGACACGTACTTCCGTATTTGTTTTAAATATTCCGCTGTGTTGATTAGCTGTGTAATCAGATTGTGAGGACATGTTATGATTACTGTCCAGTTGTGTGTTATGTATACTCTGATGATGTAATGTATAAACAGATTTGTTTTTGTGTTAAGATCATTTATTATCTATTATATTTTATTCCGTTGCGATGGTTAGATTCTGTTGATGTTGTTTTCTATTTTCTTCTTCTACCTCTTCTTCTTTAACCCAAATGGTTCGTATTTCCGTTCATCTTGAGTTGATTGATGGAGAATAGTGGCAACTCAAGGGGTACGGAACTGTGGGTCTTTTCAGGAAATATTAGTTTAAATAAAATTATGGGTTAATTAAATTTATTAAATGGAAATTGATCATTCAATTTCATCAAATATTAATAAAACCGTATAATGATTTACAAGGAGTAAAATCAGGAAGAAACAAGCTGGTTTGGATCGGATTGCAAGTCAAAAATCAAAGGTGAGTTGATCTCACTCATTTGGGTTACCTTTTAAATTTAAATTGTTAAATTTAAATTATTGGTTGATTTTTTGAATTATTGTGATGTGATGTTGTATATAATAGTACATATATATTGGAGTGGTTGATATCCCGCATTATATAGCGGATAAGACCCTATGCGCCCTGCATAAAAGCGGATGACCCTTTATACCGCGATATCTGACCTTGAAGCGGGATTTGTATTTTAAATTGTTGTGCTAACATCTGTGGATGCAGGAAAATAGGTTGGAGGGATCCAATTATATTCCTCAAAACTTTGAATTTATTTTTATATTCAACGATGCGATGTATGTGATAATCTGTGATGATTATATTGATTATATGGGTAATGGAAATTATTGAATGCTACGGTTTGGCTGAATATATTTGGATATTTTAAAGATATGAAAAATATAAAAGATTTGATTTTGAAAAGAGTTATAAGAGAGAAATATTAAGTAAAATAATTTTAGATAAATTAAAGAATGAATTCGGAAAGAATAAAGGTTTGATTTTAAATTCTATTAAATAAATGCTGGGTATGAAAAGAAAAAATATAGAGATTTTAAATAAATGAAGTTAAAGGAGTTTGGAGGCATAAGTGATATTGCTTAAGAATTAAGGAATTTATTTTAAATTTTAAGATTTGAAATGATTGGGAAGAATTAAAAGGGAGAGTCTTGAATAAAGAATGAAATGGATATTTTTAGTTTAAAATATGATGTGGAATCATAAATAAAGAAGTAAGTTTGAAATTAATGGATTTTGAAATAAATTTGGTTAAGTAAAGGAATAATTTTTAATGGAATAAATTTTGGAAATCGATTTGGAAATTGATTTAGTGTTTGAAACTGTGTTTTTAAAAGGGAATGAGACTATGGAATTTATAAAATGAGTTTATAAAGTGAAACAAAATATCAGTGGATATTTGTAAGTATAAATTCACCGTGGGAATTTATAAAGGATTGGGTAATTTGTTTTAAAAATAAATAGTGGTTTTATTTTTAAAGGTTTGGGAAGAAATTTACGTGTTTGGGACGAAAATTAAATTTGGATAAATCAATAAGGATGTATTAACTGATTAAATGGACTATTTTGGAATAGGAAGTGTATTTTCCTGAAAAACAAGCATGTTTTCAAAGCAGATTTTTAAAGTATAAGTTAGAGGTTTCAAAGTGGTTTTAAAAGAATGTTTTACAAAAAAATTATTATTTAATGGTTTTAAAAAAATTTAAAGGCAAATATTTGTTTAGTTAATTATATAAGTAAATTATTTGAAAGGTTTGACTAGTAATATGAATTTAAAGATAATTACTTAATATTTATATCTTATAGAATAACTTTTATTTTAAATTAGTTTTAGCTTAAGTTTTATACGAGAAATTATTATAAGGCTTCATAACTAGTATTTTAAAGTGTTTTAAATAGTTCTTTATTCTAAATGTATTTAAAATAAATTGGAAACAGTGTTTTAAATTATTTTAAAATCTACGTATTAAGACATGGTGAATTTTCAGTGGAAATAAACAATATTTGAAAATTTATTCCATGAGAGAGAAGTAGTTTGAAAACTATTTTCAAAAGGTTGAAGTGTGGAAATATATCTTGCGAATATATTTTGAAATAAATAATTTGGGAAGTTATTTAAAGTCTGATGGCTGTTTGTGAATGTTATTTGATTGTTAAATAACCGACTATCAATATTGGCCAATAAGCTGATCGTTTCGAAGAGACCGAGATCGGGATTAACTTTCCAAAAACCACTTCAATCCGGTTTGAACATTTTTTTGAAGTAGACAAGAGCATGGAGTCGAAGATGGAGCAATGAAGTGCAAGGACTAATCGATACTAGTCCTAAGGGTGATTCCAAAATGGATGTAGTAGGAGTAGTGCCTTCGATTCCGTTCAAACCCGGAACGGACTTGTATGGATGAATGCTTTCAGTACATCGTCAGGAGGACGATGAGCATTCAAAGTGAATGTGTGCTAAAAAGGTAATGCATAGCCTCAAGCCTCATCAACCGGGAACGGCTAAAATAGGGGAGGTGCACGCAAGGCTAAGTGGCTAGCAATCAAGTAGGGTAAGGTCGTCCCTGTCTATAGGTCCCTTTATTTCGGCTGTGTGGGCGGTTGTTGATCCCAACCACGAGGTGATCTTATTCGGGATATCCAGTAAGGGATAGTCCGGTCTTGTGATGCAGGGGATCAAGGTGGATCCTCGATAAGGTGATCTAGACCACGTACTGTGACGGGCGGTACCCTAGTAGCCCTGCCGTTTAATGAAAATCCGTTCTCCCTGCGTGCCTTTACGGTTTTGTTTATAGAACCTAGAATTTTTGGAATTAATGAATGTAACAATTTCGGCTATTTGAATAAGTATTTGTATATAGACACTACTATAATATCAGAGGATTTGATAAAAAAATGTTTTGGTTATTGTAAGGTAAAAACCCAGCATGTTTATTTATGGTGTAGTCTTACGAGATACCTTTGATTTCTTTGGATTTTGAAAACTTTAATAATCCAATTAAGTATGTTTTCTCACGCTGGTTTTCCAGACTGACTTGGAAATTGTTTTATTATAATGCTCGGGTTAGACCGGGTATTATAGGGTACAGATTTTGGATGGACTGCTATGGAGCCCAAGAGATGTGTTAGATGGCGAGACGTATCACACGTACTTGATGTATTTTCCGCTGTGCAGATTAAGCTGTGTATTCAGTTTGTGGGGACAAGTTAATATAACTGTCCAGTATTTTACTATTCATTGTGTTGTACTATGATGATGTAATGTATAAGCAGATATAGTTCATTTTATAAAGATCGGTCATTTATCTATTATATATTATTCCATTATGATTGTGAGATTCTGTTATTGTTTCTATTTTTCTTCTTCTACCTCCTTCTTCTTTAACCCTAATGGTTCATATTTCCGTTCACTTTAAGTTGATATAATGAGGAATAGTGTCGACTCAAGGGGCACGGGTTTGCGGGTCATTACAATTTTGCTTCTTTAAAATCACTATATGCTAATACATAGTTACTTAAGTGAAAGTTTGTCACACAATCGTTTAATGAAAAAAAACAGAATAGTTGATGATCAAATAGAATGGTAAGGCATGAAAAAGAGATCCAAAATGCTTAACTCAAATGTATGGTGGGATAGTTGACTCAAGAGGAACCTGAAAGCAACAACAAAAGAATAAACAACCAATAAAATGAGATTAAACTTTAACCTTCCTTTGAATTAAACTTTGAACTACCTTTAAATTATGCAAATAATAGGTATACAAACAATCATGAATTTAGTTATTTCAATTTACAAGCAACTTATCACTCAATTGTATATACAAATAACCGAATTTCAATATATAGGCAACTTACCATGGATGTTCAAATCAACTTATGCATGTCATCTACATTAAAGGAGATATAATTTGATGTAGTGCCAAAGCATTGGCAGTTGAAAAAGGATAGGTTCAAATTATTTCTTGCTATTGCATTTTTTCCAGTATTTCATACTACTTATTTCTATTTCCTTATCACCATTTACTTGAATAAATTGTCGATGAATTATTAATTGTAGTGATTGATTGTTAACCGTATTCTGACTTTTTGCAACTAAGAGGGTGATTATCACTTCCATAACTAACTAAGCTGATTGTTCAACTTATAAATTATCTCATTCAAATTGTCTTAGTAATAAATTTAATTATTTTTTCACTTGACAAATTATTTCAAATGAACTGCTCAAGAAAAGGAGTTAGTTACCTCACGTTCTGTTGAAGATATGCATTCATCTATATAAACTTTTCAGAAAATGTAAATTAAGAAGGCAAATAATGTGAAACTTGGATGTTACTTTTGGTTACAAAGTCCTTTAGTTGTTGTTTTTTAAAACTAAAGACTGGCTTCTTTTATTAAATATATATGATTATCAGATATATAGTTAAGTTCAAAGTCTGATGAAAATATCCTTTAAATGTAAAATGTAGGTATAGTAATTTAGGAAAATACAGTCTAACTGATGCAAGAAGCAGGAAAACAAGAAAGACGGACAGACATCATAGATTGCTATTAGATAAGTAAAAGCTAAAACAAGGGGGCTAACAATAATTATAACATCAAATAGAAAGGAAATGCAACAACTATTTTATTATGTATTTCAACTGGCAAGAATCGAGTCATTTAACTACTCTTTCATCGTGATCAATCATTTAGCCATTTGTTTTCAAATGAACAACTTCAATTGTTACGGTATCCCCTATGTAAGTTATAAATGGCATAAAAACATAGATATATGATTTAATTAATTTTATTTTTCATATGTCTTTTCTTCTTCAATTTTTTTCAGGTATACACTTTTCTTTCACTAATTAAATATCACTTATTGAGTTGGAGATGTGGTTTAACATCAATATGTGTTTCATCTTCTGTAGCACATTGTATATCACTCAAGGTAATTGATGAATTTGATCAAAATATGTAACCATTATGTTTCACACAACTAACTTGTTATTTCCATTACAGAAAGGCCACTGCTTAATTTGTTAAATATTTGCAAAGTGAGAATTATAATTTTAGTTTCTTTGTGCAAAAAACTCTTGATTTACTTGGTATTTTCATATCCAAATTACTGCCTCATGTGTTTGAAATATATGACTCTTAGCACAATTAGTTTGAGTTCATTTCGGCCATAGCATGAACAAAACAATTATTGTTTTATAATTTATACTTCTAACAAAGTTCATTAACATATACTTGGTAGTTTATTTAGCACAGTAAACAAATGGTTGGGACTGAAATTTCTTAGACTTCATGGATGGTATGTTATATTATTCACTTTTGAGTGTGTAGTTCGAAAACAATGTTGGGATCTGAGCATTAAACTATCAAATGTCCAATAGAAATCAAACAATGGAAAATGCAACTTCTTCAAATTGCAATGTGCTATTCATGCAGTATAATATTGAATAATATGGATAAATACCTACCAAATTCAAAGTGTCCCGTTAATTTTAAAGTTCCGAAATAGGCTACTAATAATTCTTGATTTTTTCGTCTGCTTAAAATATCCACAATGTAGAAAGGTTAATTACCTAGATATAGTTTGGAAATGAGCATTAACTACTGGAATAAGCTAATGAGAACAAAGTAAACACTTAGACATAAATATCTCTATTATGTAGCAGTGTATAATCATAAAAGTTTTCTGTAGATTTTAGTTTACCAATCATAGAAGCCATATGTCAAATCAGCAAAGAAATTCCTTACAAACTCTTTCTTTATTCTATAAAAACCTGCCATTGCCCTTCCTCCAAAATAAAAATATTAAGTTTGAACTGCACTAACTTTAGTTTATGTCCCCTTTCCAGTGTTATG
This sequence comes from Allium cepa, assembly GCA_030765085.1. Classification (NCBI taxonomy): domain Eukaryota; kingdom Viridiplantae; phylum Streptophyta; class Magnoliopsida; order Asparagales; family Amaryllidaceae; genus Allium; species Allium cepa. Next base: position 674,173,238 of record CM060929.1, on the reverse strand, counting down.
TGTGTAAGAAGGGATCAAGTCCTCGTTGTATATAGGACTCTAAAGCTATCATCTCTTTTTGGTTTTCTACTGCTTGTTACCTTCCTTTTGGCATGTAGCTGCGAGCAATTGAGGGTTTTGGTACGCAGTGATGATTTTTCAACCAAGGTTGATCAAGAACCTATGAAATGAATATGTTTTAGAGGGGCTTGATACCGCCTTCTGGGCCATCATAGAAGCATAATGCAGAAAACAGTAATATCAAAGGGGAGAAGATAGAGTTTCCTTCAACTTTACGCTTAAAAATAGTGCCATGTGATCAAAGTGAATGAAAAGATTAAGTAATATTCTTTTTTATGCTACTTTTACATTATTAGAAGTTCAGATTAATAAACGAATAATTTTACTAGAATAAAACAAAAGCAGTTTTTTTAGTCATGTCAAACCACAGTTGAATTTTAATTTGCTTGTGTTCTCTATTATGTGGATGGATTGGTTCTATTACAATATCATGTACCTTATAATGAATGTCGGCTAGTACAGAGAATAAAATATTTGCTCTGATTTTTTATGCCGTTCAAAAATTTGAATCAAATGAAACATGTCATACAAAGCCTTTCATATGTTTTTATCATTTATGAACTATATATGAATTATAAATCGGCAGATTTTACAAGTCTCCTAGATGTATTGCACACGATATGTTTATTTAGATAATTTGAATATTAAAACTCAACCATTATATGGGCCATATATTATACATTATACATTAATATAAGAGAAATGGAATTAAGAAATAATTTTATTAAAAAGTAATGACTATATATAATTGTAAACTATATATATTGTAAACTAAAATAATAAAACATAAGAAATAGTTCGGTCTAGTGATTCAACAAACGTATACGTACAATCGTTTCCAATGATCCAACTATGCGATGAAAATAGGATATAATTTAGTCTCGGCCTTTTCCAATGTCTATCATTCATCATGAGGTTGAGTGCATTAGGTATATATTGAAACAAGCACCATTGTCCCAGTGGTTAAGTGATTCGGCTTTGGTGCGAGAGGTCACAAGTTCGAAACTTGCGTAGCGTGATTCAAACATATATTGACATGTGGTTTTTGTTCTATTGTCTCAACGACATTTGTATGTAAGTACCATTTCAAAAAAAAGCTTTGCCTATATGTTTTCACTCAACATCACATAACAAACATCAATGTTTTATGCTTCTAAATTTACCACAGAAACAAATGCTCAACGATGCTCTCATAGTAAAACAATTGAGAGATGCTTTTTTCTCATATATATGACATAAACAGGCTTAAACAATACATACAATAAATAATAGTATTTCAATATATGATCCCACTACTCAGAATCATGTTCTTCGGAACATATATTATCTTAGTTTCAATCTCTATCTCACTGTTGAAGTACAAAGAAGAAAAATTCAATCTACTCATGCATTAGATGTTAAAAAAGAAATCATCAAATTTAAAGATTAATCTATCACCATTTTCTCATCCAACCGAAATGTTAAACGTTAATTTCTACACCTTAATTTTTCTCCAGTGCCATGTATGAGTGGTAAATAAATAGACTTATCAGGAACTTTCATGGACCCATCCATAGTCAATGCAATAGTGCTGGTATTTTAAAATTGATTTATTTGTTTAATGAAAAGTATATCACATTTTAGTTTCCACCAGTGCTAACTAGAATTATGGTAGAATTAGATATCAAACCATATCAACATTGTTTACAGTAACTAAATATTTTGATATCTTGGACTCCGTTTTAATCAAACATATAGAATGCATTCATCAATTTATAATGGTAAAAATATGCTTTCCCAAACTATCATAAAAGGTAATAATCTCTAATATTATTCTTGTACATTAAAGAGACCCTAGCAGAAATAAGCTTGACAGCTTAGAAATGCCTAATGTACTTAATATCTATTATAGGAAAATCACTTGAATATATTTTAATTGCATGCGATATTCCTATGTCAAAGAAAAAGGTATATGGAAGTTGACTAACCCATCATATTTCATATTTTATAATTCATATTGTATCATTTTGGTTATATGTATATGTTCAGAAAATATAACTATAGCAAAGTCCTTTATATATTGTGAGCAAACTATTTTTATTTTTTAGTTGTATATAGTTGCCAATGTTCAATATCAGAATGCTTCTTACTTGATGAAGTTATATATATTCAATTAATTGAAATGTACCTAAGGTGTAATATATTGTGGGCAAACCGCTAATCAAAGCTTGCTTACTGAAACCAAATGCAAAGTGGTAACAATGATAGGTCAGGAGTGGTCTCTCGGCAAATGCCAGAAGATAATGTATGTAACAGCTCGCAAATCCGTACCACTTGAGTCAACACTATTTTACAACAATCAACTCGAGTTGCACAGAAATACGAACCATTAGGGTTAAAGAAGAAGAGGTAGAAGAGAAAAATAGAAAACAACAACAGAATCTATCCATCGCAGCGGAATAAAATATAATAGATAATAATGATCTTTACTCAAAATCAAATATCTCTGTTTTTATATTACATCATCAGAGTACATCAATCACAGTTCAACAACAACAACATACAAATGGATACACAACAACTCAACACAGCGAAATATATATATAAACAAGTACGGAAGTACGTATCGTCATACAGCTCGTCTCCTGAGCTCCACAGCATCATATCCTGTATCCTATAATACTCGGTCTGACCCGAGCATTACAGTTAAATAACACCCGAGTCAGTCTGGAATACCAGCGTGAGAAAATCACACCCAATTGATTATTAAAGTTTCAAAATCTTTTGAAAACAAAAGCATCTCGTAAGACCATGCCACAAATAAACATGTCGGATTTTTACCTTACGATAGCTAAAACACTTTTTATAAAAATCCTCTGATATTATAATAGGGTCTATAGAAAGTAAAATAGAATCTAGCTGAAATGCTTGCATCTCACGTTTCAGCAATAGTTGGGCACAATCGAACCGTACGGGCGCGTAGGGAAAATGGATTCCAACTAATGGCTAGGCACTGGGGTACCACCTGTCACAGTACCTGGTCAAGATCAGCGTACTGGGGAGCCACCCTAACTCCCCTACAACACAAGACCGGAGCCATCCCTTACTGGACAGTCCCGAGCAAGATCACCCCACGGTTGGTATCAGCAACCGCCCACTAAGCCGAAATAAAAAGGGACATCTAGACAAGGATGTCCTCACCCTCCAGTGGGGGCTACCCACGAAGCCTTGCTGCATAACCCCTGATTTTCAGCCATTCCCATTTGATGAGGCTTGAGGCTAAGCGTTACCTTTTTAGAATATATCCCTTAGAATGCCCATCGTCCACCTGACGATGTTTACGAAAGCATTCATCCATACAAGTCCGTCCCGGGTTCGAACGGAACCGAAGGCACTATTCCTACTACACCCATTTTGGAAATATCCTCAGGATTAGTAGCGACTAGCCCTTGCACTTCACTGCTCCAACTTCAACTCCGCACTCTCGTTTTCCACACGAAAATGTACAAACCGGATCGAAGTGGTTTTCGAGAAATAAATCTCGATCCTGGTCTCTTCGAACCGATCAGCGCATTTGGCCAATATTGATAGTCGGTTATTTAACTATCAATTAATATTCACAAACATCCATCAAACAATAAATAATTTTCCAAATTATTATTAATCCCAAAAATATCTTCATAAGATAAATTTCCACTTTTCAAACCCCTTTTGAAAACAGTTTCAAGCTACCTTCCTTTCTCAGAATAAATTCCAAGTATTTTCTATTTCCACTGAAATCACCAAGCATAAAACTTTAGATTTTAAAATAATTTAAAACGCTTTACTTTGAAAAATACTTTAAACATTTAAGTTAAAAAACTACTTTAATAATTTGTTAAAAATTCATACTATATGAATATTTGAAAATATAGTTACTTTGTAATTATAAAAGTGGGTTTCCACTTTTAAACAAAATACTAGTCAACTTTAAATAACTATTACGATAATAGATTTGAAAAATATTTATTTTAGAATTTAAAATATTAGAAATAATAAATTACCTAAAATATGCTTTTTTAAAAACAATCTCAAAGCTCTTACTTATATTTAAAAATTACTTCGCAATCGTACTTGGCTATCCAGGGAAATATACTTCTCTTCACGTCCCTTTAAAAATAAATCACCATTTATTTTTAAACAAAATTTCCCATTTCTTTAATAAATTTCCACCTTGAATTTATTTTCCAAATATCCACTGATAAATTTCTTCACTTTTATAAACCCCGTTTATAAATTCCGAAGTCCCATCTCTCTTTTAATAATCTCATTTTTACACACTTAAATCAATCTTCCAAATTGATTTCCAATTTGCTCCATTTATTCCAATATCCATTAATTTCAGATTTATTTCTTAATTATGATTTAACATTCTTTTAACTGAAAATACCATTTTAGATTTCCCAAATTACTTCTTTATCCCCTTAACTAAATTTTACTTTGAATTTTAAAATAATTCTTTATTCCTTCAATTTGATATCATTTAAAACTTACAATTCATTTACTTCTATTTATTAAAACTTCCTTTTCACATACTCGGAATTATTTAATTTATTAATATCTAAATATCACTTTCATTCTTTTCAATTTATTCTTAATTCATTCAATTTTCTATAATTATTTTTCTTACAAATTTACTTCTTTTATTTTCTTCCAAAATCCAAGTTTATATATTTTTGGAATCTCATTATACCCAAATGTATTCAATCAAACCATAACATTCAATATTCCAATATAATTCATCATAGTATATCAAATAATCACAGCAGAAAATATTAAATACTTTAAAATAAATGTTGAGGAATCCTGTTGGATCCCTCCAACCTGTTTTCCCTACATCCACAGATGTTAGCACAATACCAATACCACTTCGAGGTGGAATATCGCGGTATATGGGATTTAAATAAAATATCATCCGCTATTATGCGGCGCATAGGGTCTCATCCGCTATAAAATGCGGGCAATCAATCATTCCAATATATACATATTCCAATATATATATATATATATATATGTGTGTATATATTGATATATATACTACTATATATACTATCATATCAAATCAATCAAAACATTCACCAAATATTTAAATTTAACTATTTAAATTTAAATAGCATCCAGATGAGTGAGATTAACTCACCTTTTGATTTTACTTTGCTGTCTGATCCAATTCCGACCATTTCCTTCATGATTTTAGACCTTGAATAAACATTTATACGATTTATTAATATTTGGATTAATCAAACAATTTTATTAACATTTTTAAATAACCAACCCGTCAATTATCCTTCCAAATAAGTTTAATTAACTAGTATCTTAATTTAGCCCAGTAATTTAGATTTTCGAATAAATTTCCTATGGTAACTAATTTTCCTAGTAACCCAAAATAATTAGATGAGTTACTTAAACCGGTTATCACCAATACATTATTTCAAATGTAATTGTAATTTTGAAACATGTATATTTCTTCTTCTTTTTTCTGCCAGTAAAGAATATAAATATCTTAGATATTCTTTCTTTCTAAATCTAAACAATTTAAAACTTCTGTAAAATCTTTTTATCGTATATATATATATATATATTACCAATATACATGTTCTATATACTACACTTTCTCAAGTTCATTACTGTTCAAACCTAGATAGAATTCAAAATGAAATAAAGAAACGAATAGAGAACCCATACCCAGCCGTAGACGAAACTCACGAACCGTGAACAGCATCACATGAACGCGACCTCCCCCGTCTGAAGACGAGTCACCACCTGTCACAAATCGCGAGCCCTAGCCGCAACCCAGTGGCGACATCGCCACCGACCCCACGAGCTCGCCTCCTGCCCTAGGTGTCACCGCAACCTGACGAGTTCGCCATGCCATCAGAAACCCTAATTCGCCTCGCGACCATCGCCTGCAGTGGACGCGACACCTCACCTGGTTGCACACGCTTCTGAGTCGAGAGAGATCTTATCGCGTGAACCCCCTATCTCTTCGTGCGCCTTGCGATCTCCTTCACGGTTTCGAAAGCAAATCTCGAATTTCGCCATTGCTTCGTGAAATATTTCGATTTATTTGAAGAAAATAGAAAGGGGAATGCTCGGCTGAAATGTTTTACAGAAGAAGGTGGCTTGGAGAAAAATTTTGCAGATCTATAGAGTTTTTGAAATGAAAGCTAAAAGTTGTGACGTGAAATAATTTCGGCTGAGTGTTGATACAGCTTTGACCGACAATGAATATATTATACTTTCTTTTCAAATCGTTTCGAATAATTATCCCAAGACGTTTATATATCGTGCGCTCACACAACTCCGATCACTACGAAATTTGAAATCCCATAATAAAACAATATTACGGATCCAATGGAACTGGTTTCGTCGAATTCCGAGACAATGCCTCGGAAGGCTATTTTTAAATTCAATTTAAACGATATAAAATTTCAAAACTTAACAAAACGCTTTCAAATTCAATTTTAAAAGTTATCACCTTCATTATTATTAATATGAATTTTACAAGCCTTCAAATTATTTTTATCCGGCTTAAAACTCCAGATTCAACATTTAGCTCAACTTCAAATTATTTAATTCAATAATTAAATTATCAAATAAATAGTGATACTTGATTTCAAGTTAAAATTACTCTATTGAATATTTAAAATCAATTAAATATTTCGATTTTAAATGCTTGAAAATTCCGGGTCGTCACATTCCTCCCCCCTTAAAAGAATTTCGTCCCCGAAATTACTAATTAGGAAGAATGATCCAATACCCGTTTACTCTTTCCAAAACCAAACAATTCATTATCCTACCAACTATCTTTTATAAAAGATTCACTACCATTCTTACTAATCTTTCCCAACCTTCCCATAGTTTCTAACAATATTACTTACTAAATCATTCAAATTTCAATTTAAAACCAAATTTTGAATTATCAAATTTTTCTCAAAATTTTTCTGACTCTCTAAATTTCCGAAAAATTTCGGCAGCGTCTCTTTTGCGCGGCTAACTCGGTACAGCTACAAAATGGCTCTTCGGCCTCCCAAATCCAAAAAGAAAACAAAAATCCAAGTGGCTAGATCCAAAAACCCAATCAAATTCCATATAGAATTTTAAACACATACCTTTTAGTCGGGCAATTCTAATTTATTATCTGAAATCAAAACCAATTCTCTTTTCCCTTTTTCATACCTGCATATCATATTTAGCAATAATATCCAATCACAGCATTCAAAAACATTTATTGACTTCTTTTACACATTTCCAATATGTGTTTTACTTAAGCCCGTACGACGCACATATATCATCCGTACGCAATACCAAATCCGATCGCTCACTCGATCACACAATTTCACCTCCGAACTAGTATCGTCCACCCGACTTCCTAGTGCGGAAAAATCGTCATTCTCCTTGCATAGCTGTAAACTATGATAGAGAATTTAGAGAATCAATCAAAACTCCATATCCAGGTTCGCCGTTGAAAATCGAGTGAAAAATCCTAACTCGGATCGATATAACTATCTCGAAATTCTGTGCTCGAAATCTGGATCAAATAGCTATGTGAATAAAATAAAATAATATACGTACGTCCTACGTATTTGCCCCAATTGATTATCAACTATATCAATTTCCCTTTTTATTCACATTTATTTTGATCGTCATACACTTTATGCACAATTTTCCCTTGTCACTACTTCCAGCTTTAAATCTCTATTCAATTATCCACTTAAAATAATTTTCTCAATACTAAATTTACTTAAGAATCTCACCATTCACTTCTTAAGTTCCATATAAATATTTTATATACCTCTTGAATTTGTTTGCACTTAATTACTAAACTTCAAATATAAATACTTCTTCCTAATTTTACTTGAATTCAATTCATTACCAAACTTTAAATATTGAGTTTTGATTCACCCTATCTCAATCCATATTTAAATAATCCATTTCCTTTATTAGTTTTACTTACTAATTTATTTTTATATCTCAAATAAAAGTTAGTTTGCAAACTTTTCTCTTCTTTTAGTTTCTTTGAACAATTCTTCTGTTCATCTTACTTACACAATTTAAATTAAATTTCAACATTCAGTTATAATTCTATTTGCTTAACCAATTTTTAATTCATTTGTCATTAGTGAAAAATTTTCAAAAGATTCAAAAAAATTCTAACTCCCAAAATTTTCGAAATTTTTTCGCAGAGCCTCCTTTGTACGGAGGAGCTTTTGCAATTTGACCAGAGATATAAATATGTATACATCGACCCACACGGTCGGAAAACAGAAAAACAGTTCATATTTCCTATTTGTATTGCGTATGCGTACCTTATTTTGCATTTTTAAGGAAGAGGCTATTTATTTAAGCAATTAGCGCAGTCAAAACCAGTCAAACAGCTTCCAAAAACCTATACTTACTCAATTTAAACATGTAAGTGACAAATATACAAAGTTTATTAACATTTTACTTAATTTCAATAACTAAACACATGCATATCATAAGCAATATCTTCCAAACAACACTTATAAGTAATTAATAAAGTTTCAACCACCCATTCGATTGCTCTCACTCGCTTCCAACCAATTTTGATGCCATTTTATTCAATGTTAATGGCCCACAATTCAATTTCTTAAATTCAATTCATTTTTAATCCAAATAAGCTTATATTCAATTCAATTGATTTCAAGATCAGTTTTATTTCACTTCTATCAATGCATAGAATTTATTTAATCTCATTTTCGTCAAATGACAATTTACTTCTACGAAATTTGACCATATGCAAGAGAATAAATAACTACATAAGCTTGTAACCACTTTAAATTGATTTCAACTCAATTTATAGTCAATTCCTTCCATTTTAATTCATTTGCAACCATTTCAATTTTTATTTTTATTTACTTGAATTTTATTTACCACTCAAACCATCACTATTTCAATTCTATTTTGTTTCACTTGAGTTCATTTCCAGCTCCATTCGTTTAAATTAAATTAGTATATTTCATTGAATCAATATGAATTCTAATTCACATTCAATAATTTATTTCTGAATTCCTTTCATTTTATAACGAGGCCATTTCCAATTTATCTCTACTTAGATTTTTATTTGCAATATAAATCATTTTTATCTTAATTCAATTCCATTCAACTTCACCTCAGATTTAATTCACTTACAATTTCAAGTTGAATTTCTATTAATAACTCAAGCTTCACTTCGAAATGCTATCATTTATTCACAACTCAAATTTTTATTAACCAATTTGAGTTCCATTTCCATATTCTACTAATTAATCAAGTAGTCTATTTAAAATTTTACCCAATATTTGATTTTTATTTCAAAAATCACTCTAACCGTTTTACTTGAGTTCAATCTATTTTATATTTTAAATTTTTGGATTATATTCATTATCATTACAAAAAAATTTTATTTGGCCTATTTATTTTACTTCCAAACTTTATAAGTCACAACTTATTTATATTCATATTTCATCTATTTACAATCAATCTCATTCACATTTTACTTTTTAACTCGGAATTATACCTTTCATTTAGCCAATATATTTTTATTATTCCATAAACATTTTAAACAAGATTCTAGAGTTTAAACAATTTTCCAAAATTTCAAAATCACTTTTGAAATCAACTACATCCAAAATCCTTTGGCAAATTCAATCCTTTGAATTTCAAAACCAAACCCAGTTCGCAAACAATTCCAATTTAAAACAATTTGGTAGCAATTTCTCTCTTGGAAACTCGAAAATGAACATCGACGATGCTGCAGTCATCACCGACGTTATTTTCCAGCGACCGAAAGAGAATTAGATGCTTTTATCTCTTTAAAACCCCTTTCAAAAATTTTAAATTCCAAACTCTCCATATTCAATTCCAATTCAAAAAATATTCCCAATTGCAATTCCTTTAAATCTATATCCAAACATTCTCTGGAATTTTATCTCATTTCAATTTTCAAATGTTTCTCTGGAATTCTATTTCAAAATTATAGTCACCTTTACAGTTTACATTTACAAATCTCATTTGTATATGAAGTTTATTTCAATTTATAAATTACATTTATAATCTATATTTCAAATTCCATTTTGTTATATAAATTTATTCTTCAACTTGGTTATAAGTTTTCAATTTCTTATTCAATTTCTGCACAATAAAGTTAATAATTCAATATTATCATTCCTTAACAATCAAGCATCTAAATACTATAATACTTTACAAAAATTATATCTTTTATATACAAAAATAATTTGGGTAAAATTAATTCACTTACCCTACTTTAAAACAATACCGTGTCGAATTGTTCTATTCAAGTGTTTAGAGATCCCTATCAATAACGTTAATTACTCGTATTGACCAGAATCCATAAACTACTCAATAAACCAATCAACACAATATAAAATTATTTTATATTCATTAACATATACGCGCTCATATTTATTACTACGCTCAAACTCAGTCTAGAGTACTATTGACTCTATTTCAATGAGTAATTCCCACCAGAGCCAAGGTTATCACCAACCTAGGCTCTGATACCACTGTAACAGCCCGCAAATCCGTACCCTTGAGTCAACACTATTTTACAACAATCAACTCAAGTTGCACAGAAATACGAACCATTAGGGTTAAAGAAGAAGAGGTAGAAGAGGAAAATAGAAAACAACAACAGAATCTATCCATCGCAGCGGAATAAAATATGATAGATAATAAATGATCTTTACTCAAAATCAAATATCTCTGTTTTTATATTACATCATCAGAGTACATCAATCACAGTTCAACAACAACAACATACAAATGGATACACAACAACTCAACACAGCGAAATATATATATAAACAAGTACGGAAGTACGTATCGTCATCCAGCTCGTCTCCTGAGCTCCACATCATCATATCATGTATCCTATAATACTCGGTCTGACCCGAGCATTACAGTTAAATAACACCCGAGTCAGTCTAGAATACCAGCGTGAGAAAATCACACCCAATTGATTATTATAGTTTCAAAATCTTTTGAAAACAAAAGCATCTCGTAAGACCACGCCATAAATAAACATGTCGGGTTTTTACCTTACGATAGCTAAAACACTTTTTATAAAAATCCTCTGATATTATAATAGGGTCTATAGAAAGTAAAATAGAATCTAGCTGAAATGCTTGCATCTCACGTTTCAACAATAGTTGGGCACAATCAAAACCGTACGGGCGTGTAGGGAAAATGGATTCCAACTAATGGCTAGGCACTAGGGTACCACCTGTCACAGTACCTGGTCTAAATCAGCGTACCGAGGAGCCACCCTAACTCCCCTGCAACACAAGACCGGAACCATCCTTTACTGGACAGTCCCGAGCAAGATCACCCCGCGGTTGGGATCAACAACCGCCCACTAAGCCGAAATAAAAAGGGACATCTAGACAGGGATGACCTCACCCTTCAGTAGGGGCTACCCACGAAGCCTTGCGGCATAACCCCTGATTTTCATCCATTCCCATTTGATGAGGCTTCAGGCTAAGCGTTATCTTTTTAGAATATATCCCTTAGAATGCCCATCGTCCACCTGACGATGTTTACGAAAGCATTCATCCATACAAGTCCGTCCCGGGTTCGAACGGAACCGAAGGCACTATTCCTACTACATCCATTTTGGAAATATCCTCAGGATTAGTAGCAACTAGCCCTTGCACTTCACTGCTCCAACTTCAACTCCACACTCTCGTTTTCCACACGAAAACGTACAAACCGGATCGAAGTGGTTTTCGAGAAATAAATCTCGATCCCGGTCTCTTCGAACCGATCAGCGCATTTGGCCAATATTGATAGTCGGTTATTTAACTATCAATTAATATTCACAAACATCCATCAAACAATAAATAATTTTCCAAATTATTTATTAATCCCAAAAATATCTTCATAAGATAAATTTCCACTTTTCAAACCCCTTTTGAAAACAGTTTCAAACTACCTTCCTTTCTCAGAATAAATTCCAAGTATTTTCTATTTCCACTGAAATCACCAAGCATAAAACTTTAGATTTTAAAATAATTTATAACGCTTTACTTTGAAAAATACTTTAAAACATTTAAGTTAAAAAAACTACTTTAATAATTTGTTAAAAAATCATACTATATGAATATTAGAAAATATAGTTACTTTATAAATATAAAACTAGGTTTCCACTTTTAAACAAATTACTAGTCAACTTTAAATAATTATTACGATAATAGATTTGAAAAATATTGATTTTAGAATTTAAAATATTAGAAATAATAAATTTCCTAAAATATGCTTTTTTAAAAACAATCTCAATGCTCTTACTTATATTTAAAAATTACTTTGCAATCGTACTTGGTTATCTAGGGAAATATACTTCTCTTCACGTCCCTTTAAAAATAAATCACCATTTATTTTTAAAAAAAAATTCCCATTTCTTTAATAGATTTCCACTTTGAATTTATTTTCCAAATATCCACTGATAAATTTCTTCGCTTTTATAAACCCCGTTTATAAATTCCGAAGTCCCATCTCTCTTTTAATAATCTCAGTTTTACACACTTAAATCAATCTTCCAAATTGATTTCCAATTTGCTCCATTTATTCCAATATCCATTAATTTCAGATTTATTTCTTAATTATGATTTAACATTCTTTTAACTGAAAATATCATTTTAGATTTCCCAAATTACTTCCTTATCCCCTTAAGTAAATTTTACTTTGAATTTTAAAATAATTCTTTATTCCTTCAATTTGATATCATTTAAAACTTACAATTCATTTACTTCTATTTATTAAAACTTCCTTTTCCCATACTCGGAATTATTTAATCTATTAGTATCTAAATATCACTTTCATTCTTTTCAGTTTATTCTTAATTCATTCAATTTTCTATAATTATTTTGCTTACAAATTTACTTCTTTTATTTTCTTCCAAAATCCAAGTTTATATATTTTGGAATCTCATTATACCCAAATGTGTTCAATCAAACCATAGCATTCAATATTCCAATATAATTCATCATAGAATATCAAATAATCACAGCAGAAAATATTAAATACTTTAAAATAAATGTTGAGGAATTCTGTTGGATCCCTCCAACCAGTTTTCCCTGCATCCACGGATGTTAGCACAATACCAATTCCACTTCGAGGTAGAATATCGTGGTATATGGGATTTAAATAAAATATCATCCGCTATTATGCAGCGCATAGGGTCTCATCCGCTATAAAATGCGGGCAATCAATCATTCCAATATATACATATTCCGATATATATATATATATATTTATATATTGATATATATACTACTATATATACTATCATATCAAATCAATCCAATCATTCACCAAGTATTTAAATTTAACTGTTTAAATTTAAATAGCATCCAGATGAGTGAGATTAACTCACCTTTTGATTTTACTTTGCTGTCTGATCCAATTCCGACCATTTCCTTCATGATTTTAGACCTTGAATAAACATTTATACGATTTATTAATATTTGGATTAATCAAACAATTTTATTAACATTTTTAAATAACCAACCCGTCAATTATCCTTCCAAATAAGTTTAATTAACTAGTATCTTAATTTAGACCGGTAATTTAGATTTTCGAATAAATTTCCTATGGTAACTAATTTTCCTAGTAACCCAAAATAATTAGATGAGTTACTTAAACCGGTTATCACCAATACATTATTTCAAATGTAATTGTAATTTTGAAACATGTATATTTCTTTTTTTTCTGCCAGTAAAGAATATAAATATCTTAGCTATTCTTTCTTTCTGAATCCAAACAATTTAAAACTTCTGTAAAATCTTTTTACCGTATATATATATATATATATATATATATTACCAATATACATGTTCTATATACTACACTTTCTCAAGTTCATTACTGTTCAAACCTAGTTAGAATTCAAAATGAAATAAAGAAACGAACAGAGAACCCATGCCCAGCCGTAGACGAAACTTACGAACCCTGAACAGCATCACATGAACGCGACCTCCCCTGTCCGAAGACGAGTCACCACCTGTCACAAATCGCGAGCCCTAGCCGCAACCCAGTGGCGACATCGCCATCGACCCCACGAGCTCGCCTCCTACCCTAGGTGTCACCGCAACCTGACGAGTTCGCCGTGCCATCAGAAACCCTAATTCGCCTCGCGACCATCGCCTGCAGTGGACGCATCACCTCACCTGGTTGCACGCGCTTCTGAGTCGAGCGAGATCTTATCGCGTGAACCCCCTATCTCTTCATGCGCCTCGCGATCTCCTTCACGGTTACGAAAGCAAATCTCGAATTTCGCCATTGCTTCGTGAAATATTTCGATTTATTTGAAGAAAACAAAAAGGGGAATGCTCGGCTGAAATGTTTTAAAGAAGAAGGTGGCTTGCAGAAAATTTTTGCAGATCTATAGAGTTTTTGAAATGAAAGCTAAAAGTTGTGATGTGAAATAATTTCGGCTGAGTGTTGATACAGCTTTGACCGAAAATGAATATATTATACTTTCTTTTCAAATCGTTTCGAATAATTATCCCAAGACGTTTATATACCGTGTGCTCACACAATTACTCCGATCACTACGAAATTTGAAATCCTATAATAAAACAATATTACAGATCCAATGGAACTGGTTTCGTCGAATTCCGAGACTGTGCCACGGAAGGCTATTTTTAAATTCAATTTAAACGATATAAAATTTCAAAACTTAACAAACGCTTTCAAATTCAATTTTAAAAGTTTTATCACCTTCAGTATTATTAATATGAATTTTACAAGCCTTCAAATTATTTTTATCCGGCTTAAAACTCCAGATTCAACATTTAGCTCAACTTCAAATTATTTAATTCAATAATTAAATTATCAAATAAATAGTGATACTTGAATTCAAGGTAAAATTACTCTATTGAATATTTAAAATCAATTAAATATTCCGATTTTAAATTCTTGAAAATTCCGGGTCGTCACAATGTAAGCCTCTGTAACACAGACGTTGAATCACTATTATCTCAATATAATATCAACGAAATTACAATAAATGAATGCAACAGAAGCAATGTTCGAGATTACCAAATGAAGAGACAGTAATAAAGAAAATAGCACAATCTTGCACTCCAGGTTTAAATCCACCCAAATAACACCTGATAAGGTGTAATATACAGCAAAGAATTACGGGAAATGTTAATATTGCAAATTTATTTAATTAAATACGGAAAAGAAATGGTATTGTTAGGAAATTGGAGTGTTATCTATGTGTGTTTAAGTTGACAACATTCCCATTTTGTGAATTGAATCTGCAGCGTTAGACTCATGTCCACTTAATATACTGTTATTTTCTGATCTCGAACAGACACAAATGGTAGGTTTGGTGAAATAGAACGCATAGAGAAAATGATTGTTTGTATTGATTTGTATGTTTAATTGTTTTAGATAAATTTTGAATGAATATAAGTAATTGATATTAAATTATAATTTAACGCCAAGATTGTGAAATTAATAATCAGATACAATAAAACAAAAAATTATTAAACTAAAATTGAAAACGTCAAACATAATATGAATAAAAGAAAATACTTGAATTTACGTTAAGTAATGATTCTTTTTAAAGAAGTTTGCCACTAAGCACACAACGAATGGAGTCTATGGTGTGACAACCTCCAAATACTGTTGTAGGGACAATGCTTTTACGGACCGCATTTAATATTGTTACATTTCTTTCTACAATTATTTATTTTTACAATTTTATTATTCATTATTTTGTCTTCTAAAATTAAAATGGAAATGAATAGGAAGCGATCATCAGACATGTCATTTTCGGGCTGTTCGGTTTTCTTAGTGCATAAGAAGTGGGGAAAATTTCTTTTCTACTTCATTCCTATTTTCGACACGACCGATGCAACAGAAATTTAATTGAGCAGGTAAAAATTACGAGTGCATCCTAGGCATTACAGAATTTATTTAATTTATTGTTTTTTATTTTGTTAACATAATTTTTATGCAACATGGAATCACTTTGTTTTGGCTGCCATATCATTCAAAGCAGTAGTTACTCTAATTATAGTTGAACCATAAGCTTAATTTGAAAATTTGTTTCCTCCACAAAGCTGGTAGATGCGAAGAATCTACGCTGTGGGACATATATTCATGTTCACTGATACAAAGCGGCAAGCAAACGCCTATGTTTCTGCCACATTTACGCATGATAAAAGGCATAATGATTGATGAAGGTTTCGTTCGGCTAAAATCCAAATTGTCCATTACCGTTTCACATTACGTAGTAAAAATGTATAGAGCAACTATGAATGTAGAATAATATTTATTGCACTTATGTCTTGTAACTTTGGAAATATTCAATAGTTCAAATTGAAAATTTATGTTTATTTAGCAGGTAGTCTTCAAACATAATCTTTACTTTGACATTTTCATGTTTAAATGAATTTGGTTAAAATATTTTTTCTATGTCATATAGTTCTTGTCATGTTGGTCATCGTACATAACTTCACATGCTTTCCAAACTCTTAAACTATCATATCCTTTTAAATTGGCGGATAAGTGTACGTGTTTTAAACGAGAATGGGGCAAAAGGACAAAAATGTGATACTACTTAAACATGTTGAAATTCTAATGTTAAAAAACGTGTTTTAACCTATCATATTTCAACGTTTTGGTATTACAGAGATTGATATCAAGGTCTTGGCTCCTTCATATAGGATGGATAAGCCTTTGAAAGGATACTTTACTTTCATTTCTATTCATATACGATTTTCATGCTACCTTCCTTTTAACCATGTCATAACCAACATTCTCTTTTTTATGAAAATAGCTCCAACCCAATTAACTCCAAAAACATAAAGTTATATTCATTTCATACTAGTAAAATATAATTTCAATAGTTGGAATGATCACCACAAGAAATGATCTTTAGTTTAGATTATCACTCTTTCTTCCCACTGCAATTCTTTAGGGAAGAGCATGTTTTGCAATGGTTCCACAATTCCGAATTACAAAAAGTGTACTAATTTTTTTCTTTTAAACGAAATAAAGAGTTAATCTCATAAATATGATATATTTCAATAATGAAAAGTTTGATCATGTAACTTATGATTCAAATTGAGTGTCAAAAAACTGCTCGTGAATTCAATTATCTAACCTTATCACAACATTAGGGTAGAAAAATCATAGACTAAACTGGAGGCTACTACCATATTTGAAATACTTTGGCACCACATGATGTGCACGTAATTGTGCATATATTTACATCCATATTTTATCTTTTTTTTTAAATAATCATCATATTTGGGCATTTTAACATGTTTAAAACCAAAATTCAATTATTTCCAAACCATCATATTTTCATCATCATCCAGGGGCAAAACGGTCATTTTTGTGCATGTGTCAATGTAAGAATTTTTACTTGGACATTTTTTGATTATTTTTATAGGAATTTGGATGCATATGGAAGAGGCTTATATGAAGATACATGCATGCACAAGGAAATACAAAGGAATGAAGAGGAAATAATTCAAGTTCAAGATCATGGAGGACCCCACCCACTTACCTAACTTCCAATTAGAAGCTAAGCACATGCTAAAAGGACTTAAAGCTTCATGTACATATTAAGTGGGGGATTAGTGAATGTTAATGATTACTTGGAGGCTACACCACCTCAAGGGTATTTTGGGAAGCTCCCTAAAAAGAGAATTAGGGTTTTATGCATGTATAAATAGCCCTCTTATGTACATGAAGAGGATCATCTACTCTTTCATTTTACTTAGGAAATTAAGAAATCAAAGTGTAAGCTCAATGTTCTATGAAATAAAAATGGCTTCCAAGCCTCTTTCTTCTCTCTTTTCTACATGTTTTTCTTTGTTTTATTGTTAATGTTTATTTATATGCTCTCTTTCTCCTTATGTTCATAGCTTAGATTTACATTTATGCAAGTAGTTAGTAGCTAATCTCTTTTGCTTTCTTTGCTTATTTTCTATTTTCTTTTCTTTAATGTTGAAACTTACTTGTGATGCTTCAATGCCACAAATGAGTAGCTAAACCCCTTCAATTTAGGGGTGATGAAGCTCTCTAACTTTATGTAATTTCAACATTTTTTATGATTTATGATCTCTTTGTTTATGCTTCATGAATGTGAATTTTGA
Source organism: Allium cepa (assembly GCA_030765085.1). NCBI lineage: Eukaryota > Viridiplantae > Streptophyta > Magnoliopsida > Asparagales > Amaryllidaceae > Allium > Allium cepa. Next base: position 674,155,020 of record CM060929.1, on the reverse strand, counting down.
TGTAAGTTTATACAAGTGGGTTTGATAGCTTATATTGCTTATGCAAATGAGCTATTCTTACTCAACATAAACACAATTTACATCAACTTTTGCTAATTAATTTTTGATTATGAAATGAAAGTAAAAATGAAATTTGATGATCTATGTTACTAGTTACAATAGTAAATAGATCATACTTAAAATAGTTTTTGTTTTGGCTTCTTTTTCATGAGAATTGTAAGTGGTATAATTTTTGTATTATAGTTTGATGGTTTGAGTTATGTTAACTTATAACATAAACAAACCATACTTATGATAAATGCAATGATTATTTCACTTAATATCAAAGTTAGAGATCATAAATTATGTGTTTGTTGATTTACAAAAATATGAGAGTGGATTTGCCTCTAAATTGTTCTCTAGTTCAATAGTTTACTAATCACATTTCAATTCTAGTTTAGCTTCATTTTAGTTCTATCCAACAATTTCACTCGACTTTGGTATAATTTGATTGAATAGAAATTTTTAAAATCATCAATTCCCTACGGATCGACCCGTATTCGCCACGTGCTACATTCGTACACCGTGCGCTTGCGGTATAAATTTTATTTCTAAATTCGTTCGACGGTTTTCTAATCCGATAGAATTTCCGTCGACGAACACCACACAATCCCTAATCCTGACTAATGAAAAGAACTAACGTAACATAAACAAATGGATTATGTCTATACGCCACATCCAAACTATAGTCTGGAAGAAGGGCCTATAAACAAGAATTAAATTAAAGTTCGCTATACAGAATTGACTGACTGACAAAGTAAATCACAAATGGTTGCTCCAAAATCACGTACTCATACTATTAATTGTTTATTTATACCACAAATATAAAAAATCAGATATCAAAATCAAGAACTAAGAAATCAAATAATACCGTCAATTATGATTTTGAAACTAGAGGGTTGCTGGGCAGGTGAAATCCATGATGGAGATAGCAAAGACGGCGGAGATGGGAAAAGTGGCAAAGATGATGGAGAAGGCAATGTGCGTGAAGATCGATGTTGAGTGATGGTCGATCTTGTTGAGCGATGTTTGAAAAAGGTTTAGTTTAATTTAGTTTGGGTTGGAGAGAAAGAGGGGATTAATTTCTCGCGATTGGAAAGAAGTATTCAGGGCGGCAAAACATTTTATTTCCCTGCGTTCATTAGACGTAGTGTTTTAGCTGGGAGATGTGGACGACTTCATTTAAGGCAGCATTTTAGATTTGAATTTTTTTAATAACCCTTGCGGCATTTTTAAGAAAACACTACGCATTCGTGCTGCAAAAGATATATTTTCTTGTAGTGTTATAAATGATTTTCAAGTTCTATAATTATGTAATAAAGGTATTTATAACTATTTTTTTTAAAAGGGTCATTACTAAATAAAAGGGTTTATTTGAAGTGATTTTCAAACGATGTTTTGGAAATGATGTTTGTAAAAGAATTTTCTTTAAGAAGGTTTACGTAAAAAAAATTTAAAAATAGGAAAATGATTTTTAAATGATTTTAAAGATTGTAAAGGTATTTTAATTATAAAGTGAACTTTTTAGAAAGGAAACTTTTTATGAAGGATAAGTGGGTTTTGTTTTGTAGGAAGAAATGTTTTCTAAATGGAATTTGTTTGGTCATTTAAAATGGAAAATGAAGAGAGGAAATCTCTTATAGAGTTTGGTAATACACTTATATTATTGAAATAATTATATAAATGTTTTTCAAGTATAAAAGGGATATAATGGGTTTTGGGAATAGTGTATCATAAAAGATCTTTTGGTCGAATGTTTATAAAGTGATTCTAATTAATAAAAGATTAATTAATAAAGGCTTAGTAGATCCCATATGGAATTAAATAAATGTTGAATGATTGTTTATTTGATATTAAATAATTGAACATCAAATCTTGACCAAAATTATAATTTTGGAAATATCTAGAAGAAATATGTGAGTTATATGGCTTAGTCATTCCCAATGATGTTGTACTATGCGTATAAATCGTGTTTCATTCTTCTAGGATGAATGATAAGGAAATCTATTCACAAATGGTTTGGAGGTGGACTCCACTCTTATCTTTTGTCTGTTTATTTTCTAAAGAACCTGGGTTGAGTTTATTGGAAATTATCAAAAGTTGTTTTCAAAGAGAACGGAAGCGGGTATGTTATCTGAAAACCACTGCGATCCAATCAAGCGTTTCGAACTGAAGATATCTTGAAAAGTATGGAACCGAAGACGAAGCCATTGAAGTGCAAGGACTAGTTGCTATTAATCCCAAGGATTATACCAAAATGGATCCAGTAGAAGTAGTGCCTTTAGTTTGTTCATGTCCCGACCAACTTGTATGGATGAATGCTGGTATTGCATTGATGCCTGAAGGAGAGTGTTAGCATTCCAAATAGGAAGTGCTAAAAGGTAAAATGTAGCCTCAAGCCTCATTAATCGGGAATGATTACAAAATCAGGGTATGACCATCCCTATCTAGAGTCGATATTATTGCTCATTTGTATGCTTGAGTTCCCATTAACTAAGAGGTGATCATATTCAGTACTTCTATTCAAGTGGTAGATCGGTTCTATGTTGACAGGGGATCCCGGTGAGGTCCTTGGTATTATTTTATCTAGAGATGCACTGTGATGGGTGGTACCCTAGTAGCCCAATCACTGTATGGTACCCATTCTCCAATACAAGCCTTTATGGTCTTAGTTGTATACCTATTATGCTAGAATCTAATTAATGTAAAAATTTCGGCTATGATTAATAAGTATTTGTATCTTAGACACTATTATAATATTAGAAGATTTCATATGAAATGGTTTGGTTGTCGTAAGGTAAAAACCCATCCGTGTTTATATGCGGCGTGGTCTTAAGAGATACCTTTGATTTTAAAAGGGTTTTAAATATAATAATTCAGTTATTTGAGTTTACTCACACAGAACCATGTCCGACCATTATTTTTATTTTATTTTCCCAAAATTCTTGGATGTTCAAATTTTTATGGGCAACCAAGCAGTTCAGATTTTCCCACGGATGCATTTGAAGGAGCTTTGAGCAGGAAGCTTCATCGATAGCTAGTTATATCTTGTTTCTGCTGTATTATATGTATCTTATATCAGTTAGGTAGGGACAGGCTGTTATAACCGTCCTAGGGTAGAATTTGTATCAGTGTGACTGTGATGTATCATTTTTTTAAATGACTTTGTAAAGTATTATATTGACTAATATATGTTATTTTGTTGCGTTGTGAGGTGCTATGACTGTTTGGTTTCTTCTTATCTTTTATATCCTTTCCTTCCCCTAACTATCTCTCTTTCTGGCACTTAGTTGTTTGGTACGTGAATACCGTGGATGTATTAGTGTCGACTTCCGAGGTTCGAAAAGGCGGGTCATTACACTATTCTTTAGATAAAATTAATTTTATCCACATATGCTACTCTTAAGTACACGACCTTATAGAAAAAAGTTAACTTAACTTCACTCACCATTAATCATATATTCCTCAACAAATTTCAAATACTTCTTATCGATATATCATTATGTGTCATACAAAGGAGTGACTTTAAGATTGAATCTTTATTCATTTTAGGTACGTTTGGAACTCTTTCCAATATACTCACCTATTCAATCAAATTGAATCAATTTTATTTTCTATTTCACGTTATTTTATTTACTTTCATTTTGTACTCTATGGGCTTATCACAGACATAGCACACATGTCTATTTTATGTCCACATCAGTGATAACTCATTGGTGAATATAACGAAGTACGTGGAATCATTCTAGTATTAATTGGCTTGCAATTGCATATTTCTATATGTATCAATTTGAAAAGTTCATGAACTCTTTTCATGCTCCACTGAATGAGTTCTTTGCCCTTAATTGTTTGAGATATAATTAACTAGTATCATATGATTCATAAACATATAATATAATTATTTCTCAAAACTAAAACTTAGTCTATGGTTCCAAAATAATTGCAAATAATTTCATATACTTATGTATTTTCCAATGCATCGCATTTGTTATAAAAAAAATACCACAATACAGTTTTATTTTATAATGAATATTCATAATATTCATATTGAAATAAAACTATGTCTGTTTTTCAGTTAGCACTAAAAGCAAGCTATTATTTCATAAATAATGTTTGGTTTTTTTTCGAAAATAATTTTCGAAACCTGATGCGACTAATAAGTGTTATATAGCATGCTTCTACTATTTCCATCAATACTATAATAACATATGAAATACGAAGTTTTATTCAACCACATAATATTGGCTATTTAGTTCATTTATTGTAACTGGTATATAGTCGAGAACTTTTAGATCAAATATGTTAGATTCAAAGAAAACAATTTTCTATGTGAAAATACATTTTGAAATATTTTCCTATTCTGATTTAAATATACTATTATTTTACAATTCTCGTTTCCAACATTTTTTCATGAAGTAGAAGTGACTGTTCACCCTCTTCATCCCAACCATGCCTTAAGTTACATCAACTCTTGTACATTCAAATATCCTTTCTAAATGGTCGAGCCATTCAAAGGAAACTCTTACTACGATATCATAAAGAACTCTTTAAAAAATTGCATTTAGTCATCCTTAACATTTACGGATATCAAATATATTGTGCTTTAGGTAAACTGCAAACTGACATTTCAGTGATCGAATTCTTATATGTATCCTGTAGCCTTTGGTCAAATGTTACACTTGATCACAAAAAGTTTGTTATTGTAACCAACCACATTGAATACATGATCTCATACCCTAATTTACTTGCTTATTTTGAACAAACTAATTTCATCAAGGTTTCGTAAATTATGAATTGTGATCGTTCACTATATAACATTTATATGTGCTCAGAAATGGATTAGACATCCATATTCTTATATAGCTTTTAGAATTTGAAACTCACTGAAGGCAATTCACAGTCTTGGGTAGTTACCAAGTTATCAAAATATCTAGTAGTTGTATAATTAAGCACTTTCATGAGTTAACATGCAAAAATTTATTGGTAAGTATATTTCTATTTGTCAATATTTATTCAGTTCATTTGCATATTTTAATTGATAAACATTTCATGAACTATATTAATTGCATAAATTATTAATATAGATTATTAACTTTATATTATATGTTTGTATAATATTTGAAAGGTTAAATGTTACCATTGCATTTTTCTAATAAGGTTCCCACTAGTCTTTTACGTTTCTTCAAAACCTATAACGAAACATAAAATCTTTCAATTTCACTAGATGGTGTTAGGACTTATCTTTCTTGAGATTTTGAGCTTGAGTTTTCTCAACATGTCATAGCCCTATAAACGATTAATAATTTTTTATCGGTTGTATCATATACAACTCCTAATCCATATTCGTTGTCCTAATCTCATTTCGACCTTCAATTTTCCCAATAAATCAAAAGAAGTTATTCACTCGTACCTACCTGTTGTAACGACTTAAGTATAGTATATGTACCTTGAGTTTACTCAACAAATACATAGTTATCTTACCTTGTATGATCAATATATTAATAATACTACACGTAATTTCTCCAGCTTGTGTTTGCTCAACAACTAGAGAGTATGCAAGTAATTTATTAATATATAAATGGTAGAGGACAACACTTATATTAAAGTTCATAATCTTCAATATATGTAATTGAATGATATCGACTTATGAAATACCCTCATGATTCAAGTGTCAGACACATCAGAAATCATAGTATCCTTTTACGTATGCATTTATTTTGTAAGTCGACTTAGGGTTTCTTTAGTGCTTCACCTTTAGTTTATATATTTATAGTATATAAGTATTATTACTATATAAATTTTATAATTTATTTAACTTATATAATATTTTATGTATAACATTATATCAATCAAATCTTATATGATTGATTTAATTAATTAACACTTTAATTAATTATCATATTATTCAATTATAACATAATATATTGAATATTTATAAACAACCTTTATAGTAATGCACATATATCTTATATATATATATATATATATATATATATATGTGTGTTTTAATTAATTAATTAACTTCTAATTAATTTAATAAATTGAAATTTTTTAATTAAATTTTATTAATTTTGAAAATCCTTTTATGCACACATGTATATTCATATTTTCTTAAACAACTCAAGACAACATAACATACATCATTATATATACTAGTATGGACCCGTGCTTCACACACGGGCTGTTTGTGTTATTGTATACGTTGATAATTTGTTTGAGCGCAAATATATAAACGAAAAGCACGGACATTATTGGAATTTCAAAAGGATACCGAGTAAATTAGTTCAACGAATTTTCTTTATTAGTAGAGATATATATTATACATGTATATATATTTAATTAATTAACTCATTTTATTAATACATTGATTTTATTAATCCTATTAGTAATAATATTTTTGAAACTAATTTTATAATATTTTAAAAATTATATTATAACTTTTATAATATGTGTGTTTACTTTAAATTAAACTTTTAGATTTAAAAATTTTATTCTAATTTTCAAAACAACTTGAAATCTATATTATAACATTTACATGTTTTTCTTATTTTAAATTTAACTTTTAAATTTTAATTTTAATTTTAATTTCAGAATAATTTTGGCCTAAGGCCAAATTCATGTTGGGCCTTTCTATTAGGGTTAACCTTTAGGCTTACCTCATCCTTTCGGGCCAGATCAGAAGTCGGGTATGGTAGAGTACTTGATTAACCAAACCCAGCCTTAGACATTACTTTTCTAGACACACTACTATATTGGCAGGCTTTAATAAGTTTGTTCTAATACTGCTAATTTAGACCTTATATGCTATTTAGCGTTGATACATTGTCGAAACTGGACCAGCCTACAATAGAGTAATAGTCTAAATTTAATTTCTTTAACCTTTTTGGATCTTCATTGGGCCTACATAATCTTAATTTATTTAGAACTTCTGTAAATTTTCTTTTAAATAAAATTAATATTATATTAATTCATAAATATAATCATATATATGTTTGTAATATATAGTATATATATGTGTATCATATACACATATGTGTGCACATGCATGCACAACATAGTAACGTGGACACAGTTTCACATGCTCGTTTGTAGATATTGGGATTTATACCGCAACGGTCATGTTAGCCCCTCTTGTATACAAATATGTTTTCCAAATGTATATATATGCATACATTCGTGTGTATATATATTATAGAATAATATTTAGTGATGCAATTGTATAAATCAATATATACACATATGTATGCACATAAATAGAATTACATTACAAAATGTTTTCAATACAAAAATACAAAATAAATTATATTAATATATAAATTATTTTATACATAGTTCGAAAGCTGCATTTTTTAAAATTAAAACTATATATGTACACATATATATACATAATACACACACACACATATATATACTTATAAAACATTATAATATATATATAATAATTAATACTGACATATAGTGCTCTTGGCCCAGAAATTAAAAAATTATATATATATATATGTGTGTGTGTGTGTGTGTGTGTGTGTGCGTGTGTGTGTATGTATGTATGTATCTATGTACGTATGTATGTTTTGGTTTTAAACTATTAATTTTTTTAAAAAAATCGAACAAATAATACTTAGGATTAATTTTTTTTCAAAACCAAAATGATAACATAGTTTGTGTAAAGTTTTGTATATGTATTATATACATATATATCATAAATTGTACAAACTAACTTTATATACAAAAATATTTATAAAATTGTATATGGTTTAAATAAGCAAAAAAAATTAAAAATCCAAGAGTATTTATATTGTTTGCGCCAAAATTGGTCACAAACACCCAATTTCCAACGAAAGCACTCGTTCATAATCACAGATCGTAGAAAGCAAGTACGTAGAGAATATAAATATGAAGAACACTCAAAATTTATAAGGAAAGCAGTAGAAGCACAAGATTTTAGGGTGGTTCGACGTATTGTCTATGTCCACTATGAAATGATTGATGTTTGTTGATTATAACTCGCTGGTTACAAGTGGATTACTACAGTGCAATCAGAGTACGATAGCAATTTCGACAGAGTATCGACGTAGAGAGTCCAAAAATCCATTTTCTGTAGGTCTAGGGTCACTATTTATAAGCGTAGGCAGCAAATATCTCATCCAGATCTTGAAGAACTTCTTCTATCACATGGATGGGCCCACGAGATCGAATTCGGGTGATTTTGACTTGATATTAGAGCGATACGAATGGAATTCATATCGATCAAGTTGATCCTTTTTGGCTGAAATTGATCAGGTACATTCTTAAGGTTGTGGGCAAGCTTTTGTGAAAATTTGGTGGCATTCGGACTTATAGATTGTGAGATATGATCGATGCAAGTTCGGATCTTCAATGTGTAGCCGAGTTCGTATCAATATCTTCGTATTGGTCTCATTCATATCCATAGGATGCACATGATTGCTAGATGATGCGGCGCTATCTTTTAGGATCGATCCACTTTCCATGCTGAGTTGACTACTTCCTCATTCGTACACACTTACTTCGTATCTCTTCAATGTAATCTCCTTCGTACCACACATTTCATATACATCATATGCGTTGTCTTTTGTATCGATCATTTATTCTTTTTGTATCGATGTTGGCACATAGCCTTCGTACGATCACTTAATGTTGGTTTCGTATTGGTGAAAAGTGATTGATACGAAGTGCATATCAATTTCGTACCAATGGCCTAGGTGATCGATACGAGGCACATGTTAAAATGGGTCAATACGAAACACGCATTGATACGAGTGAATAGTCTCTAATGGATATGAAAGGGATCGAGTGCAACATGATGGGTATGAATTGTATTGATACGAAACCAGTAGGGTTTTTGTTTGTTGATCGGTTGCCGTGGTTACTTGGGTGCGAACTGGGTGGCTTAAGTGGATGGACATGAATAGATGTTTGCAGGATGGACACAAATGACATGGGGATGGATACAAAGGTTGATACATAGCTGCAACTCAAAGCAGTAGCCTCCTCGACCCAAAGTAAACCTTCTGGAAACCCGATGTTAGCCTAGGGATGACTCGGAACCAACTCCAAGCAACTTGAAACGACTCGATTTTTGTTAAAACTATGTTTTAAATGTCATGCGTTGTTTGTTCAACAACTATGCTACATTTTGGCATCATGATCATGCTTACAATCTGTGAAAGTTTAGCGTTGACCATCGTGCAGTCGATTGGATTAAATCTGCCTGTATTTTTCCTTGCCAAAAGGTGGGTTAACACTTTGCTCCCCAAAACATGCCTTGTGATAGAAAGATGTGTTTTGTAGTACCATAAGCTGGATGTTTGTGTCTTGTTGATGACCTGTAAAGAGATCGATGATCTTACCTGATAGTGAATGGCGATCGTTCGAGATCGTATTTCCATTCGAGATGATATGTGACTGTTCGAGGTCAGGTGCCGTTTGAGACGAATTGTGATCATTCGAGGTCAAGTGCCATTTGAGACGAATTGTGACCGTTCGCAGTTGGGTGTCGTGCGAGGGGAATTGTGACCGTTTGCGGTCGGGTGCCGTTCGAGGCGAATTGTGACCGTATGTGGTCGGGTGCCTTTCGAGGCGAATTGTGTATGCCTGGGGGACTTAGCATTATTAATTTAAGATTTCACGTTCGAGTGAGTTTTTGAATCATTTGTTTTGGCGGTTAATCGCCATCTCTGAGCATGCCTGAGGACCATTCACGATCCCATACATGTGTAAGTGGCTTGGCCGTTATGGAATTATAAATACTAGATTTACATACAAAATGAGTCTTATAACATAAATGTCCCACTAAATCAAGTCCAGATGTGATAAATAGAAAACAAAAGCAAAATAGAGACGTCAAAGTGCAAACACCTATACTGATGAAGTTGATAGTCGTCTCAGAGCATGCCTGAGGACCGTTCGAGATCCTGAACAAGTGTAAGTGACTTAACCGTGTTAGTGTGGAGTTTGCTACTTAGTCATCATTACTCCAATCAGTTGATGACAAGCTGACGCCTTGATTTGGAGCCGTCCTTATTTGATGCAGATTGTGGTCGCTCTTGCTCTACCGTTGCTGCTCGCCTTCTTACGTACTGTAATAGCATGTCGTCTGGATATGCCCTTTTATCTCATCCCTCAAGTGCCTTCAATAATTTGTACTATGGCCGCTTTTCTCGTGGAATAAGCAGTAGTTGTCTAATTTCCTCTCATTGTTGGTTGGATCCCTTCTCATTGGCCTCCGGTTGGGAACCAACTCCCTAGTGCCTTGGTAGATTCGTTCCAAAGTCTCGTTCAGCTCTGAATAAGAGGTGAATCTTGGCTCCTTTCACGGCGTTTTTTCTCATTGCAACTATCTTCTACTTCCTTTTCCCTTTATCCTTGCCTGAAACCTTTTCAGGTGGATCTCCGCTTTTAACTGCATGAACTTCAACTCCCTCTCAACATTTGCATCCTCTTGTCATAGAAACCTTTCTGCCTCATGGTAAAACTCTCCTAGATCCATAGGTGGATCCCTTGTCAATGAGTTCTTGAATTATGTGCCACTAGTTATGCCAGATACAACTGCCATCAAAACCATAGATGGATCCGTTCGATCCATCGATGCTGTCGCTGCATAGAATCGTGTTAGAAAACTCTTTAAAGATTCCTCGATTCTTTGCTTCAGTGTTGTCAAACTCATCACATTGTTGGGTCTTTTGAAATGTGAACTCTGAACTGCCTCATAAACTTCTCAGTCAACTTGCTCTATGTTCCAATGGAGCCACTCTCCAATCGCCTGAACCATAGTGCTGCTATGTCTGTCAAACATAATGGAAAACACCGGGCCATGACCTCCTCTGATGCCCCCAGTACCTCCATATGTCTCATATACCTCGTCAGATGAACAGTAGGATCTGTCCTCCCATTGTATGTCTCTAGTACTGGTAGCTTGAATTCAGGTGGGTTCCAAGCCTGCCTGATTGCAAGGCCAAAGAGGCTCCTATTCACGTCTTCCAGATCTCTATTCACTAGTCCTCTCCTCATGACTCGTCTGACCATCTCTGCCAATCTGCCACTGTCGCTAAGCAATAGTCCTTGTCCGTTACCTCCGATCCCCCCCCCCTCCCGAGTTCACGAGGGAATCCTGGTATCTGCTCTCATGGGCGGGCATCCATTCCTTTATCAACGCCATGTTGCATAGTTCCAACTGGTATCCTGCCTGAGGTTTGATCAACATACTCCTGGGGAGTCCCCCTCGGCTCATGGGCTGCTTATGATGGTCCTACTCTATCCGATTACCTGTTGGTTCCTTCTGGTCCAGCTCCGCGGATCTGAACTCCAACACCTCCTGCTGTTCCTGCCTATCCTAATTGTCTGAGAATGTTCTGCATTATTTCCTCCTGCCTTTTCAACAATTCTTCATGCATAGCTCCCATCATCATCTCCATCCCATCTCTGGTGATGAAGGCCGAAGTCTGATTAGCTCCTAAGGATTCCTCCTGGCCTCCTTTATGCTGAAATCTTTTTGCTTTTTATCACCTTGTTGATTGCTTTGTCATAGCTTTCCAGATCCAAGTCTTTTAAGCTTTCAGATCCAAAGTTTATGTTGTAGAATCCCTGAATGCTAGCCTTCTCAGTGGAAGCACCAAAATGTTTTCGCCAAAATTGGTCACAAACACGCAATTACCGATGAAAGCACCCATTTACAATCATAGATCGCAGATAGCAAGTATGTAGAAAATATAAATATGAAGAATACTTTAAATTTAAAAGGAAAGCAGTAAAAACACATGATTTTAGAGTGGTTCGGCGTATGGCCTACGTCCACTATGAAATGATTGATGTTTATTGATTATAACTCGCTGGTTACAAGTGGATTACAACAGTACGATCAAAGTACAATAGCAATTTAAGCTGAGTATCAACATAGAGAAGCCCAAAAGTCCATTTTCTATAGGTCTAGGGTCACTATTAATAGGCGTAGGCAGCAAATAGCTCGTCCAGATCTTGGAGGACTTCTTCTCTCATGTGCGTGGGCCCATGGGATCGGGTTCAGGTGATTTTGACTCGATATTAGAGTAATACCAATGGAATTCATATCTATCAAGAATTGATTCTTTTTGGTTGAAATTGATCAGGCAGATTGTTAAGGTTGTGGGCAAGCTTCTATGAAAATTTGGTAGCATTTGGACTTGTAGATTGTGAGATATGATCGATGCAAGTTTGGATCTTCAATGTGTAGCCGAGTTCGTACCGATACGTTCATATTGCTCTCGTTCGTATCCACAGGATGCACGTGATTACTAGATGACGAGGTGCTATCTTTTAGGATCGATCTACTTTTCATGCCGAGTTGACTGCTTCCTCATTCGAATGTGCTTACTTCATATCGCTTCAATGTAACCTCCTTCTTACCATACATTTCGTATCCATCATGTGCATTATCTTTTGTATCGATCACGTATTCTTTTCGTATCGACGCTGGCATATAGCCTTCTTATCGATCACTTCATGTTGGTTTCGTATTGGTTAAAAGTGATCGATATGAAGTGCATAACAATTTCGTATCGATGGCCTAGGTGATCGATACGAGGCATATGTTAAAATGGATTGATACGAAACATGCGTTGATATGAGTGAATAGTCTCTAATGGATATGAAAGGGATCGAGTGCAACATGATGGGTACGAATTGCATTGATACGAAACCAGTAGGGTTTTTGTTTGTTGATCGGTTGCCATGGTCACTTGGGTGCGAACTGGGAGGCTTAAGTGGATGGACACGAATGGATGTTCACGGGATGGACACGAATGACATGGGGATGGATATGAAGGTTGATACATGGCTACGAATCGAAGCAATTGCCTCCTCGACCCGAAGTAAACCCTTTGCAAACCCAAAATAAGCTTAGGGATGACTCAGAGCCAACTCCAAGCAACTTGAAATGACTCGATTTTTGTTGAAACTATGTTTTAAACGTCTTGTGTTGTTTGTCCATCGACTATGCTACATTTTGGCTTTGTGATCATTCTTATATTTGTGAAAGTTTAGCTTTGACCATCGTGAAGTCGATTGGGTTAAACCCGCCTATATTTTGCCTTGCCAAAAGGAGGGTTAACATCTATGCTAATAATTTTTTATTAAATATAGAACATGTCTAATATAGTATTATATTTTGTGTACAAGTTTTCAATTAAAATAGAAAACGTTTGTATATATGTAATTTAATTTTAAAAAAATATTTTCTTATCAGGCCATGGGCAATACGATACATTGCATTTAATTTTTTTATTTTATATACACACACATATATCCAACCATCCAAATGTGACAATATATCAACATTCCGATTCGTCAGAATACCAACTAACACACACGTACACACATATAAATAAATTTAGCATTAGTAAATCAGAAATATAGCTTTCACCAAAACCTAGTACTTACACATAGAAATGAAGAATAGAACTCCATGAATCCAATTCCTAGTCTAAAAGTTGCTAGCTCCCGAACAGCTTTACCACCTTTGATCGAATCGACTTTTAATTTGACGTTTTGAGTTAGTATTTTTTAGGGCTTTAAAGGGGGTGTGGCCGGCCTAGAATAGCAACAAAAGGAGAGGCTAAAAATTCTTAAGAGAAGTGAATGTTAGAGGGAATAAAAAAAGATAAAAGAGCGAAATAAGGATCAAGATCCTTGTTATTCTATTAATTAATTCTTTCCATTGGAATTTAAAATTCCTCCCTCTAAACCATTATATCGCCAACCTCCTATAGCTTCCTAAAACAAACCCCAATTGGGCCTCAAAGCAATTTCAAGCTCGAAAATTTTTTGATGCATTTAAATCCAATCTAAACGCACATCGATATCCTTTATCGATTAGTATTTTTATAATTATTATATATACACTGTTTAATATTCTTCAACACACATCGAATATAATTTTGTAATTAATATTTCATATATATTAATTAATTTAAAATAATTACAAATTAATTAAATCGCATGGTAATAGGAGTATTCATTATTTTGGTTGTATGACTCTTAGATGTAAATTTGATTAGCAGGTAAATCGAATAATTCGAATATTAACATTCACACTTCACTTAGCAGGTGGTGTGGCATTATGGCCAAATTTTTTGCTTACTTAACATCATTAAAATCCTATTCTAATTTATTAAGAATTACTCGGTTGTTACAACTATTTGCACTAATTCTCTTCGCTTAAACTATGTCACTTTGGACTTAAGCAATATGGTAATGGTCAAAATTCCAATATCATCCATATTCAACTCTATAATCTAAACACAAAGTCCTTGGTTTAATAATAATTATTATTATTAACCATACTGCTCTGGCTAGAGACTTTGACTTTGAGTTGACTTTAGTTGATCGTGATACTAAACTCATATAAGTGAGAAGACGAATCCTCTCTTGAACAGTGTTTCACTTCGAATGCTTTCGTCGGACCCAACACAGCCATTCGATGGGCTCCATGCCATCATTTAACTATAATCAAAGCGAAACTTCCACATTGAAGATCAACAGTATTCTCAAGTCAAGACATAAGAGAACTATGTAATTTTGTCACATCAATATTTTCTATTTGACCTTAGTTATATTAACCAACAAAGAAATATTAAGTGATTCATTCCATAATTATCTAATAATTATCAGTACATAAACCCTTAATGCCTTCAGCGGTCATGCGTAATATATTGCCCAATGTTTTGGAGAGCGTTATATACTCTAGTCTCAATAGATGTATCAATATCTAGTCTCGATACATATTGACTAGAAATGTTTAAAACGGTATGTTTATTTTATTGTACTAAATCATGCATGATTAAAACACATTGTAATTACTATCGCAAAACATATTATTTATGGACTTTTTATTAAATATAATGTTCATTAAATTAATTAATTAATACAACATATTATATCAAGTATATAATAGAAAGAAAACATTTTTTATTTTGGACAAATTGGTTATCGAGTTAAAATTATATAACAATTATATAATTGCCCATATGGCATATTCCTAACTCTATCAATCTCTCACTTACCCCTGGGGCCAATTATGGAATCTCAATTCCATCCCTTCGGACAATCTGATGAGCACTTATCAAGTTAGACCCTTTATGAATGGATCTGCTATGTTTTTTTAATTACGAATGGATCTACTCTATCGAGCAACTCTCGTCGATGATGACAAACTTCCTTTATTATGTGGAACTATTCGAGGTATATTTCTCAACTTTTTTGTGATCTATTATTATTACGTTGTTATCATATAACAAAGATGCAGTCTTAATACTTGGAATTACCCTTAACTCTGTTATAAATTTATGCGTTTATATTTTTATATATTACTTTTATTTTTGCACTGTTCAATGTGATGAACTTAGCCTTTTCGTTGAATTAGTCTCAACTTTTTATTTGGAACATTTCCAACTTAAATCTTCTTAATTATGGTTTGAACATGAATTTGATATTGACATATTATACTTAATCTCACTTATGAAGTTTGAATCCAAATACTCCTTCACAAGGAGTTCGCTGTTCTGTAGTCAATTCTTCAGTACTTCGTAAAAACTAGAGATTACTTTAAACTATCATTTATTGATCTAAATTTGGATTTTTTTTATTTTCTTCATGTATCAAATACATAAAACAAATTACGATACTATAGACAACACAAAATGTATGATAATTCATGTTGCAAATGCATAAGGAATTCATCTTACATGCTTTATATTAAACATTTTAATAAGGCATCTTTATATATCGCTTTGGGACATTTCCTACATTCTTTATACTTATTAAGAAAAATATAATTTGCAAACCGAATAGTAAGTATTAAAGAACCGATCCATTACTTATTTTAATATAAGTATATCATTAAAATTAGCAGTATGTTGTTTACTAATAGTTTTAGAAATATCCACGTACAATTTAATGTTCTTTTTTATGGACACATGCTTCCTCTGCATTTGAATTGAAAATCAAACTATTTTTCTATTTCTATCAGAATGCCTATTCCATTCCGATGCTTATAGAACGATACTTTCGTATCATTTCGTGGATTATATCTAATAAGCCACAAACTCAGTATCACTTCCATTGTCTTCATGATGCTTTGATTGTTATGTGAAAATAGTCTATTCTAAATTATTATTGAGAATTTTCCATTTCAACGCATATGTTCCAAAACATAAAGCCATACCAAGTAATAATCTCATAAGTAAAATCCAAATAAATTGAGCACATCAAACGATAAATCTATTATGTTAATTTCAACAATTGAAATTTATGGTTTTATTCTTATCAACTGGCTCATAATATTCCAACTAAATTAGTCTTTCTCTTGAAGACACATTTACGTAGGCTGATATATATCCCATCGGGTGCAAATATCAAAATCATATTTTGATAATGCACTTGGAATCCATTTAAATTTGTGCATCATACCATATCTTAGAGTCGACACTTTTAATAGCTTAATTGACTGTTGAGGATTATCTATTCTCGATATTGATAAGAAACACATAGTTTCTCTTCAGTGTGCAAGAATATTTATTAAAAATGCTAATGCATTGTGTTCGTTTAGATTTGGTTAATTTTGTTTCATCCTACGTAATAAATTTCACCTTTGTATTGTATTCAAATCCAATTTACTACTAATAATTTCAAAAGGAAATTCCTTCCCTTCGAAGTTGCTATTTCTTGAAATGACTATTTTTGTCAGTTCAATAGAATAAGTATTCATAAACACTTCATGAATTGCCTTGTATATAAAACTAATTTGGTTTTGATTTACAAAACTTATGTTCAAAACATAAATAAGTCATCCAGTGATAATCATTTTCAAATTATTTTGGGGCAATTCATATAAGATCCCTCATATACAATTATTACATGCAGCCTTTTGACTTACACAACTTGACAACATCCTTGGCCCAGGATATGTTAGGGTTTCTCATAAACTCTTCTCTTGTATGATTCTGCAAACTATTCTTTAGATGAAATTAATTTTAACCACGTGTATTATTCTTAAGTATAAGGCCTTATAGAAAGAAGTTAACTCAATTCACTCACCATTAATCATACTTTTTCGACAAATTTCGATTACTTCTTATCTATATATCATTATTTCATAGGGAGGAGTGTCTTTTAATATTGAATCTTTATTTATTTTTAGGTACGTTTGGAACTCTTTCCAATATACTCGCCTATTCGGTCAAAACGAATCAATTTTATTTTCTATTGTACATTATTTTATTTACTTTCGTTTAATACCCTATGAATTATTATAGACATACAACATATGTATCAAATACCCATGTCCATGTCGGCGATAACTCCTCAGTGAATTTAACAAATTACATGGAACCGTTTTGGTATTAATAGATTTGTGATAGCATACGTCTATGTGTATCAATTCAAAGGGTTCATCAACTCTTATCGTGGTCCCACTGAATAAGTGCTTTTCTCTTACTTGTTTGAGATATAAGTAACTAGTATCAAACTCATAATCATATAATCAAATTATTTCTCAAACTACAGCTTAGTCTATGATTCCAAAATAATTGCAAATAATTTATGCATCACATTTGCTATGAAAAAAATATCACATATAGTTTTATTTTATAACGAATATGCATAATATTTGTATTGAAATAAAACGATGTCTATTTATCAGTCAAAATTGAAAGGCAGTTATTATTTCATATATAATATTTGGCATTTTTATGAAAACAATTTCCATAACTTGGTGTGAGTAAGAAGTGTTATATGGCATGCTCCCATTTTTTCCACCATTACCATAATAGCATATGAAATACGAAGCTCCGTTCAACTACTTATATTAATCTTTTATTTCATTTATTGTAACTAATTTACTATCGAGAATAATCAAATCATATATCTTAAATTTGGAGAAATAAATCTCATAGAAATAATTTTCTATGTGAAAATACATTTTCGAATAAAACTCATAGTTCTCATTCCAATTTTAAGTATCAATTATTATTTTACAATTCTCATTTGTAATGTTTCTTTATGAAGTAGAAGTGACCATTTACTCTCTTCTTCCCCATCGATGGCATAAGTTAAATCTACTCTTGTACATTCACTATCCTTTCTAAATGGTCAAACCGTTCAATGAAAACTCTTACCATATGAAGAACTCTTTAAAAAAGTTCATTGGATCATTCTTAACATTTAAGGATATCAAATATAACACCCCACAAAAAGAGCATTGGATCACTCTTTAAAAAAGTTAGAATTTGACCATGAAAGTTATTCCATTGCGTTTGGGCAAAATTCTGATCCATTTTCATATATATTATGCTGAAAACGAAGCTCAAACAAAGAAGATATGTGCATTTAAAATTTTCAGATTGAAATTAATTTAGTTTGAATTCAAATTCAAAACGAATTTAAATTTAGGGTTTAAATTTCAAAATTAGATTGCAGGCTAAATAAACGTTTTAATTAATGTTTAATGTTAAAAATAAACTAGGTAAGAAATTAATTGAAATCAAAAGGCTATGGAAACGAATCATTATTGCCCAAAATAAGGCAGAGCGGTCGACCTACATGGGCCAATCGGTTGACCATAGTGGTCGACCGGTCAAAAAACTTAGGCCATCGACCATCTCCTGATGGTGGCAGCTAGGGTTTAGCATTATTTAATGGTCTAGATTTGTCTGTTTCTCTTTCAATTTGATCCCAAGGCTCTGGTGCGTTTCAACCCTTATAAATAGAATCCTACCATCTCCGCATTTTATTCGTATTATTTTGAGGAATACAATGAAACTTTACCATTGTTATCTCTTTAAATTAGATTCAGAAACTCCATATAGAATTTAGGTAAGAATTCAATCCCTTTTCTATTTATTTCTTCTTCTTCCTCCAATCTATTCTTCTTTTGCTCTTTCTTGAAACGAACCTCACTCGATCTTCGAAAATCAGCACCCGTACTTCACTTGTACTCGAATGCCGCAGATTCAAATGCTGAATCTGGTTCGCCGGAGTTATAACACATTAAGTATAACAAAACAGCAGAAAAAGGAAATGAATATCAATATATACAGCATTGATACAATATCAGAGGTAAATATACAACAGCGGAAAGGTAAGCATCAATAAAGAAACTCCAAAAAAGAACTCCAGCATCAAACTGCAACTGCAACTCCATAGATAAAGCTCCAAAAACTCCAAAAGCTAGATCCACCAACATGCTTTCCAAATGTGAAGCGAGAAACCTCAATTGCGTTGTATTAAGTAAGGTCGACTCGAATGCTGAAAAGAAGCAAATGCGATCGCCAAATCTAAAGGCTGGATGCTATCGAATTCTACACATATTGTTTGATTATCTGAAAATCCCAACTCTAGACTGTCTGTGTGGAAAAATGTGTGCACCCAGAGTTTAGGAAGGGAACAATAAACTCCGTGCCAGTCATGGGACTGGTATGAGAAAACAAAAATAGTTTATCTTTATCAAAAGCAGAACAAAGAATTTAAAAGAAATCCGTAATGCTTTTTGGAAAATGAAACTACTATAAGGCCTTCCCGCACACACATAATGCAAGCGCAAACTTGGAGGAGATTTCTCCTTATGATAGTCAAACATGCTTACTACGCAAAATCTTTTTGATATTATTATTAGTGCATAGTGTAGAAAACCTTTCGAAAGTATAATATAAGTCTTAGCCAGCAAAGGTACCATTATATTATGCCTGCTATAGCTACCACCTGAGGTGCAAGGTTATACAACTGCAATCATAAAGGGCTCGTATTGTTCGATTGGATTTCCAACAAATGATTAGGCAAAGAAACTTCCCACACAAAATGGAACGCCTCTGAAGGGACGCCCCAAAGAACCTAACCGAATCTCTGCCAACATAAGACCGGATTACCTCTGTAACGAGGTAACTACTGACACGAGCATGCCATCCCTCGGTCGTTACCAACCTTTATACGAGGTACCTCTCAGCCGACAACCATAAAGAAATAAGTTTGCAGCAACCAAAAAGTTAAGTATCTGGGCTCCATACCATGATACCACTTATAATCCAGAAGGAAATGGACATACCGTCAGGGGGCGCTTCCCCCAAATAACCTTGCTGCAACGATTCATGTTTCGACCATAACCGGGTTGTGAGGTTTGACGAAGTCTCGTCCACAAAGCTATGCTTTACACCAAATCCTTGCTTTGATCAACAAATGATCGGCAGCACTTCATATGCCACATTACCAAATTGGGAATGTATCACTAGTAACCATCAACTACATAACCTCTGAGCTCGTACGTCTCAGAGAAGGGTGTTAAGCTAAGAGAATAAATCTCCACCACCAAACAGAAATGTATTTGATAGAGACCAGCTTTACATCTCAATGTGTAACGTCAGACACACATCCATACAAGTCTGTTCCGAGTTCGAACAGAACCAAAGGCACTTCCAAAGAAGCCCTTGCAATCCGAGAATTCCCAATCCCGATCGGACTCCCCATCACATATGGAGATCTCTATACCGGTGCGACTCAGTGCAGAGACATTGGACGGTTTATCCTTTCGTTCACGAAAATACATGGTCTTCACCACCGGTCTTAAAATGTTATTCATATCGTCGTATCATTATTCGGAATGGGTTATATGACACAAGGTCCTCTCCCGGCTAAACTGAATAATGAGCGCAATATTTTAAAAACATATGGATATTGGGATCTTAGTTAAGTCACACTTTTAAATTCCCAACCCTTTTCTTCAAATGGTTTAAACAAATTGCCACCTTCAAATCTTTCAACCAAAAAGATTTACTTCACAAAGTTCACCAATCTTTCACAAAGATTCATTCACAATATTTAAACAAAAGATCTATCTTTGAGATCTTCTTTTGTTAAAACAAAGTTCACCAAATATTTCACAAAGATTCCTTTATAGCTTTCGAAACAATTCCATTTCAAATCTTTTATACAAAAGATACACCTTTAAGATTCTCTTAAATTTCAAAACAAGGTTCAACCGTCTTTCACAAAGATTCATTTATAGCTTTCAAAACTATTTCAACTCTATTTCAAACTTGAAATCTTTCAATACAAAATGGAAATCCTTTCTTTATATGAAAGCTATTATTATTTGAAAACAAATAGTTTTCGTTTCGAAAAAATCTGATTTCATTTGCACAAGTTAAAGTTCTTTAAGTATAAAATTTAGGTTAAATTCCAATTCCCAAAACAATATTTTTGAAAATAGTTTAAACCCATATAAACACCTTTATAACTTGTATAACCTTTTTAAACCATAATTTCCAAACATGAAATTCAATTTCAAATCTTGAATTCAAATTAAAATCAAATTATTAAATTTCAAAACTTTATCAAGTTATTCAACATAACTTCTACCTTTAAAACTCTATTTCAAAAGTTTTTCATATTTAACCCAATTTCATTTCCAAAACATTTGAATTCAAGATTCGGTTTTAAAATCATTTCAAAAATCTGTGACTTAACCGATTTCGTCATGCAATCCATATTTGTGTGTGTATAGTGTAGTCCAGGGATTTCATACAATAGCGCAACATCATCAATCATCACAGATTCAAGCACATTAATATTAATAAGCGGTATATTCCTATAACGATTATCTTCCATTCACAGATTTACAGATAAATAATATACATTTATCATAGGTAAATAAATTACGTTCATCACAGATCGCACCAAAACAATTCATAGCACAAAGCATAACATATTAGGGATATTAAACAATTCATCAATCAATAGAGTTTCAAACATCCATAAATAAGATTTACTAATCATTTTACTAATTTAAACTAGATTAATTACTAATCCGGGTTAATTAATATTAATTTATTACAAATCATGTTAATTAATTATCCTTTAATCATTTATTAATTTACCTTTAATAATAAATTAATCAACCTTTAATTATTAATTAATTAATCTTAATTAATAAATAAATCACCCTTTATCCTTTAATTATTTAATTATTATTTAATTATTCTTTAATTAATTTCCCTTAATTAATTAACTTACCCTTAATTAATTACCATTAAATTAATTATCCTTAATTAATTACAATAATTAATTAACCTTAAGTTAATTACAAAATTGATTAACCCTTAATTAATTATTATTTAATAAATAAAATTATAACAAGTGATTATCCTTAATCACGTTTATTAATTAATTATCCTCCATTACTTTTATTAAGCACTTATCTTTAAATAATTAAATTTAATCACTTTCATTAATTACTAACTTATCATTAAAAATCTTTAATTAACCATCTTTGTAATTAAGTATCATTAACACAACATTTAAGCCAATTAATGATTCAAAAACATTTCTTTTAATTATTCTTTAACTTCATTATTGATTTAAAATAATTTTAAGAATTAATTTATAAATCATGATCATATAATTAAATAAAACTTAATTACTTCTTTATTAACTTTAAGATTGAATCAAGACAATTATTTAAAATATATTTTAAAACTTTGTTGAATATTAATGTGTGAACTAATTATTTTCATAACTCTAAAACTTTATTTTACTTTGCATTAAACTTAGAAACATTTTAAAACACAAGTTCTTTAATTCAAAACCTGAAACACTTTTTTTCTTTCAATTTTGAAAACTGTTACTTGAACAAAATATAACCCAAGACAACACTCAAAATTCCCGAGCAAAGACACGAGACGCATGTGCCTTCTTTCTGCTTCGAGACAAACTTACGAACGTTTCGGGATTGACCCGAGTAATCTTCATCTTCTCCAACATCACAAACAACCCAGATCAAAAACGTACACGTGCACATGCACAGTTATCATGATCATCACCGATCACTATCTCCACCCTCAACACGTCGACGACGTCACCGTTGACCATCCCAAACACACGGAACCACGAGATCAACTGGAGAGCGAAAACTAACCTGCCTACTCCTAACTGTAACGACTAAGTTCTTCAAAAACTGCCTCACCCCGCTAATCCGGGCCACCAGAAAACGTGTGATTGCTTCCAGAGCTTCGCCATAGTCCGATACTTCAATTTGCCTGGGTGCGATTGCCTCCGATCCAACGTGGTTGACACCATCGTCATATTTTCCTCATCAAACAAAACCAGGTAAGAATCCTAGAATGATATCGTCCGACCAAATAATCATAAGAAAAAAATCTTGAGCATTTTTCCTTGAATCCCCTATTCGCAATCTATCTTCGACGTGAAACTTGATCCACGAATCATCAACGATCACCAGAATTTGACGAGATTGACAATTCCGTTCAACCCCAGAATCCCCAAGAATTTCAAGTTTAAAAATCATGAATTGATTATCTAAATTCATAATTTTGTGATACGAATCACATTATAAACTCAAATCACAAATTCCAGATCTTCGAATTTCAACTTATTTCTAATTATCATTGTGATTTTCTTCTTTTTATAAATAAGTGTTTAATAAACATTCCTGAATTAATTTTTGAAGTTGATATCTCATTGCCATAATCTTTTTATTACTTAGAGATCATTATTAAAATCAGATTGAAGCTGGAAAGTTTGAACTTTTTTTGTGAGCATAAACCTATAAGTGTTTAAACAAAAAGCTTATATGTCTGGAACCAGACATACTCACAGCAATCATTTCATATTCCCAGGCACGCAATCCTATTTCACTTTCATACATACCATATCGTCATCACAGACTTAAGATAATGAGGAAGATCAAGTTTTAAAAAAAAGGTTTGCTCACCTTGCAGTTTGAAAACAGAGGGGAAGCATAGAAGCTTGAATAGAAATCTGGAATTTTAAAATGATCTGAACTTGAAATTTCAATTTGCTATTTTGATTTTCTTTATTTTGAATGCTTTAAACTTTGTTTTGCTCCGATCTATGAGTTGCCTAAAACTTTTCCTGATTTGATTACTGATTTGATTCTAGGCTTGATCAGGTTTGAAATGCTTAAAACATATCTTGTTTTGATTTTTGCCTTGATCTTGTTTTGCTTGATTTCTCGTTTTGTTTCTTAAGCTTCCAGTTTTTTTTAACTTGCTTGCTCAAAATTTTTCCAGGTTGAGAACTTTAAATACCTGAAGCTGTTTGAACTCCACTTTTGTTTTGATTTTTGCTTACATTGTTTCAGGCTCTTGTATTTGAATCTGAAATTTTGCTTTCAAATTTATACATTTTGACTTTGTTTGTTTTTTATCTGAAAGGGTCAGATCTTTGATTCTTTGTTTCAGGCTTAAAATGATCTCAGGTTGTTTTCAGATTTGCAAATGAGGATTGAAAAATGTTGAACTGTTTTGGTTTTTTTATTTTCTTTTTTCCATATTTTTCTGGTTTATAGCTTTGTTTTCAGTTTTAAATTTTTGAAGAGAATGACTTGTTTTATTTCCTCAACATATTTTTCTAAAATCCTAAATTAAAAGAAAGTTTGTTATCTTGCCACTTGTCTATATGCAAGCTTATTTGATTGCAAATGTTTCATATATTTTAAAACATTTACACTTGTTAAAATGTGTATTTTTATGTTTAAATCCTTGTTTAATGAATTATGTTTTTAAACCCTTGTTATTTTATATTTGCATATGTTTAAGTTTTTATCAATATGTTTTATTTTTTCCACATTTTCTACTATTTATACAACTCTTAAAGAAATGGTTAAAAATGTAATTATACACAAATAAATAATCATATATACATATCTATTAGTTCTTTAAAATATAAAGATTTTTTTAACTTTAATTTATACAATATTTACTTTTGAATTCCAAATCAATATATATATACACACACCTATATATAAATTATAATATTAGAAAGAAAATTTTTTCTTTATTAATTTTATAATATGGAGTTCTCAACTCCAATTTATTTTTCAAATATATTTATTTTGAATTTCAAATCCAAATTCCAAATCATAATCTATTTATAAAATATTTAGATTTTCGAATCAAATTCTTTATTTTAAAAACTTATATATCTATTTTTGTATTCCCACATTTTCAATTTAATCCACAATTAAGTTTAAAATTAATATATTATTCAAAATATTTATCTGTGAATTTCCAATCAAAAATTCTATAAAAAATCATTTTTATACTCATTTATATTAATAAACAAACAAATACCTATTTGACTTTGAAAATACCAAATTAATTCACAATTTAATTTCAAAAATTAAATTAATTACCAATTTAAATTTGATTTAAAAACATGAATGTTACAGATTCTCCCTTTAAGAAAATTTCGCCCTCGAAATTTGCTAGGGAGACAACAAAGGACAAATGAAAGATAGAGAAATATCTTCCCAGATCAAACTGAATACCCATTCTGCATTTGGCTTACTAAATCAGAATATCATGAACTCATTCAATATTACACAAGATACTCGGGTTACTAGATCTACGAAATATATAGGGGCATTGGTTAGTTCGAAGGATAACTAACCGTTCGTAGAATATATCTGGACCCAACAGAACAAACAATGAATAAAACTTAACTCAGGTTGGAATATCCCAAAGTATATACTAGTTTGTCCCTCCTCGGACTTTGATTCTCACAAGAAATCACAATGAAATTTCAAATTTGGTTTTAACCGAAATCATTTTATTGATACAAATCTTCATATTTAACTTCATATTTAATTTACCAATTTATTTCAATTTACAATTTCAGATTCACTAAACTTTTAAAACGTAAACCTGAGAACGAGAATACGAGATAGGAACCCATCTACACGATTCGCAGTGCCATTATACACCGAAGCTTCTCCCTTGAGCTGCCACGAAGCAATCAAAGAACTGAAATTGGATCAAAGGAGATTGATAGAGAAAAGTTATTTCCATTGTTGTTGCAGGGTATCGACCAATTGTAGTGGGGTACTCCCCTGTCCCTTATCTCCCTCTTCTTGCACTCATACTCACTATCAGTGGATAGTAAGAGAATTTCTTGAGGCATACGGACAGATACCTTAGGGATATATACTCATTCTAGGGTATACTTCACCCTATCTCTAATGAGTTACCTAATGTGTTATACTCCTGAGCTAAAGTTTCAACCTTCAGCTCTAATACCAAATGAAACGACCCTGACTCGACCTTCAAAAATCGACACCCATACTTCACTTGTACTCGAATATCGCAGATTCAAACGCCGTATCTGGTTTGCCGGAGCTTATAACACATTAAGTATAACAACACAGTGGAAAAAGGAAATGAATATCAATATATAAAACATTGATACAATATCAGATGCAACATGAATCTCAACAATATCAGAGGTAAATATACAACAACGGAAAGATAAGCATCAATAGAGAAACTCCAAAAGAGAACTCCAACATCAAACTGCAACTGCAACTCCATAGCTAAAGCTCCAAAAACTCCAAAAGCTAGATCCACCAACATGCTTTCCAAACGCGAAGCGAGAAACCTCAATCGTGTT
This sequence comes from Allium cepa, assembly GCA_030765085.1. Classification (NCBI taxonomy): domain Eukaryota; kingdom Viridiplantae; phylum Streptophyta; class Magnoliopsida; order Asparagales; family Amaryllidaceae; genus Allium; species Allium cepa. The sequence goes on along the minus strand of CM060929.1, from coordinate 674,128,518 downwards.
GTATTAAGTAAGGTCCGCCCGAATGCTGAAAAGAAGCAAATGCGATCGCAAAATCCAAAGGATGGATGCTATCGAATTCTACACCTATTATTTGACTATCTAAAAATCCCAATTCTAGACTGCCCGTGTGGAAAATTATGGGCAACCAGAGTTTAGGAAGGGAACAAGAAACCCCGGGTCGTTCATGGGACTGGTATGAGCAAACAAAAATAGTTTATCTTTATCAAAAACAAAACAAAGAATTTAAAAGAAATTCGCAATGCTTTTTGGAAAATGAAACTACCATAAGGCCTTCCCGCACACACACAATGCAAGCGCAAACTTGGAGGAGATTTCTCCTTATTATAGTCAAACATGCTTACTACGCAAAATCTTTTTGATATTATTATTAGTGCATAGTGTAGAAAACCTTCCGAAAGTATAATATAAATCTTAGCCAGCATAGGTACCATTATATTATGCCTGCTATAGCTACCACCTGAGGTGGCAGGTTATACAACTGCAATCGTAAAGGGCTCGTATTGTTTGATTAGATTTCCAACAAATGGTCCGGCAAAGGAACTTCTCACACAAAATGGAACGCCTCTGGAGGGACGCCCCAGAGAACCTAACCGGATCTCTGCCAACACAAGGTCGGGTTACCTCTGTAACTAGGTAACTACTAACACAAGCATGCCATTCCCCGGTCATTACCAACCTTTATTTGAGGTACCTCAACCGACAACCACAAAGCAATAAGTTTGCAGCAACCACAAAGTTAAGTATCTAGGCTCCATACCATGATACCACTTATAATCCAGAAGGAAATGGACATACCCTCAGGGGGCGCTAGCCCCAAATAACCTTGCTGCAACGATTCTTGTTTCGACCATAACCGGGTTGTGAGGTTTGACGAAATCTCGTCCACAAAGCTACGCTTTACACAAAAGCTATGCTTTGATCAACAAATGATCAGCAGCACTACGTATGCCCCATTACCAAATTGGGAATGCATAACTAGTAACCATCAACTACATAACTTCTGAGCTCATACGTCTCAGAGAAGGGTGTTAAGCTAAGAGAATAAATCTCCGCCATCAAACAGAAATGTATTTGATAGAGACCGGCTTTACATCTCAATGTGTAACGTCAGACACACATCCATACAAGTCTGTTCCGGGTTCGAACAGAACTGAAGGAACATCCTAAGAAGCCCTTGCAATCCGAGAATTCCCAATCCCGATCGGACTCCCCATCACATATGGAGATCTCTATACCGGCGTGACTTAGTATAGAGACATTCGACGGTTTATCCCTTCATTCACGAAAATACCCAGTCATCTCCACCGGTCTTCAAATGCTATTCATACCATCGTATCATTATTCGGAATGGGCTATATGACACAAGGTCATCTTCCAGCCAAACCGAATAATGATCGCAATATTTTAAAAACATATGGATATTGGGATCTTAATTAAATCACACTTTTAAATTCCCAACCCTTTTCTTCAAATGGTTTAAACAAATTTCCATCTTAAAATCATTCAACCAAAAAGATATACTTCATAAAGCTCACCAATCTTTCACAAAGATTCATTCATAATATTTAAAAAAAATCTATCTTTGAGATCCTCTTTTGTTTGAAAACAAAGTTCACCAAATATTTCACAAAGATTCCTTTATAGCTTTTGAAACAATTCCATTTCAAATCTTTTATACAAAAGATACACCTTTAAGATTCTCTTGAATTTCAAAACAAGGTTCAACTGTCTTTCACAAAGATTCATTTATAGCTTTCAAAACTATTTCAACTCTATTTAAAACTTGAAATCTTTCAACACAAATTGGAAATCCTTTCTTTATATGAAAGCTATTATTATTTGAAAACTAATAGTTTTCGTTTCGGAAAAATCCGATTTCATTTACACAAGTTAAAGTTCTTCAAGGATAAAATTTGGGTTAAATTCAAATTCCTAAAACAATACTTTTTAAAATAGTTTAAACCCATATAAACACCTTTATAACTTGTATAACCTTTTTCAACCATAATTTCCAAACATGGAATTCAATTTCAAATCTTAAATTCAAATTTAAATCAAATTATTTAAATTTCAAAACTTTATCAAGTTATTCAACATAACTTTTATCTTTAAAACTCTATTTCAAAAAAAAAATCATATTTAACCCAATTTCATTTCCAAAACATTTGAATTCATGATTCAGTTTTAAAACCATTTCAAAAATCGATGACTTAACCAATTTCCTTGTGCAATCCATATTTGTGTGTGTATAGTGCAGTCCAAGGGTTTCATACAATAGCGCAACATCATCAATCATCATAGATTTAAGCACATTAATATCGATAAGCGGTATATTCCTATAACGCTTATCTTCCATTCACAGATTCACAGATAAATAATATACATTTATCACAGTTAAATAAATTACGTTCATCACAGATCACACCAAAACAATTCATAGCACAAAGCATAACATATCAAGGATATCAAACGATTCATCAATCAATAGAGTTCAAACATCCATAAATAAGATTTACTAATCATTTGATTAATTTAAACCAGATTAATTACTAATCCTGGTTAATTAATATTAATTTATTACAAATCATATTAATTAATTATCCTTTAATCATATATTAATTTACCTTTAATAATAAATTAATCAACCTTTAATTATTAATTAATTAATCTTAATTAATAAATAAATCACCCTTTAATAATTTAAGCCTCTAATTATTTAATTATTCTTTAATTAATTTCCCTTAATTAATTTATTAACCCTTAATTAGTTAACATTAAATTAATTATCCTTCATTAATTAAAATAATTAATTAACCTTAAGTTAATTACAAAATTTATTAACCCTTACTTAATTATCATTTTGTAAATAAAATTTTAATAAGTGATTATCCTTAATCATCTCATTGATTAATTATCCTCGATTACTTTTATTAAGCACTTATCTTTAAATTATTAAATTTAATCACTTTCATTAATTGCTAACTTATCATTAAAAATCTTTAATTAACCATATTTGTAATTAATTATCATTAACACAAAATTTAAGTCAATTAATGATTCAAAAACATTTCTTCTAATTAACTCTTTAACTTCGTTATTGATTAAAAATAATTTTAAGAACTAATTTATAAATAGTGATCATATAATTAAATAAAACTTTATTACTTCTTTATTGACTTTGAGATGAATCAAGATAATTATTTAGAATATATTTTAAAAAAAAATTAAATATTAATTTGTGAACTAATTATTTTCATAACCCTAAAACTTTATTTTACTTTGCATTAAACTTAGAAACATTTTAAAACACAAGTTATTTAATTCAAAACCTGAAACATTTTTTTCCTTTCAATTTTGAAAACTGTTACTAGAACAAAATATAACCCGAGACAACACTCAAAATTCCCGAGCAAAGACACGAGACACACATGTCTTCTTTCTGCTTTGAGACAAACTTACGAACGTTTCGGGATTGACCTGAGTAATGTTCATCTTCTCCAACATCACAAACAACCCAAATCAAAAACGTACGCGTGCACGTGCACAGTTATCATGATCATCACCGATCACTATCTCCACCCTCAACACGTCGACGACATCACCGTTGACCATCCCAAACACACAGAACCATGAGATCAACTGGAGAGCGAAAACGAACCTACCTACTCCTAATGGGAACGACTAAGTTCATCAAAAACCGCCTCACCCTGCTAATCTCGGCCACCAGAAAATGTGCGATTGCTTCCAGAGCTTTGTCATAGTTCGATACTTTAATTTGCTTGGGTGCGATTGCCTCCGATCCAACGTGGTTGACACCATTGTCATATTTTCCTCATCAAAAAAAACCGGGTTAAGAACCCTAGAATGATGTCGTGCGACCAAATAATCATAATAAAAAAATCTTGAGCATTTTTCCTTGAATCCCCTATTCGCAGTCTATCTCCGACATGAAACTCGATCCACGAATCATTAACGATCACCAAAATTTGACGAGATTAACAATTCCGTTCAACCCCAGAATCCCCAAGAATTTCAAGTTTAAAAATCATGAATTAATTATCTAAATTCATAATTTTGTGATACGAATCACATTATAAACTCAAATCACAAATTCCAGATCTTCGAATTTCAACTTATTTCTAATTATCATTGTGATTTTCTTCTTTTTATAAATAAGTGTTTAATAAACATTCCTGAATTAATTTTTAAAGTCGATATCTCATTGCCATAATCTTTTTATTACTTAGAGATCATTATTAAAATCAGATTGAAGCTAGAAAGTTTGAACTTTTTTTATGAGCATAAACCTATAAGTGTTTAAACAGAAAGTTTATATGTCTGGAACCAGACATACTCACAGCAATCATTTCATATTCCCAGGCACGCAATCCTATTTCACTTTCATACATACCATATCGTCATCACAGACTTAAGATAATGAGGAAGATCTAGTTTTAAAAAAAAAGGTTTGCTCGCCTTGTAGTTTGAAAACAAAGGGGAAGCAGAGAAGCTTGAATAGAAATCTAGAATTTTAAGATGATCTGAACTTGAAATTTCAATTTTCTATTTTGATTGGCTTTGTTTTGAATGCTTTAAACTTTGTTTTGCTCCGATCTATGAGTTGCTTGAAACTTGTCTTGATTTGATTACTGATTTGATTTCAGGCTTGAACAGGTTTGAAATGCTTGAAACATATCTGGTTTTGATCTTTGCCTTGATCTTTTTTTGCTTGATTTCCAGTTTTTTTCTAAAGCTTCCAGTTTTTTTTAACTTGCTTGCTCAAATTTTTTTCCAGGTTGAAAACTTTGAATACCTGAAGCTGTTTGAACTCCACTTTTGTTTTGATTTCTTGCTTACATTGTTTCAGGCTCTTGTATTTGAATGTGAAATTTTGTTTTCAAATTTATACATTTGGACTTTGTTTGTTTTTGATCGGAAAGGGTCGGATTTTTGATTCTTTGTTTCAGTTTTAAAATAATCTCAGGTTGTTTTCAGATTTGCAAATGAGGATTGAAAAATGTTGAACCGTTTTGATTTTTTTTTATTTTCTTTTTTCTAGATTTTTCTGGTTTATAGCTTTGTTTCAGTTTTAAAGTTTTGAAGAGAATGGCCTGTTTTCTTTCCTCAACATATTTTTCTAAAATCCTAAATTAAAAGAAAATTTGTTATCCTGCCACTTGTTTATATTCAAGCTTATTTGATTACAAATGTTTCAATATATTTTAAAACATTTACACTTGTTAAAATGTGTATTTTTTTGTTTAAATCCTTGTTTAATGAATTATGTTTTTAAACCCTTGTTATTTTATATTTGCATATGTTTAAGTTTTATCAATATGTTTTATTTTTTGTACATTTTCTATTATTTATACAACTCTTAAAGAAATGATTAAAAATGTAATTATACACAAATAAATAATCTATATACATATTTATTAGTTCTTTAAAATATAAAGATTTTTTTTAACTTTAATTTATAAAATATTTACTTTTGAATTCCAAATGAATTTATAAAATATTAGTTCTTTATTAATTTTATAATATGGAGTTCTCAAATCTAATTTATTTTTCAAATATATTTATTTTGAATTTCAAATCCAAATTCCAAATTATAATCTATTTATAAAATATTTAGATTTCCAAATCAAATTCTTTATTTTAAAAACTTATATATCTATTTTTCTATTCCCACATTTTCAATTTAATGTACAATTAAGTTTAAAATTAATATATTATTCAAAATATTTATCTTTGAATTTCCAATTTGAAATTCTATAAAAAAATCATTTTTATACTCATTTATATTAATAAACTAACAAATACCTCTTTGACTTGGAAAATACCAGATTAATTCACAATTTAATTTCAAAAATTAAATTAATTACCAATTTAAATTTGATTTAAAACAGGAATGTAGCATTTCTTCAATTATTCCGATTCTAATAAAAATATATACATCTTCCTTCTCTAGTATATATCAAAAGAGAGAGATTCTAAAGGAGATTGAAAGGTGTGCAAATCCAAGGAAAGCGAAGCAAAGGCTATTCTTTGAGTGGAAACTTGTAACGACCTGCCTTTTTGACCCTTAGTATTGACATTAATATATCCATGGTATTCACATGCCAAATATCCAAGTGTTGGAAAGACAAATTGTTGGGGTGAAAGAAAGAAAAGAAAAATCAAAATCTCACATCATGAGGAGATAATATATAATATGCACAGATTCTTTACAAAAAGAAATCATCAAATTTATACATACATAACACAATATCAGAGTAAATCACATATTTCAGTCTGGATAGTTACAAAAATCTGTCCTTACAATTACTGATGAATACATATAGAAATCAAGAACAATAAATAGTGGAAAATATAAGATACGTGAATATGCCTTGGAGAATCCAGCTCGTCTCCTGAAAGCTCCAAATTATCCAGCTAAATCAGGAAATATGCTCGGGCTGACTAGGGCATTTAGGAAAAACAACGCCCGGATGAGTCTGGTAAAATCAGCGTGAGAAACTCAAATCACAAGGAATTTTATATATTATAACTTGTAAAATCCTTTAAAAACAAAGGTATCCCGTAAGACCATGTCGCATATAAATATGGACTGGTTTTTCCCTAACGATAACTGAAACATTTATATCAGAAAAGCCTGTGATATTATAATAATATCTAAGGTTGAAAATAATAATAATCAAGTAGTTATGATGCTCGTGAGTGTACATCACAACAATACTAGGTATATAATCAAAAACCGATAAGGCACGTTCGCTAATTGTGTAGGATTTCCACGTAGGTGCCCTCGGTACTTCGAGAATGGTCCTTCTGCATAAGAATCAAAGTTATCCTTATGAAGCAGCATACATCCTTAGTGATGTAACATAGGAAAAACATAGCTGGTCTCGCTAAGAATGAATTCATTTCCCCATGCATGCATAATAATTGTAGGTAATATCTAGGTGGAGCCAAATGCACCCTATGGGTTTTCCAATCCTACCGGACATGCCTCATATCTCTGGCTTTAGTCATTACCGCTACTAAGGCTACATCTGGCATTTTACCTCATGCACCGCCATCAAAATAGATCATGGAATCCCACATGGATTCCAATACCCCAATGGGTCTTGGAATCACACATGGATTCCCTTATCTCAAATAGATCTTGGGATCACCCATGGATTCTCATGCCCCAATAGGTTCATAATCACATATGGATTCCAACATCTCAAATATATCATGAATCTCCTCCATAGAATCATATTTGGTTTTTGGAGTAGTTGCGATACGAGTCATCTCTTACGAGTACACTCTTCCCGCTTATCAGGTGCTCCACAAACCAATCGTCGATTTTCGGAATGCTCAATACTGGTTCTTTAGGAAATAATCTGACAATACATAAGAGCAGGGATCACCCCTAACTGTTTAATTGGAAGGATCTCCTTATTGTTTGTCCTAGAAGAATAACACGAGTTTATACGTACAATATAGCACCATTGATGGTAAATGTACCATATAGTCCCCGTGTTTCTCCTAGATATTTCCAGAGTTAAAATCCTTCGGTGTTAAGTAGAAAATTGTTTCTTTACCACCAAAATTAAGAAGGATTACATATTTAGGCCAAGATTTGATAGTGGGTTAATTAACTATCAAATAAAAAAACATTCAAAACAAAGATTACATTTTCCATTTAAACTGCTAGGCCTCATTTAATCAAATTTCCATTAATTAGAATCTCTTTCAAAAATATTTATCAAAATAATCATATACCTATCTCATCGGAACAAGTAGATTCACAAACCCTTCCTTTCATAATGCTTGAAAACTTTTTAAAAATATATATGAAAAGTACTTTGAAATATTGACCATGGATCACAACTTACAAAATGGTTACGTTGCTATCCCAACGAAAAAATCGTAAACGGTAGGCAATCACTGCCCCTCGAGTTACCCCATGAAAATCAACCATTTTTTTCCAAATCCTTTATTTTATAAATACCTCCAAATCTATTTATAAAGTTTTTTCATAAGTCTCCAATCTATTTATAAACTTTCTTTATAAATCTCAAAACCTCATTTATAAAAATTCTCCCTTTTAGACCTTTAAAACACATTTATAAATATTTTATAAATATCCAAAATCATTTATAAAACTCTTTCCGTATTTAAACAAACTTATTTAATAAACTCTTTAAGTCAGTAAGGTTCCATTGATAAACCATAAATTATTTAAATAACTTTAATTTACAAGTTATTATTCCCTTCTATTTCATTTTAATTAAATCTTATTCAAAATAATATCTTTAGAATCTCATTAATAATTTATTGAATTAATTTTAAGCACTATTATTCTATTAATAAGTTAACTATAAAATGTTATTAATACAATAATCAATTAACTTTTAATTAATATTAATATGGTAATTAATTAACCTATAATTTAATAAAATAAATTTGATTAAAAATTAAAGTATAGTTAAATCACTTTAAGTAGATAATTTTATTAAATTTAAAAATTTAAAAATAATAATTGAGTAAGTTTTTTAAAATAAAATTAAACATTCTTTAATAACTTTTAAAAAATAACCCTTAAGAATCATATTAATAAAATAATTAACTTTAAATCATTATTAAAAACAATTACAAATTATCTTTAAAACATTATTAATAAATAATTATTACCTTTCAAATATTATTACTAAATAATAATTATCTTTAAACCTTATAATAGATAATAATTATTCTTAAAATAGCTCTCAAATTAGTTTTTAGCTTTTTAAATTTTAAAGAGGCTTAACGATCATAACTTACTTAAACAAGCTACCCTGCCGTTCAATTTTACTTCCCAAGTTAATAAATGATATTTACATAATCAACGACTATGTATATAAATTCAGTACTTAACCATCTGTAACGACCCGTATTTTACGTGTCGATGGATCGTAGAATTTACAGGTCGTTAGTGTTGTTTGTGGTGTTCCTAGCCTGAGTCGTATAAGGAGATAACTCGTGTGGTTAGTGTTGAGTCGTGACCGACTCATAGGCATTGCCGAGTTAAGGGTTGAGTCGTGACCGACTCATAGGATAGGTCGTGTACAAGTTACGACTCATAGGATGGAAGGCTTGGGAGTTAGGTCGTTTGAAGGATAGGTCGTAGGTAGGGGTGAGCGACCTAAGGAGCTAACGGGTTAGGATGTTAATGTGTTGAGAGTTAGGTCGGTTGAGCGACCTAGGATAGAGGAACGACCTAAGAAAGTGACCGACCTAGTGGAGAGCGACCTAAGAGGGGGTAGCGACCTAAAGGTTAGGCGACTTAGAGATGGACCGACCCAGGAAAGTAGCCGACTTAGGGTTTAGAGAGGCATGCTTGAGTCGTTGGTAGATGAGTCGTTAGGTCGCTAGCGCGACCTAAAGGAAATAGGTTGAGTCGTGAGTCGGCTATGTTGTTAGGTCGTAGCATGATAGGTCGGCAACGACCTAAGTTAGGTCGGAGGCTTTTGTATTGTGTGTTTGTTAGGTCGTTGGGGACATAGGTCGGCAGGGGTTTGAGTCGGCACTGGTATTAAGTCGTAAGTCGGCATGGTGGTTAAGTCGTCATACGACTTAGGACTTGGGATATGCGGCCTGTGTTTTAGGTTATGTCTGGGTTGTGTCGTAGGTCGTTAATGTTATAAGTCGTTAGGTCGGCCTTGGGCTTAAGTCGGCCTTGTTTGTTAGGTCGCAGGGGGTTTAGGTCGTGAGACCCTGTGTGTTTGGATAAGCCGTAGGTCGCTAGGGCGGGCTGGTTTTAGGTCGTAGGTCGTTGGAGTGTTAGGTCGGGGACGACCTAAAGGGCGACGACCTAAGGGTTGTTCAGCCTATAAATAGAGGGGTTTGGCTCACTTTTTGGCACCGGTTTTTGAAGCGACGAAGTGCTGCCATTTTGGGAACTCGACTACAACATTTCTTCATCTTCTTTTCTCCATTCTAATCTAGTTCTAACATCCACCCAAGATCGAAGATTTAGATTGAAGATTCAAGTGCCAAAGTTGAAGATCTTCATCCGTTTGAGCTAGATTTCATCGATTGAGGCGAAATATTGCCGGATCAAGCCTTGATCTTCGCTGTCCAGATCTGAAGTGTGTAGTTTTTGTAGTGTTTGGGTGATTTGGTGAGTGGTAGTTATCTCTCACGCGGATCCAAGGGAGTATATTGGATTGGTGGCTTGTTTGAGTGTTAAAGTTAGAGATTTCATGCATTTTTCTTAGATCGAAGTCTAGATCCATGGTTTTTGAAGATGTTTACTTATGCAAGTTTGTTTAATAAGCATTAGAGACAAATCCCATGTTTTATAATTGATAAATTTATGTTAAAAACCATGATTTCACATATGTTGGACTTTTGCTCGTTTATTTACGAAATTCCCATTATAGTTGATATTGCTTAAATTGCTTAATAGATCTTGTTTGAATGATTGATTATTTGAATGTATGATTGATTTGATTGTTTCCAAGTTAGCTAGTAGTTGATTTGGAACAAGATGATGAAAGAGGATTCAAAAGCTATGGAAGAAGGCTCTTGAATGGTGAAAGCTGCTTAAGGCATATGTAGCGGATGTTGAAGCTCATATGTATAGATTGGATGATGTTGAGATGGGACTTTGCCATGATTTGATGAGGCAAACCATGTTGTTGAGTTGAGACTTTGCTTTGATGCGATGAAGCGAAGTATGATGTGAGTCTTGGCTTAATCCAAGCAGGGATCATTCCAAGCATGTTGATAACTTGAAGAGTAGTTCAAGTTGGTTGATAATGGATTGTTCAAGAGGTAGCTTGAGCTTGTATGAGGATAGTCGTCAAGAAGGATGGCTAGGAGGCTTGGATTTCATCGTTGTTGAAGGTTCTAGCATGCTCAAAAGCAAGAGTACATGGGGCGGCCATAACGACTACAGGTAGGTAGTCGGGACACCCAAAAGACTACAGGTAGGTAGTTGAGTACTCTGGGCAAAGTAGATAAGTCCTAGGCACAAGGCAGTGTGCGGAGTTATGGTTAGAACCGGGGTTACCATTAGCCCTTGACAGATGGTCATTCAACTAACGGTGAAATCGAGGCAAGGATGACAGTGATAGCCAGAGTCATGGATGTTTGGTTGTATTATCATTCGGCTTCAAGAGCGGTGTTTTCTGGGTGCTTATCTGATCTTGGTTTAGGCCTTGGGGGTTTGTATTTGGAAAACATCGTCCTTGACTCGAGTGGTATTCGCTTTACCTTAATTGTCTATGTTGTTATGCTTGCTTCTCCTTAGTGTATGTCTGGGGCTATCACTGTAGAAAGAGGTGGAGTGGGATGGTTTGGTTCCTATTCCTTTTATCCTTTATGCTCTTTTGGTATGTTGGATAGTTAATTTACTGCTCACTAAGACTTTGTCTGACTCAAGGTTTTATGTCTCCTCTTATTACCTTGGGCTGTTCATCCATGTTTGGGATGGGCAGACTAGGTAGCAGGTGACAGGTGCTGTGCTAGGAGTTCTACGCTGAAGATGACGAAGACGAGCAGGAGGCTTTGCATATTAGTTTTCTTACTATATGTACTGGGTATCCGCTGCTGTATTTGGTTGAGTGATTTGTAGTGAGGCTTTCATGTATGGATTTGAGTAGATGATTGTACAAAACTACTGTGATGCTTATATGATGATGTTCTGTTCTATGGAGCTTCACTATATTATATTTCTCTATTGTATTTTATCCATGCGCTGTGAGTTATGCGATAGAGATTCTTTTGTTTTGTTTTACCCTGACTATCGTCCATGGCTGCCTGGCACGCCTTTCAGCGCATTATTTCCTTGTTTTGGTGCGGGAGTCATGGGCGGTCGTCACATTTGGTATCAGAGCTTTGGTTAATCGATTTTAGCCAACGCTCGCTGATGTAACTACGTAAGAGAGACGTAATTGTAATTTGATGGATGATTACTATATAATATAGTAGTTTAGAAGGGTTTGAACTCCTTATGCAGTTGTTTCTTAAGGTGTTCTAATCATTCTTATTTACAGATATTAAGGATGAGTCGAAGTGAGAGACAAGCTGCGAGGGGTAGCCGTGATGCTAGGGAAGCTGTTGATTATGCTCCTATGTTTGAGGCCATGATGACTTCAATCATGAGGAGAATACCAGCTTCAGGATCATCTGTGGATGTGGGAGTTCAAGTCCAAGCTCCGAGACCGGTGGATTTTGCCAAGCTTTGCAAGGATTATACTTCTCTTGGAGGAAAAGCTTTCCTGGGAACGGAGTCGACTATTGAGGTGCAGAGATGGATTGATGCTTGCAAAAGAATCTTTGGTGACTTAGGGATTGAGGATGCAACCAAGAGGAAGCTTGCATCGAGACAGCTTCAGGGAAGAGCTGCTGATTGGTGGAATTCTATCACCATAGATACACCAGAAGAAGAGATTACTTGGGAGCAATTCCAAGTTAGATTTGAAGCTAAGTTCATCTCTACTTCCCAGAAATCTGTCTTGTTTAAGAGGTTTGTGGAGCTCAAGCAAGGGGGAAGGCCTGTTCTTGAGTACATTTCTGAGTTTGAAGCTTTGTCTAAGTATGCCAGATCATATATTGATTCTCCCTACCAGAAGAATGAAAAGTTTGTGACTGGTCTGGATGCTTATCTTGGGAGGCAGTTAGTGGATCATCTGGACGATCCATTTGAGAAGCTTGTGGAAAAAGCTTTGAGGCATGAGAGTTTGTTCCCTAAGGAAAGTTCTGTTGTTGCTGTAACCAGGGAAGTATCTAAACCACAGCAGAGTGGCAACAGGAAGAGGAAGCAGCAGCAACAGAAGGGTAAGGATGGCCAGAAGAAGCCGAAGAGCGAAATGACTTGCTATAACTGCCAGCAGAAGGGCCATCTTTACAAAGATTGTAAGAATCCCAAAGTGCCGGGAAAGTGTTACAACTGTGATAAGCTGGGACATATCAAGAAGGATTGTCCAGAACCGAGGAAAGATAGGCAGGTTGTGCAAGCCTATGCTTTGGGGGCTGTTCCATTGTCTTCGAAAGCTCCTACTGCTGAAGAGAAGGGGAAGAGTGTGGTTGTTCAAGGTACTCTTTCTATTTGTGGTGTTCCAGTTAGAGTGTTGTTTGATACTGGAGCGTCGCATTCTTTTGTTTGTGATGATTTGGTAAGCCGGTTAGGTATGAAACCGGATATTGTTGATAGGCCATTGGTTGTGACTAATCCGGTAGGGGGTTCGTCATGTTTGTGTATGTTATGTCGTGGTCTAGTTGTGTCGAGTCATGATTGCTCGTTTGTTTGTGATTGCTTTGTTCTGAACTTTGCGGGGTTCGGAATTATTTTGGGTATGGACTGGCTTAGGAAGTATGCGGCTAGGATTGATTGTGAGAGGCTTGAGGTGACAGTCGGGAATGTGGAAGGGCGAAAGGTTGTGATACGATGTAAGCATGAAGAAGGCGTCTTCATGAGCTTCATGTATTCGCTAGTTGTTCCACGGGATGGACTGTCATCAGTGCCTATTGTGAATGAGTTTGGTGATGTCTTTGAGGAAGTCAAAGGGTTACCGCCGCATAGGGAGATCGAGTTTCGTATCGATCTAGTTGAGGGAGCCAGACCTGTTGTGATGCCTCTTAGGCGGATGGCACCGAGGGAGCAGCAAGAGCTGAAGGTGCAAGTTGATGACCTTTTGCAGAAAGGATTCATTCGGAGAAGTGTGTCCGAATGGGGTGCGCCAGTTGTGTTCGCAACCAAAACGGATGGATCGTTGAGGTTGTGTGTTGATTATCGTGAGCTGAATAAGGTGACTAAGAAGAACAAGTATCCATTGCCGAGAATAGATGACTTGTTTGATCAGCTTCACGAGGCTAAGGTGTTTTCTCAGATGGATTTGGCAACGGGATTTCACCAGTTGAGAGTGGCAAAGGATAGTGTGCCGAAGACTGCTTTCAGAACACCATCCGGGTTTTATGAGTGGCTGGTAATGCCGTTTGGATTGACTAACGCGCCAGCATATTTTGTGGATCTTATGAATAGGGTATTCAGAGATCAGTTGAATAAGTTCGTGCTTGTGTTCGTGGATGATATTTTGGTTTACTCCAGAACCGAGGAAGAGCACAAGACGCACTTGAGGATTGTTTTGGGAATTTTGTGGAAACATCAGCTGAAGGCTAAGTTTTCGAAGTGTCACTTCTGGAAGAGTGAAGTGAGGTTCTTAGGCCATGTTATTTCTGGAAATGGAATAGCGGTTGACCCCGCTAAGGTGGCAGCGATCCAGGATTGGGTTAGACCTAAGAATGCATCTGATGTGAGAAGTTTTCTTGGATTAGCAGGATATTATCGTCGGTTTATCAAAGACTTTTCCAAGATAGCTGCACCGTTGACAGGATTGACGAAGAAGAACCAAGTGTTCAGATGGGATGATAAGTGTGAGCAAGCTTTCGTAATCCTGAAAGAACGACTGACAAGTGCTCCTGTTTTGACTATTCCGAGTGGGAATGATGAGATGGTGGTTTACACCGATGCATGTGGCACTGGACTAGGAGCGGTGCTAATGCAGAAGGATAAAGTTGTTGCGTATGCTAGTCGACAACTAAAGCCGCATGAATGGAATTATCCGACTCATGATTTGGAGTTAGCGGCGATTGTGTTTGCTTTGAAGATGTGGAGACACTATCTATTGGGAGTTAGATTTGAGCTGTTTACAGATCATAAGTCGTTGAAGTATCTGTTTTCCCAAAAGGATTTGAATCTTCGACAGCAACGGTGGCTAGAGTTCTTAGCATCGTATGATTTTGGTATAGCCTATACTCCAGGGAAAGGTAACGCAGTGGCTGATGCGTTAAGTCGAAGACATGCAGGATTGGGAGCCATGTTTTCGGAATGGAAGAGTCTTGAGTATTTGGCTGGATTTGATTTCAGGCCTAGATGTGAATTGGAACCTGAGATGTTGGCAAACTTATCGATAAGGCCTACTCTTGTGGAAAGAATTGGTGAGAGGCAAAGGGGAGATGATAAGCTTGTCAAGATTATCTGTGATTTGGAATCTGGATTGGACCCGGAGAAGGATAAAGGATTTGAAGTCGATCGAGAGGGTTGGCTTCGAAAGCAAGGGCGACTAGTTGTTCCCGATGTAGATGGATTGAGAGATGAAGTTCTGAGGGAGAGTCACCACTCGAAGTTGACAATTCATCCAGGTGGAAATAAGATGTATCGGGATATGAAGAGGACCTACTATTGGGAAGGTATGAAGAAAGATGTTGGAAATTTTATTTCCAAATGTATGAATTGCCAGTTGGTAAAAGCTGAGCAGAAGAAGCCCAGTGGATTGCTTCAGCCATTGGAGGTTCCTACATGGAAGTGGGAGCAAGTGTCGATGGACTTTATCGATGGTCTACCTAGGACAAGAGCAGGGAATGAAGGGATTTGGGTCATAGTAGATCGTTTGACCAAGAGTGCAAGGTTCATTCCTGTTCGATCGACTAGGACTGCATCGAAGTTGGCTGAATTATATGTGAAGTGGATAGTTCGTTTCCATGGTGTTCCGAAGAGTATAGTGAGCGATCGAGATCCATTGTTCACTAGTAGATTTTGGAAGAGCTTCCAGGAGGTTTTGGGAACTGAGTTGTGTTTGAGTACAGCTTATCACCCTCAAACAGATGGTCAGACTGAGAGAGTCAACCGAGTTTTGGAAGATCTTCTTAGAGCATGTGTTTTGGACTTCGGAGGATCATGGGAAGATCACCTTCATTTGGTGGAGTTTGCTTATAATAACAGTTATCAGTCGAGTATCGGTATGGCACCATATGAGGCATTATATGGAAGACCGTGTAACTCTCCGACATGTTGGTTGGAAACTGGAGAAAAGCTGATACTTGGGCCAGAGATGATTCGACAGACTTCAGATTGTATAGAGATCATTCGGCAACGAATGAAGGCAGCCCAAGATCGTCAGAAGAGTTATGCCGATAATCGTCGTAAGGATTTGGAATTCGACGTAGGTGATATGGTTTTTGTGAAGATTTCCCCATTGAAGAATGTTGTTAGATTCGGGAAGAAAGGGAAATTGACTCCGAGATTTGTTGGACCATTTCCGATTATCGAGCGAATTGGAAAGCTCGCTTATAGATTGGAGTTACCGGAAAAGATGGCGGGTGTGCACAATGTTTTTCATGTATCTTATCAATGGAAGTATGTGCACGACCCAACTACGGTGGTTTCTGCTGATAGCTGTGAAGACTTGGAGGTTGATCCAGTGGTTAGAAGACCTCGTAAGCCTCTTCGTATTGTTGAAACCGATACGAAACAGCTTAGGAGGAAGACGATTACGTTGCTCAAGGTACAATGGAGTGATGATGTTAACGACTGTACATGGGAGGAGGAAGAGAGGATGAAGGCAGCTCATCCCGGACTCTTCGAGGTATCGCCCTAAAGTGTCGTGACATCTCATGAATTTGTAGCTTGTTCTGAGTCTTAGAATTCTGCATCCTAGGCTAGAATTGGTTGCATGGTTTGTTGATTGCTTTGGATGGTAGGCATGCAGAATATCTTTGATTTCTGATTGTTTGCTTGGAATTTCGGGGGCGAAATTCCTAAGGGGGAGAGAATGTAACGACCCGTATTTTACGTGTCGATGGATCGTAGAATTTACAGGTCGTTAGTGTTGTTTGTGGTGTTCCTAGCCTGAGTCGTATAAGGAGATAACTCGTGTGGTTAGTGTTGAGTCGTGACCGACTCATAGGCATTGCCGAGTTAAGGGTTGAGTCGTGACCGACTCATAGGATAGGTCGTGTACAAGTTACGACTCATAGGATGGAAGGCTTGGGAGTTAGGTCGTTTGAAGGATAGGTCGTAGGTAGGGGTGAGCGACCTAAGGAGCTAACGGGTTAGGATGTTAATGTGTTGAGAGTTAGGTCGGTTGAGCGACCTAGGATAGAGGAACGACCTAAGAAAGTGACCGACCTAGTGGAGAGCGACCTAAGAGGGGGTAGCGACCTAAAGGTTAGGCGACTTAGAGATGGACCGACCCAGGAAAGTAGCCGACTTAGGGTTTAGAGAGGCATGCTTGAGTCGTTGGTAGATGAGTCGTTAGGTCGCTAGCGCGACCTAAAGGAAATAGGTTGAGTCGTGAGTCGGCTATGTTGTTAGGTCGTAGCATGATAGGTCGGCAACGACCTAAGTTAGGTCGGAGGCTTTTGTATTGTGTGTTTGTTAGGTCGTTGGGGACATAGGTCGGCAGGGGTTTGAGTCGGCACTGGTATTAAGTCGTAAGTCGGCATGGTGGTTAAGTCGTCATACGACTTAGGACTTGGGATATGCGGCCTGTGTTTTAGGTTATGTCTGGGTTGTGTCGTAGGTCGTTAATGTTATAAGTCGTTAGGTCGGCCTTGGGCTTAAGTCGGCCTTGTTTGTTAGGTCGCAGGGGGTTTAGGTCGTGAGACCCTGTGTGTTTGGATAAGCCGTAGGTCGCTAGGGCGGGCTGGTTTTAGGTCGTAGGTCGTTGGAGTGTTAGGTCGGGGACGACCTAAAGGGCGACGACCTAAGGGTTGTTCAGCCTATAAATAGAGGGGTTTGGCTCACTTTTTGGCACCGGTTTTTGAAGCGACGAAGTGCTGCCATTTTGGGAACTCGACTACAACATTTCTTCATCTTCTTTTCTCCATTCTAATCTAGTTCTAACATCCACCCAAGATCGAAGATTTAGATTGAAGATTCAAGTGCCAAAGTTGAAGATCTTCATCCGTTTGAGCTAGATTTCATCGATTGAGGCGAAATATTGCCGGATCAAGCCTTGATCTTCGCTGTCCAGATCTGAAGTGTGTAGTTTTTGTAGTGTTTGGGTGATTTGGTGAGTGGTAGTTATCTCTCACGCGGATCCAAGGGAGTATATTGGATTGGTGGCTTGTTTGAGTGTTAAAGTTAGAGATTTCATGCATTTTTCTTAGATCGAAGTCTAGATCCATGGTTTTTGAAGATGTTTACTTATGCAAGTTTGTTTAATAAGCATTAGAGACAAATCCCATGTTTTATAATTGATAAATTTATGTTAAAAACCATGATTTCACATATGTTGGACTTTTGCTCGTTTATTTACGAAATTCCCATTATAGTTGATATTGCTTAAATTGCTTAATAGATCTTGTTTGAATGATTGATTATTTGAATGTATGATTGATTTGATTGTTTCCAAGTTAGCTAGTAGTTGATTTGGAACAAGATGATGAAAGAGGATTCAAAAGCTATGGAAGAAGGCTCTTGAATGGTGAAAGCTGCTTAAGGCATATGTAGCGGATGTTGAAGCTCATATGTATAGATTGGATGATGTTGAGATGGGACTTTGCCATGATTTGATGAGGCAAACCATGTTGTTGAGTTGAGACTTTGCTTTGATGCGATGAAGCGAAGTATGATGTGAGTCTTGGCTTAATCCAAGCAGGGATCATTCCAAGCATGTTGATAACTTGAAGAGTAGTTCAAGTTGGTTGATAATGGATTGTTCAAGAGGTAGCTTGAGCTTGTATGAGGATAGTCGTCAAGAAGGATGGCTAGGAGGCTTGGATTTCATCGTTGTTGAAGGTTCTAGCATGCTCAAAAGCAAGAGTACATGGGGCGGCCATAACGACTACAGGTAGGTAGTCGGGACACCCAAAAGACTACAGGTAGGTAGTTGAGTACTCTGGGCAAAGTAGATAAGTCCTAGGCACAAGGCAGTGTGCGGAGTTATGGTTAGAACCGGGGTTACCATTAGCCCTTGACAGATGGTCATTCAACTAACGGTGAAATCGAGGCAAGGATGACAGTGATAGCCAGAGTCATGGATGTTTGGTTGTATTATCATTCGGCTTCAAGAGCGGTGTTTTCTGGGTGCTTATCTGATCTTGGTTTAGGCCTTGGGGGTTTGTATTTGGAAAACATCGTCCTTGACTCGAGTGGTATTCGCTTTACCTTAATTGTCTATGTTGTTATGCTTGCTTCTCCTTAGTGTATGTCTGGGGCTATCACTGTAGAAAGAGGTGGAGTGGGATGGTTTGGTTCCTATTCCTTTTATCCTTTATGCTCTTTTGGTATGTTGGATAGTTAATTTACTGCTCACTAAGACTTTGTCTGACTCAAGGTTTTATGTCTCCTCTTATTACCTTGGGCTGTTCATCCATGTTTGGGATGGGCAGACTAGGTAGCAGGTGACAGGTGCTGTGCTAGGAGTTCTACGCTGAAGATGACGAAGACGAGCAGGAGGCTTTGCATATTAGTTTTCTTACTATATGTACTGGGTATCCGCTGCTGTATTTGGTTGAGTGATTTGTGGTGAGGCTTTCATGTATGGATTTGAGTAGATGATTGTACAAAACTACTGTGATGCTTATATGATGATGTTCTGTTCTATGGAGCTTCACTATATTATATTTCTCTATTGTATTTTATCCATGCGCTGTGAGTTATGCGATAGAGATTCTTTTGTTTTGTTTTACCCTGACTATCGTCCATGGCTGCCTGGCACGCCTTTCAGCGCATTATTTCCTTGTTTTGGTGCGGGAGTCATGGGCGGTCGTCACACCATCATAATCAACGACTATGTATATAAATTCAATTCAATTTAACTGTTATTAAATTATATTTACATAATCAACGACTATGTATATAAATTCAGTGCTTAACCATCATTGGTTAACATATCACATATTCTAAGTGGCATATCAATTAACGATGCATAATTAGATGTCCAGATCTATAAAATAGCAGAACGAAGATTTATTCTGCTAATTAAATGACCAATTAATTTAATTAACGGAATGATGTTTTATTCCACCAAACAGGTGTCTAAATTTCCCTATTCAATTTACTTTAATAGTACAGTGTTTATTTGATCAAATAGGTAACACCCTATTAAGTATAATTAATTTAATTGCATAATTATCCTATTTGATGTGATTAAAATTAGGCAGTATTAATTTATTATTAAATTATACTATACAAACTAACCAACAAGTTATCTTAAAATGTTGTATTCGTTAGTACGAACACAATGCAAAAATCCATGGGTTAAATCGATTTGATACGGACGAGATATGAATTTTGAAAAGTTTTAAACATTTTTAAACTTAACTAATTAAATTGAATTATAAATCCTCACCCAATAGCTAATGGGCCAAGGCCAATCATAATGCATCCCTGCTTCTTTCCCCTATTAGGAACTGATATGTTGGTTTTGATGACAACAACCTTTTTAACTTATCTTACAATAAAATATATACTAACGTTGTTGTCTAGATAGATATGTATATGCAGGATATATAGATTCATACATACATACATACATACATACATACATACATACATACATACATACATACATACATATATATATATATATATATATGCAGGTATTGATTACTGAAGACTGATCAGTATAAAGACTCAAGACTCAAGATTGAAGACTCTAGAGTATCAAGATCAAGATTTCTAGATAAGTGTCTAGTTTCTGTTAAAACTTCAGAATAGCATGGAAATCTTCATTCCGAATTTCATTTGGGAGGGAACCCATTTCTACCTTCTTAGTGGCTTATAAACCCACGACAAGTAGCTTATAAACCTATGACAAGTGGCTTACAAACCCATGAACATCATGGTTTTGTACAAGTTCTCGAGTCCTGATGTGATGAGATATTCTGCAGGAAGAAGCTTGCAAAACTACTTCAAAATGGTTTTTCAAAATGATTTTCAAAACTGCTTTTCAAAATATTTTAGCCTTTAAAATTATCTTTACAAATGATTTTCGAAAAGATATTTTAGCCTTAAAATATTCTTTTTTTTTGTGTTTTGAAACATAGGAAAATTAGTTTATTTTACTTCAGAATCATTTCATCATGTTTTCCTTCTAATGCCATTTTAAAAACAAATTTTACATTGTTTTCATCTAAGGGATGTCGACATTATGGGATACCCCATGTCGACATGGTGGCTGTTGAATTCAAAAGTTTTAATTTTCAAAAGAAGTGTCTGTTCGTTCAAATCTCTTCACGAATGGTTATGACCGTTGGTGGTTTATACATAGCCTTTAAAAACAAATTCTTTTACCTAACTATTTTCTTATTTTCTTCACTCCATCTTCTCTACAAATCCATATTCTAAAATTTTTATATTTTTAAGATCGTGCTGAAATTCTGCCAAATTCTCAAGTGAATCAAATTAGAATCTCATTCTTTTTTGATTCTCAACCCACACTCGAAGATCAAAGTGCTATTCAGAGTATAGGATCAACTTGTAATCAAAAGTTTATCGAGTCTCTCTATAAGGTGTGGTTGTGCCTGGAGATCAATTGGGTGATCTTATCTCCCGTAAATCAAGAGAGTTTGCCCGGACTCGAGAGACAGGAGGGTACCTCAAGGCCTTTAGAAATTGAGGATTGTAATATTGACATTGGTATAATAAAAATCTGTATTAGTTGTTTGCTTTGGTACAAGATTGGATGTAGGGCAACTCCGAACCATTATAAAATTTGGTGTGTTCTTTCCCTTTACCGCTTTTTATTTACTTTCTGCATCTGTGTTTGATTCTGTGATTGTTCTGTGATTAATTTCTATATTTTTTATATCATCATTTTTAAATTAGTCCATATAAGTGTGACGCCGTGACGCCCCACCTCTATACCCACGCTAGCCAAGAACACTACGGTGTAGTGCTGTCAACTAGCACGGAGAATAAGGCTGGATAGGAGCGGCCATCCGTAGTTAGGCCTTACACTAGTATTAGTTACCTCGATAGGAGTGGTATATATTTTTATCTTTCATCTCATATTTACTTACTTCCATCGACATACCCAATTCTAGTATAAAACGAACTACGATGGTTCATAATAGTTTAGGACAATATATATAATAATAACACAGATAATGTAAATGCGGAACACAGATAAAACAAAAGTCTCATATATATAATAACTGATGTCAGTTACAATACATGTGATACAGTACATATGATACAACCACAACTGTCGACTCTGGAAGTTACCAATACAAGTACATTATCGTATATAATATACATGAATACATATCTTCCTATACAAATAAATCGACTACTATAAATGACGACGACTACTCCAAAAGATATGAAGTGACTTCATAGCTCAAGCAGCTACCCAAAGCTAAAAATCTACAACCTGTAAATACTCGGTCTGACCCGAGTATTACATTCAAAAGAAAATAACACACGGGTCAGTCTAATTCAAACTCAGTTATTAGTGCACATAAGCAATAATAATTAAATAATGAATAGACGACAATCGCAATATATCTCGTCTATCCGATCCTTAAATAAAGAAATCGGATAACGATAAATATAACACGTAACAGTGTTAAAAAATCAGCAATTTAAACCAAATCAGAATACAATTCAGAATATTGAATTGAATAAACAAAACAGTTCAAACCATTGAAATATCAATTAAAATATTAATTCGGGTAGGGCTGCAGTACACGCACGCGTGCACTGCCTCGCCACTACAGCATATGGAATATGCAAAAGATCAAATAATCAAAACAAGATAGAATATCATAAAAGCCATACCGTGTGGCTGCAGTTCACGCTTGCGTGCACTGCCTTACTACTACAGTGATGATGTACCCAATGAATACCGTGTGGCTGCAGTTCACGCTTGCGTGCACTGCCTTGCCACTACAGTGATGATGTACACAAAAGATCAACGAACCAAAATCACTGAAGAAAAAGTAAATGGTCCAGTTTCAACATGAATACATAGTACAGAGGTGACAAACAAACAACATACAAGCATAGGTGAATGTGCAGACTAGAGTATGCACTGGAATGCAACAAGCTAGTCTACAAGCATAAGACAGTGGTAACTACACAATGCAACTGGTCATAAGTGAACAAACAAGTTCAAGTAACTTCAAGTACATGAATGCATAGGTTAAAGTGACTCAAAAACAGAATGAATGCCTGTACAAATGCAACAACAAGGAAGTAAAGTCAAGAGACTCAAGACAGACATATAGTGGCAAATGCATACAACTGCAGCACCAAAGTCTCGAGTGAACACATGAACATGAAATGAAGTGCACAGCTACAAAAGCTACAAGTAATCAGATCATCAAGAATGGCAACATACATGAATACAATGGAACAATGCAGAACCTACTCTAGACAGAGATGGACAAGGTGATAACACATATATTCTACATGAACGCATATGCAAGAAATCAAGTGAGGTGTTCAGTGCAACCTAGAATGAAAGAACATGTATGCTGTATATTAAACTTGCAAAATGAGGTTGCAGTGAATCTACACTAATGGTCCAGTCTAAAACACAGTACATGACAGTGTACGAAGTACAACAGCAACTACATCACAAAATGCATCAAGAGACAGAATGGTACAAGTACAAGCTCCATTTATTCGAACATCTCATGTACCAATACAACCAGAACTGTTCAGAAAAGTGAACAAAACTGCAAAAGGCACCAAGTGAAGGACATGAACAGTGAACATCAAGTGATAACATGCACATTGTAACGACCCTGAAATTCAGACCCAGTTAAAAATTTTAAAAATCGCTTATTTAGTGTAGAATTTCGAATTTTCACAAACAAATTCCGATGCTATTCAAACTTCATATTTGAAATGTGTCTAATTAAACATAGCAACTGGTAAATTTTCGTTCGAAAATATGAAAGTTCATTTCGTGCGTAAATTTACTTCAATCTAAATCAGTTAGTAATCAATGAAAATAAACCGTTTTCGAAACCTAAATATTTTTACATAGAAAAATTCTAAATCGTCTTCTGAGCAAGACGTCATTTTTCGTTTTTCCAAATTCGGACTTCTTTAGCTCCGTCTTTCTTATTTTTTTCGACGTTTTACTGCATTTTCCTTCAGTAGAAAATTTCGAATTTTTATAATTCAATCGAATCACTGATATATGTATACTGTTTTGATCGTCTCATCGCACTGATCAAAACGGTATATTTATTTGTATCAATCGGAGTTCGACGTTGCAAATTATAATTATTAAAGGAGTACAAACTAGTCCGTTACGCAGCACAAACCGGTATCCAACTTTCCAACATTCAAAATTCTAGGGGTCTATCCAGCTGTCTTGGAAACCCAATAGCCACCACTTTGCAAAAACATCATGCACTCTGAACCCCTCTCTATATACGTGCCTTCATTAATGCCTTTGCCAACTCGTTCATTTCAGTGTCTATTCATTTCAAATCATGCAAGCTGTAAAGTCACAGGTCATAATTATTACTATGCCATTCCACTTTGCCTTTGGTCCAATTGAAGAAAATATATTTACGCACAGTACACTTTGCACCTTTTCATTTCTTCCTCCCTACTTCATTCTTCTTGCTGCCCAAAATTCTCATGGCCTCTCCCTCTCTCAAACATCGCATGCCCATTCCTCTTATCCACCACTGAACACCACGCAGCGCCTCCGCGTCCCGCAACGGCCTCCTCCTCCATGCTCGATTCCCTTTGGCCGAGACCAGATCCATCGCCTCCGCACATCACCCATGCACCCACACCATGCTACTCAACCACCAACTCCATGACAGCCGAAACCCACTGCCTTCATCCCCGCATCCGCCTACTACAACCCTCGCCGAACGCTGCAACCAACGTGCCTTCATCCAGCGGTTCGCCAACCCACCTCGGGCTGAAAGTTCCATCGCCCCTCCTTGCCCACCTCTCGACCTACGTCCACTTCCCACTCCAGGCACACATTGCCGCCATCACTCGAGTCAGCCTTTCCCTTCCCGTATCGCAACTCCAACGTTACCGCTCCCGAAGCCTCTGACCGCATGTACATTTTAGCCATCACCCTTCTCGTCTTGGTCACCAGCTCATATCACCAAACTAAAAACCGTTGCACCTAAATGACTACACATCAGTGATCACCATAACAACCGAGTACCAAGCTTTGGCCGCAAACCGCATCTGCTTTCCTCTGCCTTGGCCGGCCACCGCAACTCCTCTGCACCCATAGCAGCTGAACCCGCGCCCTCAGCCTTGACACGTCGCCAGATCCGGCCTTCTTCTCCTCCACCCTCCACGCAAACAGACCCACCCTAACTCGTTCTCTTCCCTGTATTTTGGATGCAGGTATATACACGCGTGAGTTACCTAATAATAGTTATATATATATATAGGTAATAGCATTCATGATAAACACGGTTAAACGATCTGTTCAATGAAAATTTTGTGTCATAAATTTTATATGGGTTGTTGTGAAGGTATTATATTTTCACCTTTTACAAGTTTATAGGCTATATGTTGGACAGCTAACTAATATACTAGTATTAGTTATGTAAGTTAACTAGTATGCTTAGTAGTATATGGCACATGTCAGCTGCCTGTTATATTCGTAAGTATATGTTTGAAAGTATTAGTAGTATGTAAATTTTATAGCTATATTTTACGTTTAGTATGTTGTTGTTATATTTGCAATATTTTATAATATTTGATGATATACATTATTTACAAAATATATTATACTACATATGTGAATGCTTTACCTATTAGTCTGTATTTTATTTTAAACGGTTAGTCGTTATATTTCAAAAGGTATAAACATAACAGTATGGTTTTGGACGTATACCAAAGTTTCGTCTTTTTAGAAGTTGAGTATATATGTTATATTTGTCCTTCTGTATAAACGTGGATTTTAGAGTTATAAAATATTGGTAATATATTATTGATTGTACGTATTTGTACGTACTTGTCATTTATATATAGGGTACTTAAGCTATGATTTGTTGCATTAAATAGTTATAAGTTTATTCAGTTTGAAAGAAAATGTGTGTAAGTTGAAATAGTTACTTTATATTATTTTAGTCCATTTATATACATAGAAAATAGTTGTTTTACTATTGCATGCATACTGGAGTTTTATATATATATATACACACACTTGTATGTCATTTTTTTAGAAAGGTTACTGGCATGTATAAAATATAAAGTGAAGGCATGTATATGCGTGTGCAGTTATAAACTTACAATATATTATACTTTAGAGGATATTTTTATATGTGTTTTAATTTATGTGTTAATACTATTGTTTCCTGTATTGGAAACGTTAGTTGTATATTATATATATGAGTAAAGTTTAAAGGTTGTATTTTATATAAGTTAGTTTGCATGTTGAATGTGCCATTCGCATTTAGAAAAAAATTAAGTGAATATATGTTTACAAGGTATATTTATTTCATTTTGTTTGTTTATCTTATATAATTGTTATATCTGTTGTTAATAAGGCAAGTTGTATATAACTTATGGTTTTGGGTACTAGTATTCTGAGTATATTAAATATATTAAATATATAATAATAATAATAATAGTAATAGTAATATCAACAAGACTTGTTATATGTAAATGGTTTCGAAATGTTGCATTTGGGTCGTCTTGTTTATACGTATATCTTGTTTCAATTATATAAAAATTGATTCTATTCTTTCTCATCGACTTCTTATCTATCAGTTTGTCCATCGAGATTCGTGCCATCTCACTTTGTTCTGCGTTTATAGCTCATTTCTGTGTCTGTATTGGTGTGCGTATCCGTGTTGTCTTCTCGTTCATCTCTAGCCTCGAAAGGTGAGCAATCACTCACGATTAATGTTCTTTTATTTATTAAATTTGATTTCAATTGAAACGGCAAATTGAAATATGCGACTGTCAGTTATTTACACTGTTATATGCTATTACATGTATCTGTTCACCTATGACATCTGACACCATTATCTGTTAATTATTTATGCGATGATAATACAGTTGGTTGATAATTGATTGATTGATTGTTGTTTATATTGGATGTTAAATTGTAATGTATAAAGTGATAAATATTATGCAATTGAATTTGACGTAGGATAGATAGCGACCTGAAATTGATACACATGTTGAATTTAATTAAACGAACTTGTATAATATGACCCCTTTAATTGTTAAATTAATCGACATGTAGAATAGTGATAATTACACTTTGAACCATTGAACGTATGTTGGATTAATTGTTGTAGTGTAAAATTGTAATCGAATGACAAGTGAAGAACTGTATGAATAATTAGTGATATAATCTTTAATCTACATGAAACGATAGTGTAGATTCTAGAAATAATTATATTAATTTGCACAAATAACAATGTGAATTAATGCGATTATTTCGGGATTATTTGGATTGATTACTGTATTGTTATTAATTGTTGTTATTGCTTGTTTATTTACTTTGACACCATCCTTGTATCACACTGCAAGTTCCCTTTGCTATGCTTTGATTTTTGAATTGAAATGGAATCGGGTTGAAATGATATATACCCAAATGAACTTGACTTAGGATAGAAAATCTAATAAAACCCGAATGGTCAATAATTTGATTTAAAATAAAATAACGATTTTATCTGAGTAAAGAGTAAGGTTTTGAAATGAAACTGAAAGTTGAATTTAATGAAAGAAATGTTAATATTTAAAATCTGAAACGAGTATTAACATGGTACTTGTTGGAAGAGCGTTGTTTTAAAATTAATTATTGACAATAAAATTTGGAATTATTCATTGAATTAAGTTGAAATGATTTAATAATTTTGAATTTATAATTAAGTTTGAAATTATTAAGTTTCGAAATTATTAATAATTAAGTTGAAATTATTTAATAAGTGAATAAGATTGAATTATTTGATAAGTGAATAGAAATTTAATTCTTTGATAAGAGATTTAACTTTCGAATAAGTGAATTTGAACTTCGTTAATAAATGAAATTGAGTTTCCTTTACTTATTAAGTTTTGGAAAAATTATTTAAGTAAGTTAAAGTGAAATTTGATTTCTCTAATATATGAAATTTAGTTTCTTTATTTATTGAGTTTTGAAGTTTGTAACTATGATAAGAATAAGTGAAATTGAATTTCTTTAACAAGAAATAAATCGCGATTTATTGAAATTAATGTAAGAATTGTAATTTAAAGAATTTGATTTGACAAATTTAATTTAATTAAATTTGAAAGTTCGATATAAGGAAGTTAACGTAAGTGATTGATTTAATGACTCGGAAATTAAAAGAATTGTTTTGGATGTTAAATTAACTTAATGAATATTGAATAAAATCGATAAATAAATTTAAATTGATTTGAATGTTAAAGTTAATTAATTTAAATAATTTCGGAATAAACTTATGTACGAACTTGCATCAATATTTGAATTGTTTAAAATAAAATTTGAAATTGAATTGTAAGATTTTGAAATGATAATTTGGAAGTTTTGAATCGTGAATTATGGAAATTGATATAGGAAGACAAATGGAATGTTATTACGAATTCTAATTGAAATTGAAATTGATTGTTTTGAAATATATTAAACGACCAATCGGTGTAATAAATACGTAGTTATTAAAGAGACCGGGATCGGATATGGACATACTCTCTGTCGATACCGAAAACCACTTTAATAACTATTATACGAGGAGAGTTGATCCAGAATGAAGTGGATGGTTCGGTGAACGCGTTGACTGAAGAAAGAGAACGATATTGGATGACCCCTGACATGACTAAAACAGGAGCCGCGCCGGGCCATTGAGGTTCGCCACCTCTAGCGGACACACTTCTTCGATACCATATCTATTACTTTTGTGATTCGATTTGGGTGCACCCCTCGGTTTGGGAGTGTTGTTTCGCGGTGTTGAGGTAGCTGCTGGCTATGCTCAACATCAGTCCGGATCACGCAACTACTAGTATCCTAGTTGGTATCGCCTCATGTACCTTGTCATACTGATTATCCTATTCGCGACCACTACGTTTTGTTTTGTGTTATACCTATGGGGTACCCTCTGATAACCACTAGTTGACGGTGGGGTTTACGGTGCTGTATAGACTATGGCATTATAAAATGTGTTAAGGGGGATTATGGTAACGCCTTAACGCTATTTTAATACTTTATATTACTGAAAGACATTATCTACTTAGCGTACATTACTACCAAGTAGATAGTTTAACGGATCCTTAGAGGATGGTTATTCCAACGTCCTTTGAGTTACTTGTATTTCGATTGCTATTTCACTTAAGTTGGATTTATTGATATAAGAATATTAATCCTGACTCGAGTGTTTTGTGTTTTGCTTTACGCTCGGGTCAGACTGAGGGTACCAGTATTTGAGACTCACCTTTGGAGTTGGAGCTTTGCTTGTAGATCCAGCCATCTATTCTGCTTTCAGTACTCGATGATTCCAGTGATGTATTCTGATTTATATCTGATGTGTCGTATTACTCTTCTGTTGTAAACTCTGATGTATTTTATATATTTATATGGTAGCTTCATGAACTACTATCTCTTTTATTTCCACTGCTTATTATTACTCTGTGTCTGGGATTCTGTGACTATTTATTTACCGTATATCTCAGTTTTGCCAAATTTAAATTAACAGTTCGATATTTTGAATTATTCAAGTCCGATATGTGCGGATGCGAATAGTCCAAAATACCGGGTCGTTACACACATGTATACACATAAAGTATGAATGACTAGAATAATCATCATATAAAACTACATGAACAAGAGTGGAAACGGCAGCAACTCGAAGCACTAATCAAATTGCCAAACCCAGTGTACAGCCACCTCAAAAGCTACATGAAGTCAATGCAGACAAATGAACCATTGCCACGATAAATATTCAGTGTAATGAGGACTACAAGGAGATGAACCAATATATTATGCAGTGGGTAATGCAAGTACAACATCGAGGAACACAACTTCACATGACTGCATAGTACAGAAGTGGTCAGTGAAGTCAAAGACTACATGAAATAGGTAGGCAAGCTGTCTCAAATGGTCAAGGCAGCAAGCATTGATGAAATACAAATACAAACTGAATAACTTATGTGGTAAAAGTGATATGCACAATGCACAGTGAAGCTCAAGTGTTCAGTGATGCAACTCAAAACAATGCACCAAATTCATATGTACAGCAAACAACACAAGTGACACAACTGCCAAATATCAACCTACTGCAAGTGCGACAGGTAAAAGAGCGAGCACAAAGATGGTCAGAGCCGAAGCTCGCAGGGACCAAGAGATGTCAAAGTCAGTGACAAAGCGGAAACAAATCAAAGTAAATCTTCATTTACCAAAGACAACAGAAAAATGCTCAAAGTCGAATCCAAGACAAATAAAGAGTCGAACAAATCAACCCCAAAAGTCAAGCAGCAAAAGACGTAAATTCGAACAACCCAAAAAAAATCAGCAACATCAACAAAGTCGAATGGCCGAAGTCAGGTACCAAAAATCACGAATTAAACAAGCCAAGAAATCACGACCGAAGTCAGGTACCAAAAATTCAAGGCCAAAGCACAAAATCACCTATTTATGAATTCAAATTAGATGTGAGTATAAATTACTCACCTTAGACGATGCGTAGAGGAACTCGAACCCAGTGCCAAAGCATCCCAACGACGAGTAACCGATAGAGCAAGGGATCGAGTTAAATTGAGCGGTTGAAGTCGCGAATTGCATGAAGCCCTAATTTGGATCGAAGGAGGAACGAACGGCAGCCTCCATTATTAATTTTAATTTTCGTGATTTCGTTTTTAGGGTTACGAATGAGAGAAATGAAAGAAAAGGGAACGGGTTATCAACCCTTTGTAAATTTTCACGGCCTAAATAAAAAACATGGACCACTATTAAATTTTGTTAAAACCCATCAATCTTACTAAAATTTTTGCAAAAGAATTTTAATTCAAATTTAAAAACTTCAAATGGCAATAGCTAGGAAAAGTAATCGTCCAAAGACGATAATTAATCGGTACGAAATACCGGGTTGTTACAGACTCCCCTCCTTAAAGAAATTGCGTCCTCGCAATCATAAGGAATAAGCGGACAAAAGGTAACAACCATAAGAGCATATCATCACAAGATGAAGAAATTCGAAATAGGAAGTTCACCATAAAGAGCATGAAAAAGTAAGCTTGAACGTGTTTGCTCGATGAATTCTCTGGATTCCAAAGTGAAATCCATAAGATTTGAGAACCACTGAGCTTTCACGAGAAAAACATCTTTATTTCAAGGGTGCTGAACCTCCGAAGCAATGATGTGAATAGAAGGTTGCTCAAGAATAAGGATCGGAAACCCCAACGGCATTTCCGTTATTGGAAGACGTGGAAAACGTCATGAATAGCATAAAATTGAGCCGGTACACTGGCGTAGTACAATATAAACGCCAAAGAAATCTTTTAATTTCATAAAAGAAATTCACAAATTCTCTACAAAATTTAATTATTAAATAGATAGTCAGAATGCAGAAATCATGAAACAGCAATATCTAATCATCGATACGATAATTAGGAGACAGCAAAATCTAATTATCAACAAAGATAATTAGAAAAAAATTGCAAATATCTAACTATCAAAAACGATAATCAGGAATTACCACAACGGTAATCAAATTTCAAATCAGCAAATATTTAATTACCAAAACGATAATCAAATCTCAAATCAACAAATATTTGATTATCAAAAACGATAATCAAATCTCAAATCAACAAATATTCGATTATCAAAAACGATAATCAAATCTCAAATCAACAAATATCCGATTATCAAAAACGATAATCAAATCTCAAATCAACAAGTATCCGATTATCAAAAACGATAATCAAATCTCAAATCAACAAATATTCGATTATCAAAAACGATAATCAAATCAACAAATATCCGATTATCAAAAACGATAATCACAACTCATATCAACAAATATTCGATTATCAAAAACGATAATCAAATCAACAAATATCCGATTATCAAAAACGATAATCAGAACTCATATCAAATATTCGATTATCAAAAACGATAATCAAATCTCAAATCAACAAATATTAGATTATCAAAAACGATAATCAAATCTCAAATCAACAAATATTTAATTATCACAAGCGATAATCAAATCAACAAATATCTAATTATCAAAAAACGATAATTAGAACTCATATCAACAAATATTTAATTATCACAAGCGATAATCAAATCAACAAATATCTAATTATCAAAAACGATAATTAGAACTCATATCAACAAATATTCGATTATCAAAAACGATAATCAAATCTAAAATCAACAAATATTCGATTATCAAAAATGATAATCAAATCTCAAATCAACAAATATTTAATTATCACAGCGATAATCAAATCAACAAATATCTAATTATCAAAAACGATAATTAGAACTCATATCAACAAATATTTAATTATCACAAGCGATAATCAAATCAACAAATATTTAATTATCAAAAATGATAATTAGAACTCATATAAACAAATATCCAATTACCTGCAGATAATTGGAAACAACAAATATCTAGAAATCAATTAAGATATTCTAGAAAATCAACATAAAAGGTGGATCGATCCCAACAAATGGCGAGTTTTAGCTACGCCGCACGTGCATCAACAAATGGCCGAAGCCTACCAAGTACCCAACATAATTTTGGCGCCCAACAAATGACCCAAAGGTCCAACAAATGACCCGAAGGTCCGGTACTGGTATTGACCCGAAGGTCCAACAAATGACCCGGAGGTCCAACAAAGTGGCTCGAAAGCACACGAAAATCATCATATATTCAATTAACGAGTCCGGAATTAACCGAACTAGCAAACGCACATGTCCCATAACAAAGTGTTTTACTAAATTGTTTAAATCTCTTCATCGTTTCTTTGAAAGTGCAAAATTGTGTATTCCAAAAATAACTTTACACATTCTCAAACGGACAAGTCTGGAATTAAACGAATCAGTAAAAGAAAGGGATCATAGTCCTCGATTTTGCTGAAACGTTTAAGTCACTTTCTTATTCTTCTGAAACTTCAAACTGTAAAAATTCTGAAAACAATTTCATTTATTTTATAAAAGTAATAATTTACATTCTCAAACAAACAAGTCTAGAATTAAGCGAATCAGTAAAAGAAAGGGTTCATAGTCCTCGATTTTGCTGAATCGTTTAAATCTCTTTCTCGTTCTTTTGAAAACGTAAACTGAAAAATTTTGAAAACAATTTTTATTTTTGAAACCATTTGAAAATTCGTGCTCAAAACAGCAAAATCAAAAACAATTTCGATATGGAAATTGTACTTCTCAAAACACCGTAAAAACGGATCTCAAAATCAGAATTGCGGAGTAACCGCTTGAAAATCCACTTTAAAACTTGACGATTACTGAAGTCAATGCGACAGTAATTTTTATACGTCAAAATCTCATCAAAATAATTCGCAACAAAATATAACACTAGTGAATTTTCATTCATCAAAAACATTCATCAAAAATGTCAACAAAACACCGTACTTCAAAAATTTAGCACAAGTGTTCAAATACCATTATAAAAATAACGGCAACAAAATACGTTTCATAACCAAGCATCGGTTCAACGTAAAATTAACGTAGTAACGTGCAACTCGTGTTTGCACGCACACTACAAAATAAACAAAGAAATTACTCAAATATATCTTCGATGAAGATATTTTAAAACAGCGGAAATCTAATCAGATATGATTAGCATCAAAGAAAACCAGCAAGAATTTCAACAAATCAGAATCACTGGTTAAACAACATAATGAAATTAAATTCATTTTCATATTTTGATTTTTAAATCAAAATAATTATCAGCTGTACTCAGCGAAGCAGACTTACTGTTTCCGCTGCGCACTCTGATAAACAAAACACAATTCAATCAATCATCAAAACACAAATTCACTTTTATTTTTAAATAAAGCTATTTAAAAATTTCATCAAAATTTCAAAACTTTAGTTTTGACTCAAAACACAACTAAAACATCGACAAATAGTTGTAACACATGTTCCATCTAAGTTATGTTTTATATTATGTCCATAAACCCCAAGCTCTGATACCAACTGTGACGCCCCACCTCTATACCCACGCTAGCCAAGAACACTACGGTGTAGTGCTGTCAACTAGCACGGAGAATAAGGCCGGATAGGAGCGGACATCCGTAGTTAGGCCTTACACAAGTATTAGTTACCTCGATAGGAGTGGTATATATTTTTATCTTTCATCTCATATTTATTTACTCCCATCGACATACCCAATTCTAGTATAAAACGAACTACGATGGTTCATAATAGTTTAGGACAATATATATAATAATAACACAGATAATGTAAATGTGGAACACAGATAAAAAAAAAGTCTCATATATATAATAACTGATGTCAGTTACAATACATGTGATACAGTACATATGATACAACCACAACTGTCGACTCTGGAAGTTACCTATACAAGTACATTATCGTATATAATATACATGAATACATATCTTCCTATACAAATAAATCGACTACTATAAATGACGACGACTACTCCAAAAGATATGAAGTGACTTCATAGCTCAAGCAGCTACCCAAAGCTAAAAATCTACAACCTGTAAATACTCGGTCTGACCCGAGTATTACATTCAAAAGTAAATAATACACGGGTCAGTCTAATTCAAACTCAGTTATTAGTGCACAGAAGCAATAATAATTAAATAATGAATAGACGACAGTCACAATATATCTCGTCTATCTGATCCTTAAATAAAGAAATCGGATAATGATAAATATAACATGTAACAGTGTTAAACAACAAATCAGCAATTTAAACCAATTCAGAATATAATTCAGAATATTGAATTGAATAAACAAAACAGTTCAAACCATTGAAATATCAATTAAAATATTAATTCGGGTAGGGCTGCAGTACACGCACGCGTGCACTGCCTCGCCACTACAGCATATGGAATATGCAAAAGATCAAATAATCAAAACAAGATAGAATATCATAAAAGCCATACCGTGTGGCTGCAGTTCACGCTTGCGTGCACTGCCTTGCCACTACAGTGACGATGTACCCAATGAATACCGTGTGGCTGCAGTTCACGCTTGCGTGCACTGCCTTGCCACTACAGTGATGATGTACACAAAAGATCAACGAACCAAAATCACTAAAGTAAAAGTAAATGGTCCAGTTTCAACATGAATACACAGTACAGAGGTGACAAACAAACAGAATACAAGCATAGGTGAATGTGCAGACTAGAGTATGCACTGGAAAGCAACAAGCTAGTCTACAAGCACAAGACAGTGGTAACTACACAATGCAACTGGTCATAAGTGAACAAACAAGTTCAAGTAACTTCAAGTACATGAATGCACAGGTTAAAGTGACTCAAAAACAGAATGAATGCCTGTACAAATGCAACAACAAGGAAGTAAAGTCAAGAGACTCAAGAACAGACATACAGTGGCAAATGCATACAACTGCAGCACCAAAGTCTCGAGTGAACACATGAACATGAAATGAAGTGCACAGCTACAAAAGCTACAAGTAATCAGATCATCAAGAATGGCAACATACATGAATACAATGGAACAATGCAGAACCTACTCTAGGCAGAGATGGACAAGGTGATAACACATATATTCTACATGAATGCATGTGCAAGAAATCAAGTGAGGTGTTCAGTGCAACCTGGAATGAAAGAACATGTATGCTGTATATTAAACTTGCAAAATGAGGTTGCAGTGAATCTACACTAATGGTCCAGTCTAAAACACAGTACATGACAGTGTACGAAGTACAACAGCAACTACATCACAAAATGCATCGAGAGACAGAATGGTACAAGTACAAGCTCCATTTATTCGAACATCTCATGTACCAATACAACCAGAACTGTTCAGAAAAGTGAACAAAACTGCAAAAGGCACCAAGTGAAGGACATGAACAGTGAACATCAAGTGATAACATGCACATGTATACACATAAAGTATGAATGACTAGAATAATCATCATATAAAGCTGCATGAACAAGAGTGGAAACGGCAGCAACTCGAAGCACTAATCAAATTGCCAAACCCAGTGTACAGCCACCTCAAAAGCTACATGAAGTCAATGCAGACAAATGAACCATTGCCACGATAAATATTCGGTGTAATGAGGACTACAAGGAGATGAACCAATATATTATGCAGTGGGTAATGCAAGTACAACATCAAGGAACACAACTTCACATGACTGCATAGTGCAAAAGTGGTCAGTGAAGTCAAAGACTACATGAAATAGGTAGGCAAGCTGTCTCAAATGGTCAAGGTAGTAAGCATTGATGAAATACAAATACAAACTGAATAACTTATGTGGTAAAAGTGATATGCACAATGCACAGTTAAGCTCAAGTGTTCAGTGATGCAACTCGAAACAATGCACCAAATTCATATGTACAGCAAACAACACAAGTGACACAACTGCCAAATATCAACCTACTGCAAGTGCGACAGGTAAAAGGACGAGCACAAAGATGGTCAGAGTCGAAGCTCGCAGGGACCAAGAGATGTCAAAGTCAGTGACAAAGAGGAAACAAATCAAAGTAAATCTCATTTACCAAAGACAACAGAAAAATGCTCAAAGTCGAATCCAAGACAAATAAAGAGTAGAACAAATCAACCCCAAAAGTCAAGCAGCAAAAGACGTAAATTCGAACAACCCAAAAAAAATCAGTAACATCAACAAAGTCGAATGGCCGAAGTCAGGTACCAAAAATCACGAATTAAACAAGCCAAGAAATCATGAACGAAGTCAGGTACCAAAAATTCAAGGCCAAAGCACAAAATCACCTATTTATGAATTCAAATTAGATGTGAGTATAAATTACTCACCTTAGACGATGCGTAGAGGAACTCGAACCCAGTGCCGAAGCATCCCAGCGACGATCAACCGATAGAGCAAGGGATCGAGTTAAATTGAGCGGTTGAAGTTGCGAATTGCACGAAGCCCTAGTTTGGATCGAAGGAGGAACGAACGGCAGCCGCCATTATTAATTTTAATTTTCGTGATTTTGTTTTTAGGGTTACGAATGAGAGAAATGAAAGAAAAGGGAACGGGTTATCAACCCTTTGTAAATTTTCACGGCCCAAATAAAAAACATGGACCACTATTAAATTTTGTTAAAACCCATCAATCTTACTAAAAATTTTGCAAAAGAATTTTAATTCAAATTTAAAAACTTCAAATGGCAATAGCTAGGAAAAGTAATCGTCCAAAGACGATAATTAATCGGTACGAAATACCGGGTTGTTACACACGCTCCACCTCTATGCTCACAATAACAAAGAATATTAAAAGAAATACTGTCTGTTATTACGAAGAATAAGGATGGATAGGAGCGGCCATCCGTAGTTAGGTCTTACATTAGTATTGGTTATTTCGATAGGAGTGGTATATATTTTTAATTTTTCATCTCTTATTTCTTTGCTCCCATCGACATACCCAATTCCAGTATAAAACGAACTACGATGGTTCATAATAGTTTAGGACAATAAATATAATAGTAACACGGATAATATAAATGCGAAACACAGACAAAACAGAAAGTCTCATATATATAATAACTGATGTCATTTACAATACATGTGATACAATACATATGATACAACTACAACTGTCGACACAGGAAGTTACATATACAAGTACATTATCGTATATAATATACATGAATACATATCTTCCTATACAATTACACTAACTACTATAAATGACAACGACTACTCCAAAAGATATGAAGTGACTTCATAGCTCAAGTTGCAATCCAAAGCAGGATATCTACAACCTGTAATAACTCGGTCTGACCCGAGTATTACATTCAAAAGAAAATAATACACGGGTCAGTCTAATTCAAACTCAGTTATTAATGCGCAGAAGCAATAATAATTAAATAAACAAATAGACGACAGTCACAATAAATTTACCTATCCGATTCTTAATAAGGAAATCAGATAACGGTAAATATAACACTCAACGATGTTAAACGAAAAATCAACAAATTCAAATTATTGAATTGGACACACGAAACAATTCAAACAATTGAAACATCAATTAAAACGTCAACACGGGTAGGGCTGCAGTACACGCACGCGTGTACTGCCTCGCCACTACAGTGCTGAGATACGTGTGCATGATGTATATAGATGACCAAGCCTAATGAAACAACAATAATGAAATGGCTGTAAACAAAATATATGAAACTACTTCAAAGGTATGTAACATATAAGCTACAGATCCAATCTCAACTAAAGCTCCAAAGTACATATGAAGTGTCTAAGCAGATAGCAAAATGACATGAATAAGTTATACATGTGAAACAGGCTACAAACAATGCATGAACACATATATGACTTGAATAAACAAACTTTATTAACCAGAGTGACCCTGCATACATAAATTAATGCATGAAAAAAATGAAGAGGGCCAGGCTAATCTACTTACACGCATGGATGGGACACATGGCCTGGGCAATGCTTATAAGTGTGCATGAAATAATGTAGCCTGGACCATAATGTGCAAACTTTCTTGCATATCAAAATGAAATGGACACCAACTTTTGAAACATCTGGACATGATTTTTAGGATAATATAATATGCCTGCTCCATTCGAAATAGCTAAATAACATGTTTTAATTTTTTTAAACACTATGTTTACACGCAAGAATGAAAAGTAGTTTGGACATTTTAATACACATGCACTCTATCATATGCAAGCCTCTAAATCACGGTGTGGGCACTATAAAAGTTGACCGTATAAAATGACAATGAAGTGGTCTGGGCATTCTAAGATGCAAGCATGCAAGACGAAAGTGAATCAAGTTAACTGACCTGACATGTACTACAGAGAATATGCAACATGAATTAAACAGTGAACACGTCTCGGCATGTTCATGAAGACGAAAAAACAGGTGCTATTCTCAAGTACAACAAGACTGGTTCAACTGAACAGACCATGTAATATAAAAATGGAGCAATTCACCTGTATACAAAATCAAATGCCATCAAGTGATACACTGTGTAAACATAAGTGTATGTAACCAAGTATACAACTGCCCAGGCTCAAAGTTAAAGGTATGCATACACATATATGAAGACGTAGGAAAATTGATGTACAAAATATAAGGACTTATGTAATAACTTAAAAAGGAAGAATGGGCCTGATACAAAAATTTACATAAGTAATCCATATGCATCCAAGTCATCAAGTCACGTTTTGATTTATGCATGCAATTTAACAGTGACAAATTTATGCTAAACCAGTTTTTTTTAGAAATGCATATGAACATGAAGATATGCAACATGAATCTGGATATATCAATTTCAATAGAAATGCATCAGTGAATCCAAACCACACAAGTACCCAGCAATAAGGGAGCAATAGAACAACAATGGCAATCAAAGTGGTTGGGCCATTTAAATACCAAGCAATGCTCAATTGCTCAAGAAAAAGTACACTGTCAAACTGAGAAAAAGGCAGCAACAGTTATTATATCAAACTTTGATATCACATAACAACAGAGGATGTGCACAAGTACAAACAAGTCCAAACAGCAAATGCATGTAGTTGAAGATTGCAACACAATGGCAACAAAAAGTGATCAAACATTATCACATAATCAAGACAGGGTCGAAATCAAAATAGCTTCGACGGACTGAAGTCATGGAGCGGCAAGTAAAAATCGAACAAGTCAAGGATGCTACTGGGGTGAACATACAAACAAAAGTCACCATCAAAAATCAAAGCCGTCAGAGAATTCAAAACAACAGGTTCAACCAAAATCAAGAATCATCAAAGCCGCGTAAATCACACAACCACGTAAATAATAAGTTTGAATTAGATGTGAGTAATATAAATTTCTCACCTTGCTTTCCAAAGCACGCATCAAAGAATCGATCGAAGAAACCCTAGCCGAATCGAAGCAAAGACGACCGATTGACGAAACGAAGGAACGAGAATCATCTCGAGAGACGTTGATTCCAAAAATCGCAAAGCCCCACTTTCAGACCAGAGAGGAAGGAGAACGAAGAGAGGCCGCCATTGTTTTCGTTCGTATGTTTAGGGTTGTGAGGAATGAATGAGAAAAAGGGGTGGGTTTGTCTTGGATAATTATCACGGCACAAAATAAGTAGGCCGAGATTAAGAATTTTTAAAGCCCTTATAACTCTTTTAACAAAATTATAAAAGAATTACAACCCGAAACAAAACTCCTAACAGCAATTACCTGTCAATTTAATCGTCATTTGACGATAATTAATTTTCATAAAACTCCGGGTTGTTACAATAAGTCTTAAAATCCATTAAACAATATTCACCCCGACTCTAGTGTTAAATTAGCCTTAAGATCCTTAATCCGCACTCTCTTACATCTCCTCCCCTTCTTCTTCTTCCCTCCTTCAATCGAAACCTAGATCGCCATTAACGAAATGCACGGTGCATGTGCATAAGCAATCTGGCCACCAAATCGATGATCTGAACCCACCATCACGTCCCACTTTGCCTTCTCATTTCAACGGCATCACCGCCTCGCTTGTCCAACCTTCTCATCAAAATCCGATCGAACATCTCCTGTTTGAAAACCTTCACCTCAAAATCATGACATTTCCCAGTGCTCTATCACCACACACATTCATACCTTCCTAAATGGCCGCAAGGAGCCTCTCTCCTCCACAAACCCTGTCGAAC
Organism: Allium cepa; assembly: GCA_030765085.1. NCBI lineage: Eukaryota > Viridiplantae > Streptophyta > Magnoliopsida > Asparagales > Amaryllidaceae > Allium > Allium cepa. The sequence continues at coordinate 674,087,975 of CM060929.1, read as the reverse complement.
TCTCCATAAAAAAAGCTACACCTCCATATGAAACTAACGACACTAGTGCCATCATCAAATTCCTCTTGGATCAAGGGAGAATAATTTTTGAAGCTTTGAGAATAGTTTTCCGGCTTGTTGATTATTGACGTTTTATTGATCACTACTCTACGAAATCTCAAGGGACAAATTTCTAGAATTACTAGAGGTCGATACGAATGACTTTCATGTTGGAACATTTTGCTGCAACTCAACTGCTTGGGAGCAGTTGATTTTTAAAGTTACGGATGGAGTTTGTTTCCATGGTTTTTCACATTTACAATGAGATGGAAAAGAAAAATCAACGTGAGTAAGGGGAAGAAGATGTTGCAGTTGGTAGCATTGATAGATAGGCAACATAGTGATGAATTTTCCAAATTAGGTTCCATTTAAATAAGGCAAGAGATAAGAAGTATGGGAGCAAAGGAGTGTGGGAGGCACAATGGTTGCTGTGCATAGCTTGTCCGTGTACATTGGAGGAAAAATGGGCTGTGTGGAAGATGGTAGTGTATTTTGTACAATTTTCCTAAATATGTTTTATGGTTTAAATTTGAATAGACTAGATTGCGGCATCCTGCCACACCATATCGTGTCTGTGTACGAGCTACGAATGATAGAAAACAAAACACTATTACACACAACACAGAGACACTATCACAAAATAAAAGTAAAACACACCGGTTATCAATTTTTGTCGAATCTCAAAAAACACAGACGTTCGATGTAAAATACGTCAAATGAAAATTCAATTATTTTCCAAATTAAAAATTATGGAAAAATTCTATAATTTAAATTAAAGATACATCATTGAAAATCAAGCAATTATTTGAAACATATATTTTATTATAAAAACACCAAATCAAATATTTAAAACTAATTAAATATTCCAAAAATCAAAGTAATAAAACTCCGTGTCGTTACAAAGCCTTAGTATTTCTTTTTCAGTAATTGTTTGGTGTATCTGTATGGATTTGAATATGCCTTAGAGGTTTTGGGATTGCGATAATAAGATAGGTAATTGGCCAAAAATTCCTTTTAATTTTGAAATCTCAATTCTATGTTGAGATTCTCAATTGTTTACATTAATTAATGGAATTGTTTTGTTTATGCCATTTTTGATAATTTCATAGTCATTCCACTTCTCCTTCTTCTTTGGTTCAATTTGTGATTCTTCAATGAAATAGAGGGTTTCGATTAAGGATTTTATTCATAGTTTACACCAATTATTCCGCACAAATTTCCTTCTTATCTATTTCTTTGGAAAAGATTAGTTGAATAAAATATAGAGTTCATATTACATTTCCTATTTTTTAGGATATTCCATTGAAATGCCAGGTTTCATTCTCCAAGTATAAATCAATAGGAATGATTGGTTAAGGTGCGAACAACTGCAACTTAGCCCAGAAGAAGCTAAATCCTATCAAATATGATGAAAAGTAGCACCAAGTTTGTTTAGTCCTCAAAAGGTTCCAGGCATTTTTGAAATGAGGGGGGGATCCACCAGGGCAAAAATATTATACATGCAAGATACGCGAGGGAAGCCAATGCTTTCTTTTTTTCATTTTTTTCTGTGAATTAACTGCTTCATTTGTCAACTTTATCTAATCTTGTATTGTTGTAATAAATTGAGTTTCTATTTTACTTACAAGTCTGTTATTGTAGTTTTGGTTATGAGTATTTATTCCATGTTTTAGATGTTAGAATCCTTTAATTTGATATGTTAAAATCTTGGGACTTTAAAGAAAAAGGACGTGTAATAGTATTTGGTTAGGGAGTTAACATTTAATGCTAATTTTGGGCGTAAAATCCATGCGTTTAGAATTTATTTGGTGCGAATATTTATTTATCTCTATTAGCATAATTAACATATAATTATTGCGTAAATGGCATAGTTAATTAGGTATTTATTTTATTTATTTCCCCTATTAGAAATGTAATTGATTGTTAGACGAAAATAAAAGGAAACTCTTATATAGCCTAATTATTATTCTAAGGCGTAATAAGGAAGATTCCTTATAACGTCTTATTTTTGAAATGTTGAGATGAGTATTATTATATACATGGAGTGTATTTAATATATTGATGGCTGAGTCACAAGGATGCGAGGTCAATACAGTTACATGATGGAAGTCTGCCTTCACTTTAAGTCTACCAGTGGTTGTGTACACTTCTTATTGATGTGAGATATCATTATGATAAATATTCATAATAGTGCGAGGTAAGTCCAAAATTATGTAGGGGAAATCTTCCCAGCTAATCTGGATACCAGTTCTTATGAACAGTCGGATTAATGTGAGACGTCATCACGATTATGGACCATAGTACGAGGGGTCTACTTTCGGGTCTTGAGGTATTAAGTGATTGTTTGAGAGCCCGCCTCTTTTCCCTAACTGAAGTATTAAATGGCCTAGAGGACACGTTAGGTGGTATCTCTATAGGGTTCCGCTTCTGGATTAGGTATTAAGTGAATGTTTGAGGGTCTGTCTTTCCAAATACAGAAGTATCAAGTAACTTGAGATTCTGTATGATGGCAACTAGATAGTACCATTAAGGAGCACACCTTGGGAATCATATTAAATGATGGGGTCTACCGTCATTAAGGCATTAAAAGACTGGAGTTTACCTATTCTTTAATAAATGGTATTAAATGGCTTGGGTACTATCTCTTACATCGCTAGTTAATCATAATGTGGGATTTAGGTCATGGGATTTTGGAGACCTTCTTCTTTCCTTAAAAAGACATATTAAATTATTTTAATGGTTTTATGTTCGTAGACACTTATTTTAAAATATACTGCCAAAGTACTAAAAAGATAAGACTCGAGGTTTTATCCACCTGACACTTGTTGTTCCGACTCCCTCCTCGTTACAACACAGGTTAAAGAACGTTGATGGCAAAGATAATGCATAGAGATGGAGGTGGTTTGCTTGTGGTAGTATTTATCATTTTCACTTGCTCCATGTATCTAGACTATTGTTGTAACAGATTTATGATATGATTGCTTTGTATTTTTTTACATATTTATGATCTTGAAATAAATGGGAACGCTTTTCTATTATATTTTGTTCCATCCGCTGTAAGTTCTGAAAGTTTAGTTATGGCTCTAAACTGTTATTTTCTTAGTTCTACCAACAGCTTACCTTAGAAAGAATCTAAGTTTCGATGTGCCTTTTCTGGGTCGAAATTTTGGCCGATTTCGAAGTGGGTTGTTATCTGGTATCCAAGCTTAGGTTATTCGATATATGGGGAAAAACTATATGTATGAGAGACATACTTGTTATTTTGAAAAGGATTTTCAAAAAGAATTTTCAAAATTCTTACTATATATGTAATTATATATACCCTTTTGTTTTGAACATATGCACATACATTAGGCAACTCTTTTCTTTTAGCATATAAGTACTATCTTAGAAAATCATCACTAAACATTCAACCTATAGATAGTGTAACGAGTCATAAATCCGCACAACTCAAGCTGACAATAAACCACACATGTCCAACCCAAATTGGACGTAAATACAGATAGTTAGTGAAAAGGAAAAAAGAAAAACAAAACGACACATAATCTCATAGCGGAATGAATAATCTATAACATACAAAAAATATTTACATAAAGAAAAATGTAATATACATACACCAATAAGAATACACTGACCTATTTCATACCGGACCATTATAACATATCGTCCTTACAATTTCTGATAAATATAACCAACAAACAACACAACGAAACATAAATAAATACATAGATACATTTTGGACCGCCAGCTCGTCTTCCTGAGCTCCAATGCATTTGTAACAACCCTAATTTTGATTAACATTATTTAGGACATTTAATTAGTTAAATTAAATGAGATAATAAAGTGGTTAAGGGATTGAGATTTGTGTAAATAAGGGGTAGCCGTGTCAATTTAAAACAATGAACTATGGGAAACTAAAGTGAAATAGGTAAGACAAATAGATAAGGGGCAAAGTAGGAATAAGACATGTTCTAATAACCTAAACACTTCAGGCCCATTCATTTTACACATTCAAAAAAAAATTTGAGGCCAGCCACTATTAGGGGAAAACAAGAAGAAGATAAGAGGAGGAAGCTTAAGCAACTTAATCGAAGATCAAATCTCAACTCCATAATTACAAGCTAAAAGTGAATAATATGCTAAATCTAATTTGTTTGATGTTTTTGGTTTCTAGATTAGATCTGAATATTTTTGCAAAGTATATTACCATGTTTTTTATTGTTAAAATAGATATATATGCTTGTTGATGATTTATGCTCTTTCATATGGATTTTATGATAAGTTTTAATGTGAAAACCTTATTAAATTACATCCTAATGCCTTTTGATTTTGAAATAAGTCAGAAATAATATTTTAGAGATGGATTTCAAATTTAATAATTTTCTGAATTAATGTGGATTTATTATTAATTTTCTCAATTACGGCTATTTTATATATATTTTGGGGTAGAAATTTAAATATGTTAGAGAACATATTAAAAACAATTTATGGGAATTTTTGTAGAATTTTCCTAAGTGTTTTAATAAGTATATAAAATTATTTGAGTTATGGGATTTAAATATTATATATGTTTATAAAAGGAGAAGGGGAATTTTGTGAATATTTTGAATTATTACTTAAATTTCGGCAGCGCTTTTAGAAAAGAATTTGGAAAAGAAATTAGCAACAAATCATATGTTGAAAAACAAGCAGGTTAGTTGAAAAGAATTACTTTTTAAAGTTAAAATTCAGTTTTACCATACTTTTTCCGTTTTGCCACTTTCAACACCAACCTTTCGACTAGGTATTTTCACCTCCATTTCCTTCAATACCGATGCGCATAGTATCAAAGACTTGGTACCTAGCGAATTGGACATAGGCGAAATGTATAGAGTCGAAACAAGGGGTTTCGAAGGGGTCGAAACCTTGCTTTGCTTTTAAAAGAAAATATGCCTGCTTTCTTTCAAAAATAATGCTTTCAAATTAGATAGCTTTCGACTTGGTTAAATGGTTTAAAGAATGGTTTCGAAAGGGGTTGCGCCTTTGTTTTATAAAGAAGCTTTCGAAGGGGTCGAAACCCTTTGCTGTCACATCTAACCATTTGAAGCAATGCCTTCAAAAGGGTTTGTTTGTTTTAAAACCAAAGTCACTTCTCCAATGCTTTTGAAGGGATTGGTTTTGGCACTGTCCACTTCTTTTACTTAGAAAATTGTTATCGAAATAGTGCTTTCGGCTTAGTTGCTTTAGGATCCTTTGTTCTATTGAAAGTTAAACCCAAAGGTTTCGAAAGGAATAGTTCTAAATGGTTTCGAAAGATTGTTCCATATGTTTTAGTTCAACCCAAATGCTTTCGAAAGGTTTGATTTATGTAAAGGATTTTATGCTTTCAAAGGTATAAGAGAAAAGTTTCGAAGGGGTGGTTCCCTAATGTTTTCGAAAGGTTTTAAATGGAAGCTTTCCAATGGTTTTGAAAGGCATGTTTAAAGTGTTTTGAAAGGAGGATATCTATGGTTTTATAAAGTTTTTGAAAGAGATGATTTCAATGTTTTTGAAAGGTTTAATGTAAATGGTATCGAAAGGTTGGTTTTGTCCTTTGGCTTAGGTTATAAAGCAAAGTAGTTTACCTATATCGCAAGGGGGCTTTCAATGGTTTCGAAAGGGGTACTTTCAAACTTTTTGAATGTTTTCATAACAAATGTTTTGGGTAAAGTATATATAACATGGCAAAGTGATTTGAGTAAAGCATAGAGTATAATTTTTCCTTTTTAAGTATGATTTAAAGGGTTAAATCAATTTGTAAGAAATGCAATCAAGGAAAATTTTAAGGGTAGGTGTCCTTAAGTAAAATGACTCAGATATTTATCTAAGACTAGTATGGGGTCATGCCCTATACTTTAGCTAGTAGCCCTGGCTAATATAAGTCCAAAATTCCACTGTGTAGGTCTTTATCACAGGTAAGGCTAAAATGATGTTGCATACAGAAAGGAATATACATAGTAGAGACAGGTTATTGGTGAGCCGCAAAACCATTAGGATCAGTTGACCCTGGGAAAAGTAAGTTATGGACAGACCGTCCAGAAGAGGAATATCTAACAGAAGTTAGATTATTTGGTTATTTTGTCTGGTAGGCCCGAGTCATCCAAAGGTTAGTAGTTAGCCAAACAAAAATATAGTGTTCGGACAGATAGTCCATTGATTACTTAATTTGTATACTTACATGATATTGATATTATTGTTTTAACCAGTTTGGTTGCGGGATTTTTATTTGCAAAAGATATGCTTTTAAAAGGATATTAGCAAGGGGAAACACGTTCCGCTAAGCGGCGTGGTCTCATATAATATCAGATGACCGAGATGTATAGTATTATTCACACCAGACTTTATGTTTGACTTGAAGTTTATATTTTTCTACTTAAACTCTCGGGTGCTCAAAATTTGATTTGAGTAGGTTGAGAGTTGAATTTGAGTAGGTTGAGAGTTGAGGTTTACAAGTTTTAGTAGGTAGATGAATAAAGCTTCCGGAGACGAGTAAGAGGCAGATGTTAGTTATATTGGAGTTGTTTTGTTTTTATTTCCATTGTGATGTATTGAGACAGTTTTTGTCTATTTAATACTCTGATCATCCGAGGGAGCATCTTCATATGTTGCACTTGGCGTATTTTTTAATAATTATATTTGATCAATGCTTGGGAAACGATTGGGATTATGTAATTGGATATGAAACATGTATCTTAATTCTCCTATCTCTCTTGAGCTATTCTTTTGTATCTTACGAAGGGTCGAATGTAGATGTGGATGCTAAAAGTAGAAGAGTTAACCATAGTGGGGGAAGCACCATTGGTAATGGAAATGCTAGACCAAATACTAGGAGGAATCCAAGGTCAGGCATAAGCTGAAAATGTGGATGCTAGAGTCCTGCAAGTTGACATTGGAGCGATCTATCGGTTCTTCATAAACATGATGCAAGCAGGAGTTGCATCTGGAGTAGTTGGAGGAGGAAATCAAGAAGCTCCGGTGGTGAATTATTGTGCTGTTTTGAGTAGAGACTATGTTCGGTTGGGAGGAAAGTCATTTATTAGTATTGAAGGCGCGATTGAAGTGGAGAATTGGTTACTTCATTGCGAGATGATTTTTATTGATTTGGGGTTCAATGATGAGCAAAAGAGGAAATTAGCTTCTAGACAGCTACAAGGAGCAGCACTGCTGGTGGAATAGTGTTACTGTTGGAGTCAATGAGGAGAATATGACATGGCTGAGTTCAAGAGAAGGTTCGAAGTGCGGTTTATGTCTGAGATTGTTAAGTCCACTCTGCTCAGGAAGTTTGCTGAGTTGGAGCGGGGGAGTGGGGATATGACTGTGCTCGAAGCGACGAGGTTTGAGGAGCTAGCGAGATATAGCTATGCTATGGTTGATACTGTGATAAAGAGGAATGAAAAGTTTATTCGTAGGCTAAAGCCTGAGCTTGCTAGGGAGATGTTGTCGCACTTTAGAGATCCATGCGATGTGGTTGTGGAAATGGCCTTGAGGCATGAGGAGATGCAAGCTTTTCTGGAAAGGAATAAGGCAAAGGAAGCTCAAGGAGGGCAGAGTCAGAAGAGGAAGTTTTTTCATAAGAAAGGAGCTTAGAAGGGTGGAGCTACTAAGAAGGGAAAGGAAGAAGTGGTCTGTTACAAGTGTGATAAGAAAGGATACTATGCCCATGAGTGCCGAACAGGTAAGGGAAAGAAAGCTGCGGAGAAGTAAGGAGTAAAGTATTTCAACTGTGATCAAATTGGGCACTATAAGAACCAGTGCAAGGAGCCAGCCAAGGATGGAAAAGGCAAAGTGTTTGCATGGAATCAACTACCTCAAGACCGACAACACAGGAGAAAGCAAAAGCTATGTTGGGAGGTACTCCTATAATTCATGGTATGCCAGTTAGCATTCTATTTGATATCGATGCGTTGTATTCTTCTATATCTCATTATTTGGTAGATAAGCTTAACCTAGAACCCTCATACCTAGTTACTTCCTTAATGGTTGCAAATTCGATAGGAGGTTATGTGACTCTTGGGATGAGATGTGATTACATAGAGTTTTAATTTTCAGGTCATACCTTTTTTTCTAGTTGCGCGTATTTGATTTCGTAGGGTTCGGAATTATTTTGGGTATGGATTGGTTAAGAAATACGATGCTAGGATATTTTGTCATGATAGGAAAATACCGCTTAGACACCCTTACTATGGTGATCGGATAGTATACTCCATAGAAAACCATAGTTTTAAGCTTAATTCTCTGTTGGGTATTGTGGAGGTAGAAGTCGAGTTGAATGGAGTTTTCATTGTTAGAGAATTCGCAGATGTTTTTGAACTCGTAGTAGGATTGCCGTCGAAATGAGCCATTGAGTTTAGGATAGATTTAGTACCTGGAGCAGAACCGATGATTAGACCGCTGAACATAATGACATCTACCGAGATGAGGGAGTTAAAGGTGTAGTTGGTAGATTTGGAGGGAAAGAATTTTATCATGCCAAGAAGTTCGCCTTGGGGAGCAGTCGTAGTGTTTGCTAAGAAACCGGATGAATCGTTAACGTTATTTATCGATTATCATGAGTTGAATGAGAAAACGATAAAGAATCGATATCAATTTCCTAGAATTGGCGATTTGTTCGACCAGTTGAGTGAAGCCAAATAACTGTCCCAGTTGGATTTAGCGACTAGGTTCCATCAGCTTAGAGTTGCAGAAGATAGTATTCCTTTGATGGCGTTTAGAACCAGATGTGGATCGTATGAATGGTTAGTAATCCCGTTTGGACTAATTAATGCGCCAGCATTCTTTATAGATTTGATGAACCAAATTTTTCAAAAGCACTTGGATAGGTTCATGTTAGTTTTCATAGATGATATTTTGATATATTCTATGGATGAAAGAGAGCATGAAGTTCATCTTAGAGTGGTGCTTGAGACGTTGAGGCAGTATGGGCTGGAAGCCAAATTTTCGAAATGTCATTTCTGGAAGAAGGAAGTGAAGTTTCTTGGTCATGTAGTCTTAGAGAAAGGGCTGTCTGTAGACCCGACTAAGATTGAAGCGGTGAATAATCGGAAGAGATCCGAGACAGTGACCGAGATAAAGAGTTTTTCTTGGATTAGCTGGGTATTATCAAAGATTCACTAAGGATTTTTCCTGAATAGCAACACACAATGACCAAGCTAACGTGAAAGAATATGAAGTTCGTTTGGACCAATAAGTGTAAGGAGGCATCCCAGAAGCTAAAGCACTTATTGACTAATGCATTTGTGTTGGTTGTTTTAGAGGGGAATTAGAATTGGTAGCATATACAGATGCATGTTGAATAGGGTTAGGAGTTGTGTTAATGTAGAGAGGTAAAGCGATTGTCGACGCTTCTCAACAGCTTAGACCACATAAGTTTAGATATCCAACGCATGATTTGGAATTAGCTGCAGTAAATTTTGCATTGAATGTGTGGAGATATTACCTTTTGGGAGAAAGATTTGAATTATATACGGATCATAAGTCGTTGAAGTATTTATTCTCTCAAAAGGAGTTGAATATGAGATAGCATGGGTGGTTGGAGTTTTTAGCCGCTTATGACTTTGGTATTGAGTACACACCAGGAAAAAGCAATAAGGTTGTGGATGAACTTAGCAGAAAACATCAGAATGCAGTGTTGGTGATGATAGCTAAATGGAAAGATTTAGAAGCATTGACGACATGCAGAGTACAATGGAGATCTAAAGCTAGATCTAGTAAGTAAACTGTTACGTTGTCATGTTTAGAAGTTCGATCAGTGATGATCGAAAAGATTGCTTCTAAGTAGAAAGAAGATCCAATGTTAGCCGAGAGGATTAAAAGGCTTGAGGTTGGAACTGAGATCGCTGATCCAAAGGATTTTAGTCTTGACCAAAATAGGTGGTTGAGGAAGAAAGGACGTTAAGTGTCCAAAGTAAGGAAACATGAGGAAGTAAGTTCTTGAAGAATGCCATCGTTCGAAGTTCAATATTCATCCAAGAGGAACTAAGATACATCAGGAAATGAAGAGGAGTTTCTTCTGGGAAGGTATGAAGAGGGATGTAGGCTTATGGGTGAAGTAGTGTTTGAACTGTCAACAGGTAAAAGTCGAACATCAGAAACCAAGTGGGTTGCTATACCCTTTAGATATTCCAGTTTAGAAATGAAATTCTATCTCAATGGATTTTATAGACGGGTTGCCAAGATCTAATAGAGGAAATGAAAGTATATGGGTCATAGTGGACGGGTTAATCAAGAGTGCCCATTTCATTCCAGTTAAGTCAACTAGAATGACACCTATTTTGGCTAAGTTATTCATGAAGAATATAATTAGACTGCATGGAATTCCTAGTAGTATAGTAAGTGATAGAGATCCTTATTCACTAACGAGTTTGGAAGAGTCTATAGGATACCTTAGGTACCAAGCTTAAGATGAGCACCGCTTACTATACACAGATTGATGGGTAAATGGAAAGAGTTAACAAAGTCTTAGAAGATTTGTTACAAGCTTGTGTGCTAGATTTTGGATGATAATGGGAAGACCATCTACACTTAATCGAGTTTTCATATAAGAAAAGTTATCAGGCTAGTATAGGGATGGCACTATTTGATGCTTTGTATAGAAGGCCATGCAAATCTTTAGTTTGTTGGTTAGAGATTGGGGACAGGTTGGTTCTTGATCCTGATTTAGTTAAAGAAGCGACAAAGAGGATTGAGTTAATTAGAGGAAGAATGAAGGAAGCTCAGTTTAGGTAGAAGAGTTATGCTAATAGAAGACGGAAGGACTTAGAGTTCTCGATAGGAGATCATGTTTTCACCAAGGTATCACTGATGAAAGGTGAAATTCGATTTGGAAAATTAGGGATATTGGCACTGAGATATGGTGGACCATTTCCTATTATAGGAAGGATTGGGAAACTCACATATAGAGTAGAGTTACTGAATAGTTTGGCAGGAATCCATGATATTTTTCATATTTCTCAGTTAAGGAAGTATGTTCAAGATCCAGAAACTACTATTGCACCGGCTATGTTAGAGGACTTAGTAGTGGAACCGAACTTGACCATAATTAGGAAGCCATTTCGTATAGTCGTGAGAGATGAGAAGAGGCTAAGGAACAAGACAGTCAGATCAATTAAAGTCTAATGGAGTGAAGATGATAGAGACAGTACTTGGAAAAACTAGAGCATGATTAGAGATGCTTATCCTGATTTGTTTCATGGTACGTTTTACCTTTATGATTGATTTGTTGTGTACCATATCGTAATTTCGAGGATGAAATTCTTTAAGGGAGGGAGTCTGTTATGACCCTAATTTTGAATGACATTATTTATGACATTTAATTAGTTAAATTAAATTAAATAATGAAATGGTTAAAGGATTGATATTTGTGAAAAGCCTATGCAGCCATGCCAATTTAAAACAATGAACTAAGGGATACTAAAATGAAATAGGTAAGACAAATAGATAAGTGAGGCCAGCCCCCATTAAGGGAAAACAAGAAGATAAGGGGAAGAAGCTTAAGCAACTTAATGCAAGATTAAATCTCAATTCCTTAATCACAAGCTAAAGGTGAATAATAGGTTGCATCTCATATTTTTGATGTTTTTGGTTTCTAGATCAGATTCAAATATTTTTGCAAAGTATATTGCCATGCTTTTTATTGTTAAAATGGAGATATGTGGTTGTTGATGATTTATGCTATTTCATATGGATTTTATGATAAGTTTTAATGTGAAAACCCTATTGAATGACATCCTAATGCCTTGTGATTTTGAGATAAGGCCAGAAATAATATTTTAGAGATGGGTTTCAAATTTCATAATTTTTTGAATTAATATGGATTTATTATTAATTTTCTGGTGAAGAAAATAGTTAACTGGGTTTAAAATTAATTACGGCTATTTTATATATGTTTTGGATCAGAAATTTAAATATGTTAGAAAACATATTAAAAACGATTTATTGGAATTTTCATAGAATTTTCCTAAGTGTTTTAATAAGTATATAAAATTATTTAAGGTATGGGGCTTAAATCTTTTATATATTTATAAAAGGAGAATGGGCATTTTTTAAATATTTTAAATTATTTACTTATGAAATTTCGGCATCACTTTTGGAGAAGAATTTGGAAAAGAAATTAGCAACCAATCATATGTTGACAAACAAAGTAGGTTAGTTGAAAAGAATTTCCTTTTAAAGTTAAAATTCAGTTTTACCAAACTTTTGATGTTTCGCCACTTTCGCCACCAACCTTTCAACTAGGTACTTCCGCCTCTATTTCCATCGAAACCAATGGCATGACATCAAAGACTTGGTATGTAGTGAACCGGACATAGGCGAAAGGTATATAGTTGAAACAAGAGGTTCCGAAGGGGTTGAAACCTTGCTTTTCTTTTAAAAGGAAATTGGCTTGCTTTTCTTTCAAAAAGAATGCTTTCGACTTAGTTTGATTTTGACTTGGTTAAATGGTTTTAAAGAATGGTTTGAAAGAGGTTGCGCCTTTGTTTTATAAAGAAGCTTAAGTGGTCGAAACCCCTTACTGCGGCATCTAACCTTTCAAAGCAATGCCTTCAAAAGGGTTTCTTTGTTCTAAAACCCAATCTGCTTCTCCAATGCTTTCTAAAGGGTTGGTTTTGACGCCATCCACATCTTTTACTTAGGAAACTGCCTTCAAAAGAGTGCTTTTGACTTAGTTGTTTTAGGACCCTTTGTTCTATTGAAAGTTAAACCAAAATTTTCGAAAGTAATAGTTTTAAATGGTTTCGAAAGGTCGTTCCACATGTTTTACTCGAACCCAAATGCTTTCGAAAGGTTTGATTATGTGAAGGATTTTATGCTTTCGTAAGGTATAAGAGAAAGGTTTCAAAGGGGTGGTTCCTCAATGTTTTCAAAAGGTTTTAAATGGAAGGTTTCCAATGGTTTCAAAAGGCATGTTTAAAGTATTTTGAAAGGAGGATGTCTATGATTTTATAAAGCTTTCGAAAGAGATGATTTCAATGTTTTTCAAAGGTTTAATGTAAATGGTATCGAAAGGTATGTCTCATCCTTCGGCCTAGGTTATAAAGCAAACTAGTTTACTTGTATTGAAAGGGGGACTTTCAATGGTTTCTAACGGGGTATTTTCAAAGGTTTTGAATGTTTTCATCAACAAATGTTTTCGGTAAAGTATATATAAAGCAAAGTGATTTGAGTAAAGCATAGAGTATATTTCCCTTGTTTAAGTATGATCTAAAAGGTTAAACCAATTTGAAAAAATGCTTTCAAGAAAATTTTTAAGGGTAGACGACCCTAAGTAAAATGACTCAAATATTAGAATACCAGATGGGACTGGTGTAGGATCGCGCCCTATACTTTAGCTTGTAGCCCCTAGCTAATATATGTGACGACCCGTCTTTCATTCCACAGAAAGACGTATCATCATTAAGAAAGAAATAGGTAGAAAAGAGATTAGATAGAAGAAAGAAAACAACAATATCATAATCTCACAGCGGAAACGGAAAAATATAATACTTCACATAGATATTACATAGTCATTACACATCAGAGTTAATACAGTTACAACATCATCATATTAGACAGTCGTGAAGACCTGTATATCCATTACATTTCAAAATACAACAGATAAAAGATACCAATACAACAGAAATAGATATATATAGATACGCCAAGACTCCTACTCCAAGATTTTCCAAAATTTGTCAAGCCTAACCTGATCACTTGGCTACTCATGAAAATTTGAGTACCCAAGAGTTTAAGAAAAACAGAATAAACTCTGGGTCTGGTGTGAGTAAACGGTTAAGTTGTTTAACTTGAAAAACCTTTGAAACAAAAAGTATCTCGTAAGACTCTCCGCAAATAAACATGGACAAGTTTTTCCCTTACGATAACCAAAACATTTGATAGGAAATCTAGTTTTATTATAGTAGTGTCTAGGGTTTTCAAATAAATATTCACATAGCCGAAATTGTTACATTATTAAATTCCAACATACATAGGTATACAATCAAGTCCAAGATCACTTATTGGAGATTGGATTCCATACAATGGCAGGGCTACTGGGGTACCGCCCATCAAAGTACGTGGTCTAGATCACTGTACTGAAGATTCACCTTGATCCCCTACAACACAAAACCGGAGCTACGCCTTACTGGATAGTCCGAATAAGACAACCCCGTGGTTGTGGCCAACAATCGACCACACAGCCGAATAAAGGGACCTCTAGATAGGGGAAAATCTTGTCCTACTTGGGTGCTACCCACTTAGCCTTGCGTGCACCTCCTTTTTTTTAGCCATTCCCGGTTGATGAGGCTTGAGTCTATGATTACCTTTTAGAACACTTATCGTGGAACGCTCATCGTCCTCCATTGACGATGGTCTGATAGCATCCATCCATACAAGTTCATTCCGGGTTCAAACGAAACCGAAGGCACTATCTCGCTACACTCATTTTCGAATCACCCTTAGATTTAACGACAATAGCCCTTGCACTCTGATTTTCATCTCGATCTTCACTTAAGATTTCACGACCTATCGTTTAACTTGGGTCGATGTGGTTTTCGGATAATCAAATTTTATATCTGATCCCGCTCTCATCGTAATCCAAATGTTTCTTAAAGGCCAAGTTGTTTAAGGTTTAAACAATTTAATTCAATCTAGAACTTTGTATATACACAACAATTCAGAACAGATAAGACAATTCACATTTATCACAGCTATATCCAAAGTATTCCACATCACATAACATCATAGATTATCATACTATAAATATCAATCAATCCAGACATTATATACAATCAATCATCCATAAGCAAGATTTATTAATCCCATAGTTATAATTAATTTAATTAACTCAAATTAAATTAATTACTTATGAATTAATTACCTAACCTGCTTAATCAATCATTAATTTAATTACAAACCATTTTAATTAATTATTGAATTAATTAATTATTCTTTAATTTCTTTTAATTAATTAATTAATCTTTAATTACTGATTAATTATCCATTAATTATTAGTTAAATAAACCTTAATCACTAATTAATTAACCCTAATTATTAATTAATAAATCCTCAATTATTAATTAATAAATCCTTAATTACAAATTAATTAATTAATTATCCTAATCACAAATTAATTAATCTCTAATTAATTAATTTATTACCCTTAATTATTAATTAATTAATTCTTAATTATTAATTAATTAAATTCTCTTTAATGACTTCATTAATTTAATTAATCTGTAATTACCAAATACCTTAATTAACTTTAAGATAAACCATTTATCTTTATTAATTACTTAATTATCATTAACATATAAATTTAAAACATTTTACCTTTTAATTAACTACTTAATTACATATTTCATTTAAGTTAAAATAAACTTAAGAATTTAACTTAATAAATTTAAGTTAAAACAAAACATACAACTTTTCTTAAACCAAATATTTAAAACATTATTATATAAAGAAATTGATTTTAAAATTAGTTTAAACTTGATTTACTTTAAATTTAAAAACTTGCTTTTATTTATATTTTAAAACTGTTATAATATTTACTTCGGGTTCAACCCAGTACCTCCCCGAGTCACACCAGAGAACTTCCCTCCATATTTTATAAACTTGGTTTAGTTTTAAAATTTTAAAATTGTTAATAAGTAAAACACTCACGCAACAACCCGACACCATACCCGAGCCACAATACCTCTACCCCGGGACACAGACCTTCTTCCCAAAAAAACAAACTCTGACACACGCAGACCCATCATGCACGTGCACCGATGAACTTTGCCACTCCGACCATCGCTGACACCTCTAACATGTCGACGTCCATCTCCATCATCGATCCCGATCACCCAAACTTCCATCTAAACATAAAATCAAAATCAAGCAATCTTGATCAAACTGGAACAGCATCCATCATCTAAAAACCACCTCGACACGACGCTGCCGACCACTAAAAACCACGAAACTCCGTCCACACCTTCGCCGACCAACCACTCAACTTTTCCCCTACCTCCGATGAACTCCGTGCTCCAGAGACGATGCAGCATCCGAAATCCCAACCTCGATCAAACCCAGGGCTTAAACCCTATTCCGATGTCGTGCCGCCGCCATGGTGGATGATAAATCCAACGACTATTTTTCCCCAGCTCGCCTACTATTTTGCTTTCTCCAGTAGCGATCCCGACCTCCCCGAGTCCTCCGATCACCAGAAAATGCCCAAAAATCCCTTTTCTGATCAACCCCGAATTCTCACTCAAAACCAAACTAAAAATCCTGATTTAACTTTTAAAATTCATGATTTTCGATGGTGATTTAGATTACATAGGTGAATTAAAGAATCGTGTTGTTTGAATTTAACATGTTTTAAAGTTTCACTGTTTTTCTTGATTTTCCAGAAAAATTCAAAACTTATTATACTTAAAAATATTTTTGAAATTTAGATCTGGTTAATCTAAATACTTTTTTGTTTAATCATCATTAGAAATAAGAGATTTGAGGAAGAGAGATTGAATTTATACTTTGTTTAGCATGTTAACTTAAAAACAGAGATGAATATATATATATATATATCCAGACATGCACACTTATCCATCTGCATATCTATGAACATGCAAGCCTAATTTTCACTCATGCAAACAATTATCACAACATTATTTAATATATCCATCACATGCAACAATTAAAACAGGTATTAGTTTTGTTTACTAACAGTTGTATGATGAGCAGAGAAGTTGAAACTGGAATGCTTTTTGATTTTTGAACTGGAAAACTACAGCAAGCTTGAATTCTTATTGAAACTTGAAACTGGAAATTACTTTTTGATCTGAAACTTAGTTGTTGAAATCTTGCTTTAAAAATCGAGATGATTTTGCTTGATGATTCAGGTTTGATTTTAACTTTCTGGTTTGAAGTTGTTTATAGGCTTTATTTTCTTAGTTTTGAAAATGAGGATAGAAAAGAAATGAAAGAGAAGAGTGTAGATATATTTATAACATTGATTTCCTAATATTTTTAAAAATAAAAGAAAATGAATAAATGTGACACTTGTTATAATTAGCTTACATTTGTCATTTGCATGTTATTACTAACTCACATTTGTAATATGCATGTGTTAATATATTTTTAATATGTTTTTATAAATCTTTATACTTATTTTCTATTTAGTTAATACATTTTCTTAACTTATATTTATAAAATCTTTTAAAGAAAATAATATAAAACTAATTATATACTAATAAAATCATATATATATATATATATATATATATTTAAATCCAATTTATTTTAAGATATTTATCTTTTGAATTTCAAATTTAAATTCAAATTTAAATTCTATTTAATATCAACTCACATATATATACATATACAAACAAACACATAATTTTATTTGTTTGAAAAAGAATAATTTTGTTCATTTTATATAATTTATAAAAGAGATTATCACATTATTTATTGCTTGAAATTCCGAGATATCACATTCCTCCCCTTAAAAAGAATTTCGTCCCTGAAATTTTAAAGCAAAAGATAATCCCAAAGCTTTTATTTCAAACAATCCAAGCATACATATCAGCCATACACTAACATCCAAATAAATAATTCATTCAAACAAACATTACTAGCTACCCGGACAGAATTCCGGATAGGCTTTCCTAAAATTATCCAGAGTTCCCCA
The DNA here is from genome assembly GCA_030765085.1 of Allium cepa. Lineage (NCBI taxonomy): Eukaryota > Viridiplantae > Streptophyta > Magnoliopsida > Asparagales > Amaryllidaceae > Allium > Allium cepa. The sequence continues at coordinate 674,070,271 of CM060929.1, read as the reverse complement.
GGTATAGTCTCTGGGATCCTCACTCCACTGAACCTTGACCAGCTTCACTGCTTTGTTTCTGAGCTGCGTCTCATCTTGATCAACTATCTGGGCGGGATGCCTGACTATAGATAAGTCAGGTTCGGTCTCTAAATCTTCTTGCACTGTTGGCTCCACAACTAGAGATGGTTCATACACGTACTTCTTTAGATGAGATACGTGAAAAACATTGTGAATTCCAATCATCCGGACTGGTAATTCAGTCCTGTAGGCCAAAGCACCAATTCTCTCGAGCACTCGGAATGGACCAATAAACCTTGGGGCAAGCTTTCCCGTCTTCCCAAATCCGATCGCTCCTTTTATCGAGGAAACCTTGACAAAAACCAAATCTCCGAATTTAAATTCCAATTGCCTCCATCTCTTGTCCTCATAACTCTTATGGCGATCCTAGGCTGCTTTCATTCTCTTCTTGATAAGCTCCACCGTCGTAGATGCCTCTCGGATCAAATCTAGACCAAGAACAAGACGATCTCCTGATTCTACCCAATAGGATGGTAATCTACAAGGTCTTCCATACAAAGCTTTATAGGGTGCCATCTTGATACTCGCCTAATAACTATTATTATACAAGAATTCCACTAAATGCAGATGGTCCTTCCAAGATCCACCGAAATCCAGAACACAAGCCTTCAACATATCCTCTAGAATTCGATTCAACATTTCTGTTTGTCCGTTGTTCTGGGGATGAAAGGTTGTACTCAAACTCAATCTTGTACTCAAACCGGTCTGCAGAGCCTCCCAAATTTACTGGTAAAGAATGGATCACGGTCCCTAACTATGCTGATGGGAACCCCATGCAACCTGACGATCTCCCTTAAGAAAATTTCTGCTAAAGACGCTGCAGTTCTGGTCGCCTTAACCGAAATAAAATGGGCACTCTTGGTCAGCCGGTCTACGATTACCTATATTCCTTTATTTCCCTTTCTAGTCCTTGGCAAACCGTCGAAAAAATCCATAACTACATTTCCCACTTCCACATAGGGACTTCTAGAGGCTGCAACAATCCTGCGGTCTTCTGTTGAACCCTTCACCTGCTGACAGATCGCACATCCATTGATGAAAGCAGCAACATCCTTCATGTTTGGCCACCAGAAAACTCTCGTTATATCCTTATACATCTTTGAAATCCCTGGATGGATACTCAGCCTGGACGATGACTCTTTGAAAAAACTTCTTGCTTCAAATCCATGAAATTCAGAACACAAATTCTCCCGTTGATCCTCAAAGTTCCCTGGTCATCAATCTCAAAACTGGAATACTGACCATTCTTGACTCTCCTAATGATTTCACTCAATCTTCTATCTGATCTCTGCTTACTCGTAATCCTTTCAAGAAGAGACGGAACAAATTCCAAAATAGACAGAACTGCATTCCTACTCAGAGCATCCGCCACAACATTCTCTTTCCCTGGAGTATATCCAAATCATACAATGCCAAGAATTCTACCCACCTCTGCTGCCTCAAATTCAGATCCTTTTGGGAGAAAAGGTACTTCAAAGTTTTATGATCCGTGAAAAGCTTGAACTTCTTTCCCAACAGATAGTGCCTCCAAATCTTCAAAGCAAAAACGATGGCCAACAATTCAGATCATGCGTAGCGTAATTCTTTTCATGTGGTTTCAAATGCCTACTCGCATACGCGGCCACTTTCCCATTCTGCGTTAGCAAAATACCCAGCCTAATTCCACAAGTATCTTTGTAGACTTTAAACTTACTCTTACCATCAGGAATAGCTAGAACATGTGCATTGGTCGGCCTTTCCTTCAAATCCAGAATGCCTCTTCACACTAGGGGGTCCATTTAAACATTGCTCATTTCCTAGTCAACTTGGTTAAGTGCGAAGAAATCTTCTAGTAGTCCTTGATAAATTTCCTATAGTACCCTACCAAACCCAGAAAACTGCGGACTTCCGTAGAAGTCTGCGGCTGTTTCCACTCTTTAATAGCTGCTACCTTGGCCGAATCTACAGGAATACCCTTTCCAGATACAATATGCCCCAAAAATCTCACTTTCGATTTCCAAAAATGGCAATTTGAAAACTTAGCCTTCAGGACATGCCTTCTCAAAGTCTCCAACACTATCTCCAAATGTCGTTTATGCTCCTCTTCAGACTTGGAGTAGACGAGAATGTCATCGATGAACACGAGCATGAACTTATTCAACACATCCCAGAAAAATCGGCTCATCAGATCTATAAAATAGGCAGGAGCGTTGGTTATCCCAAAAGGCATAACCAGCCACTCATAAAAACAATTCGGTCCCCTGAACGCAGTCAAGGGGATACTATCCTCAGCTACCCTTAACTGGTGGAAACCCGAAGCTAGATCCAACTGGAGAAAATAGAAGCTCATGGATTTGATCAAAAAGATCGTCTATGCGGGGCAAGGGATACTTATTCCTAATAGTAACCTTATTCAACTCCCGACAATCCGCACAGGATCTCAATGACCCATCCAACTTGGTCACAAAGACTACAGCAGAACCCCAACTAGAATAACTAGGCCGGATCAAACCTCTCTCTAAGAAATCTTGGGTCTGCTTCACCAGCTCTTCTCTCTCTCGGCGCCATCCTTCTACTGGGTTGAACAATAGGTATTGCTCCCTGAACTAAGTCGATCCGAAACTCTATCTCCCGATGCAGGGGCAAACCTTTAACTTTCTCGAAGACATCTGGAAAATCTTTAACCACTTCAATGGATTCTACGCCTTCTGGAGGTGCCTCGATTCCATTGAAAAGATTACTCAAGTGAACTCTAGAACTATCGCAAGTCACTTTTGCGATCCTTCCCAACTCAGTTTCCAAAGTCACAGTTCTCTCTTCACAAATCAAAACAGCCTTATGCTTTTCCAACCAATCCATTCCTAGAATAAGGTCAAACCCTTTGAAATCCAATAAAAATGGGTCGCAAGAGAAACTATGAGATAGATAAGAAATTCTTAGGCCTCTACAGATCTTATCTAACTTGGTCACCCCGCCTATAGGATTAGATACAAAAATAGGACGGTCTATAATACTAGGGGCTAGATGAAACTTCTCTACCGTATCCAAAGAAATAAAATTAAGGGATGCACCAAAATCAAACAAAACTCTAAAAAAAATGCCATCTAAAAGCAAAGTACCTTCCAGAATGCTTTTGCCTTTCCTATCCGAAGAAGTTGATGGTCCTTCTTGAATAGCAAACACCTTAGTCGGTTGTGCTCTTTGAAGAAGCGGACAAGCTTTCACCATATGCACTGGCTGTTGACAGTTGGAGCACAAAGATTTCTAAACCAATGTAGAACTGGGTCTACTCTTACGCTGCTACTGCTGCTGCTGAGATCTTCCTATGGGACACTGCTTAGCCAAATGACTCTCTTGTTGACACATATAACACTTATGAGCTCCATTATTGCCTCCCTGTTTTCCTTTGCCTTGCTTTTACCAATTTGGTTTGAATTTCCTTTTGTTCGGATTGGAAGAAGTTCCACTTGGTGCTGCTGCAGATGCCAAAGGTTTCTTATTTATAAGCTCCTCATACCTCAATGTCATGTCAATCAATTCCACGAATGATCCCTTAAGATGAGTTGTCATCTTCTCGTGGAACTCGGGCATCATACCAAGTACAAACATCTCATTCTTCTTGAGGGGTGTGTTAATTAGACCAGGTTCGTAGCGAGATAATTCATTGAACTTAGTCTCATATTATAAAACCGACATACTCCCTTGCTTTAGATCTAGAAAATCTCTATACAGACGAGTCTTCCTAGCTGTAGGCATAAACTGTTCCTCAAACAGTTCCTTAAACTTACTCCAAGAAATATCATCCTTTGAAAAATTCACTGTAACTGCTTCCTACCATGCTGCAGCTCCTTCTTGAACATCACTCTCTTTTGCTCATCCGACAGATCCAAACTCTTAAAAATTCGCTCACAGGAGCGTAACCAAGACTGAACTTCAATGATGGACTCTGATCCTTTAAAAGGTCTTCCTCCCAGATTGGTGAAATCCTTACACAAAGCAGCAAAGCTTACTCGAGGCGGCGTCGGATTTACAACCTCACTAGCAGTCGGACCTCTTCCATTAGTGGTCGTCATGCTACCCACAACTATGCCTCTCCTTCCTCTAGAACTCATGTTGGCAACCTGGACAGGTAATCCAACAATTTAGATAGGTATATGGATATATAAAAATTACAAATATGCGCTCTCAAGATAGATACAATTCCAAAGCCTAGGTATTATCTCAACCTAGCGCTTTGATACCAATTGTGACGGCCCGCCTTTCGTTCCGCAGAAATACGTACCATCATTAAGAAAGAAAAAGGTAGAAAAGAGAACAGATAGAAGAAAGAAAACAACAATATCAAAATCTCACAACGAAAATGGAAACATATAATACTTCACATAGATATTACATAGTCATTACACATCAGAGTTAATACAGTTACAACATCATCACATTAGACAGTCGTGAAGACCTGTCTATCCATTACATTTCAAAATACAACAGACAAAAGATACCAACATAGCGGAAATAGATATATATAGATATGCCAAGACTCCGGCTCTAAGCTTTTCCAGAATTCGTCAAGCCTAACCTGATCACTTGGCTACTCATGAAAATTTGAGTACCCAAGAGTTTAAGAAAAACAAAATAAACTCTGGGTCAGACATGGGTCTGGTATGAGTAAACGGTTAAGTTGTTTAACTTGAAAAACCTTTGAAATAAAAGGTATCTCGTAAAACTCTCCACAAATAAACACGAACAAGTTTTCCCTTACGATAAGCAAAACATTTGGTAGGAAATCTGGTTGTATTATAATAGTGTCTAGGGTTTTCAAATAAATATTCACATAGCCGAAATTGTTACATTATTAAATTCCAGCATACAAGGTATACAATCAAGTCTAAGATCACTTATTGGAGATTGGATTCCATACAATGGCAGGGCTACTGGGGTACGCCCATCAAAGTACGTGGTCTAGATCACTGTACTGAAGATTCACCTTGATCCCCTACAACACAAAACCGGAGCTACGCCTTACTGGATAATTATTTACCTAACCTGCTTAATCAATCATTAATTTAATTACAAACCATTTTAATTCATTTTTGAATTAATTAATCATTCTTTAATTTCTTTTAATTAATTAATTAATCTTTAATTACTGATTAATTATCCATTAATTATTAATTAACTAATACTTAATCACTAACTAATTAAACCTAATTTTTAATTAGTAAATCCTTAATTATTAATTAATAAATCCTTAATTACAAATTAATTAATCTCTAATTAATTAAATAATTATCCTAATCACAAATTAATTAATCTCTAATTAATTAATTTATTACCTTAATTATTAATTAATTAATCCTTAATTATTAATTAATTAATTTCTCTTTAATTACTTCATTAATTTAATTAATCTGTAATTACCAAAGACCTTAATTAACTCTAAGATAAATCATTTATCTTTATTAATTACTTAATTATCATTAACATATAAATTTAAAACATTTTACCTTTTAATTAACTAGTTAATTACATATTTCATTTAAGTTTAAAATAAACTTAAGAATTTAACTTAATAAATTTAAGTTAAAACAAAACACACAACTTTTCTTAAACAAAATATTTAAAACATTATTATATAAAGAAATTGATTTTAAAATTAGTTTGAACTTGATTTACTTTAAATTTAAAAACTTGCTTATATTTTAAACTGTTATAATATTTACTTCGGGTTCAACCCAGTACCTCCCCGAGTCACACTCGAGAAATCCCCTCTTTTTTTAAAACTTGGTTTAGTTTTAAATTTTAAAACTGTTAACAAGTAAAACACTCGCGCAACAACCCGACACCATGCTTGAGCCACAACACCTCTACCCCGAGACTCACCCTGAGACATAGACCTTCTTCCCAAAAACAAAACTCTAACACACACAGACCCATCGTGCACGTGCATCGATGAACTTCGCTACTCCGATCATCGCCAACACCTTCAACATGTCGACGACCATCTCCATCATCACTCCCGACCACCCAAACTTCTATCTAAACACAAAATCGAAATCGAGTATCATAATCAAACTGGAACAACATCCATCATCCAAAAACCACCTTGACCCGACATTGCTGACCACCAGAAATCTCGAAACTCTGTCCACACCTTTGCCAACCAACCACTCAACTTTTCCCCCACCTTCGATGAACTCCGATGCCCTAGAGATGATGTTGCGGCCAAAATCCCAACCTTGACCAAAGCCAGGGCTTAAACCCTATTCAGATGCCGTGCCGCCGCCACGGTGGATGATAAATCCAGCGACTATTTTTCCCTAGCTCGCCTAATTCTTTACTTCCTCCAATAGCGGTCCCGACCTCCCCGAGTCCTTCGATCACCAGAAAATGCCCAAAAATCCCTTTTCTGATCAACCCCGAATTCTCACTCAAAACCAAACTAAAAATCCTGGTTTAACTTTTAAAAATCATGATTTTCGATGGTGATTTAGATTACATAGGTGAATCAAAGAATCATGTTGTTAGAATTTAACATGTTTTAAAGTTTTCACTGTTTTTCTTGATTTTCCAGAAAAATTCAAAAATTATTATACTTAAATATATTTTTGAAATTTATATCTGGTTAATCTAAATACTTTTTTGTTTAATCATCATCAGAAATAAGAGATTTTAGGAAGAGAGATTGAATTCATACTTTGTTTAGCCTGTTAACTTAAAAACAGAGATGGATATATATATATATATATATCCAGACATGCACACTTATCCATCTGCATATTTATAAACAAGAAAGCCTAATTTTCACTCATGCAAACAGTTATCTCAGCATTATTTAATGTATCCATCACATGCAACAATGAAAACAGGTATTAGTTTTGTTTACTCACAGTTGTATGATAAGCAGAGAAGTTGAAATTGGAATTAATTTTGATTTTTGAACTAGAAAACTACAGCAGGCTTGAATTCTTATTGAAACTTGAAACTGGAAGTTACTTTTTGATCTGAAACTTAGTTGTTGAAATCTTGCTTTAAAAACTGAGATGATTTTTCTTGATGATTCAGGTTTGATTTTAATTTTATGGTTTGAAGTTGTTTACAGGCTTTATTTTCTTAGTTTTGAAAATAAGGATAGAATTGAAATGAAAGAGAAGAGTGTAGATATATTTATAACTTTGATTTCCTTTCAAAAATAAAGAAAATGAATAAATGTGACACTTGTTATAATTAGCTTACATTTGTCATTTACATGTTATTATTAACTTACGTTTATAATATGCATGTGTTAATATATTTTTAATATGTTTTTATAAATCTTTATATTTATTTTCTACTTAGTTAATACATTTTCTTAATTTATATTTATAAAATATTTTAAAGAAAATAATATAAAACTAATAATATACTAATGATATCATATATATATATATATAAATCCAATTTATTTTAAGATATTTATCTTTTAAATTTCAAATTCATATTCAAATTTAAATTCTATTTAAAATCAACTCACATATATATACATATATAAACAAACACATAATTTTATTTATTTGAAAAAGAATAATTTGGTTCATTTTAAATAATTTATAAAAGAGATTATCACATTATTTATTGCCTGAAATTCCGGGATATCACAATATAGGTCCAAAATTCCAATGCGTAAGGCTTTTTCATAGGTAAGACTAAAATGATGCTACACACAGAAAGGAATATACAGAGTAGAGATAGGTTATTGGTGAGCCTGCTAAACAATTAGGATTAGTTGACCCTGGGAGAAGTAAGTTAGGGATAAACCATCAGAAGAGAAATATCTAACAGAAGTTAGATTATTTGGTAATTTTGTCCAGTAGGCCCGAGCCAACCAAAGGTTAGTAGTTAGCCAAACAAAACTACAGTATTCGGATAGATAGTCCACTGATTACCTGATTTGTATGCTCATATGATATTGATATTATTATTTAACCAGTTTAGTCGCAGGATTTTGATTTGCAAAAGATATATTTACAAAAAGATATTAGTGAGGGAAAACCTATCCCGCTAAGCGGCGTGGTCTCACTTAATCTCAGATAACCAAGATGTATAGTATTATTCACACGTGGCTTTATGTCTGACTCAAAGTTTATGTTTTTTCCCTTAAACTCTTGGGTGATCAAAAATTGGTTTGAGTAGGTTATGAGTTGAGGTTTATAGGTTTTAGTAAGTGGACAAATAAAGCTTCCGGAGATAAGCAGGAGGATGATGTTGGATATTTAGGAGTTGTTTTGTTTTTATTTCCGCTGTAATGTATTAAGATATTTTTTGTCTATTTAGTACTATGATCATCCAAGAGGGCATCTTTATATGTCGCTCTTGGCGTATTTTTTAATAATTATATTTGATCAATGCCTAGGGAACGATTGGAATTATTTAATTGGATATGAAATATGTTTTGTGAAATGATATCAGGAAAGTTGTTGTTTTTGAAATCTATGATTTTGTTTCATATTCATTTGCTTATGATATTATGAATACCATTAACATTACCGTATTTTGTCGTCGGAAGCTAATACTACAGATGACTCCGGTATCTGTAGCACTTAGCTTGGGGCTTCAAGATGGGGGATGTTACAACTTGGTATCAGAGCGTAGATTTATGAAAAACTTTAAACTTAAAATGATCTTTGAAAACATAATCCTAAGTAATTAGAGAAAAGATCATGGTATGGGATAACGCTATAGTAACGTACTTGTATTTTCTACATATAAGAGAACGCTTTATCTCTATTCTCACTTCTCTCTTAGGCTATTCTTATGTATCTTACAAAAGTTCGAATGCAGATATTGACGCTAGAAGTGGAAGAGTTAACCTTTTTGGGGAAGCACCGCAACTAATGGAAATGCTGGACCAAATACTAGGAGGAACCCAGGGTCAAGCACAAGCTGGAAATGTGGGTGCTGGAGTCTCGCAAGTTGACATGGGAGCCATGTATCGGTTTTTCGTAAACATGATGCAAGCGGGAGTTGCTGCTGGAGTAGTTGGAGGAGGAAATCAAGAAGCTCCAGTGATGAATAACTATGCTGTTTTGAGTAGGACTATGCCCGGCTAGGAGGAAAGCCGTTTATTGGTACTAAAGACGCAATTGAAGCAGAGAATTGGTTGCTTCATTGCGAGATAATTTTCGTTGATTTGGGGCTCAATGATGAGCAAAAGAGGAGACTCGAGCAGCACTACTGGTGGAACAATGTTGCTATTGGAGTCAATAAGTAGAATATGACATAAGCTGAGTTCAAGGGAAGGTTCGAAGAGAGGTTTACGTCTAAGATTGCTAAGTCCACTCTGCTCAGGAAGTTCGCTGAGTTGAAGCAGGGGGATATGACTGTGCTCGAGAAAACGATGAAGTTTGAGGAGCTAGCGAGATATGGCTATGCTATGGTTGATACTGTGATTAAAAGGAATGAAAAGTTCATTTGTTAGCTGAAGTCTGAGCTTGCTAAGGCCATGTTATTGCACATTAGAGATCCATGCGATGTGGTTGTGGAAATGGCCTTGAGGTATAAGGAGATGCAAGCTTTTCTGGAAAGGAATAGGGAAAAAGAAGCTCAAGGAGGGTAGAGTCAGAAGAGTAAGTTTTTCTATAAGAAAGGAGCTCAGAATGGTGGAGCTGCTAAGAAGGGAAAGGCAGATGTGGTCTGTTACAAGTGTGACAAGAGAGGATACTATGCCTATGAGCGTCGTACAGGCAAGGGAAAGAAAGCTGCTGAGAAGAAAGGAGTAAAATGTTTCAACTCTGATCAGATTGGGTACTATAAGAACCTGTTCTATGAGCCAACCAAGGATGGAAAAGCCAAAGTGTTTGCATTGGAACCAACTACCTCGAGACCGACAGCTCAGGAGAAAGTAAAAGCTATGTTGGGAGGTATGCCTATGATTCATGGTATGTCAATTAGCGTTCTATTTGATACCGGTGCATCACATTCTTTTATATCTCATTGTTTGGTAGATAAGCTTAACTTAGAACCCTCATACCTAGTTACCTTTTAATGGTACATCTCTAGATAAAATGCATTAGGGTCTGACAAGAACAACTTGTACCCCTGCCATACAGGATTGGCCTGACTAGGAGTACCAATATGATCACCCCTTCTGTTATTGGGCCCTGAAGCATACATAGTAAATAGTAATTGATCCAGATTTGGGATGACCATACCCTGATAGAAGCGACCCACATGGCCCTACTGCATGCTCGATTTTTGTCATTTTCCGTTCGATGAGGCTTGAGGCTACGTTTTATTTTTTAAATAGCACCTACTTGGAAAGGTACATCGTCCTCCTAGCATCATTGCAATGCTAGTATTCATTCATACAAGTTGTCTAGGAGATGGACAAACCAAAGTCACTACTTCCACTACATCCACTTTGGAATCACCCTCAGGATTAGTAGCAAGCACCCCTTGCACTTCAAAGAGCTCCATCTTCAAATTTCATCATCTTCAAGATGTCTTCACTTTGAAATGCTTGAGTTGGATTGAAGTGGTTTTCGGATAACATATCCGATCCTGGTGATCCCGGTCTCTTCGAAATAACATTCTATAGTTTTCGATAAACTCAACCTGGTTCTTTAGGAAATAAATAATCAAAGATAAGAGCGGAGATTACCTCCTAACCGTTAGTGGACAAATTTCCTTATCATTTATCCTAGGAGAATGAAACTAGACTTATATGCACAGTAAAGCATCATTCGAGATGACTGAGCTATATAACTCACGTATTTCTCCTAGATATTTCCAAAGTTACATTTTAGGTCCACATTTGATAGTCGGTTATTTAACTATCAACAAACACACATCCAAATCAGGAATTTAGTTACATAAGGAAAAACTAACATTGGTTAAGAATATAAGCAATCATTAGCCTCTTTAATTAATCTTTTTAATAATTAAATTCATCTTGTAAATACTTGTATAAACTACTTTTGTAGAGATATATCTATAAACCCCTATACTTTCAATACTTGAAAAAATATCCATATACTTATCTCAAAGTTATAAGTATATTCATAAACATTACACTTCACAACTTAGAAAATGTACTCATATACTTATCTCGATAGTATAAGTATATTTACAAAACTGAGAAAGATTTTCTTATTATTCAGTTCTAAAATCATTTATAAACTCCTTATAAATCTCTACCATTTATAAACCATTTTATAAATCTCTGAAAATCATATATAATATCTTTTATAAATTTCAATCACTTATAAATTCTTCTTATACATTTCTAAAAATCCTTTACAAACTCATTGCAAATCCATAGAACTATTTATAAAATTCCTTTTATAAATCTATGAACCCCTTTATAGAATCCCTTTATAAATATCCAAGAACAATTATTAACTCTTTTACAAATCTATAAAAACCATTTACAAAAATATTTTATAAATCTCTAAAACCATTTATAAAACACTATTTATAAATCCCAAAACATTTATTACTAATAATAATCATTTATTACAAAACACTATTATATAATAATAATTATTAATAATAAAGACTATAAATAAATAATTATTATTAACTATAAATAATCTTAAAAATAATAATTGATAATTTCAAAAAATTATTACTAGAATAATAATAAATAAATCTTCAACATTATTAAAAATAATAATAATTAATTTTCAAAACATTATTAATAAATCATTATTATTAATTTCAAACCAAATCAATTATTTAAGTAAACCTTTCAAAATATCAATATATTGATAAATAACCTTAAAATAATATTAATTATAAATAATAAATAACCTTAAAACAATATTAAATATAAATAAAAAAAATTTAAAATATTATTAAACAATAGTTGGACATTTTAAATCATTTCTAAACAATTCAGAAAGGACAAATAAGAAAGTGGGAGTAAAATATAAATTTAATTCATTTAAAAATAAAAATATTTTCGAAAACCCAAATTCAGATTTTTAATATTTCTCCGTCTCAAAAACCACTTCCAACACACATGGCAATTTATAGTATTTCAAAATACTAATTTAAGACCAATAGCTACCAAACGCTTAACCATTACTAATATTGATTTCCTATCACTACAAGGTTTAAGTTGAACATATAATAATGTCATAATCAATAGAGCCAACAATCAGGTTTAGTATCCAATAATTCACATGATAGGAATATTATTGAAATTAAAATCAATAATGGCGAGGAATCCTATAGGATCCATCCAACCTGTCCCCTTGCATCACAACTCATATATATCAACATATATATATACATACATACATACATATATATATAATTCAATAGTGGTAAGGAATCCTGTTGGATCCCTTCAACCTGTCCCCTTCCATCACAAACAGTATATAGTCATATAATATGGGTCATCCGCTACTAGGCGGTATATATATAAGGCCATCCGCTCCAGGGGCGAGAATAAGTCCAAGCCAATTGATAAAACGGTAAATCATCTAAACATCCAATCAATAAATTTTATCAACTATATAACATACTAGTTAGCAAAAAAGGTGAGTTTAACTCACCGAAATCCTAGTTGTCGCTTTCACATTCTTTTTTGTCTGAATTCGGACAACGTTCGAATTCGGCGTAATATTCCACTAGCTCCAATCATTACCAATCCAATTCCATGACATAGTTTATATCCATACGATACTAACATGACTGACCATGTTTGATTTGGGCCTAAAACGAATAAGTTATTGGTATTACATGACATGAATTAATTAAAAATAATTTTAAAACCTTAATACATATTTATTCAACTTAATCAAATATTCATCCCTCCTTCTTCTATCTCTCTCTCGTAAGAGAAAGCTCCAGCTATGAAAACGCGAGCCCATCAACCTCCACCATCACCTACACGCCTCCATATGTTGCTGCACCATCACAACACGCTCCTCCATCCTCAAGAACCTCACCGTCGTCGGCCTCATCACCCAATTCGCCACCGTTTCCTCGAATATCGAACTCAAATGCCCAGTTCAACTCAAAAATCCAACCACCATGATTGTCCATTTATCACCAAACTCCAGTCAAAGGTAGCTCTCACCATCCCCTTCATCTTCCCTTTATACCCCATCGCCTAAAAGTGCCTAGAATCGTCGAAATTGACGAAATCACGACCTTCGTTCATCTCTCCTTTGTTGTCGTCTCGCTCCACTATACTCCATCACCACAGTTGAATGCACTCACCACCATGACGTGAACAAAACTCTAGTGATCAACTTCCCTCGATATGGCCTCTAGTGGTCCATCAAACTATGGCCGTTGGATTTGGGCGGCTTTAATTTGAAAAATGGTGAACTCCTTATTCTTTGGTTGGACGCAATAATTATAAGGGAAGGGTATGGGTGGAGCCATGGGGATTATGGCCTAGTGTGGGCTAGGAAGGTATATATTATTTTAAATCAAAAAAATATCTAGCTTTCAATGTTTATCGAACTCCTATCGAGGCATGCCGTTAGGCATCCTATACTAAATACCCATATTTCGAACTCAATGGAACTATTATCATGACCTAATTCGATTATATGCAGAAGTTAACTTTTGAAATCAAATTAATATTAATTTCTGTAATTAGTTTTCTGAGTGTTTCGCGCTTGCATGACAAAACGATATGTTCGATCGCTACGAAATTCATTAACGCTCAATAATTCATTATTACTGTTCCAATGGCACCAGTTTCATCAAAATCCGAGATAATGTCCCGGAAGGCTATTTTCACACATTAATTAAAATGAATTATTATTTAAAACCAATTCAAATTGCTTTGATTATAAATTAAAGTTTACTATCTTCATTCGTATTCAAATAGAATTGAAATCAGCTTTCAAAATCATTTTCATTCATATCAAATTCAAGATTTTAAATATTCCAATTATCTAATTTCACTATTTAAATAAATCCTTATAATTGAAATGTAAGTTATTTTTTATAGAACTACTATTTCAATATTTAAAATTAATTAAATATTTCAAATTCAAATGACTAAAATTCTTGGTTGTTGTAGATAGTTGATATAGCTGACAATTAATCTTCTTTCGGATAAGGGAACCCTACCTGCAAAAGACCACCCATTCGTGGAATCCCCAATGGTTTAGACAATATTTTAGGATGTTGAGCAGATTCCTATTCCTCTAGCTGAACCAGTGGCACCTACTACCCCGCTCGTCGATGGAGCATCTTATCCTTTCGATTTTTCTAAGTTGTGTAAGAACTTTCTCAATATGGAGGGAAGACATACTTTAGGAGGGAAGGATATTCCAAAGCTAAAGTTGGGGTTAGTAACCACGAGAAGATATTTAGAGAGCTTGGTCAAGATGATCATCTGAGAAGGAGAATATTAGCTCGGCACCTTAAGGAGGAAGCTTTGGATTGATGGAACTTTGTGACTAATGAGCACCCTGAATGGATATTATCTTGGGACGAATTCAATGATAGATTTCAGATGAGATTCATGTCTAGAGCAAAGGTTAGCTTACAAATGGAAATTTCATTCGGTTGAGATAAAGTGGTTTTACTCTCAAGGAGTACATAACTAAGTTTACTGAATCAGCTAAATTTGGGATCATCCTAATAGACACACCTATGAAAAAGGTTATGAAGCTCATAACTGGCATAAATTCCCTATTAAGAGAAATGTTGTTGACCAAATGCCTACGGGGGACACATATGCGTTGTTGGTGGAAATGGCAATGCTGCACATGGCCAATACGGAAGATAAGGAAGTAGATTAGAAGTCTTTACCGACCCAAAAGCAAGGAGGGTCCAAGAAGGGAAGCTTTTAGGCCAATAAGAAGTTCAAGGGGAAGTTTAAGAAGAATGACAAGGTGTGTCAGAGATGCCATAAGAAAGGTCATGAAATCAAAGATTTTAGGGTGAGTCCAATGAAAGAAGCCTTTAAAGGAAAGTTCTTTAATTGCTATGAGGAAAGGCACTACAAGAATCAGTGTCCCAATATGGATAAGGAGGATCAAGCAAACAGCCTTTGCTATTGAA
Source organism: Allium cepa (assembly GCA_030765085.1). NCBI lineage: Eukaryota > Viridiplantae > Streptophyta > Magnoliopsida > Asparagales > Amaryllidaceae > Allium > Allium cepa. The sequence goes on along the minus strand of CM060929.1, from coordinate 674,055,220 downwards.
GTTGTCCCTATTGCTAGTAAATCTCCAAGAGACCAAGGGAAATCAACTCTAGAAGGTATAATTCTTATTTGGGATTACTAGGAATGTAGTAAATTTCTTAAACCTTCAAACCCAGATGGTCAACAGCCCAATAGAGGTTTCCAATCCCATTGGGGATTCTGCCCATCTTTCTCTTATTTGCAAAGATCTAGTGTTAGACCTATGCGATGTTGATTTCATACGCAACGCGTATGTTCTAAATTTTGAGGGGTATGGACTTGTCTTGGGTATGAATTGGTTGTCAAATTATGGAGTCATTCTTGATTGTTATAAGAGGGTTGTACAACTAAGGAGTTGTAGAGGTCATGACCTAGAAATTCTATATACACCTAAAGATTTAGTTGAGTTGAGCCATTTGTACTCACTAAGTCATTCTGTTATTGAAGAACCATCATCTATACCCATAGTTTGAGAATTTCTTGATGTCTTCAAGGAGGTCTCGGGTCTCCTACCCCATAGGGAGATCGGGTTTCAAATCGATTTGAAGAAGGAAACAAGGCCCTTCGCCCTACCTTTGAGGCATATGGCCTCCAAAGAAAGAAGGAAATTGGATAAGACAAATCTCGGAGGTAATGCAGAAAGAATTCATCCGTAGGAGTACTTCTGAATGGGGAGCCTCTATTGTTTTTTCCACTAAGGCAGATGATTCTTTGAGACTTTACATCGATTATAGGGAATTGAACAAGTGAACAAGGAAGAATTGATAACCTTTACTTAGGATTGACGACTTGTTCGACCAACTTGTAGGAGCTAGGGTCTTTCTCAATTAGATCTAGCAACGGGATTACATCAATTAAGGATAGTAGAGGAAAGAAAGTCGAAGACTGCATTTCTCACTTCAAATGGGATCTATGAGTGGGAAGTAATGCCTTTTGGATTGAAGAATGCCCCAGCATACTTTGTAGATTTGATGAGTAGAGTATTTAGGGGGCAACTTATTAAATTCATCGTGGTGTTCAATGATGATATCTTGGTTTTCTCCAAAGGCAAGAAGGAGTATGTGGATCACCTTAGGGAGGTATTAGAGACTCTGAGGAGGAACCAACTTAAGATCAAATTTTCTAAATGTCACTTTTGGAAGAATGAAGTAAGATTTCATGGGCATGTTGTATTGGAGAAAGGATTGGTTGTAGACCCTGCCAAAGTGGAAGCTGTCCAAGGATGGAAGACCCCTAAGAATGCATTAGAGGTCAGAAGTTTCCTAGGGTTGGCACGCTACTATAGAAAATTCATCAAGAACTTTATGAGAATAGTGGCCCCTTTAACCCAATTGACTAAGAAGAACCTAGTTTTTGCTTGGGATGAAAGATGCACTAAGGAATTTGAGAAGCTTAAGGAGTCATTGGCTAGTGGACCCATGCTCACCATTCCCGATGGAACCAAACCATTCACAATTTTTATAAATGCTTGTAGCACAGGATTAGATGCAATTTTAATGCAAGAAAGGAAAGTGGTTGCTTATGCTAGTAGGAAGCTAAAAGATCATGAGAAGAGGTATCCACTGCATGCCTTTGAATTGGTAGCTATGGTCTTTACCTTGAAGATGTGGAGATGTTATCTCTTGAGAGAAAGGTTTGAGTTATTCACTGATTATAAATCACCTAAATACCTATTTTCCCAGAACGATTTGAATCTTAGACAGTAGAGATGGATAGAGAATATAGCATCATCTGAATTGTTCAGTATACCCTTGGAAAAGGGATGTTGTAGCCTACACCATAATCAGGGGCATGCTACCCTGGGTGCTATATATGAATGGAGATAGTTGGAGTTTCTCTCAAAATTTAACTTCCAGCCATCAGCAGGACCTATCTAAGGTTTTCTAGTAATTATGGAGATTAGACCAGCCTTGATGGATCGTTATGGGCATGAGTAAGTGAAGGACGAGAAGTTAGTAGAGATTTTAGAGAAATTGAGGAAAGGAGAGCATTTTCTCCATGCTAGGAGGTATTTAATTGATGAGAATGGATGCTTGAGAAGAGATAGATGCCTTTGTGTTCCAATAATTAACGATTTATTGAGAGAAATGCTTATAGAATGTCACCACTCTAGGATGACCATATATCCTAGAGGAGATAAGATGTGTAAAGACATGAAGAGGAACTTCTTTTGGAATGGAATGAAAAAGAGCGTAGCTAAGTTTGTTGCTAAGTGTTTGACATGTCAGCAAATACAAGCTGAGCAAGGGAAGCCTGGTGGATTATTATTACCTTTGGAAATTCCGACTTGGAAATAGTAACATATTTCAATGGATTTTGTGGAATGATTGCCTAAAAGTCAGAAGGGCAATGATGCTATTTGGGTTGCTATGGATAGAATCATTAGGAGTGCATATTTTGTTCCAATTAGGAGAAATAGGACCATTGCCTCTCTTGTACAAATTTATATCAAGGAGATAGTTCATTTGCATGGAATTCCTATGAGCATAGTCAATGACTGGGACCCCTTATTCACTAGTGAATTTTGGAGGAGCTTACTGACAACTTCGGGAACTTCTTTGAATCTTAGCACTGTGTATCACCATAAACTGATGCACAAATGAGAGCGTGAATAGGGTTTTGGATAACTTTTTGAGAGCTTGTGTATTGGACTTCGGAGGAAATCAGGAGCAGCATCTACCTTTGGTTGAATTTGCATATAATAATAGTTACCAAGCAACGATTGGTACGACCCTTTTTGAAGCACTTTATAGGCGGTCATGAAAATCACCTAGTTATTGGTGTAAAACCACCGACAAAGTATTACTTGGACCCGATTTGATCCATGATATCATGAAAAAAGTAGAGTTGATCGGGCAAAGGATGAAGGTAACACAAGACCGTCAGAAATCTTATGAGGATAAAAGAAGGAAAGATCTTGAGTTTGAGGTTAGAGATGTAATATTTTTTAAAATCTCCCATCCTAGGAAGGTTGTTAGATTTGCCGAGTCTGTAAAATTGGCGCGTAGGTTTGTTGGCCATTCAGAATTTTGGAAAAGATAGGAAAATTGGCAGCTTTCTGACAAATTAGGAGGAGACCACAATCTTTTCCACATTTCTCACCTTGGCAAATGCCTTCACGACATTGCTATTAGTACAGAGCCTGATAAGTTGGGGATTTTAAGGTGGGGCTGACAGTGCCCCGTGCCACCGCATGCATTGTGGAACATGTAACTAAGAGACTCCGCAACAAAATAATTAGATTAGTCCGAGTACAATTGGAGGAAAATCCGATGAAAAGTACATGAGATACCGAGGAGAAGATGAAGAACACTCACCAAGAGCTTTTCACTGGTAATTTCTCTCTCTAAATTTTAGTATTTTGGTGCATCATGGATGCTAGATTGGATGGTAGGAGATGGTAGTTACACTTTTCCATAATCACTTTGCACTCATGTAGAATTTTATGCATGTTTAGGGTGTTTGCATACATACTTGCATACAAGGTTTTAAATCTCAGTTATCGGTCATATCTCGTCTCGAAGAATTTAGAGAGCTTATCTCGTATCGGGTGAGATCTCGAACGAGATGAGTGCATCTCGGTCATCCATCTTGGATTTACATCTCGGTTTCTAAAATTCATTTCGGAGTTATCTCGGAGTATATGTCATGTCGAAAATTAGTTTTCATACACCTAAATTTATAATACTAGTTACCACCTTAAGGAAAACACTATGCACTTACCTTTAATATATCACACGCTTATCATTAGTAATTTAGTATGGAAAAATATCACTTGTATCGTGTAAAATAAGCAAATATCTAGATATCATGATTACTGTTCAATATAATATCATATGAGATAGAGTACATAAGAAACAAACCATAACATATGCACCTTTACTTTGTTTGATCATTCAGTTAATATTCCTACATAATATAATATCTCATTTCTACCTTTTATGATTTATAGTGCTGCAAGGGAAATAGTAATTTTATAACTTCAAATACAAAAGTCTACAAGTAGAATTAAGATATTCTATGTCTGATTATAGTATTTAATTATTAGAAAACAAAATCTCATCAAGCAACTAATAACATATATATTTCAAACAAACGTAGAAAATAGCATACATAGTACAATTTTTTTTCAAACATTTAGTAATATTAGAAGAAAAGCAAAACAATGATGTACGAATGAACATGTAATCATCAAATGAAATTAATAAATGAAAGAGAATTCCTTTATTGCTTAAAAATAAGCCTTGAGGAAAAAAATTATAGTTGAAAAGACTATATGAAATCAAATTGGGAATCCATTTGAAACATAAAGTTAAATAAGTGAAGCCTAAAATTTATAGCCGCAAAAGATAGGGTTAGGAAAAAAACTCAAGAATGTGTTGAAAAAATAAAAATGAAATCGGATGTAAATTAATCTGGATCAGAAACCTAAATGAAAATCATAAAGTGAAATACTTACCATAATCGATGTGGATTTTATCATCAACTTACACTCGTCACTGCTGTAAAATAAGAGACGAAGATTAAATGAGATTTATATAAGAAATAAGGGTTAAGAAAAGTACAATTAAGAAGGCTCAAATTAAAGTAAAGGATGAGCTAGCCCAATATCGAAAAAGAGTTGATTTTTACCAAAATTCAACAATTCGGCCGATATCTCGCTGTTAAATCTCGTCCGAGATACCGGCCGAGATACTGAAATCTCGTCCGAGATTTGGGTCAGACGCGATTCAAAGGAAATTGCCTATTTCGAATCGCCCAGGCTTGAAAACGAGATCTCGACCGAGATCTCGGCCGAGATGAGCGAGATTTGAAACCTTGATTGCATAGCATGATTACACCTTCATTCTAGGATTGAGCTCATTTAAGCATGTTTACAGTACATAATTGCATTGCACTATTGGTTGTGTAGATAACTTGGTTGTATAACATGGACATTATTGCATGTTACGTTGTTCGCCCTTTGAAAGATTTCTGGACGAAATCTTTTTTAAGGTAGGGAGAATATAACACCCTGTAAAATGAACCATAAATAAACAAAATTTAATTTAATTAAATATAATAAGGTAGAATATGGAAATTTTATGATAGTTTAAATTTGATAGCGGAAGTTATTCCATTGCGTTAGTGGTAAAATTCTGATCTGTTTCCATATATAATATGCTGAAAATGGAGCTCAAATGAATAAGATATGAGCGTTTGAAGTTTTCAGGTTTAAACTAATTTAGTTTGAATTCAAATTCATATGAGAATTTAGATTTAGGGTTTAAATTTCAAAATTATCTTGGGGCTAAGTAAACATTTTAATTAACTTTTAACGATAATATAGGGTAAGAAATTAATTAAAATCAAAATGCAACGGAAACGAATCATTACTGCCCAAAATAAGGTGGAGCAGTTGACCTACATGGGTCAACCGGTCGGTCATAGAGGTCGGCCAGTCAAGCTTAGGCGGTCGACCATCTCCTGATGGTGGCGGCTAGGGTTTTGTATTGTTTGAGGCTCCAGATTTGCCTGTTTCTCTTCACATTTGATCCTACGGTTTTGTTGTGTTTCAACTCCTATAAATAAAACCCTACTCTCTCTCTGCCTTTTATTCATATTATTTAAGGGAATACAAGAAAACTCTGCCATTGTTATCTCTTCAAATTAGATTCAGAAACTCCGTAGAGAATTCAGGTAAGAACTCAATCCCTTTTCTAATTATTTCTTCTTCCTCCAATCTATTCTTCTTTTGTTCTTTCCTAATTGTTCTGAATATAATAAAAACATATACATCTTCCCTATCGTGTATATATCAAAAGAGAGAGATTTTGAAGGAAAATGTGGTAGAGTTAGGGGTATGCCCTATGGGATCATTATGTAATTTTTTACATATATCTGACTCGTTGACCAATCTTGTTCGAAATAAAGACGTTTTATGTCTATTATATAGTTGATATAATGTGGTTATATTAATTAATTAATTTAATTAAAGGGTACTTTTGGCATAGGTCCTTGATAGGTTTCAAAATTCACAAAAAACCCCAGTGGAAAAAGTATGTAAATTAGGTCCTTACTTTTCGAAAATCATCAAAAAACAGAAGAAAAAAAACTGCCAAATTTTAAAACTTATGTCAATTAATATTTATCTTCGTATTCATGTAAAAAAAATCAAAAAACAAGGATGAAAAGGGAAAAATGACACACAATATGTTTCAGGATTAATTGCAGACATATATGCAAATTTAGAGAATAATTGCAGATATGTCCGCAATTTGAATAAGTGCGGATATTTACGTAAATATCCTGATTGTTAAATCAAGGTGCTGTTATTCAGTGAATAATTGCATAAATGTCTGCAAATCTATGGAACAATTGCAACATAACTACACTTATATATATTTTTATTCGACGCGGTTACTTAGTGAATAATTGCGTACCTGTTCGCAATTATATGGAATAATTGCATACATATCTGCAATTATTTAGATATTTATCGAATGCAATTATTCAGTGAATAATTGTAAACATATCTGCAATTATATGGAATAATTGCAGATATGTCTACAATAATTGCAAATATGTCTGTAATTTCTTTTTTTCCTTTCAGAAACCTAGTTATAATATTTACAATTTTTTGAAATTTTTTTTAGCATTGGCGCAAAAATACATGATGCTACAATAAAATAATTATAGGCACCCGTTTTACAACTTTTTTAGGGAGGATGCCATTTGAATTAACTTTGGTTTTAGGGATGCATGACTAATATTCACTTAATTAAAAGTATATTTAATAGAAAATCCATAAATGATATGCTTTGTGATAGTAATTACAAAGTGTTGTAAACGTGAGTAATTTATCATAATGAAACCAATATATCGTTTTAAATGCTCTTAGCCAAGATGCATCGAGACTGGATATCATGTATCCATTGAGACTAAAGTACGTTACACTCTCTAAATGTTGGATGGTGTATTACTCATGACTCCTGGGGCACCTGGAGGTTACGTAATAATAGTTATTGAATAACTATGGAACGACTCATTCGGCAGTTTTCTGTTGGTTAATATGACTAAGGTCAAACAGAAAATATTGATTTGACTAACTTACACAGTTCTTTCAACTCGAGAATACTATGAATCTTCAATATGAAAGCTCCACTTTGATTATAATCAAATCATGGTATAACGTCCATCGAGTGAATATCGTTGGGTCGAGTGGAAGTATTTGAAGTGATGCACTATTCAAGAGAGGATTCGTCTCCTTAATTGTATGGTGTTAGTATCATGGTCAACTCAAGTCAACCTAAAGTCAAAACCTCTGGCCATAATAGTACAGTTGATAATAATTGTTATTATTGAATCAAAGACTTTGTGTTTGGATTATAGAGTTGAATGTGGATGATGTTGAAATTTTGACCATTGCCAAATTCAGCAAGTCCAATTGATATAGTTTTGACGAAGAGAATTGGTGTAAATAATTATCACAACTAGGTAACGCTTATTAAATAAAAATGAGATTTTTTTTTAAATGATTAAGTGAAAAAATTGGCCAAAATATAACATCACCTGCTAAGTGAAGTGTGAATGTTACGTTCGAATAGTTCGACGTTAATCGCTGACCGAATTTACACCCAAGAGTCATCCAACCGAAATGATGAATTATCTTTAGACAAACAATCTAATTAATGTACAGTTGTTATAAATTAATTAAATAAATTAATATTTATGAAATATTAATTATGAATTTTGAATGTGATTTGAGAAATAAAATTGTTGCATATATTTATAAAAGTTATGAATATATTGATCAATATGAGATATCGATAACAAAATATGTTAAATATCATTGTACATATTTAAATTGGGTTAAATGGGCTCACAACCTATGAGATTTGGAGAGGATAGATGATGGTTTGGAGAAATATAGGAGGTGACTACAACATGTGTGATTAGGTTTTGAGATGTGTGGTTGAGATCATTGTTTGCTCTTCTGTCCTATCCGTATAAAAGTCAATCTCAAAACCCTAATTACAAGTTATCACTTTATTCTTCCTCTTCTTCATTTTAATGGTAGCAATTTTCCTCTAAAATCATCCTTAAAATTCTCTAATCCAATTCAAAATTAAAAATACGAATTTGTCGTAGAACGTCTTCAATCTCGGATTAGCAACCCGACGGATTATGAATTGTTCTTAAAAGAGAAATCATTGTTCGACGTGGACTCAAGGGCTTCATTAGGAGGTGCACTTTTATATATTATCATTGATTTGATTTTAAGTTTATTACATAAAAGTCGATTTACATCCAAATTCTCTGTTTGTATTCAAATCTGTTTTTTGTTTAGATTAGGTGAGATTTTTGTGGGTACATGTGTTTGTTACAATTAGATTGGTTATGTACTTGTTATAATATTTTGTTTATTAATTTATTGTGTAATTAATTTTCTAAAAAAAATGTTTTAATTTTGATTTATATTAATATACATACATAAATAGATCTAGATTAAATGTGTACAGATCTACAAATTATAAATATGTATAATTGTATAGTGTTTATATATTATACATATTTAATCCTAAATTTTTTTATAATGATTTGTACCTACTATGAATCATAAAATATAAAAATATTTTATTAAATATGTATGTACATATTTTGTTATTATGTAATGATTTTATGAATTTTTTATTATGAACAAAATAATTAATGGTTAAAAATTTCAATTATATATATTTTTTGTTGCACCATGTAGTAAGATTACAGTAAAATTTTCAGGTTTTTTAAACTTAATTTATTATTTTAAAAATTAATTTACTTTCAGCCTACAATCAATTATATAATTGAAAATATAATTTCAATGGAGAAAATTATATAAATCCTTTTTTAAGACTTCAATATGTATCTGGAGCCTTCAGAAAAAATTTCAAATTTTTATAACTTAGTTTATGAACTTTTGAATTAATTTATTTTTGAAATACAATTAATTATTTAATTAAAAATATAATTTTAGTTGGGAAAATTCCTAAAAAAATTTCCAAGCCCAAAATCTATCTCTGATACCTTTAGAAATTTTTTTAGAATTTGTTAACTTGATTTCCTATTTTTAGGAATTAATTTGATTATGGGATATTATCAATTGTTTAATAATAAATATTATTTTAATCGTAAAAGATTCCATAAATGAATTTTAAGCCCAAAGCGTGTTTCCATATTTTCTAAAAATTTTAAAGTTTTATTATTATCATATACTTATTTTACATTAATTTGATATGGCAGAAGCTGTATTATTCAACAAATTGTATGTATGTATGTATGCATATATTAGTTTTTTGTTTTGACATATTATACAAGCACATATTTGCATAAATTACAGTATACACAAAGTAAGCTAATATGTTCGTTGCAATGTAAATCCCAACATCTATATATGGGTATATTACCCTTTACGAATCATGATGTTACACATGCACACACATATATATGTATATGATACATACATACATACATACATACATATATATATATATATATACTTATATAAATAAAATAAATCTTAAACTACATATTATACAAATAGAATACATATGGACATAGTAATAAATATTGCCATGAATAAATTATTAGTAATGACATTTAATGAATCAATCAATTCAAATTAAAGAGAGAAAATGAAAATTTTCTCTCTCCATTTAATACAATTAATGTTTTCAATTAATTCTTGTTTTAGGAAAAGAAATGAAAGATTTCATTTCCTATACATTAACACTTATAAATAAATGTTAGATATATTTGATACAATATATATGTGAAACTGAATTTATTAAAACTTTCCTTTAACCATTTTAAATAGAACACAAGATTTTATTTAAACCGAATTTAGAAATTTTTTAAATGAAATTTAAACTTCTTAGGCCCATTAAAGATCCAAAATAGTTAAAAAAAAATGAAATTCACCCATTTCTTCCGCTGCGGGCTAGCCCAGTTCCTTCATATTGAAAGGCGTTCAAATCAAGGAAAGCAAAGCTAAGGCTGTTCTTTGAGTTGAAATCTTAGTATTTCTTTTTCAGTAATTGCTCGATATATCTCTATGGATTTGAATATGCCTTAGAGATTTTGGGATTGTGATAATACGACAGATAAATCACCCAAAAATTCCTTTTTATTTTGAAATGTCAATTCTATATTGAGATTCATAATTATTCACACTAATTTGATGGAATTTGTTTTGTTTATGCAATTGTTGATAATTTTATAGTCTATTCCACTTCTTCTTCTTCTTTGGATCAATTTGGGATTCTTTAATGAAATAAGGGGTTTAGATTAAGATTTTTATTCGTAATTTACTCCACTTATTCCACACGGATTTTCTTCTTATTTATTTCTTTATAAAAGAGGAGTTGAATTGAATATGGAGTTTAGATTGCAATTTCTATTGTTTAGGATATTCCATTGGATTGATGTAATAAATTGAGTTTCTATTTTATTTACAGGTCTGTTATTATAGTTTAATTATAAGTATATATTCCCTGTTTTGGATATTAGAATCCTTATTTTGGTATGTTGAAATTTTTGAAATTTGAAGAAAAAGGACTGGTATAGTATTTGGTTAGGCAATTAACATTAGACACTAGTTTAGGGCATAAAATCCGTGTGTTTAGAATTTATTAGGTGCGAATATTTATTTATCTCTATTAGCATAATTAACATATAATTATTGCGTATATAGGTATTTAATTAGGTATTTATATTCAACTATTTCCTCCATAGGAATGTAATTGACTGTTAGGCGAAAATAAGAGGAAACTCTTATATAGCCTAATTATTATTCTAAGGCATAATAAGGAAGATTCCTTATAAAGCCTTATTTATGAAACGGTGAGATGGGTATCATTATATATAGAGTGTATTTAATTTATGGCTAAGTCATAAGGATGCAAGGTCAATTGAGTTATATGATGGAAGTCTACCTTTCACTTTGAAGCTACCAACAGTTGTATGCACTTTCTATTAATGTGAGATGTCCTTATGACAAATATTTATAATGACGCGAGGTTAGTCCCAAATTCTGTAAGGAAACCCTGCCCAGTTAATCTGGCTACCAGCTCCTACGAATAGTCAGACTAATGTGTGACGTCATTATGAGTATAGGCCATAGTATAAGGAGCCTGCTTGGGGTCTTGAGGTATTAAGTGGTTGTTTAAGGGCCCGCCACTTTTCCCTAAATGAAATATTAAATGGCTTAGGGGACAAGTTAGGTGGTATCTCTACAGAGATCTGCTTTTGGATAAGGTATTAAGTAACTGATTGAGGATCCGCCTTTCCAAATAAAGAAGTATCATGTGACTTGAGATTCTATATGATGCCAGCTAGATAGCACCATTGAGGAGCATGTGTTGGGAATCAATATTAAATGATGGGGTTTGCCTTTATTAAGGTATTAAACGGCTAGAGTCTACCTATTCTTTAATAAATGGTATTAAGTAGCTTAGGTCCTATCTCTTGCATCGCTAGTTAATTATAATGTGGGATTAGGGTTATGGGATTTTGGAAACCTGATTCTTTCCTTAAAAAGAAGTATTAAATGATTTTAATTGTTTTATGTTCATAGACATATTCTTATTTTGAAATGTACCGTCCAAGTAATAATAAGGAAAGACTCAAGGTTTTTATTCACTGGACATTTATTGTTCTGACTCCCTCCTCATTACAAAAGGGCATTGATGACGAAGATGAGGCTTAAAGATGGAGGTGGTTTGCTTGTGGTAGTGTTTATCATTTTCACTTTCTTTTACGTGTACCCATGTATCTAGATTATTGTTATAACGGATTTATGATACGAATTGATGGTAATTTTTATTTTGACATATTTATGATTTTGAAGTAAATGGATACACTTTACTGTTATACTTTGTTCCATCCGCTCTGGGTTCTGAAAGTTTAATTATGCTTATGTACTGTTATTTTCTTAATTCTACCAACAGCTTACCTTAGAATGGATCTAAGTTTCAATGGGCCTTTTTTGGATTGAAATTTAGACATGTTCCGGGGTAGGTTGTTACATTAAATATGATGCATTTTACGTAAACTGATCAAACTGATATTCCAGTGATCAAAATCTTATACTATCTTGTAGCTTTTGGTCAAATTTTACATTTAATCATAATAAAATCATTATTGTAATCAATCGTATTGAATACACGATCTCAGATTATGGTTTACTTGCTTATTTCGAAGGAACAAATTTCATCGACATTTCGTATATTATGAATTGTGATCATTCACCATATAACATTTATATGTGATCGTATATGAATCAAATATTTATATTCTTGTATTGCTTTTAGAATTTGAAACACATAGAAGACAATACACAATCTTGGGTAAACAAACACGTAAGCGACCAAGTTATGAACGTATTCAGTAGTTGTATAATTAGGCACTTTCATAGGTCAACATACAAAAATTTATTGGTAAGTATAATTTACATTTCTATTTATCAATATTAATTCAGTTCAATTGTATATTTTAATTGATAAACATTCTATCAATTATATTAATTGCACAAATTTATCAATGTAGATTATTAACTTAATATAGTAGATGTTCTTACAATATTAGAAAGGTTAAATGTTACAATTTCATTTTATAATAAGGTTCCTATTAGGCTTTTTTGTTTCTCCAAACTCTAAGAAGAAACATAGAAATCTTTCAACTACACCGTTGGATGTTATGACTTGTCTGTCTTGGGATTCTGACCTTGAGTTTGCTCAATAAGTCACAGCCTCACAAACAATGGATAATTTCTTACCGGTTGTATCATATACAACTCATAACTCATGGTTCCTTATCCTAATCTCATTTTAACCTTGATTTTGCTTAACAAATCGAAAAAACTATTCACTCATACCTACCACTTCACGATCACCTAAGCATAGTATATTTACTTTGACTTTGTCATACAAATCATACAGTTATCTTATCTCATCTAGTTAATATATTAATAATACTATCATAACATCTCTAGTTTGAGTTTTCTCAATAACTAGTGAGTATGCAAGTAATTTATTGATTTATAAATGGTTGAGGACCACACTTATATTAAAAATTCATAAGCTTCAATATATTTGATTGAGTGATATCGACTTACATGTAATAATGTATTTCTTATTACATACCCTCGTGATTCAAGTGTCGAACACATCAAAAATCATGGTATATATACCTTTTACATATGTATTTGTTATTTAAGTCCATTTAGGGTTTCTTTAATATTCCACCTTTAGTTATACGTTAATATTATATAAGTATTATTATATATAACTTCTATAATTTATTTAACTTATATAATATTTTATGTATAACATTATAGTAATTAAATCTTATTTAATTAATTTAATTAATTATTTGATTATTCAATCATAACATATTATATTGAATATATATACTATAATACTATAACCTTTAGAGCAATGCACATATATCTTATATATATGTATGTATTTTAATTAATTAATTAAATTTTAATTAATTTATTTTTAAAAAATCTAATTAAAAATTATTAATTTCAAAAATTCTTTTATACATGTGTAAACTCTTGTTGTCTTAAGCAATTCAAGATAACATAACATATATTATTATATATTTTACATTTAAATAATTTTAATCAATTCATTTATTTTATTAATCTTATTAATAAATAATATTTTAAAAATTAATTTTATAACATTTTTGAACATTTTGAAAAATTATGTTATTAGTTTTATAATATGTATTTTGTTTTATATTTACTTTAAAATTTAAAACTTTTATTCTAATTTTCAATACAATTCAAAAACCTGTATTATAACATTTATAATATTTTTCGTATTTTAAACTTGAATTTTAAATTTAAATTTTTTATTTTAATTCAAAACAACTTTGAAATCAGTCTAAGGCCCAATTCAAGTTGGATCTTTTCTATTAGGAATAACCTTTCAGCTTACCTCATCCTTTCAAGCCAAGTCAATAGTTAGGTAGGGCATAGTGCTTAATTACCCAAACCCAATCTTGGACACTACTTTTCTAGACACCCTATTATATGGGTAGGCTTTAACATGTTAGCCATAATACTGCTAATTTAGATCGGATAGACTATTTGGCTCCGATACCATTATTGGAATTGGATCAGCTCGCAGCAGAGTAATGTGGTAAATTCCAAAAAAAAAATCGTTTTTGTATTTTTATTGGGCCTAAGTAGTATAAATTATTTAGGCTTTTCTAAATTTTATTTTAAATAAAATCAATATTTTTTAAATCATATATATTGTTATATATATATCATTAGTATATATATGTATCATATATACATGTGTGTACATACACGTGCAACATAGTAATGTGTACATGGTTTGACATGCCCATGTATAGATGTTGGCATTTATACCGCAGCGGACATGTTAGCCCCTCTTGTATATAAATATATTGTTAAAATGTATATATGTGCAGATTAAATAATATATATATGTATATGTGTGTATGCATGCATACATACATATATTATAAAATTGTACTTAAAATAATTTTTAATAATGCACTTGTGTGTGTGTATTTCTGATAAAGAACTACATGAGGTAGTCTTCTCAATCAAAGTTGAAAAATCACCAGGGCTTGATAGTCTCTCTTCTAAATTCTACAAATTTCATTGGGCTTTGATTAAAGGTGAGTTAGCTCAAGAAGTAAATTATGTTTATTTTTCTACTGATATACCAAAGGGATTAAATCACAGTTTTTATCTTTAGTACCAAAAAAGAGAATCTCTCAGATATATCGGAATATAGACCTATTGCCTGCAGTAATGTGTTGTATAAATTATATCAAAAGTTATATGCAATAGGATTAAAGGTCTACTTCCATATTTAATTTCTAAATCTCAATGTGTTTATATTACAGGTAGAAATACTGCAGATAATATCTTACTAGCACATGAGACTATCAGAAATTTCGATAAGAAGGGTATTGAAAAATCCCATATTAAGTTGGACCTATAAAAGACTTATTTTAGAATAAATCGAAGATTCATCTGCCATATGTTAGCTAGGATGTGCTTTCCCTCTTAGCATATTCGACTAGTTCATAGTTGTATCACTAGTCCTACCTTTTTAGTGCTTATAAATGGAGTTCCATAGGGTTACATACCATCAACAAGAGGGATAAGAAAAGGGAAGCCCCTTTCCCCTTATCTTTTCTGCATTGCCATGGAATACCTATCTCTAAAATTAGAAGCTGCAATAAGAAACAAAGACATTACACCTATCAACAACATCCAACCACATGTATTTCATATGTTATATGTTGATGATGTTATGTTATTTTCTATAGCTGATATCAAAAATGCTCTACACATTAAAGCTGCTGCTCAATATTTGGAAACAATGGCTGGTCTAAACATGAACCAATTGAAAACTAAGGTTTACTTCAGTGCAAGCAGCCACAATAAAATGATGTACAGGAAGTCCTACAACTGCAAGAATCATCTCTACCAGTCAAGTATTTAGAGGTACCCATATCTACTAACTACTTACATTACTCAAATTGCACCACACTTTTTCAAAGAATGATGGTTCGATTTGAAAATTGGGACAATAATATGCTCTCTATGGTAGGCAACGCAGAATTGATTCATACAGTCATCACCCTCCAATAGTTTTATATTGGCTACTAGTTTACTAGATGCCTACAGCTACTCTTATCGAGACAGATAGCCTTTATGCTGATATTTTCTTGGTAAGGAGAAACATAAAATTGCATCGAATAAGCTTTACATACCTAAGTCAAAGGGAGGTACAGGCCTGAATAACTTTGAAGAACTTAGAATTACAACATCTTTAAAATTAATTTAGCAATTACATTTCAGGAACAATACAATGCACAATGGATAAACAATAAGTATTATAGACATGCTACATTTTGGAAACTACAATAGAATAACAATATGTCAAGCACTATGAAGAGTATGCTTAAACATAGGGTTCACAACTTGAAGTGCTTAAACAATGGGGAATCGGTCTCAATAACGCGGGATGATAAAATCAAGAAATCTGTCGAAACCAACTGAAATATTTTATGCGGCGTCTACTCATAAGGTTAAGGTTTGGAGATATAAGGGCATAACGGGTTGGACTTCAATTTCTTCTGTGTATATTTTCTTATTTACTTGTATCAAGTTGAATTTATATAATGGCATGTAATAATTCACTAGACGGTATCGTACTCTTTTTCCCAACTACTTTGGTGGGTTTTTTTAAGAAAATGAACCACCTTGGGTTCTTTACGTCAATAAAAGGAACTGATTATTCAAAAAAAAGTATATATACACACACACAAAATATAATTATATTACAAGATGGTTTCAATATTAAAATACAAAATAAATTTATATTAACATATAAAATTATTTTATACAAAGATCGAAAGTGGTAAAAAACATTTAATTAAAATTATATATATTTACAATACACATAAATATAGATATACACACACACACACACACACACACTTATAAAAATTATAATATATATAATAATAATTTATATATATTTCTCTAAGTCTAGAAGTTAGAAACAATATATATATATATATATATATATATATATTATTCCTTTGGATTTAAACTGTTAAATAATTTCTTTAAATTTTCTGTACCAAAAATACTTAAAATTGATTATTATTTTTCGAAAGAAAATTGATAATATATTTTGTGTAAAGTTTTATACTTGATTTTTATATTTTTTATAAGTATATATATATATATATATATTATAAATTGCATAAACTCACTTTGTATTAAAAACATTTATAAAATTGTGTATGGTTTAAATAAGTAAAAAAATCTGTTTTGAAATCTAAAAGCATTTATATGTCGACAATTTTTATAAATATAGGACATGTATTAAATTTTGTGTATAAATTTTAAATTAAATTATAAAAAATTTACATACATACACACATAGAGATATATATATATAATTTAATTAAAAATAGTTTTCTCATCAATCCGTGAACAATATGATACATTTCATATAATTTTTTTATTACATATACACACATAAATCCAACCATCCAAATGTGACAACATATCGATGTACGGAATCGTCATAATTTCTAAGTAAATCACACACACGCATATATATGATATAATAAAAAAAGCATTAGTAAATAAAATATATACTTTTCACCAAATCATAGTAAGTATACATAGAAATGAAGAACAAAAGTCCTCAAATCAAATTCCAAAAGTTGCTAGCTCTCGAACAGCTTTACCACCGATGATCGAATCGACTTTTAATTTGATGTTTTGAGTTAGGATTTTTAGGGCCTTTGTAGGTGCTATGGGTAGCCTAGAATAGCAGCAAGAAGACAGGCCAAAAAGTCTTAGGAGAAGTGGATGTTAGAGGGAATATATAAAAGAAAGATGAGAGAGTGAAATAAGGATTAGTATCCTTATTTTTCTCTTGCTAATTCTTTCCATTTGAATTCAAAACTCCTATTCTAAACCATCGTATGGTCGGCCTTTATTGCTACCCTATAGCTACCTAAACCATGCTCGAACAATAATTGTTGCATTTAAATCCAATTTAAACGCGTATCGATATCGTATATCGATTAATATGTTTATAACTATTATATATGCACTATTTAATATTGTTCAACACACATCAAATAAAATTTTATAACTAATACTTCATAACTATTGTTTAAAATAATTAAGTTATAAAAATTACAAATTAATTAAATTGGATGGTAATAGGAGTATTCAACTTTTAGGTTGTGTTACTCTTAGATATGAATTTAACTAGCGATTAATATCGAACAATTCAAATATTAAGATTCACACTTTACTTAGTAGGTGGTGTGACATTGTGGTCAAATTTGACACTCTTGTCATCGGTAAAATCTAATTCTATTTTATTAAGCATTACCTAATTGTGACAATTATTTACACCAATTCTCTTCATTAAAATTATATCACTCTGGACTTATGGAATTTGGTAATGGTTAAAATTCCAATATCCTCCATATTCAACTCTATAGTCCAAAAACAAAGTCTTGGATAAATAATAACAATTATTATTAACCTATTGCTCTGGCTAGATGCTTTGACTTTGAGTTGACTTTAGTTGATCGTATTACTAACCTCATACAATTAAGGAGACGAGTCCTCTCTTGAATAGTGTATCACTTTCAACGCTTCTACTCAACCCGACTATAGTCGTTCAATGGACGTCATGACATCATTTAACTATAATCAAAGTGGAACTTCCACATTGAAGATCAATAGTATTTTCAAGTCAAGAGAACTATGTAATTTTGTTACATCGATATTTTCTTTTTGACCTTAGTATTAATCAACAAAAAACCATCGAGTAAATCAATCCATAGTTATCCAATAACATTAGTAGTAACCTCTTGGTGCTTCGGTAGTCATGAGTAATACACTGCTCAACATTTGGAGATTGTTGCGTACTCTAGTCTAAATGGATGTATCGGTATCCAGTCTCGGTACATCTTGATTGGGAATGTTTAAAATGGTATATTATTGTGATAAATCACTAATGATTACAACATATTGTAACTACTATCACAAAAATACCATTTATTGATTTTCTATTAAATTAAATTAATTAATATAACATATTATATTAAGTATATAATAGAAAGAAAACACCTTGTATTTTGAACAAGATTGGTTAACAAGTTAGATATATGTAACAATTACATAATTGTCCTTAAGGCATACTCCTAACTCTACCAGTGACATCATCCCTGTTCAAAATTTTCCTAAACTTCTTGAGATATAATCTACTATAATTATCCAAGTTCAAAAAAAAATTCCACCACTCTTCCTTTGTACGATTGATCTTAGTTCATTAGTACTAGTGCTTCTTACAGTCCAAATGACTATAAATATGCGAGTTATTAGTGATTCTAATAGTCATAAGTATATCGTTGCTCATTGTATGAATAACGTCACATATGCTACTCTTGCCAATACATTGATATTCGGTTCTCAAAATGCTAGATGATTAGGGACATCTATGGATAATTATTTATCTTATTTTGTATGATTCAGTATTCATTCTTATTAACTATTTTGCAACTATGATCAATTAAACAATTTATCGTAAAGATTTCATACTTGTAAACTAAACCATCAACATCTTAAGTTTAGCTTGCTCTTTCTCATGCAACCATTAAGAGTTTTATAATATAATCTTAACATTATGTAACAAAACTAAAATCTAATTTTATTTCTAACATGATTTCTCATAAGAGTTATGTAATAAAATTTCATAATTGCTCATACTACAAACCATCGACTCTATCGATTACCATTCATTAGGAAGTTTCATTAAAACTTACTAATGTTGAATACCGAGGATGAAGCAAGTGGCTGATGTAAAACTGAGGGTATTATGTAAGGTTTGTTAATCTGTTCTTATGTATTAGCCCTTACATGTTATTGCTATAGTTGTTTGTTTACTTTAACTAATTTGTATTTGAATCTGAGGTAACCATATGAATTTAATTTTATATTTGAATTTTTTAATTATTTATCGTCAATTTTTAATTATTAATTATTACAAATAAAATAAGTATCAATATTAAACTACTTACATAAAATAAAATAAAAAATGTATTTTCTACTAGATCTCTAATCAAGTTTTTATCAAAAATGGCATCATTTTCTAATTTTTAACCCATCTTTATCTTTACCCTGTCTTTAGTTTAAAATTAGTGGAAATTAAAGACACTTCTCTCTTTCTAAAACTTATTCGTTTTACATCAGTCCCTTTTGAAAACTATTATATACGTCCTCTTTTTTAGGATTCCTTCTTTTTACAACTCTCATTTAAGAGTGACCATCAAGACATATATTGCATGTGGTTATAAGTTATAGAAAATGATAATATAAGCACATGTTAAAGTTATTAAAATTGCCCAAATACCCTCTCGAATTATACCTTATTTTCTAAAAATAGGGATGTGTATTATAAAAAGACATTGAAAGGAACCAAAACTTAGTTTTTATAATTATAAGGAGGACAAATTTTCAAATAGTACAGATTTGTGAAACAATTTCGCATTCTGAGCTTATTTGCAAATTTATTACCAAACAAACCTACTTTCATCCTATTTAGTAGCCAACTCAGCTGGCTTATAACTGCCTTGGTTTTTGTACAACTATGAGTTGTGCATAGGAGAGGAAGAGTAGGCACAACTCCTAGTTACTATTGTTATGTAAAATGAAAAAAAAAATATAAAGCATGACTACGAGTTGCGCATATTATTTTACCACAATAGGCGCAAATCTTAGTTGTGCCTTTTCTTTTTCACATTTACGTAACTTTCACTTGCGTGTATAGTTGCTGCTATATAATAGCGATAGCAGACCCCTCCTCTTTATTCTTTCATTCCTACTTTCTCCAGTTTTGAACCATTCTCCCTAAATCCCTATTTTTCAATTTATTCGTCATGTCCGCCCTAAATATTCATATTTCTGCATTATTCTACGATTAGAACTAAGCTACAACAATCTTTGCAAGGTAATTAAATAAACCCTAATTTAGAATCTTACGCCATTTTTAAAATTTTCAATTTTATTTCGTATTAATTTTTAGTTCTATACATTTCATATTTAGCTAGTCGAATTGGCATGGATAAATGGAAGATCGAAGATGATGTAATGATGAAATATTATAAACAATTGGATGGTTAATGTGAATTTGTTCCTAAACATAGTAGGAAAAAATTCCTCGGATTATTGGTGTTGTAGTTGAATCTGGTTTGGAGAGTCGGGTTTGCTTAGATGAAATGAATCGACAAACAGGGAAACAAAATAGCCGCGAAGGTAAAGTGAGACAACCGTCATGTTCAATTTGTTATTATGGAGTTATATGTGAAGTCATTATACGTAGGAATAATAAAATGTTAGGGGTTGTTTTTATGGATGTGTATAGTTCAAAGAGCATAAGATCCAGCCGAAACCATGTTGATTATTGTGATTACTTCCAATGCATAGACCTTTCGATGTTTCCTAGGGAAGTTGAATATGCCCTAGAGTTGCAAGCCAAAGTGATTCGAATGGAAAGGGAAAATAGCAGGCTAGTGCACTAGATATACAATTTACTTTCCAGAGTGCATTTTGATGGTACAATATAGCATTTGTGCATTCTTATCATATGGTATGTAACAGTTATTTAATATAATGGTTATGCAATGGTTAAGTATTAAAATGATTTGCTGGAATTATGTATTAATTAGTTTTAATTAGAATGATTATGCGATATTTGATCTATTACTTGGTTGCTGTACGAATTTGCATATAATGGATATTGCGAAACATGTACCAAAATCACATAATAGATCAATAAACATCAATGTTCGAAAAAACATAACTTTTAATACCGAAGTTACATACAAAATAAAAGTGGAAGTAGTACAATACTCGAATAGCATAAGTAGTAAAAGAAGCAAAGTATCTATTTCTTCCCTCACGTTCTTCTTTTATGACCTAAGTTACCAAATTGTCCATATCTATTATGCCTTCTATCCCCTATTTCATCCATAACCCATTAATTCTTGTAGATCTTAGTCTTTCCGTATTTCTGCATGTAGGCGATGGTTGTATACCAGGGTCTTCATGTACATCCCAATGTCACGGCCCGAACTTGATGTCCGGCAAACAACATCAAATTCATATCGCGGGAACTTGCAACACCATTAAATGATAAATAACACAGCAAAAAATAAAAGATGATATCACTGATATAATATGAATACAATATCTGATACATCAATTTGGTACAATGATAATCATCAACATCAGAGAATATACAACACAAAATACAGCGGAACACGATACAATATGAAATAAGTCCTCTCAGAATATAATACTGCAACTCTGATCCAAAATGCTCCAAAGAAAAAGCTCCAAAACTCCTAGCTTGATCCACCATCAAGATTGCGCCAAGCTAAGCAAGTCTCGTCCGCATCCAAAAACTGAACTAGCTCCAGATAATCTACTGAACCTAACTTATCTGAAAAACCAAACTCTAGACTCCCCGTGTGGAAAAAAATTTGAGCACCCAGAGTTTAGGAAATAAACAATAAACTCTGGGTCAGTCGTGGGACTGGTATGAGCAAACAAAAACAGTTTGTCTTTAAAACAATCAAAGATTTAAATTTTTATAATCGCAACGCTTTTGGAAAATGAGACTACCATAAGGCCTCCCGCACACACACAATGCAAACGCAGAATCGGAGGAGATTTCTCCTTATGATAGTCAAATATGCTTGATACGTGAATTTCTTTGATATTATTGCTATAAGTGCAAAGTGCAGAAATTTTTTTCAAAAGTATAATATAAATCTTAGCCAGCATAGACATTTCGAACTATGCCTACTATAGCTACCATCCAAACAGTGGCGACCACCATAAGTGAATGACAGGTTATACAACTAAAACCGTACAAGGCTCGTATTGGATGAATGGATTTTCCAACAAATGGTCAGGTCAAGGAACTTCCTATTGCCACATGGAAACGCCTCTGGCGGGACGCCCCGAGAATCAAACCGGATCTCTGCCAAACAAGGCCGGCTACCCCCCTTCCCGGGGAATATACAAAACCTCAGATATGCCACTCCCGGTCCTTTGGGACCTTTAAACGAGAGCTCTCTAACCAACAACATCACACAGTAAATAATATAGTGTGTCCACATGAGTAAGTATCTGGGCTCCATACCATGATACTACCCTTTTCCAAAAGGAATGGTCATACCCTAGGGAAGCTACCCCTGAAACCTTGCCGCACAATTCCTGTTTCGACCATTACCGGTTTGTGAGGCTCGACGAAGTCTCGTCCACAAAGCTACGCTTTTTACAAAAGCCACGCTTTGATCAACAAATGATCAGCAACACTCAGCATGCCACATTACAATGTTGGGAATATATCGCCGATAACCTTCAATTACATAACCTCTGAGCTCGTACGTCTCAGAGAAGGGTGTTAATGCTAAGAGAATAAATTCTCCGCCACCAACAGAAATGTATTTGAAAGAAATCTGCTTTATATCTCAAAATGTAATGTCAGACATACAATCCATACAAGTCTGTTTCGGTTTCGAACAGAACCGAAGGCACTTCCAAAGAAGCCCTTGCAATTCGGGTATTCACAATCCCGATAGGACTTCCCATCACTTAGGGAGTCTCTATACCGGAGCAACTCAGTGTAGAGACAATCGATAGGTCATCCTATCGTTCTCGCAAATACCCGGTCTTCAACACCGGTCTTCAAATGTTATCCATAATGACGTATCATTATTCGGTTCTTTCCGGCTAAACCGAATAATGAGAGTAATATTTAAAAACATGTGGATATGGGATTTCAATTAAGTCACAACTTAACAATTCCAAATTTTCTTTCAAATGGTTTAAACCAAATACCATTTCAAATCTTTTTAAACAAAAAGATTTATTTTACAAAGTTCACTCAGTTTCACAAAGATCCATTACGGATTTCAAAGAAATTTTCATTTCAAATAGATTAACTCATTTAAATCTTTAAATCAAAGATTTATCTCATAGCTTTCAAAACTATTTCCAAAGATTCATTCATAACTTGGAAAACTATTTTCTGTTTAACTTGAAATCCCTTAAATACAATTTGAAATTCATTTCTCATATGAAAGCTTTTTATCATTTAGAAACAATAGTTTTATTTTGGAAAAACCCGATTCTATTTATACAAGTTAAAAATCTTTGAGTTAATTCAAATTCTCACAACAATACTTTAAAAATGGTTTTAAAACCCCATATAAACTTGTATACCATTTTTAAATCTTAAATATAGAATTCAATTTCATATTTTTGAACTTCAATTTAAATTGAATTGTTTAAATTCCAAATATCTATTATTTATTCAAAATAAATTTTATTTTTAAAACACCTTTTCAAAGGCTTTTCACATTAAACTTAATTTATTTCGAAAACTATTTGAATTTAAAATTCAAATTCAAACTTATTTAAAATCTGTGACTTAACCAATTTCCACGTGAAATCCATATTTGTGTGTGTATGAGTGTGGTCCAAGGGTTTTACACAATAGTGCAACATCATTCAATCATCATAGATCAAAACACAGAAATATAGTTGATAAGCGATATAAAACTATAACACTCATCGTCCATTCACAAATTCACAGACAGTATACAAATGTAAATAAATATACACAGCTCAATCTACAGAACAAAATATCACAAATCAGATAGGATAATCAATTCAAGGCATCTCATACAATACAATCATTCATAGGTAAGGTCAAGCATTTAATAAACATTTATAAGCAGGATTAATTAATCGTTTAATCCTAATTAATTCAATTTAATTTTCTAATTAAATTAATTTACTTATGAATTTATTATCCAATTCTGATTTATTAATTCCAAGTCATTTGATATAAACTAATTTTACCAATTACCTTAATTTATTAATTACAATAACTAGTTAATTACTCCATAATTAATACTTATTTATTTATCACTTCCATTAATTTATTAACCTTTAAATAAAATAATTTCTTCAAATAAATTAATTTTTCTCAAATTTATTACCAAATCAATTTATCACATTATCCTTACATTAATTTTTGCTTAATCACTTGATTGATCAATTTTAATCATTAATTAATTAAAAATCCTTAATCAATACTTTATAAACCTTCATTAATTATTTTAACTCTTTAATTACTTATCTAATTAATCTAAATCTAAATCAATTTTAATGAATAATCTCTCATGTTAAAGTAATATTTTTGTTATAAAGAAATTTCAAGAGTTAAAATTAAATTCTTTTTTTGATTCAACATATTTAAAGTTATAGACTTGATTTAATTTCAAAAATTTTGATTCAACTTCGACTTTCAGTCCAGGTTTAAATTCTTGATCCTTGTTTATATCCTTCCTTTACAACTTTCAAATCCCATTTTAATTAAAATTCCATTTGACTTCAATTTACTCTTTAGAATTTTCAAACAAGTTTGAATCAAAACCCAAAATTTATTTATTAAAAAATTGAGTTTACTGCTAAACTCGGATTTATTTTTAAACTCTGATATTGAACTAGTTTTGAGCTTTGTTAAAAATTTGCATCTTTGCTTTAACAAATCCAGAGCAGGTTACTATTTTTCAAAAAAAAATAACACAGCCTCACCAGAAACAACCCACCGTGCACGTGCACGCCTCCGTTCGCCACCTCCGTTCGCCACCAACACTTCGAGCAAGTCGAAGGTCGTCCCCAGCTCCGATCCCAACCACCAGTCCCCTCCACCACAACCTGTCAATGCTACCTGCTCGACGCTCCGACCACCGAATCGCCAGCGCCTCCGGCCGTAGCCTCGTCCACCTCTCCTCAACCAAACCCCACGAGCCCGTGCCACTCGATCGCTTGAACTGGCCGTGGTGATCGATATTCCATGCAGTAAAAATTAGGTTTAAAAACTTCAAACCATAGCCGCGGCTTCCACGACCCACTGCACCACCACCCACCATGTTTCCCTGACCCACGGCAGACTCCTCCACCTCTAGACAAAAACCCAGCCTCACCGATTACCGCGATTGCCCACGACAACTTGAAATGCCCAAAACAGACGAACTCAGACTGCTCTCTGTTTTTAATTCTAAAATCTATGATTTTGCTTTTAAAAATCATGATTTTATTAAAGAATTCTATCTGTAATCCAGAATCCATGAATTAAGAATTTTATTTTAAACCTTATTTAAAGATCTCCTCAGTTTTCTTAAGTTCCAGAGATGTTTGTTAGTTGTTATAGCCTAAATAAAATTTTAATCTTGAGTATAAACTATAACAAACAATTTTCGTTTGAAACTTAAGTTCAAACGTCAAAGTGATCAAGAGGAGTGATTATTTGAAAGCAAGACTTATTAAAAATTTCAAACAGGTAATAATTGTAACAGCCTGCACTACAACATCAAACAAGACTTTTTTAAAAAAAAAAAGAAAAGTTACTTACTAGTTTTACTTGTTTTTATTTTTAAAATTTGCATTACATCAACACGAACAAAAAAAAAATTTCAAACGTCATAGGTTAAAAGAAATCAGGGGAAGAGGATTAGAATTTTTAACTTGATTTTTTTAGTTCACAACTATGAACAGAGCCCTAATTCTTGTATACATACACATATACCCAGGCATTTGTGTATACTCACACACACACACACACATGTAAGAAAATTCACATCATTACTCAAACATACTTCATATCACACTTCAACAGATCATCAAGATAAGCAAGTATAGGGACTTATATAAAAATAAAAATTTGCTCACATTGAAATGTTTTAAAACAGAGAATCCCTTTGTTTGTGAAAACTGCAGTTTTCCTTTCTTCTTCTTTTCTTCTGTTTTGTTATTTGCTTTCAGAATTTGTTGATGATAACGTTTGTATTTTCCTTTCTCTGGTTTGTTTAAACTTTCTTACTGAACGAACAGGGAATGAATATGGATGGTATGTACATATAAAGGAGAACAGTTTGTATATAGGGGAAGGTATCAAGGATAGGCTACTTCTTTTGTTGCTGAGAGGATGGGCATTAAATGCAAATCCTATTTTGGTTTACAAGCTTACTATTTGTATTATGTTTTGTACAGTTTCTTTTATTTGTTTTACATTTGTTTATTGATAAGGCTTCAACATATTTCGGCTGAGATGTACTAGAGGTATGTTGCATTAAATGCATATGTACCCTTGCCTCTACTTTATTTTGTTTTATCCTTGCCTTGCCTTACCAATGCAGGCTACATACTATACTTTGCCAAACACAATATGGCCGAGATGATATGGTGGCTAAGGACATCTTGCATTACTTAATGTAATATTATTTTAGTTATTTGTATTATTTTGTTATCTTTTCTTTGTTTACTTAAGTATTTATATTTATTGTTTGTTTGTAAATTTTATTCTAGTTTTGTTTGTTTTTATTTGCTTTGTAATATAATGACATTCTATATTAATATATTAATATAGTTTTACTTTGTAGTTCGATTTAGTTTAATGTTGCCTTATATCCATAAAATTTCATTTGCATTTCTTTTGTTATTATTCTATAGTTTTATTATCAACATAAAAGCTTAAATTTGATTTCTATTTATGGTTTAACTATTAGGTATTAAATTTATACATATATTTTGTTTTCTCTTATATTCAATATTGATACGTAGTTTTGTTTTATTTTATTTTAAACACTTTGTTTATAATTCAATTCAACTGAAAATATTCATCTTTGAGTTTCAAATCCAAATTCAAAAATAAATAAGTATACATTTCTTATTAAATTTGAAAAATTCAAACAAATCCATAATTTAATCCAAAAAATCAATTAAATTATAAAATTAAATTCGTCATTAAAACTGGGTCGTTACAGATTCCCCTCCTTAAGAAATTTCGTCCTCGAAATTTGCCAAGGAGACACAAAGATAGAGAAACATCTTTTCAAATCAAACCGAATACTTATTTTGCATTTTGGCTTACCAAATCAGAATATCAACAATAGATATGAGAACAAACTCAATCAACCACGAAACAATTGGGTTATCTGATCTACGAAGTATACAGGGGTATTGGTTAGTTCGAAGGGATAACTAACCGTTCGTAGAATATATCGAAACCCAACGAAATAGATAGAAATAGATTCGATTACAATTTCAGATTCAAGATTTAACTCATTCACGATTTGTTGAGAAATACAACTAAGGATAGTTCCAGTGTCGAACAAAATTCGAACAATTTAATCATAAACGAGAAGTTTACTTTATAAAATTTCTTTTCCTTAATCAGCCTTTTGAGGTTGAAGAATCGTCTCTGATTGCATACACTTTCTTTTCTAGAGTCTGCTTCTTTGCTGGACAGTTGTTGATCCTATGTCCCGGCTTGTGGCATTTATAGCATCCCGTAGATTCCTGATCTGGCCTCATAAATGGCTCTCTCATTCTTAGCTTCCTAGGATTCTTACATTTATCCGAGTAGTGACCTTTTTCCAGGCAACTGAGACAAGTAACATCCTTCTTTTTCTTCTGTATACTCTTCTTTCCTTTATTTTTCCTCGATTTCTTTCCGCCAAACTTCCTTTTTCTCCAATTCAGATTACTTGCATTTCTATTCTCCTCCGGATCTTTTTGCTCTTCCAGAGTATCATATCTATAGCCTGTATCAATCAATTCAGAAAAAGATTCCTTGACGTGAGTAATCATCCGTTCCTGAAACTTCTTGTTCATTCCCCGAATAAACTTTTCATTCTTCTTTAACGGTGTATTCACCAATTCTGGACCAAATCGAGATAATTCATTAAATTTGTTCAAGTACTCCTCAAACGATAAACTTCCTTGCTCTAAATCCATAAACTCCTGGTACACTCTAGAGATACCAGCAGACGACATATATCGCTGCTCAAACACTTCCTTGAAACGACTCCAAGTAAATTCATCCGCCGACTCATCCAATGTAACTGCTTCCCACCAAGTTAAAGCCTCTTCTTGGAGTTGCCAAGAAGCTATCAATCGCATCTGATCATCTTCTAACTTTAGTCCTCTGAAAATCTTTTCGCATGATCGAATCCAGGCTTGTGCTTCGATAACAGTTTCTTTGCCAGTGAACGGCTTTCCACCAAGTTTAGAAAAACTTCGATATAAATCGGCCAGATTTGATTGAGATTGAATAGGAATATATGTCGTTGCAGGGTTTTGACCAGCTGAAGTGGTACTTTCCTGTCTCCTATTTCGCCCTCTTCTTCCACTCATTCTTACTATCTGTAATAGTAAGAAATCCGATATAGGCATTCGGACGAAATATATTAGAGAATAACTACAGATAAAGAGAATAGATTAAGAAATTTGGGTTTTGGTTCCACTGGTTGTACTCATTCTAGGGTATACTTCACCCTATCTCTAATAAGCCATCTAAGGTGTTACACTCCGTAGCTAAAGTTCTTACTCAACCTTCAACTCCGATACCAATTTGTCATGACCCGAACTCGATGTCCGACAAACAATATCAAATTCGTATCGCAGGAGCTTGCAACACCATTAAATGATAAATAACATAGCAGAAAATAAAAGATGATATCACTGATATAATATGAATACAATATCCGATACATCAATTTGGTACAATGATAATTATCAACATCAGAGAATATACAACACAAAATACAGCGGAACACGATAAAATATGAAATAAGTCTTCTCGGAATATAATACTGCAACTCTGATCCAAAAAGCTCCAAAGACAAAGCTCCAAAACTCCTAGCTCGATCCACCATCAAGATTGCGCCAAGCTAAGCAAGTCTAGTCCGCATCCAAAAACTAAACTAGCTCTAGATAATCTACTGAACCTAACTTATCTGAAAAACCAAACTCTAGACTGCCCGTGTGGAAAAAAATTTGAGCACCCAGAGTTTAGGAAATAAACAATAAACTCTAGGTCATTCGTGGGACTGGTATGAGCAAACAAAAACAGTTTGTCTTTAAAACAATCAAAGATTTAAATTTTTATAATCGCAATGCCTTCGGAAAATGAGACTACCATAAGGCCTCCCGCACGCACACACAATGCAAACGTAGAATCGGAGGAGATTTCTCCGTATGATAGTTAAATATGCTTGATACGTGAATTTCTTTGATATTATTGCTATAAGTGCAAAGTGCAGAAAAACTTTTCAAAAGTATAATATAAATCTTAGCCAGCATAGACATTTCGAACTATGCCTACTATAGCTACCATCCAAACAGTGGTGACCACCATAAGTGAATGGCAGGTTATACAACTAAAACCGTACAAGGCTCGTATTGGATGAATGGATTTTCCAATAAATGGTCAGGCCAAGGAACTTCCTATTGCCACATGGGAACGCCTCTGGCGGGATGCCCCGAGAACCAAACCGGATCTCTGCCAAACAAGGCCGGCTACCCCCCTTCCTGGGGAATATACAAAACCTCACATATGCCACTCCCGGTCCTTTGGGACCTTTAAACGAGAGCTCACTAACCAACAACCTCACACAGTAAATAATATAGTGTGTCCACATGAGTAAGTATCTGGGCTCCATACCATGATACTACCCTTTTCCAAAAGGAATGGTCATACCCTAGGGAAGCTACCCCTGAAACCTTGCCGCACAATTCCTGTTTCGACCATTACCGGTTTGTGAGGCTCGACGAAGTCTGGTCCACAAAGCTACGCTTTGTACAAAAGCCACGCTTTGATCAACAAATGATCAGCAACACTCAGCATGCCACATTACCAAGTTGGGAATATATCGCCGATAACCTTCAATTACATAACCTCTGAGCTTGTACGTCTCAAAGAAGGGTGTTAATGCTAAGAGAATAAATTCTCCGCCACCAACAGAAATGTATTTGAAAAAATCTGCTTTATATCTCAAAATGTAATGTCAGACATACAATCCATACAAGTCTGTTTCGGTTCGAACAGAACCGAAGGCACTTCCAAAGAAGCCCTTGCAATTCGGGTATTCACAATCCCGATAAGACTTCCCATCACTTAGGGAGTCTCTATACCGGAGCAACTCAGTGTAGAGACAATCGATAGGTCATCCTATCGTTCTCGCAAATACCCGGTCTTCAACACCGGTCTTCAAATGTTATCCATAACGACGTATCATTATTCGGTTCTTTCCGGCTAAACCGAATAATGAGCATAATATTTAAAAACATACGGATATGGGATTTCAATTAAGTCACAACTTAACAATTCCAAACTTTCTTTCAAATGGTTTAAACCAATTACCATTTCAAATATTTTTAAACAAAAAGATTTATTTTACAAAGTTCACTCAGTTTCAAAAAGATCCATTTACGGATTTCAAACAAAATTTTCATTTCAATTAGATTAACTCATTTAAATCTTTAAATCAAAGGTTTATCTCATAGCTTTCAAAACTGTTTCCAAAGATTCATTCATAACTTGGAAAATTATTTTCTATTTAACTTGAAATCCCTTAAATACAATTTGAGATTCATTTCTCATATAAAAGCTTTTTATCATTTAGAAACAATAGTTTTATTTTGGAAAAACCCGATTCTATTTATACAAGTTAAAAATCTTTGAGTTAATTCAAATTCTCACAACAATACTTTAAAAATGGTTTTAAAACCCCATATAAACTTGTATACCATTTTTAAATCTTAAATATAGAATTCAATTTCAGATTTTTGAACTTCAATTTAAATTGAATTATTTAAATTCCAAATATCGATTATTTATTCAAAATAACTTTTATTTTTAAAACACCTTTTCAAAGGCTTTTCACATTAAACTTAATTTATTTCCAAAGCTATTTGAATTTAAAATTCAAATTCAAACTTATTCAAAAATCTGTGACTTAACCAATTTCCACGTGAAATCCATATTTGTGTGTGTATGAGTGTGGTCCAAGGGTTTTACACAACAGTGCAACATCATTCAATCATCATAGATCAAAACACAGAAATATAGTTGACAAGCGATATAAAACTATAACGCTCGTCGTCCATTCACAAATTCGCAGAAAGTATACAAATGTAAATAAATATACACAGCTCAATCTATAGAACAAAATATCACAAATCAGATAGGATAATCAATTCAAGGCATCTCATACAATACAATCATTCATAGGTAAGGTCAAGCATTTATTTAAGCAAGATTAATTAATTGTTTAATCCTAATTAATTCAATTTAATTTTCCAATTAAATTAATTTACTTATGAATTTATTATCCAATTCTGATTTATTAATTCCAAGTCGATATAAACTAATTTTACCAATTACCTTAATTTATTAATTACAATAACTAGTTAATTACTCCATAATTAATAATTATTTATTTATCACTTCCATTAATTTATTAACCTTTAAATAAATTAATTTCTTTAAATAAATTAATTTTTCTCAAATTTATTACCAAATCAATTTATCACATTATCCTTACATTAATTTTTGCTTAATCACTTGATTGATCAATTTTAATCATTGATTAATTAAAAATCCTTAATCAATACTTTATAAACCTTCATTAATTATTTTAACTCTTTAATTACTTATCTAATTAATCTAAATCAAAAGCAATTTTAATAAATAATTTCCCATGTTAAAGTAATATTTTTGTTATAAAGAAATTTCAAGAGTTAAAATCAAATTCTTTTTTTGATTCAACATATTTAAAGTTATAGACTTGATTTAATTTCAAAATTTTTGATTCAACTTCGACTTTCAGTCCAGGTTTAAATTCTTGATCCTTGTTTATATCCTTCCTTTACAACTTTCAAATCCCATTTTAATTAAAATTCCATATGACTTCAATTTACTCTTTAGAATTTTCAAACAAGTTTGAATCAAAACCCAAAATTTATTTATTAAAAATCTGGGTTTACTGCTAAACTCGGATTTATTTTTAAACTCTGATATTGAACTAGTTTTGAGCTTTGTTAAAAATTTGCATCTTTGCTTTAACAAATCCAGAGCAGGTTACTGTTTTTCAAAAAAAAAATAACACAGCCTCACCAGAAACAACCCACCGTGCACGTGCACGCCTCCGTTCGCCACCTCCGTTCGCCACCAATACTTCGAGCAAGTCGAAGGTCATCCCCAGCTCCATCCCAACCACCGATCCCCTCCAGTTTGTCTCGAACTCAAATTCGAGTAATATCAAAACCTGGAAACACACTACCCCCCCCCCCCAAACACCACAACCTGTCAATGCTACCTGCTCGACGCTCCGAGCACCGAATCGCCAGCGCCTCCGGCCGTAACCTCATCCACCTCTCCTCTACCAAACCCCACGAGCCCGTGCCACTCGATCGCTTGAACTGGCCGTGGTGATCGATATTCCATGCACAGTAAAAATTAGGTTTAAAAACTTCAAACCATAGCCGCTGCTTCCACGACCCACTGCACCACCACCCACCATTTTTCCCTGACCCACGGCAGACTCCTCCACCTCCAGACAAAAACCCGGCCTCATCGATTACCGCGATTGCCCACGACGACTTGAAATGCCCAAAACAGATGAACTCAGACCGCTCTCTGTTTTTAATTCTAAAATCTATGGTTTTGCTTTTAAAAATCATGATTTTATCAAAGAATTCTATCTGTAATCCAGAATCCATGAATTAAGAATTTTATTTTAAACCTTATTTAAAGATCTCCTCGGTTTTCTTAAGTTCCAGAGATGTTTGTTAGTTGTTATAGCCTAAATAAAATTTTAATCTTGAGTATAAACTATAACAAACAATTTTCGTTTGAAACTTAAGTTCAAACGTCATAGTGATCGAGAGGAGTGATTATTTGAAAGCAAGACTTATTAAAAATTTCAAACAGGTAATAATTGTAACAGCCTGCACTACAACATCAAACAAGACTTTTTTTTAAAAAAAGAAAAGTTACTCACTAGTTTTACTTGTTTTTATTTTTAAAATTTGCATTACATCAACACGAATAATTTTTTTTTTTCAAACATCATCGGTTAAACGAAATCAGGGGAAGAGGATTAGAATTTTTAACTTGATTTTTTTAGTTCACAACTATGAACAGAGCCCTAATTCTTGTATACATACACATATACCCAGGCATTTGTGTGTGTGTATATATATATACACACACACATGTAAGAAAATTCACATCATTACTCAAACATACTTCATATCACACTTCAACAGATCATCAAGATAAGCAAGTATAGGGACTTATATAAAAAGAAAAGTTTGCTCACATTGAAATGTTTTAAAACAGAGAATCCCTTTGTTTGTGAAAACTGCAGTTTTCCTTTCTTCTTCTTTTCTTCTGTTTTGTTATTTGCTTTCAGATTTTGTTGATGATAATGTTTGTATTTTCCTTTCTCTGGTTTGTTTAAACTTTCTTACTGAACGAACAGGGAATGAATATGGATGGTATGTACATATAAAGGAGAACAGTTTGTATATAGGGGAAGGTATCAAGGATAGGCTACTTCTTTTGTTGCTGAGAGGATGGGCATTAAATGCAAATCCTATTTTGGTTTACAAGCTTACTATTTGTATTATGTTTTGTACAGTTTCTTTTATTTGTTTTACATTTGTTTATTGATAAGGCTTCAACGTAATGCGGCTGAGATGTATTAGAGGTATGTTGCATTAAATGCATATGTACCCTTGCCTCTACTTTATTTTGTTTTATCCTTGCCTTGCCTACCAATGCAGGCTACATACTATACTTTGCCAAACACAATATGGCCGAGATGATATGGTGGCTAAGGACATCTTGCATTACTTAATGTAATATTATTTTAGTTATTTGTATTATTTTGTTATCTTTTCTTTGTTTACTTAAGTTTTTATATTTATTGTTTGTTTGTATATTCTATTCTAGTTTTGTTTGTTTTTATTTGCTTTGTAATATAATGACATTCTATATTAATATATTGATATAGTTTTACTCTATAGTTCGATTTAGTTTAATGTTGCCTTATATCCATAAAATTCATTTGCATTTCGTTTGTTATTATTCTATAGTTTTATTATTAACATAAATGCTTAAATTTGATTTCTATTTATGGTTTAACTATCAGGTATTAAATTATACATATATTTTAATTTATACTTTCACTTATATTCAATATTGTTATGTAGTTTTATTTTATTTTATTTTAAACACTTTGTTTATAATTCAATTCAACTGAAAATATTCATCTTTGAGTTTCAAATCCAAATTCAAAAATAAATAAGTATGCATTTCTTATTAAATTTGAAAAATTCAAACATATCCGTAATTTAATCCAAAAATTCAATTAAATTATAAAATTAAATTCGTCATTAAAACTGGGTCGTTACACCAATATCTACAGTCAGGTACAGGACGAAAAACCGAAGAATAACTATGTCTACAATTCTCTACGGTAAACCAAGGTAAGGTAAGATCGTGGTAAGATTTATTAGCTCTTCTTTTGCATCGTGCACATGCAGCCAAAATATGAAAGCATGAAAATGAGCAAGAATAGGAATATTGCATGAGCAGTAGCAATTGCCATTGGCAATATTTACTGTGTATTAACATGCATTTGTGTTTGTTACTTGCCACTCCGTCAAGCTGAATTTGTTAATACTCATACCTCGTGCTTCTGCTGCATATTTTTTCACCATTTTTTCATACGTGGGCGTGAGTGTATTTGTGTACTCTAGTCCATCAGTATATTATTTGCAAAAGTAATTATTAAGGCGTTGGAAGGTACATGCTACTAATCCCTTTACCAGTAACAATCTTGCACCTTTTAAGACTTCGTTGAAACTCTCCGAAGCATTAGTAGTCATCATGCAAAATCATTCAACTTTGTCCTTGTACAAAGCCTATTGTCCATCCTTTATTTTAAGACTTATGTCAATCCATTTGTCAACCGAACAAACATTTTAAGTTTCTCTCTTAATTCTTTGTATGTTACCTCTTCTCTTGCTTCTGCATAAGCGTAAAATATGTTCTACGAACTTTGCTCCAAAACCTGCTTTTTTGAAGTTTTCTTTCAAATGGCGATGACAGAAGCAGTGACGACGTGGTCTTCTCTATTTTTCTTGCAAGGCAGTTGGAATTCCCTTCATTCTATTAGAAATATACATAATGCATTTAGCATTTAAAGATGGAATTAAGTGTTCCATGCATGAAAAAAACCATTCCCAAGTCTCTGTTGACTCAGTTCGTATAATATCAAATGCCAATGGAAAAAAAGAGTTGTTTGCATCAACACATGTAGCCACAAGCAATGTACCTTGGTATTTAACATAAAGATGCTTTTCATCAGTGGAAAGAACATGACAACAATGCTTGAAACCCTATGCTCGATCCAAATGCCCAGAAAGTCCTCCAAAATTGAACCCGTCTGAGGAACATAGTAAACAGTGCCTAGATTTGTTTTCTGTATTGCGTAAAGAACTATGATAAGTCATAGTGTGATGATTCCCAATCGGAAAATGTAACAACAAAAAATTGAGCTATAATAATTAATTAACTAATTAATTAAACAATAAAATAAGTTTGTGAATTATCAGATCGAGCCACGGAAGTTGCTCCATTGGGTCTGTGGTGATTTTCTGATCAATTTCTACGTGTAACTTGTCGA
This sequence comes from Allium cepa, assembly GCA_030765085.1. Classification (NCBI taxonomy): domain Eukaryota; kingdom Viridiplantae; phylum Streptophyta; class Magnoliopsida; order Asparagales; family Amaryllidaceae; genus Allium; species Allium cepa. Next base: position 674,019,065 of record CM060929.1, on the reverse strand, counting down.
AATCCGAGCAAGTATGAAGAAGTTATGAGAGAAACAAGAATTCAGAATTTAATAAGAAAAAACGAAAATAATAATTAAATAGACCCTTAGGGGTAGACTTTATTTTGGTCAGGTTGATCCCCAAGGTGCTTAGGTCGACCCGCATACATATTAGGTCGACTTACCTTATTTCCTTGTCGTTATTTCATCCAGGTACGAGACGATGACGTTAAAACTTGATTTTCCTGAGATCTCATGCGTTCTTAGCTGCATCCGACGGTTCCTAGTGAGCCTATGACATGGTTGCAATAGATTTAATCTTCAAATCTAACGGCCTGAGATCCCTAAGTTACACTATAAATAAGACCCTAGACATATCTATTTTTCTCTCTCGGATTTTCTCCCAATTGGGTTCATTGCCTAAGGATGAACCCTAAATAGAAAAATTTAGAGGGAGAAGATCTTTTTAATAAAAATATTCTACGCCTAGAAGTGGATCTGAAAAGGCCATGGAATAGAGCTAAGGACCACATGTGAGTGCTTTGTAATTATTTTATATTTGTAACCAATTTAAAATAATAGGGTTCTCAATAGTTGTAGTTTTTCTTCAATTTTGAGACAATATTTATGTAAGTTTATTTACAGTCAGTTTGCAAGTAAATTTCATAATTTCTTTTCAGTCTATTTTTATTCAGCTATTTTATTTAGTTATTTTCAGTTATTTACAGTTATTTACATCTGTTTTAAGTTAGAATTTAGCCTTTAAATGTTAGTTTCTTTTTATAGAGATTTAATCCCTTTTTACATAAATAAATTAAAAAGAGAAGAATTCGCTAATATAGATTAAAATAGAAAAACATCAAATTTACAAAAATTAGATGTAAAATACGAAAAACTGAAATAAAGTAGAGATAGTCTAAAATAGACAAATTTAAGATATTTGCAAGCATAATTATAACAAGCGGTTATAACTAAAAAGAGAAATAGAGGAGTAATAGTTGCAAGAACAATTATAACACGTGGGTTATAATTAGAAATAAGAGATAACAAAAGAGACTTATTTTAAAACTTAGATCTTGGATTAAGTTAATAAACAAATATAACAAAGAAATAAATAACAAAGGAGAATTATTTTAAAACTTAGATTAAGTTAATAAACAAATATAGAATTAGGGCCAGTACTAGCAGCATTCTCTTTCAGATCTAGGACTGATGGTTTCACAACAGATAGGTAAGGCTAGGACACGCTTATGCTGGTTAGGGTAAATAAGTGGCCAATAGATAGAGGCTCAAATCTGGGGATTTGGGCAAGGGGTGCAAAACTAGAATATTGTCTTGGTAGGACCGGTACCGGCAGCATTCCCTTTCAGGTCTAAGACTGATGGTCTCACAATAGTTAGGTGAGGCTGTACAGCATTCTCTTTTAGGTCTAGGACCGATGGTCTCACAACAGTTAGGGGAGGCTGGACACGCTTATGCTGATTAGGGTAAATAAAGGTTCAAATAGGAGGCGATAGTTAGTGTGTACTGGCGACGACCAAGCATGCAGCATCGATTAGGGTAAATAATTTGCTGCTGCGTCCTAAGCGCTAAAGAGTGTCTTTTGTTGTAACCAACATGATTGGTTCACAGTGGCACAATAGAGATAGAATAGGCCGATCAATGGGTAGAATTAGGATTTCAGCCAAATCAAGCTAGCAGATAAGATAGGATTAGGGTTTTCAGCCTAACCACTGCAGTTTTAGACAAGTGCAAACAATCAAATCAAATAATCAAAGAAAATAGTCAAATGGAATATGACATAATATTTTATCCCAGTTTTATCTTTTTTGTATTTTCCTTTCGTGCTAGAACTATTGCTTAGTCTATTATCTTTGTCTTGCTTACAAATGCTAGTGATTACTTTCACTCACCAAATTTATTATCTGACCCACTCCCTTATTTCCCCTTTTTCCCCCCAATATGCCAGTAGAGTTGAGTTGATTCAGGTTGCTTGGAGATCCATTCTCGAAGTTCTCTCATTTCAGATGAATTCTTCTACTTTTTAACTTTTTCATTTACGAATTAGCACTTGTGAGAGGGATTATTATTGTTGTTACTTTTGCACTCTGATTATGTGAGACTGATGTGTATATTTATGAGACATGAATTTGAGATATTTTGAGTTTTTGAGACATGTTATGTTTTATGCCTTATTTTATGAAGTTTCATTTTGAATGATAAGTTATTTATTCAAATGTTTCCACTGTTTTTTATTTATTTATCTTGTGAATCTTAGTCTCTGTGAACCTTTAGATATGCCTATCACGCACCACATCCTTTGGTGTGCCCTCTTTGGGTATTGTTAACCAACCTTTAGGCAAGGCAAAATACAGACGGATTTAACCCAATTGACTGCACAATAATCAATGCTGGATTTTCATAGATAATAAACATGATCACGAAGCCAATAATGTAGCATAGTCGATGAACAAGCAACATAAGATGTTTAAAATATGGTTTCAGCAAAGATTGAGTCGCTTCAAGTTGCTTGGAGTTTGCTTCGAGTCATCCCTGGGTTTTCTTTAGATTTTCAAATGGCTTACTTGGGGTCAAAGAAGTGTTCACTTTGGGTATTTGAGGAACAAGTTACTTCGAGCCATCAAACAACCTGCTTCGGGTGGCAACATGTTCGCTCCAAGTCGGTGGCAGGGTTATTTCAGGTCAAAGAGGTGGCTATTTTGAATCATAGCCATGGATCGATCAACAACCAGGGATTCACATCAATTCGTATCCATTAAACTTCGCCTACCACTTCATATCGATCACCGTCTCATTCATATCTGTCTACCAAACCTCCTAATTCGTATCCATGCAACCACGACACACTTTGTATCGATCATTCACTCGGTCGATACAAAGGGCACAGCATGTCATTGATACGGGGGAAGGTTTTTGGCACCGTTACAAAACCAAGCAAAAAACATCGATACGAAGGAATGAGATGTAAATCAATACGAAAGGCTTGGCAGCTGATCGATACAAAAGCAAGAGCACAAGATCAATATGAAGACGTCCTCTAAGCATGGATACGAAGCCAACACCAAACAATCAATATGTAGAAGGGGTTTCAGCATCGATACGAAGAGGATAGCAGGGGATGGAAATGAAGGAACACAGCTAGCATTCAGCGATCGATATGAAGAATGGAGTCAGGATCGATACGAAGGGTAGGGTACAAGATCGATACGAAGAAAAACACGGTCAACCAGAGGAAATGGTCATGCGACATGAAAGATGGATCGATCCTAGGATGTAGCGCCACGTCATCTGATCGACACGTGCAGAACTATCGATACGACTCAATCGATACGAACGGTATCGATACGAAGGCAACAGTGCTTCGCAAACCTAAACTTGCATCAATCATTACACAAAATCTACAAGTCCAAATGCTACCAAATTTTCACAGGAGCTTGTGCACAACCATTGGAATGTTCATGATCTATCTTGGCTCGATTAGGCAAGGTTTAGATCGATATGAATCTCATTCATATCGATTATGGATCGATTCGAAACCACCGGGGATCGATCATGTGGGTCCACCCACGTGAGAGAAGGAGTCTACCGAGATCTGAGACAGATATTTCCAGTCCGCACCTACAAATAGCAGCCCAGGGTCTTCAGAAAAAGGATCCTTTTGGTTCTTCTAAGTCGTTACTCTATAGAACTCTATTGTAACTCGATTAATATCATCTATACTCTTGTAACCAGCGAGTGATAATCAATAAAACAGCAACTCTTCAAAGTGGACGTAGGCTACAACGTCGAAACACTATAAATCGTTTGTTTCTACTGCATTTCCATTTAATTTTGAGTGTTCTTCGCATTTATATTCTCTACATGCTTGCTATCTGTGATCTGTGATTGTAAACGGGTGATTTCATCGACAGTTGGGAGTTTGTGACCAATTGTGGTGCAAACATTTTGGTGCTTTCACTGAGAAGGGTAGCACTCAGGGATTCTATAACTTGGACTTTGGATCTGGAAGCATAAAGACGTAGATCTGGAAAGCTATGCCGGAGCAATCAACAAGGAGACAGAGCAGAGAGAAGTCAGCATGAAGGAAGCCAGGAAGCATCCTCAGGAGCTAATTAGACTTCGGCCTTCATCACCAGAGACGATATGGAGATGATGATGGAAGCTATACAGGAGGGAATGCTGAAAAGGAATGAAGAGATGATGCAGAACCTACTCCAGCAAATTGGACAAGCTAGAATGTAGAATCAAGAGAACGCTATGACATGAAGTGTTGGAGATAGAGGCAGAAGCATGATGCAATCAGAACCCATAACAGAGCAGGACCATCAGGAGTAGCCACAGAGCTAGGGGCATGGCTCCAGAGCATGCCGATCTAATCCCAAGCAAAATACCAGGTAGAACTATGCGGCACGGCTTTGATAGAGGAATGGACGACGCCCAGGAGAGCAGGTTCTAGAATTCCCTCGTGAACTCGGGGGGTAGATCGGAGGCAATGGACAAGGCCTGCAGCTTAGAGATAGTGACAGATTGATAGAGATGATCAGGCGAGCAATGAGAGGCAGATTAGTGAATAGAGATTTGGAAGATGTAAACAGGAGCCCCTTCGCTCCCGCAACTAGGTAGGCTAGGAATCCACCAGAATTCAAGCAACCAAAACTGGAGACGTACGATGGAAGGACTGATCCTGCTATTCATCTGACGAGGTATATGAGGCACATGGTGGTATCAGGGGGCATCGAAGGGGTCATGGCCCGGTGTTTCCTATTATATTTGATAGACATAGCAGCACTATGGTTCAGGCAATTGGAGAGCTCCATTGAAACATGGATCGAGTTGACCGAAAAGTTCATGAGGCAGTTCAGAGTTCTCATTTCGAGACCCAAGAATGTGATGAGTTTGACGACGTTAAAGCAAAGAACTGGGAATCTTTGAGGAGTTTTTTGACACGATTCAATGCAGCGGCAGCATCGGTGGATCGACTTGATCCATCCATGGTTTTGATGGCAGCTATATCCGGCATAACTGATGGCACAGAATTCAAGAACTCATTAACGAGGGATCCACCCATGGATCTATGAGAGTTTAACCATGAGGTAGAAAGGTTTTTGCGACAAGAGGATGCAAATTCTGAGAGAGAGGAAGGAGAGGGAGTTGACTTTTATGCAATCAAAAGCGGAGGCCTGCCCAGAAAGGATTCAGGCAAAGATAAAGGGAAATGAAAGACAGATAATAGTGCTGATGAACTAAAGTGGCCATGAAAGGAACTGAGATTCACCTCTTACACGGATTTGAACGAGACTTTGGGACGAATTCACCAAGAAACTAGGGGGCGGGTTCCCTACCGGAGGCCAATGAGGAGGGATCCGACCAACAATGAGAGGAAGTCGGACAAGTACTACTTATTCCACGAGCTAAGCGGCCATAGTACAAAATATTTCAGGCACTTGAGGGATGAGATAGAAGGGCATATTTGAAATGGCATGCTATTACAATATGTGAGGAGGCGAGCAGCAATTGTGGAGCAAGAAAAACCACCATCTGCATTAACAGGGGATGGCTCAGGATTGAGGCATCATCTTGTCATCAACTGATTGAAATAATGACGAATAAGTCACAAACTTCACACTAGTGTGGTTAAGTCTCTTACACATGTACAGGATCACGAACGGTCCTCAGTCATGCTTTGAGACGACTATCAACCGCATCGGTGTAGGTGTTTGCACTTTGACGTCTCTATCTTGCTTTTTTTCTTCTATTTTTTGCATCCGGACTTGATTTGGTTGGACATTTTGGTTGTAAGTCTCATTTTGAATGTAAACGTGGTATTTGTAATTCCATAACGACTAAGTCACTTACACATCTATGGGATCGCGAACAGTCCTTAGGAATGCTCTGAGATGGAGGTAAACAGCTATAACAAACAATTCAGAAACTCACTCAAACATGAAATATGACATTAATGATACTAAGTCCCCCCCGACCCGCATAATTCGCCTTAAACGACACCCAACCTCGAGCAGTCACAATTCATCCCCAACGACACCCGACCTCGAAAGGTCACAATTCGCCTCGAATGGCACCCGACCTCGAACGGTCACAATTCGCCTCAAATGGCACCCGAACTCGAATGCTCGCAATTCGCCTCGAACGACACCCGACCTCAAATGATCTCATACCGCCCTGAATGGCATACGATCTCGAACGATCGCTATTCACAATCATGTAAGATTATCAATCATTTTACAGGTCATTAACAGGATACGAACATCCTGCTTATGGCACTACAAAACACACTTTCCTATCGTAAGGCTTGTTTTAGGAGGCAAAGTGTTAACTCGCCATACAGGCAGATTTAACCCAATCGACTGCATAATGATCAACGTTGGATTTTCATAGATAATCAACATGATCATGAAGCCAAAAATGTAGCATAGTCGACGAACAAGCAGCACAAGATGTTTAAAATATAGTTTCAACAAAAATTGAGTCGCTTCAAGTTTCTTGGAGTTTGCTTCGAGTCGGCCTTGGGTTTGCTTCGGGTTTTCAGATGGCTTACTTCGAGTCAAAGGAGTGTTCACTTCGGGTCTATGAGGAACAAGTTACTTCGAGCCATCAAACAGCCTACTTCGGGTTGGCAACATGTTTGCTCCGAGTCAGTGGCAATGTACTTCGGGTCAAGGAGGTGGCTACTTCGAATCATAGCCATGGATCGATCAACAACCAAGGAGTCACATCAATTCGTATCCATCAAACTTTGCCTACCACTTTGTATCTATCACCATCTCGTTCGTATCTATCTATCCAAACCTCTCAATTCGTATCCATGCAACCGAAGCACACTTCGTATCAATCATTCACTTGGTCAATACGAAGAGCACAGCACGTCATCGATACAGGGGAAGGTTTTTGGCATCGTTATGAAACCAAGCAAGAACATCGATACAAAGGAATGAGATGTAGATCGATTTGAAAGGCTTGGCGGCTAATTAATACAAAAGCGAGACCACAAGATCGATACAAAGAAATCCTCTAAGCATGCATACGAAGCCAACACCAAATGATCGATATGAAGAGAGGATTTCAGCATCGATACGAAGAGGAGAGCAGGGGATGGATACGAAGGAATACAACTGGCATTTAGCGATCGATATGAAGAATGGAGTCAGGATCGATATGGAGGGCAAGGTACAAGATCGATATGAAGAAAAACATGGTCAACCAGAGGAAATGGTCATGCGCATGAAAGGTGGATCGCTCCTAGGATGTAGCTCCACATCATCTGATCGACACGTGCAGAACTATCGATACGGGGCAATCGATACGAATAGTATCGATACAAAGGCAACAGTGCTTCGCAAACCCAAACTTGCATCGACCATAAATCAAAATCTACAAGTCCAAAAGCTATCAAATTTTCACCGAAGCTTGTGTACAATCTCATGAATGTTCATGATCGATCTTGGCTCAATTAGGCAAGGTTTGGATCGATACGAATCTCATTTGTATCGATCTTGGATTGAGTCGATACCACCAGGGATTGATCATATGGGTCCATCTACGTGAGGGAAGGAGTCTACCGAGATCTAAGACGGATATTTCCAGTCCGCACCTATAAATAGCAGCCCAAGGTCTTTAAAAAAAGGATCCTTTTGGTTCTTCTACGCCGTTACTCTACAGAACTCTATTATAACTCGATAACTATCATCTATACTCTTGTAGCCAGCGAGTGATAATCAATAAAACATCAATTCTTCAAAGTGGACATAGGCTACAACGCCGAACCACTATAAATTATATGTCTCTACTGCTTTTCATTTTAATTTTGAGTGTTCTTCACAATTATATTCTCTACATGCTTGTTATCTGTGATCTGTAATTGTAAACGGGTACTTTCATCGAAATTTGGATGTTTTGACCAATTTTGGCACAAAGAGGTATATTAAGGGGTGTGGGGTGTCTCATTTGGTATCAGAGCCTAAGGTTACAAGATTCCTTAAAAAAACTTGTTTTAAAAGTAAAGTATTTTTCAAAGGTAACATATTTTCAAACCATTTTTCAAAAAGAAACTCTTAGAAATAGTTTTCAAGTATAAGTGAGTTTTTATAAAGTCCCCTCAAAGTCTAGTTCAACCTTCTACGATTCTTTCAAGCCTAAATTTTCTTTTCTTTGCATAGAATGGCGGATGCCTCTAATCTTTTAGAGGGTGTACAAGTCCCTGGCTAAGTCCCTTGCTGGTTCTATAGATACATCCAAGCTACGACGCCAGAGGTGCAAGGGAAAGCGCCCAATGTAGCACCTGCGGTTGGAGATCCCATTAATCTACCTGCAGCAGCCAAAATTTCTAAGCTATGCAAGGACTTTGCTAGTCTAGAAGGCAAAACGTTTTCTGGCATGGAGGATTTCGTAAAGGTACGAGTTTGGTTGAGGAATACAGAGCGGATATTCGGGCTGTTAGGATTGGAGGACCGATAGAGAGTTCAGCTTGCATCTTGACAGTTGAAAGGAGAGGCTTCTTACTGGTAAGAGATTTTAGATATGGAGGGTAGAGACATTGGTTGGTTTAGGTTTTGAGAAAGGTTTGAGAGTTAGTTCTTGTCATAAGCTAAGGAAAGCATGTAGTTGGAGAAGTTCATTAGTCTGAAGTAAGGAATCTTTCGGTGAAAGTGTATATAAATCAGTTTAATGAGTTATCACGGTTCGAGATGGAGCTTGTTAATACACTACACAAGAAGGCCACCAAGTTTTCTAAGGGTTGACACATGTACCTATGGGAGCGATGCATGAATCACTTGTGGAAATGGCTCTCATGTTAGATTTTGCTAAGAAAGAAGAGGTTAAGGAGGTTCCTAAGTGATGGGAAAATAAGAAGGATAAGAAGAAAGGAGGAGAACCACAAAAGGGATAGATCAAGAAAGACGAGAAATGTCATAGTTGTGGATTGGTTGGTCATTTCACAAAGGACTGTAAGAAGAACATGATGAAGGGAAGGTGTTACAACTATAGGCAGCCCGGACACCTTAGTTGAGCTTGTCCTCAGAAGACGAGGTAGAGAGCAGGCGCATCTACGATACAAGTACAGGCTTTGGATACAACTCCTTCTAGTTGTGGACCAGATCGAGGTAGGAAAGTCTATATAGAAGGTTTGATCTCTATTTTGAATTTTCCTATTCAGACTTTTTTTGACTCTGAAGCATTGCATTCTTTCATTTCAAATTCCTTGGTTGATTGTTTGCACTTAGACATTTCTCTAGTGGTAGACCTTATAGTTGTTTCAAACCCCGTAGGAGGATCGGCACATTTATCCATCATTTTTAGGGGTTTGAAAATTTTCATACTAGGCGTAGAGTTTGATTGTGCCGCCTATGTACTGGGATTTTCGGGATATGGGGTGATTTTAGGGATGGACTGGTTGCCCACTTATGGTGCGATATTAGACTACGAGAGGAGAGTTTCAGACTAGAGACATGTAACGGAAGGACTCTCAAGGTTTCTTACAACCCACAAGGGTAAGTAATGTTGAGATTCCTTTATTCCCTTGATTCATCACTAGGAGAGTTAGATTTAGTTCCACTTGTTAGAGATTTCCCAGATGTTTTTTAGAAGGTTTGAGATCAAATTTAGGATCTATTTGAATGAAAATGCTAAGCCAATGGTATTGCCCATGAGACATATCGCTCCTAGGAAGAGGAAGGAGTTAACTAAGTAGATTAGTGAGCTATTAGAGAAAGGCTTCATCAGAAAGAGCATATCTGAGTGGGAGAGCCAATCGTCTTCGCTACAAAGGCGGATGGTTCCCTTCGACTTTGTGTGGAGTATAGAGAATTGAAAAAGCTCAAGAAGAAGGACCGTTACCCACTTCCTAGGATAGACGATCTTTTCAATTAGTTGGTTGGCTCTTCAGTATGTTCTCATCTTGACTTAGCCACTGGATTTCATCAGCTTAGGATCGCTGACGATAGCATCGTAAGACAACATTTAAGATACCCGATGCATTCTTTGAGTGGTTGGTTATGTCGTTTGGGCTGACCAATGTCGTGGCCTATTTCGTAGATTTGATGAGCCGTGTTTTTCGAGTTGTCCTAAATAAGTTCGTTGTAGTATTTGTGGATGACGTTCTGGTGTTTTCCAAGAGTATGGAAGAGCATGCTATTCATCTTGAGGAGGTTATTCGTACACTTCGTATTCATCAGTTAAAAGAAAAGTTCTTGAAGTGTCACTTTTGGCGTAAGGAGGTGCGTTTCTTGGGTCATGTAGTCTCGAGAGAGGATTTAGCGGTGGATCCCGCTAAGCAAGTAGCAGTACAGGATTTGAAGGGCCCCAACAATGCTACCGAAGTTAGAAGATTCATAGGTTTTGCTGGTTATTATAGGAAGAGAGTAACCCTTAGTCCAATGTTCATGGAGTGGAAAAGCCTAGAGTTTATTTCCACCGTTGATTTTAAGTCCTCTATGGACATTACCCCTGGATTATTGGTAGCACTCAACGTTAAGCCTATCCTCATAGATCATATTGGCTCAAGGTAGCGAGAGGATTCGGAGCTTAAGGATATTCTGGATAGGATTAGCAGAGGAGAGGACTCTAAACACCTCCAACGCTATTCTATCGACAGTAAAGGGTGGCTAAGGAGAGATGGAAGACTTTGTGTATCCTGCACTGGTGATTTGATGAGTGTAGTTCTAGTAGAAGCACACCATTCTCGAATGACTATTTATCCGAATTGTGATAAGATGTACAGAGACATGAAGAGAGTGTTTTATAGGAGTGGCATGGAGAAGGATGTAGCATAGTTTGCGGTTAAGTGTTTTGTGTGCCAAAGAGTTAAGGTGGAGCAGTAGAGGCCTGGTGGATTGCTTCAACCATTGGATGTACCCGAATGGAAGTGGGATAGTGTTTCGATGGACTTCATAGATGGTTTACCCCGATCTAGGAAGGGGAATACTAGTATTTGGGTAATTGTAGATCGTTTGACTTAGAGCGCCCACTTCATTCAAATCAAGAGTAAGAGGACAACACCTTATTTGGCATCCATATACATTCATGAGATAGTTTGACTTTATGGAGTTTCCTCTAACATAGTGAGCGACAAAGACCCTATCTTCCTTAGCGAATTTTGGAGGAGCTTGCAAGAGGCTTTAGGGGTACAACTTAGGTTGATTATGGCCTATCACCCTCAAACGGATGGCCCAATGGAGAGAGTTAATAGAGTTCTTGAGTATTTGTTGAGGATGTGCATTCTTGATTTGGAGGAACTTGGGAGGAGCACCTTCCTTTAATGGAATTCCTTATAACAATAGTTTTCAGGCTAGCATGAGGATGGCTCCTTTTGAAGCTCTTTTAGAAGACCTTGCAAGTCGCCTTCGTGTTGGTTGGAGTCTACGGAGAGATTGCTACTTGGTCCCAACATGGTTAGAGAGACTTTGAAAATAATTGATTTGAATAGATGAAGAATGAAGACGGCCCAAGATGGACAAAAATCCTATGCAGATAAGCGGAGAAGAGATATTGAGTTTGAGGTAGGAGATTTGGTTTTCATTAAGGTGTCTCTGCTAAGAAAGGTACTGAGGTTTGGATCAAGTGGGATACTTGCTCCTAGATTCGTAGGACCGTTCCCTATTGTGGAAAGGGTAGGGAAGATGGCGTATAGCATAGAGCTACCAGAGAGGCTCGTGGGAGTTCATGATGTTTTTCATGTTTCGCACTTGAAAAAGTGCTTACATGATTCAGCAAAGGTAGTGGAACCTAGCCTACTTGAGGAAGTTGAAGTAGAGAGAAAAGCATCGGTTCATCGCATTCCTACCAAGATCGTTGGACATGATACCAAGAAGCTTAGGAATAAAGAAGTCCATTTGGTTAAGGTGCAGTAGGGAGATAGTATCGAGCATGCTACATGGGAGGTCGAGGAGAAAATATGTACCTCTTATCTGTATCTTTTCAATGGTATGCCTTGAATTTCCTATTTCCAACTTTAGTTTTAAATAGGTTCTTTCCTTTAGTATTCTTTGGGAGGGTAGATCTTAGTGTTTAACATATGGATGGTAGGACTGAATGTAAACATGTTACTAGAACATGTTATGTATGTTAGACACTATTGGTTGCAAGTGTTTGCTAATGGATGCTAATGGACGCATATATACACACTAGGCACTATTATCTCTTAGGGATTGGCCTAATTAGGTTACTAAAGCATATGTACATGGATGTGTGTGCACTTGCATTTTTATTTCCATGGTTGCTATAATGAGTGATTATCATATGATTGTTGCATTTAGATGATGATTATAGCACGCATGTAGAACTATCAGTTATCATTAGGAAATTTGCATTCATTTGGATACATGGCACAGGCATGATTGCATAAAAAGGAGGTCGACTGAATCAGTAAACCGCCTAATCTTTTGCATTAGTTAGGGACATTGACACTACACTAGTGCATATATCATAAATTGCATTAGAAAGCTTAAGGAAATGGATGATGGATGAATATGTGGTTGTAGAATTTGGATTATTTCATTCTTCTGTCCTTGGAGATTTCGGAACGAAATCCTTTAAGGATGGGAGAATGTAACAACCCAAAATTTGAGCTATAATAATTAATTAACGAATTAATTAAACAGTAAAATAAAACATGTTAGATCGAGCCATAGAAGTTGCACCATTGGGTCCATGGCAATGTTTTGATCAATTTCCATATATAATTTGTCGAAATCCGAGCAAGTATGGAGAAGTTATGAGAGAAACAGGAATTCAGAATTTATAAGCAAAAATGAAAAAATAAAATAAATAGACCCTTAGGGGTCGACCTTTGTTTTGGTCAGATAAACCTATAAGTTGACCCCCAAGATGCTCAGGTTGACCCGCCTTATCTCCTGGATGTTATTTTGTCCAGGTACGAGCTGGTGACATTAAAACTTGATTTTCGTGAGATCTCGTGCGTTCTTAGCTGCATCCGACGGTTCCTAGCGAGCCTATGATGTTGTTGCACCAGATTTATTCTTCGAATCGGACGGCCTTAGATCCTTAAGTCACACTATAAATAAGACCCTAAACCTAGCTATTTTTCTCACTTAGATTTTCTCCCAATTGGGTTAATTGTCTTAGGCTGAACCCTAAATAGAAACATTTTCTAGGGAGAAGATCTTTTTAATAAAAATATTCAACGCCCGAGAAGTGGATCTGAGAAGGCCAAGAAATAGAGCTAAGGACCATAGGTGAGTGTTTTGTAATTATTTTAGATTTGTAAGCAATTTAAAATAATATGGCTCTCAATAGTTGTATTTTTTCTACAATTTTGAGACAGTTTTTATGTGAGTTTATTTACAGTCAGTTTTTAAGTAAATTTCACAATTTCTTTTCAGTCTATTTTTATTTAGCTATTTTATTCAGTTGTTTACAGTTATTTACATCTTTTTTAAGTTAAAATTTAACATGTAAATGTTAGTTTCTTTTTATAGAGATTTAATCCTTTTTTAAGCGAATAAATTAAAGAGAGAAGAATTTGCTAAAATGGATTAAAATAGAAAAACACTAAATTTACAGAAATTAGATGTAAAATAAGAAAAACTGAAATAAAGTAGAGTTAGACTGATATAGGCAAATTTAAGATATTTGCAAGCATAATTATAACAAGTGGTTATAACTAAAAAGAGAAATAGAAGAGTAACAGTTGCAAGAATAATTATAACACGTATGTTATAATTAGAAAGAAGAGATAACAAAAGAGGCTTATTTTAAGACTTAGATCTTGGATTAAGTTAATAAGAAAATATATCAAAGAAAGAAATAACAGAAGAGACTTATTTTAAAACTTAGATTAAGTTAATAGGCAAATATAGAAGAAGGGCCTGTATCGACCGCATTCCTTTTCAGATCTAGGACTGATTGTTTCACAACAGATAGGCGAGGCTGGGACACGCTTATGCTGATTAGGGTAAATAAGTGGCCAATAGATAGAAGATTAAATCTAGGGATTTGGACAAGGGGCGCAAAACTAGAAGATTGTTTGTTAGGACTAGTAAAGGCAGCATTCTCTTTCAAGTCTAGGGCTGATGGTCTCACAACAGTTAGGTGAGGCTGGGCAGCATTCCCTTTCAGGTCTAGGATTGATGGTCTCACAACGGTTAGGTGAGGCTGGCACGCTTATGCTGATTAGGGTAAATAAAGGGTCAAATAGAGGGCGATAGTTAGTGTGTATCGGCGATGACTGAGCGTGCGGCATCGTTTAGGGTAAATAATTCGTTACTGCATCTTGAGAGCTAAAGAGATGTCTTTTGTTGTGACCAACATGATTGGTTCACAGTGGCACAACAAAGATAGAATAGGCCGATCAATGGGTAGAATTAGGATTTCAGCCTAATCAAGTTAGCAAATGATATAGGATTAGTGTTTTCAGCCTAATCACGACAGTTTAAGACAAGTGCAAATAATTAAATCAAACAATTAAAGCAAACAGTCAAACAGAATCTGAAACAGTATTTTATCCCAGTTTTATCTTTTCTATATTTTCCTTTCATGCTAGAACTATTGTTTGGTCTGTTATCTTTATCTTTCTTAGAAATGCTAGTAATTACTTTCAGTCACTAGACTTATTGTCTGACCCACTCCTCTATTTTCCCCTTTTCCCCACAATAGGAAAGAAGAGTTGAGTTGATTCAGGTTGCTTGGAGATCCATTCCCGGAGTTCCCTCGTTTCAAATGTATCCTTCTAATTTTCACCTTTTTCATTTATGGATTGGCACTTGTGAGAGGGATTATTATTGTTATTACTTTTGCACTCTGATTATATGAGACTGAGGTGTATTTTTCATGAGACATGAATTTGAGATATTTTGAGTTTTTGAGATATGTTGTGTTTTCATGACTTGTTTTATAAAGTTTAATTTTGAATGATAAATTATTTATTTAAATGTATAAGTTGTTATTATTTATTTTCTTGTGAATCTTAGTCTTTGTAAAGCTTTAGCTACACCTATAACGCACCACATCCTTTGATGTGCCTTCTTTAGGTATAATAAAGGGTATGAGGTGTTTCAGCAAATATTTTCAACACAATTTTTCTCAGTCCTTTTCAGGCTCTCACATGGCTTATTTGAATTTTATGCATAATTTGGAATGTAACTCGGGTTCGATCTAACATATTAAAGAACTTTAGTACATATGAATTTGGATGTTGCTTGTTTGTGATTCGAGTTGATGATTGGATTTAAGCATGTGTGATCACCATCGTATTTTTTTATTACCCACCATCCAACATGATCTCTTTTAGAAATAATAACATGAAGCCTCCATGGATATTTATCACTAAAATCATATATAGCAGTAAACTCTCTTGCATGAGACTTAATGTTTTTAAAAACACTGGACACTTTATTGACCATTCACTTATATGTTCAATTATATATTTCTTTGATTTAAAAATCATACTGACTCGAGGGGCTTTCTCCACACATTCTAATTCAAACATTTTATCGGTAAATTGAATTTCTTGCATAAAAAATCTTTTCATAATTATGTCGTTGCATTGGTTTTCCTAATGGTTCTTCCTTCTCGATATGCTCATCGATGTCATCAATTTTTTCTGCAATATCATCTAATGGAGCATTATTAGTAACATTCGTAGCACCTATCCATGTATCATCTTCATCAACAGAAGTAGTGATTTCCATGCTATTAAAATGTTATACATCATTACCAACATTTTTACCTTTCATATCTTCAGTTTCAACATCTTCATTTCCATTTTCTTGTACATTTTTGTTTGAAATATGAGTTGGAATTGATTGCGGAGGATATGACCTAAAACCATACCTAGGTAACTGTGGTGGATATGACATCAAACCATAGTCGTATGTCTGTATATACAACCTGTAAACAAATAAATTACTACTAATTACAGAGATATAGATAACAAGAATGAAACAGACATGCATGTTATGAAACCATACCCAGTTATTTATGTGTAAATGCTTAGTTGCTGGTAGCAATAGTATGGATAATATATATGACTTTGATCGACAATGTTGCTTGGTCCAGGTTGGCTTACATAATGGTCAATGGGAGCTTGCGTTTCATTTGTTTGTATCAACACTTCTTTCTTAACGTATAACTCGATTACTATCATCCCAACACAAAACATTGAATCGACATCATCGTTATCATTCACCTCAATAGTAAATGGACTATCATCCGTAAATCATTTACTTGCTAGTGAGATATCACAATCGTTTGAATTAATCTTTATAGCTTTATAAATTGCTGCTTTCAACTCAAGATAATTACATCCCTTCCTTACTTTTGACCCTTCATGCTTTCGGCCAACATAGTTTGACCTGTTATTTTCATCGATGGTTAAATCGCCATCATAATGAAAAATAATTAGTATGGTAGTCATAGATCTAACAAACAACCTATCATCAACTAAATTGACTTGAAAAGTTCAAACATACTAACAACAAACAAACTAATCTCTTAAGTTCCTAATTTCTCATGGTGTTCTTCTACTTTGTGTTTGGGGTTGAAGGTGTTGAGATGTTTCAACTTCAAATTCATCATGCACTGGTCGAGTAACTTGTAAAGAACCATCTGTAGCTCTCCTACGTCTTCTTTAGTACGTATGAGCAAAAGCTTTAGGTGGACATGGTACATAAGGCGGTGGTTGTTCAAGCTTGTGTCTTCCAAGAATCGATTTGACAGTATTTTTGATGCTGAAGCACTTACTTTTTACTTGATCTTCATCTCCAGGATCTTCATGCACATAATCAACTTTGTTTGAAATCATGTTCAACCCTTGAACCTGAAACAAAAGAAGTTTTGACATAAGGAAGTAATGTTATTTGAATGAGATATGAAATGAAAACTTATTTAATCATACCAAGTCCAAGGGTCCTTATGGAGCATACTTAGGCAATCTAATGGACAATTCTTTAAGAACAAATCATTGCGTGATATACCAGTACCAACTATTTTATTCTTTAATGGCGATAATTCGTATGCGTTCAGGCTGTATGTAATCCAACATGTGATCCCACTAGCAACATAAGAGTTACACAAATCTTTATTCCAATTATTCGGGAATACTTGCTCCGCTGCATCCGGTATATGTTGGTTAAGACCAAATTGCTCATCGCGCTATCTGGATAGTGCATGGACGCACTTTGCAAGCAAATTATAGGGGTTCATGAATACCAAGTTTGTTGCCCATCTAAGCAAACTTGCAGCAAATCGTGTATAATCTCATCGGCGTATGGCATCCACTCAACATTATAGTACTCCATTATGTCCAACTCATTGCGATAGAGTACGGAACGACAATCTGGATATCTCTTCAAAGTCTATCTTCCATCCATCTAAAATATACAAAATATTGTGTGAGTATGGTATTGAAATATATAGTTTTCAATATAAATTAACAATAATTTTACCTAGCCCCGTACGGTAATCTAACAGTGACGGTGGTATAAAACATTTGAACGACAGATGGAACTACACGTCCATGATCAAACATGCACATTATCAGTGTTAAACAAGGTCTTTAAAATATTAGTTAAATATTATGTAAGAAAATGTTATACCTACGAAAGTGTTAAGCAACCAGATAAGCTGTTCGACATATTCAACGCTACAACATCTAACTCCCTATACAAAGCACTAAATACAATGCTACCCCATGAATATCCAGATATTGTAGCAAGATCCTGTAATATATATAACCATTTGACACTGACTCGGCCCTTAATATGGTTTGAAAAAATCTGGATGCTATAAAAAGTAATATCACAGCCCATGTATATTGTTCTATCGTCTCAATTGATGAATCAGGGGTAATAATCAAGCCAATTATAAGGTCGTTGATCCATTTAACTTTTAATTCTCCTTTATTAACCACTGCTTCGGGGGTGGTGGAATCTCTCCAAGCAATTGGTGATAAATATCATCTACATCAACATCACTAAAATAATTCACAACAGCGCCTTCTATAAGAAGGTCGAGTAAAACAGCGACATCTTGTAAAGTAATAGTCATTTTTCCAACAGAGAAACAAAATATGCTAGTCTCGGGCCTCCATCTATGATATAAGGCCGTGAATAAGAACCTATCAAATATGATATATTTAATCTGCATGAAATATCAGAAACCCTCTTGTTGAAGTAAATGTCGAACTTGATGATCATCGACCATCTCCATTAAGTCTTTAAAACTTAGCAAATGATCCAGATAATCAATAGGTTCTGCAGTCTATAAACAGAGAATTATAACATATAGTTAGTTCAAAATGGTAAAATTCTCCAACTTTTTAGCGTGTTTAGCAAATATAAAATATTACCCACATTAAATCTTCAAATTCGAACGATGCTTATCCTATAAATATAACACACTACCATCCACGAGTCCGTTCTTCGATCCTGAAAGGTAATGTAATAATAACTCAAATTAATGACATGATTTACAAGCTAGGATTGACTCAATGACAAGAATTCGATTACTACCACCTACAACAGGCTAGTTGACATAGTTCATTACGCATACATACAAAGAAAACGTAAATTAATAACAAACTCAAAATCTTAGGTTTACAAAAATACCAAAATCAAATTGTGTTAAAGAAAATCCCGCTTTCATTATTGTAGTTTTGTTCTAATCGAAGAATGGTGCAGAAATACGAAGATTTTATGTGGAATTGACGAAAAAATCAAAAAATGGTGATTTGGAAATTTTGGGATTGGAAATCGGAATAGCAAGAGTTAAGGAAAACAAAATAATGAAGAGAAGGTGGAGTGGAGGCTGTTGCTGCTTTTATACAGCAGGAGTTATACGCAAGTCAAAGTTGTGCATATGTAAAAAAGAAAAGACGTAAGAGTTGCGCCTATTGTGCTAACAAAATATGCGCAACTTTTACTTGCGCTATATGCGTTTTGTTTCATAATAGACGCACCTAAGAATTGCGTCTACTCTTCCTTTCCTATACACAACTCATAGTTGTGCAAAAACCGAAACAATTACAAACCAGCAGAGCCGACTGCTAATTAGGTTGAAAGTAGCCTTGCTCGGTAATAAATTTACAAACAAGCTCAGAACGCGAAATTGTTCTGAAAACCAGTCCAATTTGAAAATTTGTCATCAAATGTCTCTCAAAATTTCTGTTTATAATTATCCACAACCGCATCCTTGTTTTTCATACAAAATTAAGTGGCACCTTAAAACCAAATAGAAAGAAGATGAACCCTTCCACCGTTAACTTTCTACTGAAAGCATAATCACAAGCAATAGCCAGGACAAGTACAGTATTGATTTGCATGGTCTGTACAATGAAACAAGCATGTATGGAAGTGAATGAAACAACAATACTGTCAAAAGCGCGTACAAACAAATTAAATATCGTGTGTCCTAGCCATTTATTAGCAAAGCAACAAAGATCATTTCGCATTCATTCACCTCAAAAATACAAGGTAGCATGAGGATGTGGTCATAAAATACAAATGGGAAGTCAAAGATTTTCCCTTTAACCTTATTGCATACGAGGAAAGACATTATGGACATAATTTCATTAAAGAAAACAGAGATTCCTTAGAAAATCCATGCAGCTGGATCACTCGCTGCATAGCCATCCAACCATGTCTGATGAACTTTCGTAATTACATATCCACGGTGGGCTTCAGCCTGAAAATAATCATTAAAAAAAAACAAATCAATATTTCAAGGTTTTTAAAAATCCCGTGAATGCATCTTCACAGGTACTGTTTTGAAGCATTTATCACTAACCTATCTTTTATCGTTTTCAGGTCACGGCCAATGCCGTATGAAATGAAACAGTATAACTGTAAACCTAACTATTCAGCTGACCTTTTAAACCTGCTATCTTAGGGTTGTTTATGTTAAATTGTATCACATTAGTGTTCTAGTATTAGGTCATCCACAGTTTAATGACCCACTGCAGGTGCTGCTGCAAGGACTAGATATATTATTTACCTTCAATACTAGCTGTACAGATGTCACACAGCACCGTCGAACTCCCCCTACAATGAAATAAATCAACCATGTTAAATTTATGAAATTGGCTTTAATGCTATACTCTTGTTCTAACTTCTATCAATTTATAATTTATAAAGACAACTTAAATTCTCTGATGATGGTTTTGATTCTTTTGAACGAGTCAGTAAATTTTAGGGACGAAACAAATAAACAATGTTTTCCATAAAAAATTTCTTTGCTAGTTGAAAGAATATATGTATTCTATTTCCCATACGCATCTTTATTCTAATTGAACTTTATGAAGGCAGAGAGTATTAAATTCCATTGTCTAGTGAACACCAGTCTATTTTCAAACTGACCTCAATAATGCAGTTGTAGAAAAAGCAGCATCAGATGCCCACAGAGTATTTCAAAAAATCAAGATTAAGACTTTAAAGTTTTTTTATTATAAGATGACAGATTAAATTCACAAAATTACATTGGAGAAGAATTCCATACAGGAATAACACACTGATAGGATATGTGGTTGGTCATCTAAACAGCTGAATAACGACATAAAATTGATAGTCAGAGTGACAATGGAAAAAAATTGGACCCAATATTGACAAGAATAATTTAGTGCTTCAATATCATGGCAGACTTGTAACACCGAAGGCAATACAACTGTATTGAGGATTATTATTTTTGAACACCTGAAAAAAATTTCAGAAAAAATAATCCATGAAAGACTCTTGTTAACATGCATAAAGCCAATAACACAATATCACCTTAAACCCTTTATATTTTGAAAACATGTGTCGAAAAATTAATTAAAACTACAATTATCATTATTGAATCATAACCATGACTTCTCCACTTTATCCACCATTTGCATCTGATGGTCAACAGCTTGACAAATTATCAAGACATATTCGAAGTCGAGTTGACATACAGTAAACTTAGATTCAATCCTAAACCCCTAATTGTTGTAATTGTAAAGTTGAAGAACTGATAAAAAATATGTACTAAGATCAAAATAATTACAGAAATTGCCAATGTTATTCCAGAAGGTTCAGCTACATGTTTCAGATGGTATATATGGTGATTCGTAAGTGAATACAAACTCACCGCATAACTCCCACTTATCAAATTTCACCAGCCAAGAATTTGATGCAGTTTCCGAAGCAGATAATCTATCTACCCATACCCGAAACTGCTTCCCTTTTTTATCTCCATAGCATTTGCTAAACAAATCGATGCTCTCAAGAAAAGGACGTTCAGTGTTAGAAGGATGGACAACAATTGTAGCTGGACACTGTCAACAAAATGCAGTCATTTGTTGATTTGCAATTAACTAAATCGTTGGCATTCTAAATCACACAGTACACTCCTAAATTCGTGACACTAGAACTTATCTAGCTTTGCACTGTAAATAGTAGCAAAAAAAGCTTGACTTGTTAACCAAACCAACTTAAACTGTTTAATGAACATGAATTATCTAAATAGACCTGCAAAGTTGTTGATATACATTTTTTTTCTTTTTTCTTTTATTTTCAACAATAATAATAAAACCTTCCTGAGATCTTCTTGAAGCAAACCGTTGAAATTTTTGCAGAAACATACAAGTAGATAATGGCATGTCAAGTTTATTGTGATAAACTATTAATATGGGTTTAAGTGGGATAGAGTTCAGATGCTTATTCATTCATGGTGATTTAATACCATGAAAGCAAAAAATGTTTCATATAATATCTCCATCAGTATAGTTTCTGAAATAATTGTTGCTATTAATATGTATATGATGATCAAAATATACTTTAAAGTTCAAAATTATAGAGGTTGAATTAAATACATGAGAAAAATAAGGATACTAATTATATTGTACTCACACAGATACTCTTCAGATGCTGTATAGGCATTTCTGTCTTTTCAACTTCAGCCCTAAGCCACCTTTCATAAAGCAAGTAGAGTGTAACCACTTCATGACCAGGGCTAAAATTTTCAAGCTTGTAGCAAGAGAAGTCCATAATATCTCTAGGTGAGATATTGAGACCTAGCTTAAAATGCCCAATAGCCTGAATAATGCCTGAAGCACAACGTTCAGTTGCATGAATTATCCTTGGGTTATCTTTGGCATTTTCTGCATGCCATTGCAATAGTTCTTCCTGAGCATTCTTGACCTAGCAATTCAATAAAGATATCGTTTATTTCAACTACGAAATTTTGAATGTTCTGTGGTTTGAAAAGAGAAAGAACGGAGCTTAGATGACAATTTTCTCAGACATCAACTTGAGATATCTGTATAATCATAACTCAAATATTAAACAAGCAAGTATATCATAGATGAATATTAGTCACGGCTTATTTCAATGAAACCGGTTTTACCTGAACTTAGCTATAAAGTCATAACACAGTGTTTACCACTAATTCAAAGCACAATAGCTTTGATTAAAGAACACATGGTCCGACATTAACCATGAAATATACTTACCATGACACCATAGACATCTGGAATGCTGAACAATTCCGCATCATTTCCAGAGTCACCACAAACAAGAGTATTTAGCGGCAGTTTTCCTTCTGCCTTGAACTTGCTATGTAAATATGCAAGTGCTTGCCCTTTGCCTGCCCCTTGTGGCAAAATGTCAAGATCCATGCCCCCGCTATATATTATTTTGACATCCAACTGAGCGACATTTTAAGTTTCTTATCAGCAAATTTATTTCAAAAAAAAGTCACAAATAATTATCATTACAGGTAATCTTACACCGCGGTTCCTCAAGATTTCAGAAAGTTCTTTTGTCACTTGATGAGCATTTGCTTTGTCTACATAAAAGCTAACTTTATGAGGTCTTTGCTCCGTATCTGACTGCATGAGCGTTAAGTTGAACATATCAATACGTATACCATAGTTTTAATATGGTTTTGAGAAAGACATCGTGTAACATAATATTTATTAATCTAGTGTAAATGATTACTGTTTAGCCAACCATACAGCACATGGTCATAATCAGTACAAGTTTATCTACAGAATGATGGTAAAAAATCATCATTCTCTACACTGTGCACAACGCCCACGCTTCGCTTGAGCATGGTCTGAGGTGGGCAAGTTGTATGCAATCTTACCATTATTTGAGAGATGGTGTCTGAAACTTGGTTGTTGGATATGCGTGAGTAAAGCTCACAGCACGCTTACACATTTACAACAAAACCGTGTTGTATATAACATAAAGTTTACTATCTGCCCATAAAGTGAGACACTGGACTAATCAATGTTGATTAGACATCAAGCACCAGGACATGGTAAAATAATATTCCTGGCGAATTTGCTAAACGTTTAGAAGCATGGTTAAAATTCAGTCAATGAGATGGATATCATACACCACAGTTGCTAGTAGTTTACCTGCAATTTTAGTTGTGGAATCTTTGATGTTTCCTCCAAAACAATACTTTTGTCCCATCCATGATCTAGTACATGTTCCCAACCGTCATCAGGTACCATAGCTTCACCATATGTAATTTCAGTGCCTACAGACATGATAGTAATATCTGGAGTTAGCATGGGCTTCTCTTTTCTTAACTCTTTATAAAGTGTTGGTGATCTCCCAGTTGAGAAAACCAGCAGTGAATCATGGGCATATGCAGATTCCCATAATGCATTGAATCGAAGCAACGACAGGTTCTCATCATCATGATGATCCACCTGCCGTGAAGAAAAAAATGAGCGACTAAATATATAAAGGATATAATTAGAATACAGTAATATAAAACAACATACCATTGTATGGTCGAGATCAGAAACAATCATAAGACGTGCAGAACCCTTGAGTTTGTCCATTTTGCTGGAACAAAAAACAACCCTCTATTAAGTTGAAAACTTGGTATCTGAATGATGAAATTCAAGAAGTAGAAACTAAAGAGAATCAGGATGTTTGGAAACAACTTGTCAAAAATGACTAAAGCACAACTTACTGCCTTAGCAAAGTTAGGAATTAAAGCATGTTCAGTAACAGTTTGAAATAGCTTATAAGCAACTTATCGAAATATTTGAAATTGTAAGCAAAAATTTATTGCTTTTCAAAGTGATTAAGCTTGAAAGTTAAAATAGATAAGTTGTTATCAACCCTTATTCAAAGTGGTTGGTTTAATAGTTTTTTTTCATGTTTTTTTAAGTAAAACTAAAAAACGTACACACACACACCCATGCTTTTAAAAACAACTTGTTGATTTTCACTGCCATTGAAGGTTGTGAAAACAGGAGTTGAATAGGCACATGGTAATTTACCTTTACTGATAAAAACAAAAGAAAAATCAGCTTATATAAACCGAAATTACCCCAAAAAATATGTAAGTTATCAAACATGCGCATCAACATATAAACAATGTGCTTAAAGTTTATTCGCTAAGTGAATTATCATTAAGTGACTAAAAAGAATAATAAAAAAGAATAATAACTTACCATACGTAACTTAAAATTCAAAAGTGGAACAACTAAGCTACTTATCAGCTTCAACATGTTGAAAACTAGTAAAAATGCTCTATTCCTGACAGCATTAACAACATTCTCACTTACACCGAAGATCGACAATCAACATAGGAAGCATCAAATTTTAATCCACCAAAATGTTAATTTCGTAAACCTAAATAAATCTTCAAGTAATCCTTCCACTGCATTAAAATAAAATAAAAAGAAAAGAAAAGAAAAACTTTACTACTTAGACCATCCCAAACCATCTTGGATTGAAGAAATGGCGACCTACCGATTCCCAAATTGATGTTGCTGATGGAACCTGAAATTGAGAAGCAAATTAATCCCGTATTTGGCGATTGTTGAGTCCTATTTGAGGGAAACTGCTGATTTGGAGACTGATATTCAGTTATTCTTCAATTTGGGCTTTACAAGATCATTGGTAGAGGAGGGAACCAAAGAGATAAGAGTTTGGTGGCTTTGAATTAATGGGCCGAAATTTTCTTTCTTATTTATTCATTGCTTTGTATATTGGGTTAGGCCAAGCAATTATTATCATTATATTGATTATTACTTCTCGTTTTTTCTGTTCCGTCTTTCCTTCTGTTTCCTTTTTTGTGTTTTTGGCAATTTTTCGTTTCTTGGCATTTTTTCTTTTTCAATTAATTCTTTTTGAAATTTGTTAAACAATGGAAAGATAAGTTTTTAAACCATAATGAAATAATCATGTGATAGAACAAAAAAGTGATCATAATACATAGAAATATAAAAGATTAGAACGATCATCTTTTTTGTTTCTTTTTTTTAACCTTAATGGTGTCCTCCCCATTTGATCTTTCCAGCCCATTGACCACTCCTCTCCCAATTCCTACGGCTCCGAACCTAAACTTATCTCTGATCCCTTCCGATTGATCACTCCTCCCTCAATTCCTACGGCTCCGAACCTAAACTTATCTCCAATCCCTTCTGCCCCCCCCCCCCCCCCCCCCCCTCGAGGTCCAACCTCTTCCTCCTCCCCTCCTATTCCTCCTCCAATTCCTGCTTCTTCTCTTATTCCTCCTGTTCGTCCCTTTATCCTTCCATCTTCTTCTCAGTTTGCTTCTATTGGTGCTTCTCTATCCAATCCTTCTTTTCCACTCTGGACAAGCTTACTCAAAGAGAAATCTAAAAATGTTGGTCGTTACCTGCCTATCAATTGTATTAAACTATGTGGGTCTACCTCTACTCAAAGAAGTAGTTGATGAAGGCATTAGGTCATGGTCTCTTAGTTGGCTTCTTCCATGGTGGAACCATAAATTACATGGCAGTTACATCTCATTTAGCAAAAGTTTGGAAGTTAAAGGCAGCATATAAAGTTTTCTCTGATGGTCGGAGATTCTTTTTTAAGTTTGCTAATAATGAGGACAAGGAAAAAATATTAACATCAAATCCTATCTTCATTCGTGGCTAAATGATGATTGTAACTTTCTGGAAACCTCGTTTTGAAAATCCTAAATTCCAAATTAAAACTTCTCCTGCATGGATTCATCTATATAACATTCCTCTACCCACTTAGACATTATTGAGTATAGATTGGTTGGCTTGTCATGCTGACTCCCTGATTTGCTTTGATGAAAATACAAAAAAGATGAAGTGATTCGAATAAGCTGAGTGTGCGATAGAGATATCCCCAGATAAAATGTTACCAGATAACATAAAAGTTGAAGGAGAAAATGGTCATAATGTATATGTTGAGTATTCCTAGAAGCCTTTGATACGTTCTACTTGTAAAAGTTTTGCGCATGTGAATCTTAATTGCAGTAAATATGTACATGAAGTTGTGGCATGTGATGCAAACAATAACGGTGAAGGAAAAGTTGCAATCCATGATGGTACAAATAAGTTGGTGCGTTAGGACTACATAGTTAGGCAACACACGAATGCAAATTTCAAAAAGAAACAAAGCAATGGTTTTAACTAAGTAACAAATAATAGGAAAGAATGGAAAAAAATGCACATAGAAAACAACTTTGATCCAAATCCGGTTCTTCTGATCCTATAAGCATTTCAAAAGTCCCCTCTTATGATATAGAAAGTGAATGTGTTGATACTTCAAATAAGTTTGTTGCTTTAAAAACTTTGGAGGGAGGTGAAATTGAGGCTTCTAAAACTTTATCTCAAGTTCAATCCATTATTCATCCTCAAATAAGTCATCTATCCTTGGATCTTGAAACTGTCCAATCTGCAGCAAACATGAATGATTGTTCATCTCTTAATCAAACCGAAAATATCCTTCAGAATAAACTTCCTTCTCTTCTTCCATTGCCAAACTCAAAATCCTTTCCTCAAACATGCTCACTATTGTGCATGTCACTCCTCATGCAACTAATCAGGACACAAACTTATATAACAAGTCTGATTCTCAAATTCCTTCAAATCTACCCCCTCTCAAAAATCACTCATATCTTCATCTCCCTATCATTCTCTGTATCCTTCTAAGCACATTTTTGATTTTATCCCCGATCTTAATTCCCCTCTTACTTCAATCACTATGAGTGATGCTCTAAATACATCTTTTATTAGCAAGCAAGGAAAAAAGGAAAAAGCAAGAAACAAATCAACTAAAAAATTCAAGGTGCAAATGAAAACAATGATCTAGGCATAAAATACTCAATCGATTGGATTGCTATCAAATAGCAAGAAAAGCCATCAATAACTCAAGATAGGGTGGTTACTAAGCAATCTACCAATAAACAAAATCCAAATGTTAGACAATAAGCCTACAAACTAGGCAAACAATTAGAAATCAAGAATTTGATCTCCTCAAATCACATTCAATTAATGTCAATATGTGAAACAAAACTTAATCATGGAAAAAGCATGTTTGCTACTAAAAATGTTTCTCCTATATGGGCTTTCATTCATATCTATCTCAAGCACCATATGGTAGAATTTTCATTCTTTTCAACCATGTTATATATCTCATATCTCCCTTACTGGTTCATAAACAACTCATCCACTCCAAATGTTTGCATATTCCTTCCGGCTCTCATTTTCTTCTCACTTCTGTTTATGCAGAAAATAACTCTGCCTCTAGGCAACAAATGTTAGACATTATCCCCTCCTTACAATCTTCTTCAATTCCTTGGATTTTCTTGGGAGATTGAAACTGCATGATGCAACATGATGACAAACAAGGAGGGGTCACTCTCTCTGTAAATTCAACCACTCTATTAAACCATTCCATATGTTCCTCAAATCTATATCCTTCTCCTTTCACTGGTTCAAAGTTCATTTGGAATAACAATAGTAGAACTGGAAAACTAACCTGGTGCAAACTTGATCAGGCATTTTACAATCTTTTTGTAGTTTATATTTGGCCTTCCTTCGACCCGCAAATCCATACCCTTTGAATCAATAAACCACACATATCCGACCCAAAAAAGCACAGACTAACGGAAAGTCAAGAGAAAGAAAAGAAGAGAGAATGAGTGAAGAGAAGAAAGAGAGAAGATAGAACCAAACAGAACAATACAGAATCTCACATCGCAGTGGAAAATATATAATATCATACCAATGATCTTTACAAAACAGAAATTGTATATATACACATCAGTCAGAGTTCAACAATCAATCAATAGTTATCAGCTTGAACAGTTATAATAACCTGTCCTCACAAATGCTGATAATATACAACAACAAACAAAGTAGAGGATAATTAAGCAAATAAGGATGTACGGAAGTGAAGATCTTCAGCTCTCCTGCTGAAGCTCCAAAGCACCAAAGCATAACCTGTAGATATGTGTTTGGGATTTGCGGGTCGTCCACTTATTCACATAAACCCCTCCTCCTTCCTTATCTAATCACCACCCCCTAATAATTAAATGGGATCATGACACCATTATAAGAAATTCCTCTTTTTCATTTTTTAATGACTGGACAAATTTTCCCGAATTCTCTCAAATTCTCGCCGACTTATGGAAAATTGATATTTATGGTAACCCTGTGTATGTCTTGCAAGGCAAACTTAAGGAACTCGAAAGGAATTTGAAGATATGGTCTACAAATAAATTTAGGAATGGTACAAAACAATCTACTGCAATAAGGAACAAGCTCTTAGCTACTTAACTAGCTTTGACTTCTCAGTCTCAAAGTTCTCTGTTGGCTTCCGAAGTCTACTCCCTCTCTATCAGCATGGAACAAACACCATTATCAGAATTCAAGATGTTGTGGCAAAAACACATAGAAAAATTGGATAATCATGTTAATAAAAACAACGCAGTATTTCATACTACATTGAAAATAAAAATGCTAACAGGAATATCCATTCAATTCTGGATAGGTCATGCAACATTTGTTTCTAATCCTCTTGATATTAGTAATGCTTTTCTGGACTACTTTCAACCTACTCTAGCTAATCAAAATCCTATGGGACCTGTTTTCTCTCTTCTCCATGAAATTGCTCTACGTGCTATTTCCAATTATTTGTCCCGAGATCTTATAATGGAAGTTACTTCTCTTGAGATTAAACAAGCAATATTCAATATGGATCCTACCAGTTCTCCTAGGCCCGATGGGTATAATGCCCATTTCTTCCAGTTTGCATGGGAATATCATTAACCCCTACCTACAAAGATATCAAAAATTATTTCAAGAACAGTAAAATGGCTAGAGGAATTAATTCAACAAAACTGGCTATTGTTTGAAAGATTGATAGCCCTGAAAAGGTCACTCAATTCAAACCTATTGCTTGCTGCACTATTGTATACAAGTGTATTGCTAAGATATTAGCTGCTAGAATGAAGATTGCTCTATCTAGCATCATCTCTCTCAATTAAAATGCTTTTGTTCCTGGTAGATCCATCTTTGATAATATAATACTCACTCAAGAACTTTTGAGAGGTTATGGTAGGAACATATTTCCCATGGACGTGCTTTCAAACTAGATATTCGGAAGGCTTTTAATTCTATTCAATGGTATTCTATAGTGGTTATGCTCCACAAAATGAATTTTCCATATCTTTTTCTTGCTTGGATGTAACATCCCCCACTTTGAGGTCCAAAACTAACGACTACGGATGTTGCAGTCATCCATAGTTATTAATCCTCGACGACCAAATACGGTAATGTTATATACATTGATATAACAGAAATACATGGATATGAAAAAAAAAATTAAAATCATTAAATAACTTTCACACTCCATTTTAAAACATTTCAAGTTCATTACATAATCCAACACGTGAACCACGTTTAAATAAAATATAATTATTACAACATACGCCAAGAGCGACATATGAAGACGACCCCTTGGATGATCAGATTATATATAGGCAATTAAACAACTTTGCTTTTATAATACAAACAACACAGCGGAATCAAAAATAGAAAAGAGCTCTAAATAGCTATCATGACTCCTGCACATCTCCGAAAGCTTATTTGTCTAAAGAGGTACCTAAAAATCTTAACTCTCAAACTACTAAAAATCAATTAAGCACCCGAGAGTTTAAGGGAAAAACATAAACTTCGAGTCAGACATAAAGCCTGGTATGAATAATAATAATTTACCATCTTAAACCATATAGATACCTAGTGAGACCACGCCGCTTAGCGGAACGTGTTTTCCCCTCACTATTATCTTATTCAAAACTTTATAAAACCAAATACTGTGCTCTTGCATCCATAATGGTTAAAAAAGCAATTCAAAATATTATGATGATATGCAAACAAGTAAATCAATTCTGGATTACTCATCTCCATTCATTTGACTATCTATCTTATTATAGTTTCTAGGGTCGCTATTAACCAGTTAGTTTTCATGGGCTTACTAATAACCTGTTTAATACTCATGGACCACCTGTCCGATTTAATAGTTTTTATGGGATCATTAAGAACCTATTGGCCCTTGCCAATTACTTCATTGTTCATGAATTCTCCTTGAACCTATTAGTATCTCCAATAACTTCTCTGTTATCCTAGTTTTCATGGGTTGACTAGGAACTTATTGACTTCTGTCGATAACTTAATTTGAATATTGTTTTCATGGATTTGCTACAAAAACATTGGGCCCTTCCAATAACTCTTTCTAATTATAGTTTTCATTGGTTTACTATGAACCTATTGGCCCATACCAATAACTTTTCCTAAATATAGTTTTCATGGGTTTACTAGAAACCTAGCTATTTAACAACTTCAATATTTAGGCATCCTACATTCTGGTCTATCTGACCTTCTGGATGCAATTCTATTCATTTAGGAGTTACTTAGTTTATATTCCTACTGGGTCAACCTATCTAGTTATTCTGCCCTTACTCCCCAAAATTCAGTTATGGGTCCATTACATAGTAAATACATTTATAGAAGAAGCATACATAAAAAAAATACCTACATCTTTGGTTTAATATCTTTGAAATCATTTCCCCCAGAAATTTGGTTAACCCCTTTAACTCATTGTTTATATCGAAATTGGCTTCTTCAAAAACTCCAATTCAAAAGCATTTAAAAGCTCTTTTTTAATGCCATGGTTTTCTTTTAAAAATTGAGATTGGATTCTTTATTTTGAAAACTAATGCATTCGAAACCTTTAATCTTTACTTTCGAAACCATTGGAAAAATTCCTTTCGAAAGCATTCAAATCTTCTTTTCAAAATTCTAGGCACCTGCCTTTCAAAACACTTTAAAACCTTTCCTTCGAAACCTTTCGAATGTATTAAGGTAATACCATTCAATTATAAAAGCATAGCTTCGAAAACCATTTGAAAGTACCCCTTTCGAAAGCACTGGGTTTATCTTTACAAATATTCTTTTAGGTCTAAGTGAATACAAGTGAAAGTAACACTTTCGAAACCATTTGCCTTTAAATAAAAATGATTGGGAAAAATCTGATAGCTTCGAAACCATCCTTTCAAGAACTCAAAGCATTTAGGTAAAACAATTGAAGGATAGATTCGAAACCCCCTTTCGAAGCCATTGCCTTCGAAACCTTACAACCCTTTTGAAAGCTTTAGGAAGTGGCTTAGTATATTCATACACGAAACTACCTTATGGAGGCATTAATGACTTTAATACATTCGAAAGGCATAGAGTTGGCAGAAGGGTTTCAACTAGGTCGAAACTACCCCTTTCGGAAGCATTAGTTTGAAACATGGCAACTCTTCTGGAAGCATTACATTAAACAAAAAGGCGACAACCCCTTCGAAAGCATTGGTTTTAACTCCTTCAAAAGCATTTAGTAAAACAGGAAAGCGTGTTTCTTTAGAAAACAAAACAAGGGTTTCGATCTTATCGAAAGCAAGGGTTCCGAAAGCATGCTTTCTGCATTTCTCCACTCCACTACGTACCAACATTGTGATACCTTGTGTATTGGTTTCGACTTAGTTAGTTTCGACCTGGTAGGTTTCAACATGGTTGAAGGCGAAGGCATAGGGTCGAAAGGTTGCTTCTGAAAGAGGTAGAACACAATTTCTGGGTAAAGACCGATTTGATGTCTTTTAAAGTAATTACTTTTTAACCAACATTTTTATTTATAACCATTTAATTTGTTGCCATAACTTTTCAAATTCTTTATCAAAATAAAACTATCGCATAATTTCAAGTCTAAACAAGGATTAATTTTGACAAATAAGCCCTTCCATTAATCAAAAGCAATAAAACAATCAAGTCCTTCTTCTAAAATAATTTAATTTCCATAGCAAATCACTTAGGAAAAATCCAAAAAAAATGTAGAAATTCACTTCCAATTTGTCCTCTAATATATAAAAATTGTAAACCTAATTTATTGATATAATTTTTTAAATAAATTTTAAACTCGATTTATTCAAATTTCTCCTTAGTAAATTCATATTAAATTTTCCATTCTTTGGAAAATTACAAAAATTAAAACCCATCTCCAAAATCATGCATATAATTTTCTCATAGCATTCAAAATTCATTATAATCGGTTTTACCCTTAAAACCATACAGAACTATATTCAGGCAATCTTGTTTAAATCAAACATGTTATAATATCCAAGCATATCGTCATCAAAATTGTCATTATAGTGGATTTAGTCTTAAACCCGAAAATCAAATGATCACAAAACAAAATAGAGATGATTTAGATTATTATTCACCTTGATTAGGATAAAGACTTTGAGATTTAATTGAGATTAATTCCTCCTAGCTTGAATCCTTAGCTTTAGATTAATTTTCTTCTCTTTTCTCCTAATGGCCGGCTTTGCTCCTCTTTGTACACATTTATTTGTGTTTTGTAAAATGAACGTGAATGGGAGTGAAACATGAATATAAGGTAATGGTGTGGCAATTTCCTAATAAGCCCTTGCGTTAATTAATTAACATATAAAACCATTTATAAGACCATTTGTTTTATTAAGCTCGGTCTCTAAGTATTTATTCAAATTTCAATCTCCTTATCTTTCTAATATTTGCATTATTCTATTTGATTTATCTAATTAAATCTTCTGAATAATGTTACAAAAAATTAGGGGTGTTGCAGGCTCTCCTTCTTAAAGAACTTCATTCTCGAAATTCAGTAAGGACTAAATACTAACATAGAAATCATCTGTAACAACTCCTAACAACTATACTAGCCTACCTGACTAGCAATTATCTATATAAATCTGATATAGACATACTCTCAAAGAAGATCAGGATAAGTATCTCTATTCCTATCTTCTGTCTCTTAAGTACAGTCCTTCTCGTTGTCGCTCCACTTAACTTTCACCAACCTGACTGTCTTGTTCCTCAGTCTTTTCTCATCTCTCGCTACAATCCATACTGGTTGTTTCATAAAAGTCAAATTTGGCTCTACTATCAACTCTTCCAACTCTGTTGAGGAATAGTAGCCTTTAGATCATGCACATACTTGCGAAGATGAGACACATGAAACACATTATGGACACCTACCATACTGCTTGACAACTCTACTCTGTATGCGAGTTTCCTCATCCTCTCTATGACTAAGAACGGACCAACATATCTCGGGGCCAATTTCCCTGGCTTCCCAAATCGTACAACACTTCTTATTGACAATACTTTAATGAAAAACTTATCTCCAACTGAGAATTCTCGGTTTTTACGCCTCTTATCTACGTAACTCTTCTATCTAGACCGAGCTTCCTTCATTCATTCTTGGATCAACTCAATCTTTTCTGTCGCCTCTCTAACCAGATCTAGACCTAAGACTAATTTGTCTCCAGTCTGCAACCAACATGCTGGTGATTTGTATAGCCTTCCATACAAAGCTTCAAAAGACGCCATTTCTATACTATTCTGATAACTATTATTATAGGAAAACTCAACCAAATGTAGGTGATCTTCCCAAGATCTACCAAAGTTCAATGCACAAGCTCTCAATAAAACCTCGAGTACCTTATTGACTCTCTCTGTCTGCCCATCCGTCTGAGGGTGATACGCAGTACCTATCTTAAGCTTGGTACCTAATACATCATGTAGACTCTTCCAGAATTTACTAGTAAACAAAGCATCTCTATCACCGACTATACTACTAGGAACTCCATGTAGTCTAACTATGTTCTTTATGAATAACTTAGCTAAAACAGGTGTCATCCTGGTTGACTTAACTGGAATGAAATGGGCACTCTTGGTCAACTTATCCACTGTGACCCATATACTTTCATTTCCTCTATTTGACCTTGCAACCCGTCAATAAAATCCATGGGTATCGAATCCCATTTCCAAACTGGAATCTCTAAAGGTTGAAGCAATCCACCCGGCTTCTGATGTTCGGCCTTCACTTGTTGACAGTTTGCACACTGCCTAACTCATAAGCCAACATCCCTCTCCATACCTTCCCAATGGAAGCTCCTCTTCATATCTTGATACATCTTGGCCCCTCTAGGATGAATCATAAACTTGGATCGATGACATTCTCCAAGAACTTCTTTCTTTAAGTCCTCAACATTCGGAGCACATAATCGTCCTTTCTTTCTTAACCATCCTCTCTAGTCAAAACTAAAATCTCTTAGATCATTGATCTCAGTTCCAACCTCAAGCCTTCTAATCTTCTCGACTAATTTTGGATTCTCCCTCTGCTTAGAAGCAATCCTTTCGATCAACATTGGTCGAACTTCTTAACAAGACAACATAGCAGGACTTTGACTAGAACTAGCAGTGAATCTAACTGCACTCTACAAGTAGTCAAAGCTTCTAAATCTTTGCATTCTGCTAACATAGTTAACACCACATTCTGATGCCTTCTACTAAGAGCATCTGCTACCTTATTTCTTTTCCTAGGAGTATATTCTATACCAAAATCATAAGTTGCTAAAAACTCCAGCCACATTTGATGTCTCATATTTAACTCCTTCTAAGAGAATAAATACCTTAAGGACTTATGATCCGTGTATAACTCAGATCTCTCCTTTAAGAGATAATGTCTTCAAATCTTCAATGCGAATACCACCGCAACCAACTCTAAACCATGAGTAGAATATTTCATTTCATGCGGTCTAAGCTGTCGTAAAGCATAGGCAATAACTTTACCCTTCTTCATCAACACAGTTCCTATTCCAGTTCCACATGCATCGGTATACACCACCAACCCCTTAGTATTCATCTGGAACTACTAACCCTGGAGCGCTGGTCAATAAGTGCTTTAACTTAAGGAATGCTTCCTCGCATTTGTCGGACCAGACAAAATTCACATCATTCCTGGTTAACTTAGTCAATGGTGCTGCCATCTGTGACAAATCCTTGATGAATCACCGGTAATAGCCAAAAAGTCCAAGAAAACTCCTAATCTCATTAACCATCCTTGGTCCCTTCCAATTGTTAATAGATTCAATCTTATCTGGATTGACCGACAAGCCTTTGTCTGAAACCATGTGGCCAAGAAACTTAACCTCTTTTTTTCAAAAATGACACTTGGAAAACTTCGTCTTCATCTGATGCTGCCTTAGTGTCTCAAGCACTACTCTAAGGTGATCCTCATGCTCTCTCTCATCTTTAGAATACACTAAAATATCATCTATAAATACCAACAATAACCTATCCAAGTACTCTTGAAAAACTCGGTTCATCAAATCCACGAAGAAAGCAGATGTATTCGTTCAACCGAATGGCATTACTAGCCACTCATACGAGCCATACCTAATCTGAAATGCCTTCAAAGGAATACTGTCCTCTACCACTCCTAACTGATGGAAATCTATCGCCAAATCCGATTGGGAAAACACTCTGGCTCCACACAACTGATCAAATAGATCATCAATTCTCAACAAAGGATACTTATCCTTAATTGTTCTCTCGTTCAACTTACGATAGCCGATACGCATTCTTAACGACCCATCTGGTTTGTTCATGAACACCGCGGCCGCTCCCCAAAGTGAACTGCTTGATCTAATAAAATTCCTCCCTTCTAGATCTACTAGTTGTACCTTCAATTCCTTCATCTCAGTCGATATCATCCTGCTAGGTGGTCTACTCACAAGTTCATCTCTTGGTACAAGATCTATCCAAAACTCAATAGCCCCGTTTTAGTGGTAGTCTTGTAACCGGCTTAAAGACATCTACAAATTCTCTTGCTACTTGAACCTGATTTAACACTTCTCCCACTTCCCAGTCACTTAACAAAGCATAACTACTCTGGTAAAAATTCTCCACTGAGAATATAATTCGGTTATGACTATCGGGGTGTCTTAGTGATATTCCCTATCCTCATAAAATATCTTAGCCTCATACTTACCCAACCAATCCATACCCAAGATGATTCTGAAATTTACAAAATAAAAAATATACAAATTGCATGCAAACTTATGACCTAAAAAATCAAGTTCTAACTAGTCACATCTCATCCCTAGAGTTGCATACCCTCATATTGGATTCGCAACCGATAAGGAAGTAACAAGGTATGTGGGTTCTAAACATAAACTATCAACCAAACACTGAGATATAAATGAATGTGATGCACCGGTATCAAATAGTTCCCTAACTGGTATACTTTGAATCAAAAGCGTGCCTTCCATTACAATCTTCCCTTTTGCAGTTGTACTTGGCATAGTAGATGATGGTCCTATAGCAAAAACTTTTCTCTTGTCTTCCCTAACTGGTTCTGGACACTTATTCTTATAATGCCCAACTTGGTCATAGTTAAAGCATTTCACTCCCTTCTTATCTGCAGCCTTCTTCCCCATGCTTGACTGGCACTCATGAGCATAATGACCTTTCTTGTCACACTTGAAGCAAACCAAATTAGCCTTTGCCTTCTTAGAACCCTCCCCCTTCTGAGCTCCCTTCTTCTTAAAGAACTTCCTCTTCTTTCCCTGAGGACCCTGGGTTTCAACTGGTTTTTCTCTCGTACAAATAGCAAGCATCTCCTCATGTCGGATTACCATCTCCACAACTATATTACAAGGATCAAGGAGATGTGGCAGGGTTGCCCTAGCAAACTCGGGTCTCAATTCCCGAATAAACTTCTCATTCTTTCTAATGACAATATCTATAGTAGCATACCCATATCGGGACAATTCATCAAACTTGTAGCATACTCGATTATCGACATCTCTCCCTACACCAAATGCATAAACTTTCTCAACAATGCCGACTTGGTAACTTCGGACAAAAACCTATGTTCAAATCTCTTTCAAAACTTTACCCAAGTTAACTCATCCTCTGGAACTCCAGCAGTACACTATTCCATCAGTGAAGTATTGCCCCTTGCAACTGCCTAAAGGCTAGCCTCCTCTTCTGCTCATCATCCAATCCCAAGTCAGCGAAGATTCCCTCATAATGCAATAGTCAATTCTCAACTTCTATAGCATCCTCCGTTCCCATAAATGGCTTTCCACCAAAACTGGTGTAGTCTCTACTTAACTTAGCATAGTTATTCCCAACTGGAGCGACAGGATTAGCTCCTCCAACATTCCCAGCAACTCCAACAGCATTGCATTAGATTGACGGAGAATTGATACACCGTCCCCATATCTACTGGCGGATTTCCAACACCCGCATTGACTTCTGCGTTTTGGTTAGCATTAGCTTGTCGACCTAGATTCCTCCTGGTGGGTCGAACATTTCCGTTGGTTGTCGTGCTTCCTCCACTAAGATTTCCTCTTCTGTTTCCTACCTGCATATCTTATTTCTCGTAAATCTATATACGAGCATTAGTAAGATACAGAAGAATAGTCTAAGAGAGAGGGGAATACATACTGATATGTATATATATATCAAATATAAGTGCATTTCTATAGTGTTATCCCAAACCTGATCTTATTCTCCAATTCATTGGATTATATTTAAAAATCTTTTGGGTTTAAATTTCTTTTAAGTTTTTATATACCTATGCTCTAAAACCACTTAAAACATCTCCAACTTGGAGGCCCAAAACTAACAGCTACGGATACTGCAGTCATCCATAGTTATTAATCCTCAGCGACCAAATATGCTAATGTTAGATACATTGATATAATAGAAACACAAGGATATGGAAAAAAACTTAAAATCGTCAAACAACTTTCACATTCCATTTCAAAATGTTTCAATTTCATTACATAATTCTAACACGACAACCACGTTCAGATAAAATATAACTATTACAACATACGCCAAGACCGACATATGAAGATGCCCCCTTGGACAATCAGAGTATATATAGGAAATTAAACAACTTTGCCTTTACAACACAAACAATACAGCAGAATCAAAAATAGAAAAGAACTCTAAATAGATATAATGCTCCTACACGTCTTCGGAAGCTTATTCGTTTAAAGTGGTACCTGAAAACCTCAACTCTCAAACTACTCAAAATCAATTGAGCACCCGAGAGTTTAAGGGGAAAACATAAACTACGAGTCAGATATAAAGTCTGGTATGAATAATAATAAGCTACCATCTCAAACCATTTAGATATTTAGTGAGACCAGGCCGCTTAGCGGAACGGGTTTTCCCTTCATTGGTATCTTATTCAAAACTTTATAAAATCATATACTGTACTCCTGCATCCAAAATGGTTAAAACATAGTAATTCAAAATATTACAATGATATGCAAATAATAAATCAATTCTGGATTGCCAATCCCCATTTCATTTGACTATCTGTCTCAATTATAGTTTCTAGGGTCACTATTAACCTATTAGTTTTTATGGGCTTACTAATAACCTGTTTCATACTCAAGGACTCCCTGTCCGATTTCATATTTTTCATGGTATCACTAAGAATTTATTGTCCCCTGCCAATAACTTCATTGTTTCATGGGTTCTCCTTGAACCTATTGGTATCTCCAATAATTTCCCTCTTATCCTAGATTTCATGGGTTGATTAGGAACATATTGACTTCTGTCAATAACTTAAACCGGATATAGTTTTTATGGGTTCACTACAAACCTATTGGCCCCTGCCAAGAACTATTTCTAATTATAATTTTAATGGGTTTACTATGAACCTATTGCCCCTGCCAATAACTTTTCCTCAACAGTTTTCATGGGTTTATTATGAACATGTCTATCTGACAACTTATATAGTTAGGCATCCTACATTCTGGTCTATCTAACCTCCTAGATGCAATTCTATTCATTTAGGAGTTACTTAGTTTATATTCACTACTGGGTCAACCTGCTTGGTAATTCTGCCCTTACTCCCCAAAATTCAGTTATGGGTCCATTACATAGTGAATACATTTATAAAAGAAGCATATAAAAAAAATTACCAACATCTTTGGTTTAATATCTTTGAAATCATTTCCCGCTGGAAATTTGGTTAATCCCTTTAACCCATTATTTATATCAAAGTTAGTTTCTTCAAAAACTCTGATTCAAAAGCATTTAAAACCTCCTTTATAATGCCATGGTTTTCCTTTAAAAATTGAGATTGGGTTCTTTGTTTTGAAAACTAAGGCTTTCGAAACCTTTGATCTTTACTTTCGCAACCATTGGAAAATTTCCTTTCAAAAGCATTCAAATCTTCTTTTGAAAACTCTATGCACCTGTCTTTCGAAACACTTTAAAACCCTTCTTTCAAAACCATTCGAATGTATTAAAGTAATACCATTTAATTATAGAAGCATAGCTTTGAAACCATTTGAAAGTACCCCTTTCGAAAGCATTGAGTTTATCTTTACAAATATTTTTTCGGTCTAAGTGAATACAAGCGAAAGTAACCCTTTCAAAACCATTTACCTTTAAATAAAAATGATTGGGGAAAATCTAATGGCTTTGGAACCATCCTTTCGAAAGCTCAGAGCATTTAAGTAAAACAACCGAAGGATAACTACGAAACCCCTTTTCGAAACTATTGCCTTCGAAGCCTTACAATCCTTTCGAAAGCTTTAGGAGGTGGCTTAGTATATTCATACACAAAACTACCTTCCGAAAGCATTGATTACTTCAATACATTCGAAAGGCATAGAGTCGGCAGAAGGGTTTCGACTAGGTTGATACTACACCATTCGAAAGCATTAGTTTAAAACATGGCAATTCTTTCAAAAGCTTTACATTAAACAAAAAGCGACAACCCCTTCGAAAGCTATTTAATAGACCCTTTCAAAAGCATTGGTTTGACTCCTTCAAAATCATTCAGTAAAGCAGGCAAGCATATTTCTTTAGAAAATAAAACAAGGGTTTCGACCATATCGAAAGCAAGGGTTCCGACAACATGCTTTCCGCCTTTATCCAATGCACTATGTACCAACATTGTGATACCTTGTGTATTGGTTTCGACTTAGTTAATTTCAACCTAGTAGGTTTCGACATTGTTGAAGGCGGAAACATAGGATCGAAAGGTTGCTTCTGAAAGAGGCGGAACATAATTTCTGGGTAAAGACTGATTTGATGTCTTTTAAAGTAATTATTTTTTAACCAACCTACCTAGTTGTAACCATTTAATTGGTTTCCATAACCTTTTAAACTCTTTAACAAAATAAAACTGCCGCATAATTTTAGGTCTAAACAAGGATTATTTATAATAAATAAACCTTCCATTAATCAAAACCAATAAAAAAATTAAGTCCTTCTTCTAAAATAATTTAATTTCCATAGCAAATCACTTAGGAAAAATCCTCAAAAATTATAGAAATTCACGTCCAATATGTTGTCTAACATATAAAAAATTCAAATCCAATTTCTTCATGAAATTTCCAAAATAAATTTTAAACCCAGTTTATTCATATTTTTCCTTAGGAAATTCATACTAAATTTTCCATAGCTTGAAAAATTACAAAAATTAAAATCCATCTCTAAAATCATGTTTTACATAACATATAATTTTCTCATGGCATTCAAAATTTATTATAATCGGTTTTACCCTTAAAATCGTATAAACTATATTCAAACAATCTTGTTTAAATCAAACATGTTATAACATCCAAGCATATCATCCTTATAATGGATTTAGTCTTAAACCTAGAAATCAAATGAGCATAAAACAAAATAGAGATTATTTAAATTATTCTTCACCTTGATTAGGATAAGGACTTTGAGATTTGATCGAGATTAATTCCCTCTAGCTTGAATCCTTAGCTTTTGATTAATTTTCTCCTCTTTTCTCCTAATGGCCGACTTTGCTCCTCTTTGTATACATTTATTTGTGTTTTGTAAAATGAATGTGAATGGGAGTGAAACGTGAATATAAGGTAATAGTGCGGCAATTTCCTAATAAGCCCTTGCGTTAATTAATTAACATATAAAATCATTTATAAGCCCATTTATTTTATTAAGCTCGACCTCTAAGTATTTATTCAAATCTCAATCCCCTTATCTGTTTAATATTTACATTATTCTATTTAATTTATCTAATTAAATCTTCTGAATAATGTTATAAAAAATTAGGAGTGTTACATTGGATCTACTCTTGCATATCCACTTCTTTCTACTCTCCAGCTCTAAATGGTGATAACTTTGGTTTCTTCAAAGCTACTCAAGGCATAAGGCAAGGGGATCCAATATCCCTTTACCAATTCATTGCTATCATCTAATCTTTGACTAGTATGTTTTATATAGGAGCTAATCAGAAAAGGATTGATTATCAACTAATGTGCGGGAGCCTAAAAATTATTTCCTTAATGTTTGTTGATGATCTTCTTATATTTTCTAGGCCTAATCAGAAATCTATCAGCATTATATCAATTACTCTTGATTCTTTGTTCATGCTAACTGGTCTTAAAGTAAATTTCAGCAAATCATATTATGATAGCTAGTCCTAGTGATATGGACAATATGTACGCTGCCAACATTTCAAAGTTATCTTTTGTTTCCGGAGATATGTCTTACCTAGGTGTTCCCCTTACTACTAGAAGAATATCACTTCCCAATGCCTCCCAATGTATGAGGAAATTAATAAGAAATTATGCACATTGTCGGTTCAGAAATTCTCCACTGCCAGTAGACTAGTAATAGCTAAATCCATAGCTACTTCAATGTGTCTATATTACTTCAGTTTATGTATCCTCCCAAAGAAGTTGATTAGCATGATTAATAGAGCTCTAAACCATTTTATATAGCATGCCAACCCTTGAAAAACTGATCCCTGTTTCTTTTAAGAAAATTAGCCAACCATATGATAGAGGTGGTCTGGGGATTATGAATATTGCTCTGTGGAATAAATCGGCTACTTTTAAGTAAATTGACAAATTGACTAATGATAATAATGATCTACTATCTTCTTGGATAAGACTAAACTTGATTAGGAAATCTGAGTTTTAGACTATGGAAGTTCCTATTCATTGTAGCTGGTTTTAGATAAATGTATTAAGATCAAGAAGTATATTTTTTGATCTTTAGTTCATAGCAGTGCCACAAGAACCACCACCTTTTGTCACTCTCCTTGGTTATGTAAAAGTATAATTCTATCAATATACTAAATCACGGCCCAAGAATCTTAACTACTATTAATGATCATGCAAAAGTCCTCTCCTTCTTTAATAATGGTCATATTATTCTACCTCATTCCAATTCCAATGACATTTATGTTTGCTTGGAATACAATTCAAAACAATTACTATGTTGCAAATGGTATTACTAGTTGGTATGATAAGGCTCACTCCATCAATAGGGTTTATAGAGAATTGTCCTCAAACAATCAAAATTCAATATACGCTTGGCATACCAGAATATGGAGCCATGGATCTAAACCTAAAGAGAATTTGTTACTTTGGAAAATTCTTAACAATGCAAACCATACTCAAGACTACTTAAAATGCGGAGGAATAATAATGATTTATATGTGTGTCCTTTGTAATAGATCTCCTAAAAATAACAGTCATTTATTTTTCTCCCGCCCCTACTCATTTCTAATTTGGAGGGAAATTTTGAGGAGTCTCGGTCTTTATCATACATTCACTGTTTCTTCAGTTGAATGGTACTATATATTTAAAGCAACTAGGTGAAAGTGTAGTAGAGGTGTTCTTCTTCTAACTATTCTTAAAAAATTCATCTCTGCTATTCGGCAGAGGAATAATCGTATATTTAAGAATATGAAATGCTCAGAGGATGTTCTGATCAAGCAGATTTTAAATTAGGGTTAGAATTTTTTTGATGCTTTAAGTTTTCATTCATGTTATATATCTGTAATGTGCAATCTTATGCTTTGTTTTTTTCTATATTTTCCTTTGTCGATGTAGCTTGTTACCTTGATTTCTTCTTGTCTAATAAATTCCTGGTAGGGACCAATTACCCCGTTAGCTTTGCTAGAAACTATAAAGGATTAGATAAAAAAATAGTGACACAATGAAACTAAATAAGTTGAATGAAGATAAACATAATAATATTAATTTTTATAGTTCTAGAATGCAATCTAAATCTCCACTGTATCCCGTAGAATGATAACTAAATTGCTAGAAAAAAATGATTGTATTGAAATAAGAATATTGATATCTAGCTTTCAAATCCCTTATTTTTTGAGTGATAAGAAAGGAAAAAAGAATTTGTAGTGGATGTAGATGTAAAAGAATGAACCACA
Source organism: Allium cepa (assembly GCA_030765085.1). Lineage (NCBI taxonomy): Eukaryota > Viridiplantae > Streptophyta > Magnoliopsida > Asparagales > Amaryllidaceae > Allium > Allium cepa. The sequence continues at coordinate 673,975,767 of CM060929.1, read as the reverse complement.
AAAAGCTTATGTGTATGTGCTTTCCAGTATTGCATTTATTTATTTTTGGCAAAGCCAGCGGGGTTGACTGGGCCCCTACTAGTTTTATTGCAACACATAAAAGAGTACAATAACACAGAAATAAAAAGAGAGAAAAAAAGAAAAAAGGAGAACTAGACAGTAATAACAATTGAAGAAACAACAAGGGGTCAAGCCCATCCATGAATCAAATTGTCAGGGAAACCTCTGTTGCCCTTCGTCAATTGCTTGTGGGTTTCTTTCTTTACATCATGCCATAGAGCTTCCATCTTCTTCCTTTGCTTTTCAAATACTATTGCATTTCTTTCCTTCCAGATTAAACTCATGTAAATTTTCAAACAAACAACTAAAACTCTTGATCCATCACATCTCCATCTTGTTGCCTTGTAAATGATACTCCAGACCATACTCGAACTTCTAGTAGATAGCTTATAACCAGTAATGTAACTGCTGCAGTTCATCAAGTACTTGAGTTACAAAATAATGGAAGAAATAATCACTTTTATTTCTTTAATTAAAATTAATTTTTTGTTGTTTTACAAAATAATAACCATAATCGTGCTTTTAAATTTTTCACCAATCACCAAAAATCATAAGTGTTTGATGGTTTTCATAACACCTAGTTTGTCAATCAAATTCCTTAGCCAATATTTTAATGCTTTCACAAAGAATTTGGACTCAACAATTCAGCATGGCTAATGGATAAAAAGTTTATAAAGTCAAAATTAATTACGACAATCATATTTGTCAATCTACAACATCAATAAAAGGAAATTTCATGAATTTTTAGTGAGCATTTTGCCTTTATTTCAAGTTTAACCAGACTTTTACCAATATAACAAAGAAAACCGCATTCCATAAAGATTTAGTGAAATTATGAGGAATTCGACGTTTGGAATAATGGAAGGGAGAATGGTAATAAACGAACGAAAGAGATGCTTTTGGGCAAGAGTAAATGTTAAAGGTTAGAATTAGTAAGCAAGGACTTAAGATTGAGTAAAGGCTAGTTGTCGAGGAAGAATTAAGTGAAAAGAAAAGATTTTTTGGTTCGCTTTAGAAAAACTATTGGTGCAAGTCAAAGGACTTATGTGTAACGAGCTATGAAATGGCTGAGCACTATATTTTTATATAAAAACATGCACCTTAAAGGATCCAATTTTTGGACTAGATCAAAACACTAAAGTCTATTAAAGTACGAATCATTGGTGTTGGTATCTTGTAATAACATAACTACATCAGAAAGCTATCTATATGAACTTACAGTGGAATAACAAAATATAATAAAACATATTCACACTGACTAAGGCTAATACCTTAGAGCCAATAATATTTCTCAAATACCTAATGCCCTTATTAGTGCAAAACATGAATAAGGGAACTTGCCATCTCACCGTTCCCGCCTTGTACCAGTACAAGTACTTCTAAATCTATCATGTGGGTTGTAATGAGGAGGGGGTCAGAACAATATTCTGGTGACGGGTAAATTACATACTTTATTCATGACACTAATTTATGTCGATTGGTTACCATTACATGTTATGTATATTATTCATAAATTAGTCATTTTGACTTCATACACAAGAGCGATAATCTACCTACCTATGGTATGACATGCGCACGCGCACACACATACAAGCATTATTGTCTCCCATGGATAAGGAAACATTCTTTGCTAATACCCACAACTATGCACCACGCCGGGCATCCACATGAATGGCTAGACTGAATTGCCCGCATAAATAAGGGAACCTCCCGTTGATGCCTAATAACGACATTACAACTAATTAGCCATATAATTACCCCGTCTCAAAGACTTATGTAACTGCTTCATATCGATTTTCAAATTCGCATAACCCAACTATGACAACACGTATCATACTTACACATTGAGGGGAACCCGCAATGCTGACTCACATCAAATACAACTTAGGGTCTGCTACATTCATGTCCACATCTCAATGGTATAACGCCACTTATCGCAATGCGTAAGACATCAACATCAATGTCTAAGCCGAATTGCCCACGTAAACAGAGGAACCTCTCGTTATTGCTGAAGTATTCACCATGACAGACATCGACATTAGTGTCTAGGCTGGATTGCTGCGTACATAGAGGAACCTCCAATTAGTGTTGTGTGGTTATCATACCCTCACAATTGAACCGCGTTATATCCTCATAGGTCCTATAGTTGGAGATGTCTCACACCAATATAATGTATAAACAACTGTTGGTAGCCCCTAACGGAGGGCAGACTTCTATTGTGTAAAATTACTGACATTGCATCCCAATCCATATTAATGGGTGCGTTATTTATAATTAGCTTATATATTGGGCTAGATCCATTAATATACACTTGTCATAAACGTATTCTTGAGACCATATAATCTTATTTAGAAAATTATTGTGTCTTCTAAGTTCAGTTATTGGTATTCATACACTTGCTATGAACTTCCTTCTTATTTATTGTATTAATGCCAATTAAGTATCCTTTAATATTTCTTTTCAATTAATACAATTAGGTATATTTACTACTTCTTCTTAATTAATACAATTAACTATATTTATTACCTCTTCCTAATTAATTCCCATTTTAATGAAATTACTATAACTTTTTTAATTCTTCAATTCATTGTTTTATTCATGTTTACTACTTATTCTTTATTTCTTAACTTATGCTTAATCGCATATATTTGATCAACAACGGGATTATTAATATTTCCATTTATAACCCTTTAGTTCTACATTTAGGGATTTCTACATTTTTAATGCGTTGGAACTATATCTTTCCTAAAAGGGAAACATTATCACTACAATTTCCCATTAAGTAGCTGAAAAGAGGAATTGTTTTTGTTTGGAATTGCAAGAAATTATTCTTTTCCATGTTTATTGAAACATATAGTACAAATACGGTAAACATTCCTATTTTGCACATCTCTTTCCTTCAAGCACGCTTCTTATTATTTCAAATGACTTACTATATAATTATAAAGTTGGATAATATATAGAAATTCACATAGAAACATTCTTTATTCCAATGATTTAAATTATAAACTTAAATCCCAATCAAATTTGAAACAATCTTCAATTCAAGTTTAATAAATTATAACATTAAAATAGCAAAATGTGGAATTAATATAAAATCTTATTAATGAATTATCTCATAACTTTTAGGACTACTTTCACTCTTACATTCCATATTTAGGTGTACACAACATTTAACCAAATTTAGTAATTTACTGAATACGTAGGTAAGGATCTCAAGTTCATTTTATATACATTTAAGCCTACAATTCTATAATTTATATTCAAGCATAAAAGAAATAGATTCATAATGATATAAATCCAATATTATCTAAAAATATATAATCTTTCACTCACCTCTTAGCTTCCAAATCTCCAGATCTAAATTCATTCCTTCATTTGACTCCTTTTCTTTCTATCAAAATATGTATCGAAAGCACATATATATTTATTAAAATTATAGATCCGAGAAGAGATTTTAATTAATTGTAATTTAAATTTGGATCTAGAATTTATCTCTACTTCACAGTAATGATTCACCTATATTCTAAATCTTTTACTTTCCACAATTCTCCACACACACACATATTAATTTAGATTCTATAATTCCTACAAATAGTGGAGAAAAGAAATGCAGAGCTTTTCTCCATGCTTTATAAAATACAAGAAGAAAAGTGAAGGGTTGTATCTGTATTTATAGGTGCTAGAATCAATTCTATCCATTAGATTAAATTGCATTAAATCCAGGTCATTAGGCCAAGGTTCATTCTCAACCGCCATGCTACCATCAGTCGACCAGTCAATAAGGGGCAGTTAATTACTAGAGGTCGATCGGTCCCTATTCTGGTGTCGATCAACTAACGGTATTAAATCAGTGTGATTTATTTCCTTTAATAATTAATTTAATTTTGTATATTTCTAATTATTTTTGATTTCAAATCTTTAAACGTTAATAGCTTTTCCATTTGAATTCCGATCGCAAAACTTTATATACGAAAGTTGATCAAAAAATGGCCACAAACACAACGTGCAAGTTTTGTAGCCAAATTGTGACGTTTGTGAAAAGTATATTTTTAAGCTTTAATAATTATTTATTAATTCTTGTAAATTAATTAATATTTACTTTATGTGGTGTTACATTATATATGACTTAGAAGCTGTCGAGGTAAGAATGATGGCGGGCGACTGGCCGATCATGGAAGATAAGAGTGATAGAGTAGAGCCACCTACTCATCCAAGGCCAATGAAAGTTAGTCAGGTGAAGGATTGTACAATGATTCTTCCTATGTTGTCCATCATGGATCCATAGACACAATAAGCGACCTTCGTGAAGGGCCTACATTACTACTGAAGGAACTAGGCCAGTCAACAATGTGGTGAAATAGGTAGAATTAAATTTTCTCCCATATTTGAAGCACAGTTGGCCTATAAAGTCTAATGGGTTTCATTAGATCCAATCAAGTTAGTTTAAATAAAATCCTTTTTTATTTAAGTATTTCTGATTTAATTTATTAAATCTATGTTCATTAAGTATAACCTTTGAAAAGGTATGAATACATCAAATATATTCTATTTCTAAAGGATGTATATAAAACAAACGAATATATTATTATTTGATTTAAATGTAATCACATTAAGAACTAAAAAGAGAAAGATAAAAAAGATGGTATCAACAATTGATTACACCTTCCTCTTTTGCAAACGTTATACTAAAACTATTTCTAATCATTAATCAAAATGACACATACTATAAAATGTTTAACATGAAAAAATAACAAAACAACAACTAGTCAATATATATATGTGTAATATTAGGATTTATATCTACCACGTATATATTCTCCATGTATATGTATATACCAATTGCCTCAATTTAATTTAATTTTGTAAGATGTATGTTTGATTAGAAAACATTATGAGATCATAAATATTAACCTCAAAAATTAATTAGACAAAACTACATAAATGACTAATATAAATTTCAAAATTCAAATTTAAAGATAGAAATCTAAATTTGGATTGACAAGTTTTATTCATAATTAAGATCTAGATTATAATTGTTTATTGAAATAACCTAAATATATCTAATAATAATAGATAATTGTATATTTATATAATTATGAAGTTGAAAACAATACATGCACACACATATACATATAACCACACACACACACATACATATCTAAATTTAAATTGTTTTAATATAAACATAAGATTCACATATTTCTAAATACTTTTCTATGTATCTATGATAAATATGTGTGTGTACACACACACAAATGCACACAAAATGTTTAATTTTATCACTCAAATTATTGTAATTTAAAAACAAAACAATCAAAAAGAAATTACAAAATCAAAACATATACATAAGTGTTGAACAAGATGTTAATGTATTTTATGTTTCAAAATGATTCAGATCAACGTTATTTGATTTATTTAAATTACAAACTACCGTAGTAAATCATTACATATATATTGAATCATATTTATATATAAAATTATAATTTTACATACATAAACTATTTCAGTTTTAAACAAATGAATTAAATCAAATTATATCATCAATTAATTGTTTAAAATATGATGTCAACTATAAATCATAGTAAGGCAATATATATATATATATATATGCACACACACACACACACACACACACACATATATATGCATATATATAATATTTTAAAGAGATACAAAATATGAACATAAATTTTACCTTTATGGATCTAACCAATAAGTTACACCTAGATTTGGGATTTCTTCTCAGACCTCCAAGTAGATCCACATCAGCTTTGCATAAGAAGGATTTAATTTAATTTTTATTTTGATGTTTTCATTCAATTTGAAGTTGATTTTGTTTTGGAATGAAAGATTTTATTTTTGGCCATGGCCAGGGAGAAGGGAGAAAAGGTGAATGATTGGAAGAATAAATGAAAATGAATTAGTGGATTTATTTTAATTGAAAAGACGAAAATTTTCCCTTTATTTCAATTGAAACTTCCCTAATCAATTCCTTTAATTTTATCTCTCTCTGCCCCTTTCTCTTCTCATGATTTGGCCGGCCATATATACCATCAAATGGCACAAAATTTCCAAAAACCCTTCATGCAATTCTTTTAATTTAAACCTATTTGAAGTTACATTAATAATGTATATCAATGCGCATAAATACAACTTTTATATATGGATTCAAAATAATTCCAAACAACTCTAAAACATCGAACAAATTAAATAATAATTAATATTTCTTAAATAATCTACAATATTGAGTAATGCTTCACTTTCAATTTTTTGACTTAGACCCAACTATAATCAGCCGATGGATCATCATGTCATGATTTAACTATAATCAAAGTGAAGTATTCATATTGAAGTTCCATGGTGTTCTCAAGTCGGCGGAACTGTGTGACATCATCATCTTGAGATTTGTTGCTTGACCTAGTTTTTACTAACTAATAGGGAACTCTCGGACGAGTCATTCCATGGTTATCCAATAACTACTATTACCAATATGCCACAAAGTGAATCAGACAACACCGATCACACAATATAAGGTAGATTTGTTGTTATCTTAATATTTACCACTATTTCACGCAATATGTGGAAAAACCATCTGTTGTGTGTCATAGCCTGTGAAATCTTTGTTCTATTGAGATTTCATCCATGCCATTCAAACAACATTATCTGTTGTCTAATTAAAATTACCAAAATTTCATTTTGGTTTCTTATCAAAATTTTGGTTCCCCTCTCAATGTTGCCTTGATTATTTCATGGCCACGTTCTTTCAATCATTTCCCCCTCTTTCTTTCATTTCCAGAGAAAAAATGGCATTCTTTCAATTATTTTCCTCACTGCCTTCGCGAATCCTTCCTCCTAGCCATCTTCTGCTGCCGACCCTAGCCTTCTCTCATCCCATTGATGTTCTTTGATAAAGTTAGGGTTTCCTAATCAGAGCCGCCTCTTTCATCTCCATTTTGAAATTAGGGTTTCATGAAAGCTGCTGCTTGAAAGTTAAGCTTCGAATCACCTTGCCCCTTTGATGTGCACGTAAATGTGCATATTTTTACCATCATATTCAATCTATTTAAATTAAATAAATAATCATATTGGGTGTTTTAACTTGTTTTAACTTGTTTTAACCAAAATCCATATTAATTCCAAATTATCACATATCCATCTTCATATAGGGGCAAAACGGTCATTTGTATGCATATATTTCTTTGAGAAAAATTAATTGAAAATTTATATATATTTGTGTAGGAATTTGATCTCAAATAGGAGTGGTTTTATGAAGACACATGCATGCACAAAATGAATACAAAGGAATGAAGATGGAAATAATTCAAAGTGAAGAACATGGAGGACCCCACTTACGCACCTACCTTAATGTACAAATTAAAGGCTAATGCACATGCTTATGGAATTAATGGCTTCATGTACACTTAAATGATGATTAGTAGAAGCTAATGATTACTTGGCCTCCACACTTTATCAAAGGTATTTTGGGCATTTTTCAAAAATATGAATTAGGGTTTAACATATGTATATATACCCATTATGTTTCATGTAAGACTCCTCTTAGTTAGTCACTCTCTTAGGCTCTCTTCTCTTAGGAAAATAAAATGAGAGCTCTCTTTCTTATGGCTACTTAGCCATTTCTTCTTTTATGTAATTCTTTTTTATGCAATTTAAGACATATTCTTTTCCTTTTTTTGTTTATTTCCTTTCATGTTGTAGTGTAGATCTCTTTTATTTTATCAAGTAGAATAATAGTTCTCTTTTCTATTAGCTTTCATTTTTCTTTTTCTTTTCTTTTTGCTTTCATGTTGCTAGCTACATTTGTTAATCAAATGACAAATATGAGACGTAAACCCCTTCAATTTAGGGGTAATGAAGCTCTTTAATTATGTATCTTCAACTATTTGTTAATTCATGCTCTCTTTTGTGCTTAATGATGATGATAGAAATGGTTTACTAGTTGTTTTTGCTTTGAATTTGATAGCCTATATTGTTGACACCAAATAGGCTGTGATTAAACAATCACTAACACTAATTGTCTCTTCATCAAAATATGATTATGGCAAAAGAAAGTGATTTGAAGTTAAAATTTGATGGTCTATATTTCTAATCAATGGTTAATAGGTCATACTTAAAATAGATTTCATTTTCATTTTCATTGTCAAGTTTCATGAAAGCTAATAAGTGGTTTAAGGGGTGTGTTATGGTTTGATGACTTATGTTGGCTAATCAATAGTACAAATATGTCATACTTATGATAAGCACATCAATTAAAACACTTATAACCATAAAAGAGAGATCGTGATTTCATATGTGTTGAACTACATGATCTAGAGAGTGGATTTATTCTCTAAATTGTCACTTAACTTTTATATTTGCTTCTCTTTTCTTTTAATTAGTTAGTTCTCTAATTCTCTAGCTTAACTTTCACTCGACTTCGGTTTAATTTGATTGAATAGAATTTAAAAATCAACAATTCCCTGCAGATCGACCCGTATTCGCCACGTACTACAAGTGTACACCGTGCGCTTGTGGTTAAATTTAATTTGAAAATTTATCGGCGGTTTTCTAATCGATAAAAAATCCGTCGTTAAACAAGTTTTTGGCGCCATTGCCGGGGAATTGTCTTTGATTTTAATTTTCTATTTTTCGAATTAGTTTTGTTTGATTTTTATGTGTTTATATTTTCTATGTGTGTTTGCATTTAAAAAAAAAATTGTTTGATTTTTGTGTGCATTTTATTGTGTGTTTGTTTATTGCTTATTTTCTAGTTTCATTTTGCATTGCATTTCTTTTAAAAACACACATACACAATTTAAAAAAGAAAAAAAAAACATTTTATTACTCTTTCTTTTCGTTTACATTTTTTTCCCTTTCTTTTCTCTATTTGGTTTACGCTTACAATTTAATTACTCTGTCACATACAACTCTTCCATCCTTCTATTGTTGCCACTCCAAACTACCAAACATCTACAGTCTTTTCTGTTCACTCCAATTACTGCCTTCAAACACTTCTTCCTCCACTGTTCCGTGCACAGTTTTGTGCATCTCTGCCCATTAACAAGTGTGCACATCTTCAAGTTGCCATATCCACTCCACTCCACTCCAATTGAATGCACCCACAATTGCCCTGTGCACTGTAACATCTACCAGTGCCTTCATCTTCAACATACCACTTCATCATTTTACTCTCTGACCATCACCACTTTATAACATCCCCTGCACCATACATCAACACTGCCTTTCTACTACTTCAATCCTCCACCATACCAAACCATCAAACTGTTGCTATAAACATCGAATTCATAAACAATTGCATTCAACAATCTCCTTCGCAATTACAGCTGCCAAAGTTCTCACCACAAAACATACTTGCCGTGTCAAACAACACCTGAAACTTCTTTATCACTCCACCATCCTCTATTACAAACTGTCAGCCACTTGTATCACACAGCAGTGCCAATTGAACAACTCCACAACCGACTGCCTACAACTGCTGTTTCACTGCCTTCCTGACTGTTCTTCCTCCGCCAAACAAACATACTTCTCCACTTCAACACTTACATACCAACAGACCTGCAAACCACATAAGCACCACCATTACCTCTACAAACTGCTTCACTCAACTAGCCATCATCTTCGTACTCACTGACACTGCACATATACACACTAGCCTCTGTTTCCACTTCTAATCAATACTTAAAATACCCATGACTTCAATCCACCAAGCCATTACTTCTGCCATATCCCACAACTCTCGCACTTCATCATTGTCAACTGGCCATACCCCCCACACTTCACTGTCAACGGTCGAGCCACAACAGCCATTCACGAACTACCACTTCTTCCTGCTTATCTGTCTTCTACTATGTGCCATTCTAGCTACCGCATCGTGCATCACCAAAACTGCTGCACCATAAACTGCTTGGCCAGAAATCTGCCTGTAACCAATATAGTAGTTCATAACAACCCACAGCCCACTGCACTGCAATCAAACTTCAGACTTCTATAATCGAACTTCACAAGCAACTCCCATCGTTTGAACTCACGCCTGAACCACCGCTTACAACTCCTTTCAACACCCTTGACCAAACCGCAACCCAAATCCAAACTCCTGACTCGCGACTTCAATCACCAGACCCAAACCCGCTCCCCAAAACTCCATAGCAACCCATCAACATAAAACCAATTTGCCATCGTGAATAGAAATTAACTTCGTTTTTGCTTGAAAAACTCTTCTCCCTAGCGGAATCGAACAAGAAAAAAAAAGAGAAATATTTTGATTCGCTAATTTTACTCGATTTTGGGATATCATAATTGTTTCGATTCAATTTTTTTGATTGTGAAATTGGAGAGTAATTTAGCTTGTTTACTTTTTTCTGGGCCGGGTCCATTTTGCTTGGGTTGGGTGTTGATATTTTTTTGTTCTTTTGTTTTCTGATTTTTTTGTTTTTTTCTATTTTCTTTTCTGTTCTGTTTATTTTCTTGGGTCGGGGATTTTTTTTAAGGCTGATGTTTTCTTTTATTTAGCTCTAATTTGTTGTTAAAAAAATACTTTCATTTTAATAAAAATACCTTGCTTTTGTTTTGTTTTATCTTTGAAAAGAAAAGGAAAAAGTATTTTAACTTTTGTTTTGTTTTAAATTCCATCCAAAAAAACGCTTATATATATCCCGTTTTTAATTTCAGGTTGACAAAACAGAATTTCAGAAGGAGAAGAACTGCTGCCAAAAATAATTGCTTCGCTTTGCTTGCCAAAATAATATAAACTGCTTGTTTTGTCTTGCATAGTTGGTTGTTTGCAATTTGCATTTATATAAAAAACAAAAACAAAAACAAAAAATTCATCGTAGTTGCGTTGTTAATACACGTTTAATTTCGGCTTTGCATTTCATCTTAGAATTTTGTTTAGTAATAACGGCTAGACATCGATAACACTTAATTGTATATTGACAAGTTGTCTTCTTTGAACAATTTAATTTCTTGATGTCTAGGCTACGGCAGAGCAATAACCATTTATAAATATTACGATGATTCGTAAATATTATAGTGGTTGTTTCTCTAAAGTGCTTAATGTTAGGGATGCGGATTAAGGATCTTAAGGCAGAAATAACACTAGAGGGGGGGGGGTGAATAGCGTTTTAAAGAATATATGAACTATATGACTAAATTAAAACTTTCAACACAAATCTAAATAGAATTCTAACGTAGAATGATCACAGAACATATAACAAATGCAAATAGTAAAGTAAAACAAGTAAAAGGAAAGAACACACCGGATTTTATACTGGTTCGGAATCCTCCTACATCCAGTCCTGCACCAAGGCAATATTCTTGTACAGATTTTTATAAGCCAATATCCAAATTACAACCCTCAATTTCTACGGCCTTGAGGAACCCTCCTATCTCCGAGTCTGGGGTAAACTCTCTTGATTTACAGGACACAAGATCACCCTAATACTTCTTAATAACAATCCTTTTGAATGGATAGACTCTATGGACTTTTTGAATACAAATTAATCCTATAACTCTGAATAGCACTTTGATCTTTAGTAGAATGATGGAGAATCAAATAGAGAGAGTATCTAAATGATTTCCCATTGAGAATTTGGCAGAATGATGGCACGATCTTGAAAATATGAAGTTTTATGAATACGGAATGGTGGAGAAGAAAGAGTGAAGAAAATAAGAAAGTAGTTGTTAAAAAAATTCGTTTTGGAAGCCTTTATATATATGCACAACGTCATAACCATTGGCGAAAGGTTTTCGAACGAATGGACACTTCTTTTGAAAATTGAATTTTGAATCCAACTGTCACTATGTCGACATAGGGTATCCCCTTATGTCGACATCCCTTAGTTCAAAATTATAGAGATGTTGTTTTGTAAAGACAATTGAATTTAAAACAAGTTGAAACTTCTCTGAAGCAAAGTAAAGTGTTTAAACAATATTTTGAGATAGAGAATGAATACAAAATATTATTTTAAATATATATATAATTGATATAGACCGTCAATTATATAAGTAATATTTAAAATCAGAATAAGTTTTGATGTTTTAAAAATAGAAGTTTTTAAAATCAGAATAGAGGAATATTTCAAGGCTAAAACAAAGTTTGAGAATATTTTTGAAAACATGATTTTGAAAGCTAAAACATTTTGAAAACAGATTTAAAAACATTTTGAAAAATCTATTCCAACTGAAATTGCAAGAACCTTCCTACAGAGCTCCTCCATAGGACTCGAGAACTTGTACAAAGTAGTTTAAATGATTTTGATTTTCGTGGGTTTGTAAGCCACTTGTCGTAGGTTTGTAAGCTACTTGTCGTGGGTTTGTAAGCCACTGGTTTCGATAGAAATTGGGTTCCATCCCAAAAGAAAATTAGAAGAAAGATGAGAGTGTTATTATGAAGTTTTAACAAAATACTAGACACTTATCTTGAGACCTTGAAATCTTGATTCTCTAGAGTCTTGAATCTTGAATCTCTAATCTTCATCTTGATGCTTGAGTCTTTATACTGATCAGTCTTCGATGATACCTGCATATACTTCCTATATACATACATACATACATACATATACATACATATATATATATATATGGAAATGTTAGTATATATTTTATAAAGTAAAGTATAATAACTATATAAGGTTGTTGCCATCAAAACATCATCAACTCAGTTCCTAACACTTAAACCTTCGGCTGCATTTCTACGGTGATTCGTGGTGCACCGATAACTCCCGTCCGTTACCTGGCTGAGAACTATCTTGCTGTTTTAAGACAATTTTTGATTATACAATTTTGGGTTAACTTAGGATAAATAATTTGTAATTAGACCCCTGCATCCATTTAGTTGCGTACGTTCATGCATATTAAAAAAACTAAAACTAAAACTAAAAAATTCAAAATCCAAAACTAAAAAAATTATAAATATTTCTTAACTTAGTTTTTTTCCTTTTTCTTTGAAAACTCCAAAAATCCAAAAAAAAAAATTAATAAAATCCAAAAAAAAAAAATCTTTTCAAAAAAAACAAAAAAAATCTGAAAAATCGAAAACAAAACAAAAACCAATTTTCCATTTTAAAAAATAAATTCTATCTGTAAATATTTTTCCTTTATAAAAAAACCAAAAACATCCTTGAAAATGTCCGAATTTTCATATACACTTGAATTTTACAATAGTTGTGAAAATCAAGATAATCCATATGATTTCACTCCGAATTCATATGGATATTTTAACGACAACTATTCTTTAAACAATTTCAATTTTGAACAACAAAATTTTCAAAACAATGACCAACCCTCGAGTCTTGAAAATATCATTTCACCTTTTCTTGAACTCTCTACACAACAAAATCAAAGTATAAATGATTTGTGTAATTCATATTTGTGTAATAATTCGAGTCTAGGATTTCAAATTTTGAATTCAATTCAAAGTTCAAACGATTTCTGTTATAACCCATACTAATTCAATTTCGAACTCCAAAATGAATTTCAAACTCAAAATGAAAATGGAAACAACTTCTCATACGAATTTGGCAATGGGAATCATATTAAGCACGTTACGATTGAAAATCTTTGTTCTCAACAATTTCAAAGTGAAAATCCTCATGCTAATAACTATAAATTGGATTTTGTTGAGAAAATGGATGAAAGTTACGATGATCACGCGGATTCGTTGTTTGAAACTTATATGAAACAACGTGAAAAACAAAATCAACTCCCAACATGTGACGAGTCAAACAATAATCCATCTTTTACCAAAATCGACGATTTTCAAATAACAACTTTTGAAATTGAAAATAATAGTTTTCATGAAGTGGTTGAAAACACGGTAATTAAGCTGGATTTCAATTCTTTTGAGAATGTGAAACTCGATTTGAAACTCGATCTTCCTATTTCCGATCATGAAAATTTAAACACAACAACTTTGGATTTTGTACTTGGCACATGCAGTGAAGTTGTTGATAATTCAATAAAGGAAGACGAATTTAATGGACATGAATTCTTTGGACTTTTTGAAAATGAGTTGTTAAATTCTAAAGGGGAAGATTTGAATCATCATTTCAATTTTGAAATCAATAATTTTGAAAAATTTGTTGATGATGAGCTTAACTTTCAATTTGGTGAAAATAAATTTGAATTTCAACCAATTTTTCTATTTACCCCGAAAATCATCGAAAATAAAACAACTCGTACGATTTTTAAAAAGACAACATTCATTTTACCAAATCCACATTCGATTCCAAAATCTTTTACGATTTGGTTTTTCGAGCTTAAGCCGTGTCTCGCATATTTGACGAGACAAATGAATCGGTCTTTGGAAGACCGTTTCATTTACTTTTTAACGATATTTTTTCTGATGCCGTGTGTGCATTTCATTTTCATGTAAATAATAATAAACATTCCTTTCACTTAGGTTGACTGTGGGGACACAATCAAAATCAAGTGTGGGGGGAGACTCATCTTCATTTTCAATTTTTCATGGTTTATTTTTCGCATTTTGTTTAAAAAAATTATTACTTTTGAAGAAACACTATAAGATAAATATATGGTTTTGGTTTATTACATAGAAATTTTTGAAAATTTATTCGTCTTAACAAAAATAAAAAAGAAGTTTTATTACAAATAACAATGGTTTAACTAGTATATAGGAAGATTCATACGTGTTAATTATGAAATACATCCTAATTGAAAATCTTTGTTTTAAAAAGTGGTTAATTTAAAGTAAAGATATTACATTTTTTTGTCTTCTAAGTTAAGTGGTGCTAAAATTATTTTGCAAAACTCTCTCTTTCAAAAAAAAATTGAAAAAAAACAAAACATTTGTATATATGTAAATATTTTCTATTGACACCTACGGTCGACATGTATACACACTTGTGTGTACACTCGCCATGCTCTGTACCTTTCTCACATAAGCCTGAAAGGCAGTGCACGATCGTATATCTAGCCTCAGTTTATCTGAGCTAGGTGTATATATAAAAGTTCTTTTTAATAACGTCTACGGTCTATAGGTGTTCACACTCGTGTATTCACTCGCCACGCTCTGTATTCCCTTCACATAAGTACGCAAGGCAGTGCATGGGTAATATATCTAGCCTCAGTTTATCCGAGTTAGGCATATATTATAAATATAAATAAAATTTTCAAAAAAATAAGAGAGAGTAAGCAATTGAAATCCTAGCACTATTTTCAACTTATTTGATTTGACTTGTTATTGAAAAGAAATGAATATACCACTTTGCTAAACTTTGATAATCAACTAAGGTTCCATTTTATAATTACACTTTGTTATCATTCGAAACAACAAGTTAAACTATAGTCTATTTGTTACGATAACTTAATTTTTGTTGGAAATTTTCACGAGTAAATGACTTAGAATTTCAAGAAAATGACTGAAACCTATATTAACTTATTTGTGTCGATTTAAAAGTGAATCCTTCATTGTAAATATTTTCAAGAACTCGCATTCATCTCTTTGTAAATAAATCTTGAATTTTGTAAATATATTCATCTTGCATTTGAATTTTGTGGGTAGTATCCGTTAAAAACACTCACGAGACAACACTCGTCATACTGGAGATACCCAGAGGTTTAACGGCTTGTTGCATACGCTCAAGGCAATCGTGCTCCCTACGAAAATAGATTTATCTTAGTTTCCATTATTCGAGGACGAATAAAAAGATAAGTGTGGGGTTAGGTGCGACGTAAATGTGCGTATTTTTACCACCACATTTAATCTATTGAAATTAAATAAATAATTATATTGGGTAATTTAACTTGTTTGAACCAAAATCCATGTTAATTCGAAATTGTCACATATCCATCTTCATATAGGGGCAAAACGGTCATTTGTGTGCGTATATTTCTTTGAGAAAGTTAATTCGAAATTTATATATATTTGTGTAGGAATTTGATCTCAAATAGGAGTGGTTTCATGAAGACACATGCATGCATAAAATGAATACAAATGAATGAAGATGGAAATAATCAAAGTGAAGAACATGGAGTACTCCACTTACCCATCCACCTTAATATACAAATTAGAGGCTAATACACATACACATGGAATTAATGGCTTCATGTACACTTAAATGATGATTAGTAGAAGCTAATGATTACTTGACCTCCACACTTTCTCAAGGGTATTTTGGGCATTTTCCAAAAATATGAATTAGGGTTTAACACATGTATATATACCCCTTATGTTTCATGTAACCCTCCTCTTATCTAGTCTCTCTCTTAGGCTCTCTTCTCTTAGGAAAATAAAATGAGAGCTCTCTTTCTTTTCATGGCTACTTAGCCATTTCTTCTTTTATGTAATTCTTTTTTCTGCAATTTAATACATATTCTTTTCCTTTTCTTGTTTATATCTTTTCATGTTGTAGTATAGATCTCTTTTATTTTATGCAAGTACAATAATAGTTCTCTTTTCCATTAGCTTTCATTTTCCTTTTCTTTTCTTTTTTGCTTCATGTTGCTAGCTACATTTGTTAATCAAATGACAAATATGAGAGGCTAAACCCCTTCAATTTAGGGGTAATGAAGCTCTCTAATTATATAGCTTCAACTATTTGTTAATTCGTGCTCTCTTTTTGTGCTTAATGATGATGATAGAAATGGTTTACTAGTTGTTTTTCCTTTGAATTCGATAGCCTATATTGTTGACACCAAATGGGCTATGCTTGAACAATCACTAACACTAATTGCTTCTTCATCAAAATATGATTATGGAAAAAGAAAGTGGTTCGAAATTAAAATTTGATGGTCAATATTTCTAATCAATATTTAATAGGTCATACTTAAAATAGATTTCATTTTCAGTTTCGTTGTCAAGTTTCATGAAAGTTAGTAAGTGGTTTAAGGGGTGTGTTATGGTTTGATGGCTTATGTTGGCCAATCAATAACATAAATATGCCATACTTATGACAAGCACATCAATTAAAACACTTATGACCATAAAAGAGAGATCATGATTTCATATGTCTTGAACTACATGATCTAGAGAGTGGATTTATTCTTTAAATTGTCACTTAACTCTTATATTTGCTTCTCTTTTCTTTTAATTAGTTAGTTAGTTCTCTAATTCTCTAGCTTAACTTTCACTCGACTTTGGTTTAATTTGATTGAATAGAATTTAAAAATCAACAATTCCCTACGGATCGATCCGTATTCGCCACGTACTACAAGTGTACGCCGCACGCTTGCGGTTAGATTTAATTTGAAAATTTATCGGCGGTTTTCTAATCGATAAAAAATCTCACCCTTCCTTCCTTGTAGACTGCATACTTTGATTTACTGACTATTGATAGTTGTGTCTACTCCTTGTCAAGTGTTCTTCGACTGATATTGGTATGATTTATGCCCCTTTCGATTTATATTGTTCTCGACTTCTAATCTCTGGTCGATGATGATTTGGGTTTCTTATATAGGAGTTTATTTCCTAAATATGCGAATATATGATTCGATTTAAAATTTTCAAATTATTTTTCTCGACGTCTATTTATGTTTGAATGCTCTTGATGATTTTTTGATTCTCGAATTTCTACTTTGGTTTCCATTTTCTAATTTGATTGCTATGTTGGACCTTGTTTTTCACTATGTTGCCTGACCATGTGCTCTTGACTTCGTGTTTGAGTTAGTGGATTGCTATGTTGGACCTGTTGCCTAAGGCAGTGTTGACTGGAACTGCCTTGTTCAAGGCAGTGCACTTCAATACTGAACATGTGTTGCATATATACATGTATACATGTGTGTGTGTGTCTATGTGTGTTGCTCACTATAATTATTGTTGAACTTATGTGCTTGTGCCTTTACTGTGCTTGTGACTTTACTTCATTTTTTTCTGTTTGATTACTTTCATGTGCTTTGGTTTCTTATATACATTTTCATGTACACTTTCATGTGTTTGTGCCTTTACTTCATGAATTGTTTACTAATTCGATTGTTTGAACTACATGTTACTCACTATGTACATATATATACATGCATATACATATGTGTATATGTGTATATTAGTTATGCTATCTTGGTTCATACATGTATATACGCGTTCTATGGTTTAGCCATGTTCTATGGTTTAGCCTAAAACTGATACTTGTTCACATGTGGCATTATCAACTGCACTTTGTTTTTACTTGGATTAGTACTTTGCAGTAAGTTCAACTATCGGTCGACGTGAAGTTGTGCACATTGATTTCAATATCATCCATGCATATACATATGTATATATGTTTGAATGTTGGTGGTTCGAATTTGTGGTTAGTGTCAGTGTCTTGTTAAATTTTGTGGCACTTGTTCAATTTGTGTCTGGTTCAGTTTGTGGCACATGTTCAAGGCGGTGATATGAAATATTAGTGGTATGGACATTATTATTCAATTTGTGGCACTTGTTCAATTACTGACATGTTTGAACCTATGAGTCTGGTTTAACTCTTTTATATGCTGTCAATTTTGTTTTGTGACTTTGAAGCTTTGTTGGATGCTGTTTTGATGGGGATTTGCTTTGGTTTAATGGTTCGCTGCCACTGCCCTGTTCAAGGCAGTGCACACTAGCAACTTTTAATCGTTTTGATCTTTGCTGGTCCATGTTTTTGAATTGGTGAAACTTTTTTTTGCTTTGAATTTCCATGTATATACATACATATGGATGTATATATAGTGAATGTTTGTGGCCCTGCCTTGTTTTAATTTGTGGCACTGCCTTCTTTTAATTTGTGGCACTTGCTCTTTGTGGCACTGCCTTGTTGCATTGGTTGCCTTGTCCATGTACTTTCACAGTGCTTTGTTCAAGGCAGTGCCATTGCATTGTCTTGACATTGGTTGAATCCCTTTCATGTGTTTTGGTTTCTTGTTTGTGCACTTTGATACTTGCTTCAGCACTTGTTGTTTTTGCTTGAGCTTGTTTATGTGCATTGTGATTTCTTGTTACACTTTCAATTGCAAATCTTATTCCAATTCAGTTCTTGTATATATATGCTTGTTTATACTTGTACGTGCTTTTATATAATTATGTACACTCAAGCTTGTATATACTTGCTTCAGCACTGTGATTTCTTGTTTTTCCTGAGCACTTATTATTTGATTCCTACATATATGTATACATATACACACATATAAATGTATATATGTACATGCTCACTTTGATGATATATACTTGGTGCCTATACATGAAATGCTTGTCATGCATGTACCATTATACATGCTTCATCGGTGCATTTTTTAGTGTTCCTTGTTCATGCCTTTTTCCAAACCATTTTGAGTTTCTGAACCATTTTGATTTTAATTGTTTTGAGTTGCCTTGAGTTCTTCTTATGCACGTTGCAGTTTTGCCTAAGCTTGTTTATGTGCACTTGAATTCTTATTCATGTGTAATGTAGTTCTAAACATTATGTGCAATGCAGTTTTGCCTTGAATTCTTACCTAGTTGTCTTGTTTGCATTTCCTGGATGTGCAAGTGTGTATTTTCATGTACATACATACATAGATACATACATACATATGTATGCATATATGTGTGAATGTGCAAGTGTGCATTTCCTGGTTTGAGTATTATGGTTGCATTATCTCACACTTGAATCGCATATATTCCTGTTTGAGTATTCTGGTGTTTTACCTGTTGGTGCACTTGTTCTGAATTTGAATTGCTGAAACTTGTTTTGAACTTGAATTAGTGCAACTTGTTTTATGATATGTGCACCTGAGTTGAGCCTGAGGAGGCTTAGGCCTGACCTTGTGCATATTTGCACTGTGTTGAGCCTTCAGGCTTGACCTTTGCAACAACCCGTGAGAATTAATCGATGTTCGACCTTGTGATATTCACTTTGATACACTATGCATATAATAAATTGTCCATGCACATCAATATTTTTCCCTGTATAAAACATGAAGAGAAAACAAACCCATAAACTGAGGCAATATTAATATTCAATTCAATTTTATTTTTGCAATGTAGGTTTGTTTCTTTTTCATTTTACTCTGTTGTTTATTTGATAGGTAAGAGATGGATGGATACAAGCTAGAGCAAGCAAATCAAGATCAACACATCAAAAATAAACTCAAGTAAGTGTGAGTGAGAGCAAGTAAAAAAGGTTTTATATGAGAGTGTAGAGAAAAGTTGTATATACGAGAGTGATAGTGAAAGCTGTATTGCATTTGAATTTGATTTGAAATAAAATATTTGTTTAAATAAATTTGCGATTCATTTATTTCATTTTGCAAATGTAATATAATCGGTATGCATATCAATCAATATATATGTTGTATAATAGGAAATTCTAGAAATGATACTACAACATTAGATAACATATGGTTTTTTTTATTATGTTAGCGCATATCAGATGACGGGGCATATCCGTGGTTTGATGTGAAATGAGATGGCATAGGATTTAACAACAGATAGATATGTATACAACGGAGCATATCTGTCATTTGATGCATTTTTTTCCTATAGTGTACGTAACCCCTTGGTGTCCATAGCAGCCATAAGTAATACACTGCCAAACTTTTAGAGAGCACCGCATACTCTGGTCTTAATAGATGCATCAATATCCTTTCTTGAATATCTTGACCAGGAATATTTAAAACAAAATGTCATTTTATTTTGTAACTAGTTTCATACGATTGCAAATATTTTCTATTATAATCACATAAAATTTTATTTAAGAAATTTCTTGTTATATACTTTAAATTAATTAATTATATCATAATATAACAAAGTATATAAATAAAAAACAAAACCTTTAGTACAAAATGACTACAAAGTTGGATATATGTAACAAATTACATAATTTTCCTCAAGGCATACCACTAACTCCTTCAATCTCCCACTTGCACTTGGAGCCAATTATGGAATTTTAGTCTCATCCCTTCGATTAGTTTGCTTAGAACCGATCGAGCATGTCCCTTCGTCAATGGATATGCTATGTTATCTTATTTATGTCTTACTTATATTCTAGAGCTCTATGTTCTTTCATAATCTATACCGTGACACTGGTTTCACAAAACAAAATTGTGGGATTCTTAACATTTGGAATCATCCCTAGCTCAGTTATAAATATATGCATTATATACATACAACTTTTGTTACGTTGCTATTCAGGGCGTTCTTCTTAGCCTTTTGGTTGAATCAGTTACAACTTTTCGTTTTGGAACAATTTCTAAGTTCCTTGCCTAAGGCTGAACATGATGTTAGGATACTCGATATCACCCATGAAGTTCAAGTCCAATAACCACTTCATAAGGAGTTCATTGTTTCCGCAAATATTTCTCTAGTATTTTGCAAATACTCCAGAGTACTTGTAACACCACTCACTTTCAAACTGAAAATGTACGTCGATGATGCTGCAGTTATCAACAGAATAATTTTCAAGCAACAAAGTAAGATCGGTATATTTTTTTCTTCATAACATTAAGTAAACAGAACAATTAGCAATTTCTTTTCATCAAAATATTTTATGTAGGTCTTTACCCCAGTATTAACTCATTTATTTTCATATAGGGGTAAATATAATAAAATATTAATAAAGTGTCAGCCCAACATATTAAGATGCCTACATGGATACTTAACCAGTTATAAACCCTGGTTTTACAAAGCAGAATTTTCAAAACAACTTTTATTTTCAAAATAAGCCTCTTGCTTCGTCTCCAACCATTTATTCATCTTTTCCAAAAGTTACTTGTTTAAGCCATAAATACAGTCTACTCGAATGAACATCCTTGAATTTATGAGAAATGATAAAAACATGGGTCACACTTTTACCCTAAACAAACAATCATATAGTGGGACTATGCCGCTAAAGCACAGAAATTGTTTTTCCCTACTATTCCAATCACCATGAATACTATGTAAAACATCATGTCATGAACAAACATAAACCATCAATTCATCATAAACGTGAGATTTCCTTCATGCAATTTCGATTAGTTTCTATAGTCGGTTTATTATAAATTGCCACTCAGGCCTTACTCTTACTAGTTCGATAACTGTATTAGACACTTAAGATTTCCACTTAGACGTTTTATCGTATTTTCTCCTAATTTTACAGTAAACGGATAATTATATCGCCACTAAGGCCTTACACTATTTTCCATTGTTTATTATGTCATGTTTAGACAAGTGATTGCCACACAGGCCTTACACCAACAATCATCAAACGTAATGTCGTGTTTTATACAATCGGTTGCCATACAGGCTTTACACCAACAATCATCAAACGTAATGTCATGTTTTAGGCGAACAATTCCCCTATAGGCATTACACCACTAATCATCAAACGTAATGTCATGTATTAGATGAACTATTGCTACATAGGCCTTACACCATCAATTATAATGTTGTGAATAGACAATTATATGCTACGAAAGTCTTACTCCATTATTCTCTTATGTTATCATGAATAGACAATTGGATGCTATGAAAGACTTAATCCATTGTTCTCATGTTTGTCATGCATAAACAACTGGATGCTACGAAAGCCTTACTCCATCAATATCATATATTTCCATGAATAGTGCTACGTTTGCCACTAAGGCTTACCGTCTTTTTTTTCAAATATAATGTCGTACCTACACATTTAAGTAGCCACTAAGGCCTTCCATCATAATTTCCGAAAATAATGTCGTGCTTAGACATGTTTTTGCTATTAAGGCCTCATATTTACATTTCCTATTATTTCAAATGATTTAACTTATCATTTCATAGCTATTAAGCTAAAACTCAATTTTCATTCTTTATATCAATTAACTTAAATTTTCTTTATTGCCATTTCATCCCTATGAAATTCTCAACCATAAAAAGATCATTATGTATATAAAATTTCTCAACATTATTTGCTATCTTATATTTACATTACATGGTTACTGCATGTTAACACAGGGCTATCACACACTGATAATTCATTAGGTTTCGTAAGTTAACCCATTATCTATCGCAGTTTGATATAATTCAAAGCCATCACAAGTTGATCCAAATGTGGCTCCAACTTTAGCCATCCCAAGTTGATCCCAACATAGCTGACGCATGTTGACTCCAACTTTAGCTATCGCAAGTTGATCTCAACATAGTTATCGCATGTTGACTCCAACTTTAGTCATCGTAGGTTAATCCCACTGTAGCTATCACATGTTAAGCTTTTCACTCGCTATCGTAAGTTGGTGATCATATTAGCTATCGCAGGTTGATAGTAGAAGTTGAGTAATTAACTTAAAAACTGTTACTTACCACTAAAAGTAAATATTTTTCACAATATCTGGTTACTTGTCAAATCACTATTGGTCAATCTTATCAATTGCATATTTCTTCTTAGAAAATACTAATCACTTTCTCAATTAATTAATCAATTATCTATTAGTAATTAACTCTTTAATTTGCCAAATAATTCACATACATTCGAGAATACATGAGAAAATCCTTAAATTTCACAAAAAGTTTAGATTGTCATATTTTGCCTCATAAAAACTTTCAAGCCAATAACTTTTAATTTTAAATAATTAGTTTTAGAATTTAGGCTTTTCCTAACTTGAAATTTCATATAAATTCCAAGTTAATTTCGAAAACTATAAAATTAAAAGATCATCCTCAAATTACTATCTCACATATCATATAAAATTTCAAGTGATTTGGATAAGGTTTGATTCATGTTTTTATCTTAAATCATCAAAAACCATCATCTTTTAATTCTTAAACATAAAGAAATATTATTCAAAATTCATATATGTATTTCCTATCATCAAAAAATCAAGTATGCATACAATCCTAACCCATATGGGTTTAGAAAGCTTTAAAGAAAGAATTACTCGTATTTAGTTTGATTGAACTTGACTTAAGTCTTGGTTTGCCTAATAAATGAATGCTCCCTCTCTTTTCCTTTACATTTTTCCTCTTTTATTCCCTTGAAAGTATGGCTGGCCTAAGCTCTTAAATTTCTTTCTTTTAGTTTATGGAAAAATGAGAGAATGAATGATGAGTTTGAGTGTATGAGTTTACTAATTTGGCCTTTGGGCTAAAATTTATTCTAGCCTATCCTTGTTAAATCCCTAACTCCTCATCCAACGTTCATTCACTCTCTATTGATTAACTTGTTTTTATCTCATAAGTTAACTTGATTAATCATATATTTAATTAATTTTCCCCATATAATGGTACTTCATAATATGGGGTGTCACAGTCTCCGCCTCTTACAAGAATTTCTTCCTCGAAATTTAAACAAGGAAAGATAAGAATCATCATCATCAATCAATGTACGCACAATATAATAATTATACTAGGTCCTCGCTAATGCAAATCATCAATCATCAACCATAATGTATTAGTGTCTTTATTAGCACATATAAATATTGTATCATCAAATTGTACTAGTGCTACTACTAGCCTATACAACAAAGCACACATGCCTAATCATACATTTGAAAACAAATCGAGATAGATATTTCTAATCCTATCCTTTACCTCCTAGGTGTAATCATCAACATCATCATTCCACTGGATGAGAACAGGTTTGATAACTTTGTTCCTTAACTCCTTCATATCATGACCTACTATTCCCTTCGGTCATTTAACATAAGTCAGATCTAGTTCTACAGATAAATCTTCAACTGCCCTCAGTTCCACCTTCGAATTTGGGTCATGCACACATTTCCTCAAATGTGATATGTAAAAAATATTATGCACACCTGCTAAACTACTTGGTAACTCGAATCAATATTTGAGTTCACCAACCCTCTCAATCACTAGAATTGGCCCTATATATCTAGGTACCAACTTTCATGCCTTCCCAAAGAGCATACTCCTTGTATCAGAGAAACCTTCACAAATGCATAGTCACCTACTGTGAAATCAAGCTCTTTTCTCCTTTTATCAGCATAACTCATCTACCTTGATTGCACTACCTTCATCTTAGTGCAAACCAATTCTACCTTCTTGGTAGCATCTCTTACCAAATCGGGTCCTAACACGAGCCTATCCCTTGTGTAGAACCATAAGACTAGATTAGGGCACCCAAAGCTTTTGAGGAAAGGGAAAAATAAACTCCGGGTCAATCATTGGACTAGTTGAGAACTTACGCGTTTTAGAAACCAAAAGGTATCTCTTAAGACCATGCTGCACATAAACACGGAACGGGTTTTCACCTTATGATAACTAAATCATTTTTATATAAAATCACTTGATATTATTTTTAATGACATATCTTTAAAAAAATTGCAAGTAAACTTATTAATCTTAGCCGAAATTTTTACCATTATTAAATTCCAGCATAGTAGGTTTTACAAACAAAATGGCATGATCTTATTAGAGAATGGATTACCATATAAATGACCAGGTGAAGGGACTACCTTCAGGCAGTACATCTATAGAGGAATGTACCGAGGCTCACCTAATGGTCCTCTTCCAATACAAGACCGACCTACCTCTTCCTAGATAGTACCGAATATGTCATCACCCCGGTCGTTACCGACCTATCCGAGGGCCCTTGCTATCCACAATAATTTAAGTACTGAATGTCAAAATGGAAAAAAATATATTTAGAAGAGGATGATCATATTCTAATGGTTGCGAACCACACAGCCTTGCCGCATCTATCCTGTTTTGGCCATTTTTAGGTGTGAGACTTGAGGTAACGACTACCTTTCACATTTCACATTATCTTCCTTTGAATGCCATACTGCCATACCATGATCACGTAACTGATTTCTATATACATTTCACATTTCTTCCTTTAAGTCCCGAACGTCATAGCAGGAATAAATATATCTAGAAGGGAATGATCATATCCTAATGGTTGCAAACCACATAGCCTTGCCGCATCTACCCTGTTTCGGCCATTTTCGGGTGTGAGGCTTAAGGTAACGATTACCTTTCACATTTCATGTCATTTTCCTTTGAATTCCACACTGCTATTCTATGGTCACACAATTGATTTCTACAAACGTATAACTCCTGAGCTCGTACGTCTCAAGATAGGGTGTTAAGATAAGAGCAGTTGCCTTCTCCGCCACCAAATAGATGATACATTCATAGATATCACCAATTTAACAAGAAATGCAACGTCACATATTCGTCCTTATAAGTTCGTTCTGGAACCGAACGAAACCGAAGGCACTCTCCTACCACATCCTATCAAGGATTAACCCTAGGATTAGTAGCGAGAAGTTCTTGCAACCCAAAGAGTTTCAGAAATGAAGGGACCAGTGCTACTTTAGTATTGGGAGCTAACTAGAATTATCAACAAGCAGTCCTTCCACCTCGAAAATCTTCGGTCTTCATCCTTTATTTTCTTTATTAGTCTTCAATTTTTGAAAGCATACATTAGTTCGACATGGTTTTCGGATAAGAATTACCTCAAAACCGACCCCACTCCCTTGAACCAATCATCGATAAAAAGATATTTTGTGAATAGAGAATCATTATTTAATCGATTAAGTTCTTTTTATCAAAAATCTCTTTTGGAGATATATATTTCCAAAACGTTCTTTCCGATATACGCAGAATCATTAAACCTCTCTTATCAAATCCTTTGATTACTTAAAACCTTTTTCTAAACTTGTAATAATTCGAAATCATTTCTTTTTACACTTAGGAAAAATTTCCAAATTATTTCATTTAAATCTTAACAAAGGTTCCCTAATTCAAAACTCAAAATTTTATTTAGTTAAAACAATGTTATCTAGGATGTTAATCCAAAACCAGTAAATATTTAGTGAATAGAATCTATAGAAACCATTTAATTCTACTCAATATCAATTCCTGTATTCAATAAATATATGGGAGGAATAACGGTGAAATCACCTTTTAAATTCCATAAATAGTATGAGTTCCTTCTTCGGGATTTAACACTAAATATAAGAAGATCATCCCTATAAATTCTAAGTTATATTTAATTTAAATTTGGAAATTAAATCTTTTTATACATAACTTGTTTCCGACATTTCGACCTTATCTATCCCTCACCCAGGGAAGAGGCCGAGTGAGCCAGGGAATTGGTTGCTCCTAAATATCCCTTTAGTATAAGTACCTCACATTCGGATCTCACGAATAGAAAATTCAGTCTACTCGTCGGCTTTTAGAACCAAGATTAAACCACTTTATTTATAATAGCTTTTCTTTTAAACATTGATTTATACTCCCTTAAATAAGCTAGAAAACCTCCAATCATTATTAAAACATTTAACTATCTATTTGAAAACATTTATAAAAGATTTGGAAAAGAATCGTTAAGTTATTAAGCTATTATTTAAAAGTTACAGAAAAGTGCCGTGGAAAGTGCTTTTTTTTACTATATTGATCAAAACGACTTTTTTATTATTTAGAAATTCAACTTTTAAAATATTATAAATGGTTTATAAGATTTATTCCATATTTTTTTAAAATTTGAAATATCATTTTCAAAGAATTTCAGTTTTGGATTTCGAACAACAAAATCATGATTTTTCAAAAAGCTCGTTTTACTCATATTTCAAAATCTACTTATCGAAATCTAGATTTTATTTCTTCATTGGAAAAATATGGATATAATAGTTCAGAAAATTCTTATCTCGCAGAATTCCATGCAATATTTCTTTTTATATGATCGTTTGACTTTTATGGCATGAAATCGAGAATTACCGTTACACGACGCGCCTATTTTTGACTAAATTTTCCATTCTCATTCAAACTCACCAAAATTATCTTAAGTGTTTATAAAATATTTCAACTCATTATAAACCCATTTTTAAAGAGGTTTAACATTCCATATATACCAATTTATTAATATAGAGGAAAGTGATTTCCTTTGTGCTTATCGAGGTGTATTTCCGCAACTTGCATATATATATATATATATATATATATATATTCAACATTCATATGAAACCATCAAACTTGATGATCAAAGCTTATTAATTATCCATTGCAAACATCATATCATCATCCAAAAAAATAAAATATTATAGTTTAGGATTTTCCATCTTCATTTTCCTTTCGAGCTAATACAAAATTAGCTATAGCTCCGCAATCGGCACACCGGAGGTTATGGAATCGAGTCCAAGACACTTAGATGAGCACGACCAAGCTTAGAGCTCACGGCCTTGGTGGTGTAGGGTGGTGGTCATGGATTTCAGAAGGGTAGAGGAGGAGTGTTGAACTAGTTTGAAGTGGATTGATATTATAAATTAGTGTCAATATTTTCCTCTTTTATTTGAGATATTTTTTCCCTAACTTTTAATTTTTTTATGAATAAGAATCCAATGGAGAGGCTCTTAGAAAGATTTAAAAGAAGAGGAAGAAGAAGTAGAATGGAATTAGGAAATTATGAGAAGAGGGGTGGTATTTATAAAAAAACTTGAAATAAAATATTTAAAATAAAAATTACCAAAACACCCCTGGACCGCACTCATCCTACCCCTCTACACGCACGACTTTGCCCCCAAGCCATGTGATGGTAATGTGAGGTGATGGTGTGGTATAATGAGTTGATGTTTGCTGTTTGGTTAGTTAAAGGTTAAGCTTTAGGAATATTTTAATTATTTTTGTAATATACACATATATACTAGTGTTTATGAACACATGTATATGTTATTATGTGCATGTAATAGATATATTCATGTACATATAGGTGCATAACACTTCAACCATCTTCAAACAATTTTTGTTTGTTAAATCGTTGAAATTCGGGGAACGATTATCGGTCACATTTTCACTTATTAATTAACGTACATATATTTGTAAACAAATTTTAAAAATTAATTTCTTATCATTTTTAGTTAATTAAAATGATCACATTTCATTTATAAAACCATATAAATAAATATTAACAGTTATTTACAGTAATTGCTATTATACCGATAAAGCATTATCGATTTTTCTTATATTTTCAAATCAAACATGTCTCTTTATAAAGCCATTATAAATGATTTATTATGACTTTATAACTATTCAAAATGAATTATCATCATTTAAAATTCATAAATTTACATTTAAATATGATGTAATTTTATTGATATAAATTTCGAGGAAAATATGTTTGTAAATATTTATTCAAAAAAAAGATTACGATCGTTTATTATCACTTAAAAAAATATTATTTGTATTACCAACCTTTTATTTGCATGAATTTAAAATTAAATATAATTTATCAAAGTGATTAACTGTCGGGTCGTTACAAACTCCCCCTCTTAAAAGAATTTCGTGCTTGAAATTACCAAAAACAAAAACCTAAAGGTTTCCCCAGAATATTTTTCGACTTACCCCGTATGATGTATATGACCAACCGTATGCAATATCCGATTCGATATTCTATTCATATTTACAACTTTATTTACGAACTAGGATTGATCCTCCGATCATTTAGTGCAGACTCTGACCAAGCTTCCTGATCAGAACTTTAGTTTTCCTTGCATAGCTCTCAACTATGATAGATAACTTGAGCATCTAACCATAAAACCTCATCAATATCGTCGTCAATAATCGAGTGGTAAATCCTCTTTCGGATAAGTGTCAAACACGTCAAAGTTTTGCCCTCGAATCTTAGATTAAATCGTGCGATAAAACAATCTATATACTTCATATGTATTTAATAATATAAAAAAATTATGAAAACATTTCATAAAACTTTCATCTTTTATTCAAACTTTTATAAAGATACTTCTTTATAGATAACTATTTTACATTTTTATTTCCAAATAGTTCTACTTAAAAAGACATTTCTTTTCAAAAGATAAATATTTTTTTAAAGTATATTTCTGAACATATCTTAATGGTTTATGAAAACTTATTTTCAAAATAATTCATTAAATTGACAAATCACCATAAACTTCCTTTAGCTAATATCAAATTTAAAAAATTCTTCATTAGTTAAACTTACATTATTAACTAATACTCTTTTATTAATTAAAAATTCCTCTATATATATTCTCTTTAATTTTGCAGTTTAAATATATAAAAGTATTCATATACATACTCAATCGTTCTTAAGTATATTCATAATTTACTTAACAAGTTTTACTTACTTTATAATATAATCAAAGAGATTAAAACAATTATTACCAAAATATTGTTATAATAAACTTCGTTTTTAATAAATTTGAACCTATAACATTTTCTATTTTTATGTAAAAGATCCCGATACTTGTTGTTATCTTTAAAGTCCCATTATTAAAGATTTAAATCTACCCATAAGTTTTCTTCCAAAGGGTCATTCAAAGTTTTGAAAACAAATGTTGTCGAAACATCGTTTACTACAAACCCTAAAACCATTCATTTATAACTTTAAAGATTTATTTTAAAGATCTATACTAATGAGAAGTTAGAACACATCATAATATAAACTCTCATATGCTTACATCATTTAAATTCTTTGAAACTTGGGTCCAAAAAGATAAATTCTCCTCCCTACCTTATGCTATACAATACAAAACACTAAATCAAAATAAACATCCCATCCAACTTAAACATACGTGAACTATCTCCAACTCCCCAAATTGTACTCCTATTCTTCCAAGCATGAAGATGATGGTGGACTCTAATTACCAAGGTCTATCATCACTTCACCTTCTCCTTCTTCATCACTTTCCAGCTCATCGTCGGCTCCATTATCGTCTTCCTCCGGTACCTCTCCTATTACCTAGGGTAACCATGGTTGGTTCCATAGGACATGTCCCATGCCGACTGGTATTCCAAGAATGACCCCGCCCTCTTCTAATTCCTCCAAGCCTTCCACATTTTCCTCCTAAGGGTTTTCGAATTCTTCGACCCCACCTCCTCTTCTTCTTCTTCTATTGTTTCTTGGTTGTTGCTTTCTATTTCATTCCAGTTTATGTACAAACTGGATGATGCCTCCTACCATATAACATGTTCCCCATCCATATCCCATACTATGTTGTTACACTCGCTCGATATGATAACATCAAGGTTTTACATCGGCTCTGATTCCTCCTCCATGGGTTCTATTTCCTCTTCTATGGGTTCTGATTCTTCTTCCATTGGCTCAATTTCTTCTATCGGTTCAAAAATGGAGCTAGCGGGATCTACTATCTAATTTCCCTCCAAGGCTTGCTCGGGTTCAACGTTGCAAGAAATCATAATTACTTCTAGAGCTAGAGGCGATACAAGCATTCCGACTATAGGGTATCCATCTTCACCCCTTCAAGTGTATGGGGCGTATTCTTCCTCAATCGGGAACCCACCATTGCTAGGCAGATATTTTGGTTGCTCCCCTTCGTTGCTAGAGAACAATGAGGCTATCCTTCTCTCCCAATTTGCTCTAGAGGACTCTCCTTTCGCGTAATTTTCCCCATATGGTTTCTATAAGGTAAAAAATTATTCTTTTAGACATAAGTAGTTGGTAATTGCTAGCGTATTTTTAGGTAGAGAGGTTTGGTCAATACTTAGAAAAATGTATCGAGATTCATTTCTAAAGAGAGCGTTTGAAATTCTTTGTATAAAAATATTTTATTATTTTAAAAATACTTTGAAAATTTTACCAAAATATTCTTTTCTTTTCAAACACATACATATACATACATGTATATATATTTAGGCCAAATGATTTCATATAAAACTAGATTCATTTGTATATGTATTAACAAATACACACTCACACACACACACACACACACACATATATATATGTATGTACTAATTCTAGGGCATTACGAACCCTGTCTCTAATGAGTTACTCATCCTAGGGTATTACTAACCCTATCTCCGATGAGTCTTTTACCTTTATCAGGCTCAAGTATTCGCTCAATCTAAGCTCTGATACCACGTTCTGAGGACTAATTTCTTCTACTTTAAAAAATCTATGCTAATACGTCCTCGGTGTTCATGTGTTGTAAATTCAAGTGCCGGAGAAGCAGATTATCAAGGGTAAGAAAGAGAAATAAAGACAGAATAGAGTCTCATATATGTTATTTCAATAAAAAATTTAGAGTAGAAATTAAAACATATTTATCAGAGTTAAACACATGGACAGTTATAAATTCCCATTCTTACAAATGTAGAATACTATAGTATAAGAGTTTGGTGGAAATAGACCTAAATCTTCAGAAAAATCTTCTGACTCCATGCTTCGAACCCCATCTAGATTTCTTTTAAACTAAACCTGAATACTAGGCTGCTCAGGAAAATTAAGGCACCTGGAGTTTAAGGAATGGGAAAAATAAAATTCGGGTCAGTCCTGGACTGGTGTGAGAACTCAAAATACGCGTTTTGAAAACCAAAAGGCATATGAGACCACGTTGCACATAAACAAGCAATGGGTTTTTACCTTATGATAACCAAATCATTATTAAGTAAAATCACTTGATATTATTTTTAATGACGTATCTTTAAAAAAATTTGCAAATAAACTTATCAATGTTAGCCGAAATTGTTATCATTATTAAATTTCAACAACTAGGTTCTACAAAAGAAAATGGCAGGCTCTTATTGGAGAATGGATTTCCATATAAATGACCAATTGAATGGACTACCTTCCAGCAGTACATCTCTAGAGGAATGTACTGAGGCCCAACTGATAGTCCTCTACCAACACAAGACCAGCTACATCTTCCTAGATAGCACTGAATATGCCATTACCTCGGTCGTTGCCGACCTATCCAAGGGCCCTCATAGCATATATCCCCAATATAAGTCCCGAACGTCATAGCAGGAATAAATATATCTAGAAGAGAATGATCATATCCTAATGGTTGCGAACCACATAGCCTTGCCGCATCTACCCTGTTTCGGCCATTTCCGGGTGTGAGGCTTGAGGTAATGATTACCTTTCACATTTCACATCATCTTCCTTTGAATTCCACACTGCCATTCCATGGTCACACAATTGATTTCTACAAACGTATAACTCCTGAGCTCGTACGTCTCAGGAAAGGGTGTTAATCTAAGAGTAGTTGCCTTCTCCACCACCAAACAGATGATACATTTATAGAGATCGCCAATTTAACTAGAAATGCAACGTCAGACATTCGTACATACAATTTTGTTCTTGAACTGAACGAAATGAAGGCACTCTCCTACCACATCCTCTCGGGGATTAACCCTAGGATTAGTAGCGTGAAGTCTTTGCAACCCAAAGAGCTTAAGAAATGAAGGGACCACTGCTACTTTAGTATTGGGAACTAACCAGAATTATCAGCAAGCAATCCTTCCACCCCAAAAATCTTCAATCTTAATCCTTCATTTTCTTTATCAGGTCTTAAATTTTCGAACACATACATTGGTTTGAAGTGGTTTTTGGATAGGAATTACCCCAAATTCGACCCCGGACCCTTCGAACCAATCATCGATAGAAAGATAGTTTGTGAAGGGAATCATTCTTTAATTGATTAAGTTCTTTTTATCAAAAATCTCCTTTGTAGGCATATATTTCAAAAACATTCTCTTCAGTATATGCAGAATCATTAAACCTCTCTTATCAAATCCTATGATTATTTAAAACCATTTTTTAAACTTGGATTAATTCAGAATCATTTCATTCTACACTTAGGAAATTTTTTCGTATTATTTCATTTAAATCTTAACAAAGATTCCCTAATTCAAAACTCAAAATTTTATTTAGTTAAAACCATGTTATCTAGTGTGTTAATCCAAAATCAGTAAATATTTTTGTGAATAGAATCTATAGAAACCATTTAATTCTACTCAATACTCAATATCAATTCTCGTGTAACGACCCGTATTTTACGTGTTGATAAATCGTAGGATTTACAGGTCGTTAGTATTGTTTGTGTTGTTTCTAGCCCGAGTCGTGACCGACTCATAGGTTAGGTCGTGAGCGAGTTAGCTTAGGTCGTGAGCGAGTTAGCTTAGGTCGTTTGGGTAAGTTTTGGGTTTCTGGCCGACCTAAGTATCAACCGAGTTAAGGTAGCATACGACCTAAGGAGTTAAGTATTTGACCGACTCACGAGATAGGGGGGTTACCGAGTTATGGAGGTTGCCGAGTTAACGACTCATAGGATGGAAGGCTTGGGAGTTAGGTCGTTTGGAGGATAGGTCGTAAGTAGGGGTGAGCGACCTAAGGAGCTAACGGGTTAGGGTGTTAATGTGTTGAGAGTTAGGTCGGTTGAGCGACCTAGGATAGAGGAACGACCTAAGAAAGTGACCGACCTAGTGGTGAGCGACCTAATAGTTGTAGCGACCTAAGGATTTAGTAGTTAGGTCGTGGACCGACCTAAGTTAGGTCGTATGTGTGTTAAGTCGGCATCGTTGTTGAGTCGTCGTACGACTTAGGACTTGGAGTGTTAGGTCGGTTACCTAATGAGTCGGCTAAGCAGAGTGTGTGTTAGGTCGGCAGGAGTTAGGTCGCGTAAGTACTGTAGAGACCTAGGTCGCAAGGGATGATAAGTCGGCAGAGTTTTTAGGTCGGTAGGATACTGTGTTTTAGGTCGTGTCTGGGTTGAGTCGTGTGGCAGTTGGGTCGGTAGTGTGTTGAGTCGTAAGTCGGCCTTGGCTGTATGTTGTGTTGGTTAGGTCGTAGGTCGTAGGGGCTGATGAGTCGGCAACGACTCATAAGTAGGTCGGGGACGACCTAAGGGGCGACGACCTAAGGGGTTTTCAGCCTATAAATAGAGGGGTTTGGCTCACTTTTTGGCACCGGTTTTTGAAGCGACGAAGTGCTGCCATTTTGAGAGCTCGACTACAACATTTCTTCATCTTCTTTTCTCCATTCTAATCTAGTTCTAACATCCACCCAAGATCGAAGATTTAGATTGAAGATTCAAGTGCCAAAGTTGAAGATCTTCATCCGTTTGAGCTAGATTTCATCGATTGAGGCGAAATATTGCCGAATCAAGCCTTGATCTTCGCTGTCCAGATCTGAAGTGTTTAGTTTTTAGGTTGTTTTGGTGATTTGGTGAGTGGTAGTTATCTCTCACGCGGATCCAAAGGAGTATGTTGGATTGGTGGCATGTTTGGATGTTAAAGTTAGAGATTTCATGCATTTTTCTTAGATCGAAGTCTAGATCCATGGTTTTTGAAGATGTTTACTTATGCAAGTTAGTTTAACAAGCATTAGAGACAAAACCCATGTTTTATAATTGATAGATCTATGCTAAAAACCATGATTTCACATATGTTGGACTTTTGCTCGTTTATTTACGAAATTCCCATTATAGTTGATATTGCTTAAATTGCTTAATAGATCTTGTTTGAATGATTGATATTTGAATGTATGATTGATTTGATTGTTTCCAAGTTAGCTAGTAGTTGATTTGGAACAAGAGGATGGAAGAGGATTCAAAAGCTATGGAAGAAGGCTCTTGAATGGTGAAAGCTGCTTAAGGCATATGTAGCGGATGTTGAAGCTCATATGTATAGATTGGATGATGTTAAGATGGGACTTTGCCATGATTTGATGAGGCAAACCATGTTGTTGAGATGAGACTTTGCTTTGATGCGATGAAGCGAAGTATGATGTGAGTTTTGGCTTAATCCAAGCAGGGATCATTCCAAGCATGTTGATAACTTGAAGGGTAGTTCAAGTTGGGTGATAATGGATTGTTCAAGAGGTAGCTTGAGCTTGTATGAGGATTGTCGTCAAGAAGGATGGCTAGGAGGCCTGGATCTCATCGTGGTTGAAGGTTCTAGCATGCTCAAAAGCGAGAGTACATGGGCCGCCCATAACGACTACAGGTAGGTAGTCGGGACACCCAAAAGACTACAGGTAGGTAGTTGAGTACTCTGGGCAAAGTAGATAAGTCCTAGGCACAAGGCAGTGTGCGGAGTTATGGTTAGAACCGGGGTTACCATTAGCCCTTGACAGGTGGTCATTCAACTAACGGTGAAATCAAGGCAAAGTTAACAGTGATAGCCAGAGTCATGGATGTTTGGTTGTATCATCATTCGGTCTCAAGAGCGGTGTTTTCTGGGTGCTTATCTGATCTTGGTTTAGGCCTTGGGGGTTTGTATTTGGAAAACATCGACCTTGACTCGAGTGATAATTACTTTACTTTAATTGCCTGCTGTGTTATGCCTGCTTCTCCTTAGTGTGTGTCTGGGGGCTATCACTGTAGAAAGAGGTGGAGTGGGATGGTTTGGTTCCTATTTCTTTTATCCTTTATGCTCTTTTGGTATGCTTGATAGTTGATTTACTGCTCACTAAGACTTTGTCTGACTCAAGGTTTTATGTCTCCTCTTATTACCTTGGGCTGTTCATCCATGTTTGGGATGGGCAGACTAGGTAGCAGGTGACAGGTGCTGTGCTAGGAGTTCTACGCTAAAGATGACGAAGACGAGCAGGAGGCTTTGCATATTAGTTTTCTTACTATATGTACTGGGTATCCGCTGCTGTATTTGGTTGAGTGATTTGTAGTGAGGCTTTCATGTATGGATTTGAGTAGATGATTGTATGAAACTACTGTGATGCTTATATGATGATGTTCTGTTCTATGGAGCTTCACTATATTATATTTCTCTATTGTATTTTATCCATGCGCTGTGAGTTATGCGATAGAGATTCTTCTGTTTTGTTTTACCCTGACTATCGTCCATGGCTGCCTGGCACACCTTTTAGCGCATTATTTCCTTGATTTGGTGCGGGAGTCATGGGCGGTCGTCACATTTGGTATCGGAGCTTTGGTTAATCGATTTCAGCCAACGCTCGCTGACGTAACTACGTATGAGAGACGTAATTGTATTTTGATGGATGATTACTATATATAATATAGTAGCCTAGAAGGATTTGAACTCCTTATGCAGTTGTTTCTTAAGGTGTTCTAATCATTCTTATTACAGATATTAAGGATGAGTCGAAGAGGGAGACCAGCTGCAAGGGAAAGCCGTGCTGATGAAGGAGCTGTTGATTATGGAACTATGTTCGAAGCGATGATGACTTCGATCATGAGAAGGATACCAGCTTCAGGATCATCAGTGGATGTGGGAGTTCAAGTTCAAGCTCCAAGACCGGTGGATTTTGCTAAGCTTTGCAAGGATTATACTTCTCTTGGAGGAAAAGCTTTCTTGGGGACGGAGTCGACTATTGAGGTGCAGAGATGGATTGATGCATGTCGAAGGATCTTTGGTGACTTAGGGATTGAGGATGCAACTAAGAGGAAGCTTGCATCGAGACAGCTTCAGGGAAGAGCTGCTGATTGGTGGAATTCTATCACCATCGATACTCCAGAAGAAGAGATTACTTGGGAGCAATTCCAAGTCAGATTTGAAGCTAAGTTTATCTCTACGGCTCAGAAAGCTGTCTTGTTTAAGAGGTTTGTAGAGCTCAAGCAGGGTGGGAGGCCTGTTCTTGAGTATATTTCTGAGTTTGAAGCTTTGTCCAAGTATGCCAGATCGTACATTGATTCTCCCTATCAGAAGAATGAGAAGTTTGTGACTGGTCTGGATGCTTATCTTGGGAGGCAGTTAGTGGATCATTTGGACGATCCATTTGAGAAGCTTGTGGAGAAAGCCCTTAGGCATGAGAGTTTGTTTCCTAAGGAAAGTTCTGTTGTTGCTGTAACCAGGGAAGGATCTAAACCACACCAGAATGGCAATAAGAGGAGGAAGCAGCAGCAGCAGAAGGGTAAGGATGGCCAGAAGAAGCCGAAAGGCGAAGTGACTTGTTATAACTGCCAACAGAAGGGCCATCTTTACAAAGATTGTAAGAATCCCAAGGTGCCGGGAAAGTGTTATAACTGTGATAAGCTGGGACATATCAAGAAGGATTGCCCAGAGCCGAGGAAAGATAGGCAGATTGTGCAAGCCTATGCTTTGGGAGTTGTGCCGTCGTCTTCAAAAGCTCCGACTGCTGAAGAAAAGGGGAAGAGTGTGGTGGTTCAAGGTACTCTTTCTATCTGTGGTGTTCCAGTTAGAGTGTTGTTTGATACTGGAGCGTCGCATTCT
This sequence comes from Allium cepa, assembly GCA_030765085.1. Taxonomy (NCBI): domain Eukaryota; kingdom Viridiplantae; phylum Streptophyta; class Magnoliopsida; order Asparagales; family Amaryllidaceae; genus Allium; species Allium cepa. The sequence goes on along the minus strand of CM060929.1, from coordinate 673,937,894 downwards.
TTTGTTTGTGATGATTTGGTAGGCCGGTTAGGTTTGAAACCGGATATTGTTGATAGGCCATTGGTTGTGACTAATCCGGTCGGGGGTTCGTCATGTTTGTGTATGATATGCCGTGGTCTAGTTGTGTCGAGTCATGATTGCTCGTTTGTTTGTGATTGCTTTGTTCTGAACTTTGCGGGGTTCGGAATTATTTTGGGTATGGACTGGCTTAGGAAGTATGCGGCAAGGATTGATTGTGAGAGATTGGAGGTGACAGTCGGGAATGTGGAGGGGCGAAAGGTTGTGATACGATGTAAGCATGAAGAAGGCGTCTTCATGAGCTTCATGTATTCGCTGGTTGTTCCACGGGATGGACTGTCATCGATGCCAATCGTGAATGGATTTGAGGATGTCTTTGACGAAGTCAAAGGGTTGCCGCCGCATAGGGAGATCGAGTTTCGTATCGATCTAGTTGAGGGAGCCAGACCTGTTGTGATGCCTCTTAGGCGGATGGCACCGAGGGAGAAGCAAGAGCTGAAGGTGCAAGTTGATGACCTTTTGCAGAAAGGATTCATTCGGAGAAGTGTGTCCGAATGGGGTGCGCCAGTTGTGTTCGCAACCAAAGCGGATGGATCGTTGAGGTTGTGTGTGGATTATCGTGAGCTGAATAAGGTGACTAAGAAGAACAAGTATCCATTGCCGAGAATAGATGACTTGTTTGATCAGCTTCACGAGGCTAAGGTGTTTTCTCAGATGGATTTGGCAACGGGATTTCACCAGTTGAGAGTGGCAAAGGATAGTGTGCCGAAGACTGCTTTCAGGACACCATCCGGGTTTTATGAGTGGCTGGTAATGCCGTTTGGATTGACTAACGCGCCAGCATATTTTGTGGATCTTATGAATAGAGTGTTCAGAGATCAGTTGAACAAATTTGTACTTGTGTTCGTGGATGATATTTTGGTTTACTCCAAAACTGAAGAAGAGCACAAGACGCACTTAAGGATTGTTTTGGAAATCTTGCGGAAACATCAGCTGAAGGCTAAGTTTTCGAAGTGTCACTTCTGGAAGAGTGAAGTGAGGTTCTTAGGCCATGTTATCTCTAGAAATGGAATAGCGGTTGATCCCGCTAAGGTGGCAGCAATCCAGGATTGGGTTAGACCTAAGAATGCATCTGATGTGAGGAGTTTTCTTGGATTAGCAGGATATTATCGTCGGTTTATCAAAGACTTTTCCAAGATAGCTGCACCGTTAACAGGATTGACGAAAAAGAACCAAGTGTTCAGATGGGATGCTAAGTGTGAGCAAGCTTTTGAAATCCTAAAAGAGCGACTGACGAGTGCTCCTGTTTTGACTATTCCAAGTGGGAATGATGAGATGGTGGTTTACACCGATGCATGTGGCACTGGACTTGGAGCAGTGCTAATGCAGAAAGATAAAGTTGTTGCGTATGCAAGTCGACAACTGAAGCCGCATGAGAGGAACTATCCGACTCATGATTTGGAGTTAGCGGCAATTGTGTTTGCTTTGAAGATGTGGAGACATTATCTATTGGGAGTTAGATTCGAGTTGTTTACAGATCATAAGTCGTTGAAGTATCTGTTCTCCCAAAAGGATTTGAATCTTCGACAGCAACGATGGCTAGAGTTTCTAGCATCTTATGATTTTGGTATAGCCTATACTCCGGGAAAAGGTAACGCAGTGGCTGATGCGTTAAGTCGAAGACATGCAGGATTGGGAGCCATGTTTTCGGAATGGAAGAATCTCGAGTATTTGGCTGGATTTGATTTCAGGCCCAGATGTGAATTGGAACCTGAGATGTTGGCAAACTTATCGATAAGACCTACTCTTGTGGAAAGGGTTGGCGAGAGCCAAAAGGGAGATGATAAGCTTGTCAAGATTATCTGTGATTTGGAATCTGGATTGGACCCGGAGAAGGATAAGGGATTCGAGGTCGATCGAGAGGGTTGGCTTCGAAAGCAAGGGCGACTAGTTGTTCCCGATGTAGATGGATTGAGAGATGAAGTTCTGAGGGAGAGTCATCACTCGAAGTTGACAATTCATCCAGGTGGAAATAAGATGTATCGGGATATGAAGAGAACCTACTACTGGGAAGGTATGAAGAAGGATGTTGGAAATTTTATTTCCAAGTGTATGAATTGCCAGTTGGTGAAAGCTGAGCAGAAGAAGCCCAGTGGATTGCTTCAGCCATTGGAGGTTCCTACATGGAAGTGGGAGCAAGTGTCGATGGACTTTATCGATGGTCTACCTAGGACAAGAGCAGGGAATGAAGGGATTTGGGTCATAGTAGATCGTTTGACCAAGAGTGCAAGGTTCATTCCTGTTCGATCGACTAGGACTGCATCGAAGTTGGCTGAATTATATGTGAAGTGGATAGTTCGTTTCCATGGTGTTCCGAAGAGTATAGTGAGCGATCGAGATCCATTGTTCACTAGTAGATTTTGGAAGAGCTTCCAGGAAGTTTTGGGAACTGAGTTGTGTTTGAGTACAGCTTATCACCCTCAAACAGATGGTCAGACTGAGAGAGTCAACCGAGTTTTGGAAGATCTTCTTAGAGCATGTGTTTTGGACTTCGGAGGATCATGGGAAGATCACCTTCATTTGGTGGAGTTTGCTTATAATAACAGTTATCAGTCGAGTATCGGTATGGCACCATATGAGGCATTATATGGAAGACCGTGTAACTCTCCGACATGTTGGTTGGAAACTGGAGAAAAGCTGATACTTGGGCCAGAGATGATTCGACAGACTTCAGATTGTATAGAGATCATTCGGCAACGAATGAAGGCAGCCCAAGATCGTCAGAAAAGTTATGCCGATAATCGTCGTAAGGATTTGGAATTCGACGTAGGTGATATGGTTTTTGTGAAGATTTCTCCTCTGAAGAGTGTCATTAGATTCGGGAAGAAAGGAAAGTTAACTCCGAGATTTGTTGGACCATTCCCGATTATCGAGCGTATTGGAAAGCTCGCTTATAGATTGGAGTTACCGGAAAAGATGGCGGGTGTGCACAGTGTTTTTCATGTATCTTATCTACGGAAGTATATGCACGACCCAACTACGGTGGTTTCTGCTGATAGCTGTGAAGACTTGGAGGTTGATCCAGTTGTTTCGAGACCTCGTAAGCCGCTTCGTATTGTTGAAACCGATACGAAACAGCTTAGGAGGAAGACGATTACGTTGCTCAAGGTACAATGGAGTGATGATGTTAACGACTGTACATGGGAGGAGGAAGAGAGGATGAAGGCAGCTCATCCCGGACTCTTCGAGGTATGGCCCTAAAGTGTCGTGACATATCATGAATTTGTAGCTTGTTCTAAGTCTTAGAATTCTGCATGCTAGGATAGAATTGGATGCATGGTTTGTTGATTGCTAAGGATGGTAGGCATGCGGAATAATTTTGATGGCTGATGTTTGCTTGGAATTTCGGGGGCGAAATTCCTAAGGGGGAGAGAATGTAACGACCCGTATTTTACGTGTTGATAAATCGTAGGATTTACAGGTCGTTAGTATTGTTTGTGTTGTTTCTAGCCCGAGTCGTGACCGACTCATAGGTTAGGTCGTGAGCGAGTTAGCTTAGGTCGTGAGCGAGTTAGCTTAGGTCGTTTGGGTAAGTTTTGGGTTTCTGGCCGACCTAAGTATCAACCGAGTTAAGGTAGCATACGACCTAAGGAGTTAAGTATTTGACCGACTCACGAGATAGGGGGGTTACCGAGTTATGGAGGTTGCCGAGTTAACGACTCATAGGATGGAAGGCTTGGGAGTTAGGTCGTTTGGAGGATAGGTCGTAAGTAGGGGTGAGCGACCTAAGGAGCTAACGGGTTAGGGTGTTAATGTGTTGAGAGTTAGGTCGGTTGAGCGACCTAGGATAGAGGAACGACCTAAGAAAGTGACCGACCTAGTGGTGAGCGACCTAATAGTTGTAGCGACCTAAGGATTTAGTAGTTAGGTCGTGGACCGACCTAAGTTAGGTCGTATGTGTGTTAAGTCGGCATCGTTGTTGAGTCGTCGTACGACTTAGGACTTGGAGTGTTAGGTCGGTTACCTAATGAGTCGGCTAAGCAGAGTGTGTGTTAGGTCGGCAGGAGTTAGGTCGCGTAAGTACTGTAGAGACCTAGGTCGCAAGGGATGATAAGTCGGCAGAGTTTTTAGGTCGGTAGGATACTGTGTTTTAGGTCGTGTCTGGGTTGAGTCGTGTGGCAGTTGGGTCGGTAGTGTGTTGAGTCGTAAGTCGGCCTTGGCTGTATGTTGTGTTGGTTAGGTCGTAGGTCGTAGGGGCTGATGAGTCGGCAACGACTCATAAGTAGGTCGGGGACGACCTAAGGGGCGACGACCTAAGGGGTTTTCAGCCTATAAATAGAGGGGTTTGGCTCACTTTTTGGCACCGGTTTTTGAAGCGACGAAGTGCTGCCATTTTGAGAGCTCGACTACAACATTTCTTCATCTTCTTTTCTCCATTCTAATCTAGTTCTAACATCCACCCAAGATCGAAGATTTAGATTGAAGATTCAAGTGCCAAAGTTGAAGATCTTCATCCGTTTGAGCTAGATTTCATCGATTGAGGCGAAATATTGCCGAATCAAGCCTTGATCTTCGCTGTCCAGATCTGAAGTGTTTAGTTTTTAGGTTGTTTTGGTGATTTGGTGAGTGGTAGTTATCTCTCACGCGGATCCAAAGGAGTATGTTGGATTGGTGGCATGTTTGGATGTTAAAGTTAGAGATTTCATGCATTTTTCTTAGATCGAAGTCTAGATCCATGGTTTTTGAAGATGTTTACTTATGCAAGTTAGTTTAACAAGCATTAGAGACAAAACCCATGTTTTATAATTGATAGATCTATGCTAAAAACCATGATTTCACATATGTTGGACTTTTGCTCGTTTATTTACGAAATTCCCATTATAGTTGATATTGCTTAAATTGCTTAATAGATCTTGTTTGAATGATTGATATTTGAATGTATGATTGATTTGATTGTTTCCAAGTTAGCTAGTAGTTGATTTGGAACAAGAGGATGGAAGAGGATTCAAAAGCTATGGAAGAAGGCTCTTGAATGGTGAAAGCTGCTTAAGGCATATGTAGCGGATGTTGAAGCTCATATGTATAGATTGGATGATGTTAAGATGGGACTTTGCCATGATTTGATGAGGCAAACCATGTTGTTGAGATGAGACTTTGCTTTGATGCGATGAAGCGAAGTATGATGTGAGTTTTGGCTTAATCCAAGCAGGGATCATTCCAAGCATGTTGATAACTTGAAGGGTAGTTCAAGTTGGGTGATAATGGATTGTTCAAGAGGTAGCTTGAGCTTGTATGAGGATTGTCGTCAAGAAGGATGGCTAGGAGGCCTGGATCTCATCGTGGTTGAAGGTTCTAGCATGCTCAAAAGCGAGAGTACATGGGCCGCCCATAACGACTACAGGTAGGTAGTCGGGACACCCAAAAGACTACAGGTAGGTAGTTGAGTACTCTGGGCAAAGTAGATAAGTCCTAGGCACAAGGCAGTGTGCGGAGTTATGGTTAGAACCGGGGTTACCATTAGCCCTTGACAGGTGGTCATTCAACTAACGGTGAAATCAAGGCAAAGTTAACAGTGATAGCCAGAGTCATGGATGTTTGGTTGTATCATCATTCGGTCTCAAGAGCGGTGTTTTCTGGGTGCTTATCTGATCTTGGTTTAGGCCTTGGGGGTTTGTATTTGGAAAACATCGACCTTGACTCGAGTGATAATTACTTTACTTTAATTGCCTGCTGTGTTATGCCTGCTTCTCCTTAGTGTGTGTCTGGGGGCTATCACTGTAGAAAGAGGTGGAGTGGGATGGTTTGGTTCCTATTTCTTTTATCCTTTATGCTCTTTTGGTATGCTTGATAGTTGATTTACTGCTCACTAAGACTTTGTCTGACTCAAGGTTTTATGTCTCCTCTTATTACCTTGGGCTGTTCATCCATGTTTGGGATGGGCAGACTAGGTAGCAGGTGACAGGTGCTGTGCTAGGAGTTCTACGCTAAAGATGACGAAGACGAGCAGGAGGCTTTGCATATTAGTTTTCTTACTATATGTACTGGGTATCCGCTGCTGTATTTGGTTGAGTGATTTGTAGTGAGGCTTTCATGTATGGATTTGAGTAGATGATTGTATGAAACTACTGTGATGCTTATATGATGATGTTCTGTTCTATGGAGCTTCACTATATTATATTTCTCTATTGTATTTTATCCATGCGCTGTGAGTTATGCGATAGAGATTCTTCTGTTTTGTTTTACCCTGACTATCGTCCATGGCTGCCTGGCACACCTTTTAGCGCATTATTTCCTTGATTTGGTGCGGGAGTCATGGGCGGTCGTCACATCTCGTATTCAATAAATACTATGGATGGAATAACAACGAAATCACCTTTTAAATTTCACGAATAGCATGAGTTCCCTCTTTGGGATTTAACACTAAGTATAAGAAGATCATCTTTATAAAATCAAAATTGTATTTAATTTAGATTCGAAAAATTAAATCTTTTTATACATAACTCGTTTCCAACATTTCGACCTTATCTATCCCTTGCCCAGGGAATAGGCCATGTGAGCCAAGGCACTGGTTGCTCCTGGACATCTCCTTAGTTTAAACACCTCACATCCGGATCTCATGAAGAGAATATCTAATCTACTTGTCGGCTTTTAGAGCCAAGGTTAAACCACTTTATTTATAATAGCCTTTCATGTAAACTCTCTCAAATAAGCTAGAAAACATCCAATCATTATTAAAACATTTAATTATCTATTTGAAAAAAATTATAAAAGATTTGTAAAAGAATCATTAAGTTTAAAACTAAAATTTAAAAGTTACAGAAAAGTACTGCGGAAAAGTGCCGCGGAAAGTATTTTTTCACTATGTTGATCAAAACGACTTTTTTATTATTTGGAAATTCATTTTATAATAAGTCAAATCACTTTTAAGACATTTTAATGATTTATAAGATTTTTCCATATTTTTAAACAATTTTAAAACATCATTTTCAAAGAAATCCAGTTTTGGATTCCGAACTACAAAATGGCGATTTTTCTAAAAGCTTATTTTACTCATATCTCAAAATCTACTTATCAAAATATCAATTTTCTTTATTCGTGCTATGGATATAATAGTTTGGAAAATTCTTATCTCGAAGAATCCCGAGCTATATTCCATTTTATATGCTCGTTTGACTTTTATGGCACGAAATCGCGAACTACCGTTACGCGACGTGCCTATTTTGACTAAATTTTCCATTCTCATTCAAAATTCACTAAAAATCCTTATAAAACATTTCAAACTTATTATAATCCCTTTTTAAAGAGGTTTAATATTCCATATGTACCAATTCATTAACACAGAGGAAAGTGATTTTCTTTGTGCTTATTGACGTGTATTTCCGTGACTTGCATATATATTCTACATTCATATGAAACAACCAAACTTGATGATCAAAACATATTAAACATCCATTGCAAACATCATATCATCATCCAAAAATAAAATATTATAACTTAGGTGTTCTCACCTTCATTTTCCCTTCGAGCTAATACAAAATTGGCTATAGCTCCGCTATCGACACACCAGAGCTTATGGAATCGAGTACAAGACCCTTAGATGATCAAGACCAAGCTTGGAACTTATGGCCTTGGTGGTGCGGTGTGGTGGCCGTAGATTTTGGAAGGATAGAGGAGGAATTTTGAACCGGTTTTGAAGTAGATTGATATTATAAACTAGTTATATATTTTCCTCTTTTATTTGAGATATTTTTTCCCCTAACTTTTCTATATTTTTTATGAATAAGAAGCCATTATAGAGGCTCTTAGAAAGCTTGAAAAGAAGAGGAAAAAGTGGAATGGTATCAGAAAATTATGAGAAGAAGGGTGGTATTTATAGAAAAAAATTTAGAATAAAATATTTAAAAGAAAAATTACAAAACAGCCTTAGCCTACACCCCTCCTACCCCTCTACATGCACGGCTTCCCCCCTTAAGCCATGTGATGGTGATGTGAGGTGATGGTGTGGTACAATGAGTTGATGTTTTCTTTTTGGTTACTAAAAGATTAAGCTTTAGGAATTTTTTAATTATTTTTGTAATGTACATACACATACATACATACATACATACATACATGCATATATACATATATATGTAAGTGTTCATGCACACATGTATATGTTATCATGTGCATGTAACGCATATATGCATGTACATGCAGGTGCATAATACTTCAACCGTCTTTGAACAACTTTTGTTAGTTAAATCGTTGAAATCCGAGGAACCAATTATCGGTCACATTTTCACTTAATAATTAATGTACATATATTTGTAAAAAAATTAAAAATAAATTTCTTATCATTTTTAGTTAATTAAAATGATGAAATTTCATTTATAAAAACATATAAATAAATATTAACAATTATTTACAATAATTGCTATTATACCGATAATGCGTTATCGATTTTTCTTATATTTTAAAATCACATATTTCTTTATCAAGCTATTATAAATGATTTTTCACCACTTTGTAACTATTAATAATGAATTATCATCATTTAAAATAACTATGTGAATAATTAGAATTATTATTTAATCATTAAATCTCAATTTAAATTCATAAATCTATATTTAAATATGATGCCATTTTATCGATATAAATTTCGAGGAAATATTTTTGTAAATATTTATTCAATACAAGATTACTATTATTTATTATCACTTAAAGCAATATTATCTGTATTATCAACCTTTTATTTGCATAAATTTAAAAATAAATATAATTTATCAAAGCGATAAATTGGTGGATCGTTACATTTGTTCCCCTTCCCTGGCGTATACTCTGTTCTGAAGTCATATGCTGCCAAGAATTCTTGCTATCTCTGTTGCTTCATATTTAACTCTTTCTAAGACAATACATATTTAAGAGATTTTTGGTTCGTATACAAGTCAAATCTCTCCCTTAAAAGATAACGTCTACAAATTTCAGCAAAAAAACTACCACTATCAATTCCAAATCGTGAGTCGGATACTCATGCAATCTTGACTGCCTTGATGCGTAAGCTATCACTCACCCATTTGCATCAGCACTTCCCATAAACCTTTTCCACAAGCATTGGTATATACTACCAAACCCTGATTCTCATCAGGTACAATCAAGATATGAGTGTTTGTTAATAACTTCTTTAGCTCCTGAAATGACCCTTCACGCTAGCCGGTCCATATGAGTTTCTTATTCTTTCTGGATAACTTGATTAAGGGTGCCACTATACATAGGAAATCCTTATTGAATCTATAGCTAGCAAATCTAAAGAAAATTATCATCTCCGTGACTGTTTCTTGCGTTTTCTAGCCATTAATGGTTTTTATCTTCGATGTATTCACTAATCCATTCTCTAAAACAACATGCCTGAGAAACTTCACTTCTCGTTTCCAAAAATGGCATTTAAAATACTTCACATTCAAGTTGTGTTGTCTCAATGTATCCAACGTTGATCTAAGGTGGACTTCAAGGTCTCTCTCATCCTTAGAATATAAAAAAATATCATCGATGAAGACCAACACAAACCTATCCAGCTGATCACCAAAGATTCGATTCATAAGATCTATAAAGAACATTACGACATTGGTCAGTCCAAAAGGCATAACTAACCACTTGTATGAACTATATCTTGTTCTGAACATAGTTAATGGAATATAATGTTCTGCTACCCTTAGTTGGTGGAATCTCATTGCCAAATCTAGCTGCAAGAATATTCTAGATTCACTCAACTGATCAAAAAATCGCCTATCTTAGACAATGGATAACGATTCTTCACAGTTACTTCATTTAGCTTTTGATAATCGATACACATTTGTAAAGATCCATTCAACTTCTTTACGAATACCCTAGACTCTCCCCAAGGTGAGCTACTTAGGCTAATGTAACTTTTATGCTCAAGTTCCATTGGCTGCTTCTTCAATTCTTCCAACTTGGGTGGCATTCTGCTAGGTAGTCTACTAAAAGATTATGCCCTTAACATTAAATCTATTTGAAATTCAATCGCTCTTCTCGAAGGTAATCTCATCACTGGTTCGAAGACATTCGTGAACTCCTAAACCGTTAGAGCAAGATTTCCTGAATTTCGATGAAAACAACTTCATGCATTAGTCATAGCAGAATGACAGAAAAGGAAATTTCAACAGAGCTTAGATTGAAGTGGAGAATGCTTATTAGTGCATCAGCAAAGGAGAAAATCATTGAAGACTTTAACATTGTGAGTTTGTAGTCATATATATATATATATATATATATATATATATATATATATATGCTAAACGAATCTGGCTATAGCATTCCAAAGTTTTAAAGTTGCTAGAATTATTTTTCATTTTTTTAAACATTTTTAAAAGCCTTTTTTCTACCCTTAGAATTTTGAAAAAATCATGCACACTTGTCCACCAATCGGGCCAATGGTGCACCGATGCGCACAAAGAATTCAGAAATCAAAAGGCTATGAGAAACTTTTCAAAACAACCATTCTCTTTAATCGATCGTGATCTTTCCTACAGAGTTTCATGGTGACAGTCGTTTCTCTTTGTTAAAACTCTTTAGCATCCATATATACATATGGATTTTGAATAGAATTTGCAACTTGCTTTCTGATCTTATTCTCTGATTTCAAAATCTCTTTATTTGTAAAATCAATCAATAATTACCGTTCTTTCAATTTTATAACCAGTTCCCTGATTTATACCTATCCTAAAACTCTTACTTATTCCACTCCATAAAATTCTTGTAAGTTATAAGACCCTTGTACTCAAGTCTGCAAAGCAGTATGTAGAGATACAATTGTTGTTGAAAACTATTTTCGTTTTGAGTTAGTGAAAAGGCTTGTTCAATAACTCGGGCACTGTGTGAACATGTTCTTACCGGTGAAATGAGGGTGTCAACTAGTGAAAAACCAAAATAGAGATTTTGGTATTGGACGTAGGACGATGCTCTGAATTAGTATAAAAATCATAGTGTTCTAGTTCTTATTTACTTTATTTCTTAATTCTATTTAAATTAATTTACATATATATGTGCGCGCGCGCATGCGTGTGTGTCTGTGTGCGTGTATGTATGTGTGTGTGCGTGTGTGTCTTCTGTTAGCTTAGTCATATAGACGGTCCACTAGAATTTCATTTAGTATTAGAGCGGAATCATTCATAAACCATAACACAATTTAGTGAATAAAATTTAATATGGTACATATAAGCACTTTGTTAAAGGTTAGTCCACTGCACGACTCCCACTATTCATAGGAAATGAATATAATTTTTGGTCGATTAGAATGAAAATTTGTATGAGAGAAAACGATCTTGAAATTTGCCACACAAAATCAATATGTAGCTCCAACTACACCATTAAGCACGTGGACTCCTAAACAAAAGACCACCGCTACATATAATTCAAAAGTTATAAATATATTATTTTATGCTTTAGATAAAAATGAAATTACTTGAGCGATGATTTGCAAAATTGTATATGATATTTGGCTGACACAACAAGTCACCCACTAAGGCACAAATAAAGTTAAACAATATAGAATCTCCATGTTAAAAAGCCAGTTCTAAAATTTTACAATGAAAGAAAATGAAAATATATCAGATATGTACTTTCATCTGTAAGATATCACTCATGCGCTTATTGGATTAGGAGAGACCGTATCTAAATTTGAGACCATTACAAAATTTTTTAACTCTTTAACCAATGGTCGAGAAAGAAAAGTATTAGCCATCAAAGAGGCAAACAATCTTTTGCAACTTAAAGTCCAAGAGTTAGTTGGTGTTAGTGAGATTTTTCATCTCGCAACATTAGATTTCTACTAGGGTAATTATATTATCGATTACATTATTATTAATGAATCAAAAAATAATTTAAGCAATATTAAATTTTCCTTAAATGTATTAATTATGCTGTAGTAGCTTACATAAATATGAAAAAACACTTTTATTTTTTTAAATGCCTAGGTTGGTTTTAGTACCAAATTTAGCAACATTAAAGTTAAACAGAATCCACTAAAAGCAGAAAGTAATAAGTGCAGTAAAGTAAAAGACATGGAAATTTACTAGTTCGAATTTTTAGAAAATCATACGTCCACAGGTCAAGTCATTTATTCTCTTTCTTCTTCCTCATACCATGCTTTTAATTGTAGAAAATATGAGGTAATTTTCAGAGAATTAATCAAAAGTCCTTTTCTCTACTACGTTAATTTTATATTTACAGTATTATGAAGTCACATGGATCATCAATTTTCTTTTCTAGACTTTTCTTCTCCTTCGTCTGATTTGCCCACGTGTTATTCTACCTTCCTTTAAACGATTTTCCCTCAAATCGGTGAGGTGGTCTGGAAAATTTGGCAATTGTAATTACACGAGACAATTTATGTCCGAGGGGTGGTTTTAAAATTTGAATATTTATGGGAGAGATTTAAATTTCAAAACTATCCCTTGTGTTCTGCTTGTTGGATGCGCTCCTGTTGCTCAACATGTCCTAGATTGATCCGATCCGTCCTTCTAAAGGAGACAAGTTTTTTATGAATGAGACGAAGCACTTTTTAGTGGAAATGGGGTGCATTTTATTGGAACTATGGTGCAGCCCTCCCATCCATGTAGGTGGCCTTTTGCAAGTGCGATGCAATCATCTCATTTTAATCGATGGCTTACGAAAATTGTGGCGAAGTTTTTTAAGTTGAGCTTATAAGATTGTCTTTCCTAAATGAAGATGCAGCCATTCATGAAGTTGATGCCACCATCCCTTTCAGAAATTGGGCGCAGTCCATATGTAGAGTCTAGAATGCTCTTCTTGGAGCATAGTCTTTTGGAGCATATAAACTATCGTATCAGAATTGCGATGTAGTTCTTTGAAGGAGGAGCATGTGCTGTTTGTTCCAAAATTATGGTGTTGTTCTTTGAAGGTGGAGTTTGTGCTGCTCTTATAGAATTGTGGCACAATTCTTTGAAGAAGGATTGTTACCCAACTTTATGACCAAGCCATATTTGGGTGAGTCAGACCGAACAAATCATAAAATAGTAGAGCAAAAATCTAGAACGATAACTTCAGAATTCAAATTTCAATTGGAGTTAAAAGATTTAACCATAAATCTATCAATTACGTCTGGAAATAGCATGCATACCAAAAGTGCTTCAAAGTCCAAAGCCAAAAACCAACATCCTAGACAAATGCTTGGATCGATACCGATCTAAGAACCATGTTCGATACTAACCCATAGAAGTTGCTTAAAGTTGCTACTAACTTTAAGCCGTATGAAGCTAAGGCAATCATTGATCAAAGCACGCAATTTAGAATGGATCATCAACGATCCACGACTCAAATATTAATAGATAGATCCAAACTTCATGACAACTCAGTTAAAGGCCCCTGGATCAACACCTAAACAAAATAACAACCCATGAGAGCTTGCAACTGACAGGTATCCTATGTTCAAAACACAATGGAAAATATGAATCATCAAGCAACCTCAAAAGATAAAATAAAGCTCAACAAACAATCACTATTTGTCGCTACTGATCCATAGCTTCCAGGTCAGTGTCAATCCATGAAAATTGATGATCTGGACATGATCATTTTAGACCACCTTCTTCAGGACGTGGAGATATGGGAAGGACCAAGCAGAGAAAAATCGTTGATCTTCATCTATAAATAATGGGTGATAGGTACTATTTCAAGATCCTTTTTTCTGCATTCTAAATTTTTGTACTTCTGTTGTAATTTCTTGGATCATTATTGATCCATAAACTACTAATCCTTAAGATCATGTTTATAAAAACTTTGCAAAATCATTAGCAAAGCTTAAGTGAATGTAGGCCAGTGACTAGATGAACCACTATAAATTATTTTGTTTTGCTTTTTTCATATTACATTTTAATTTCTTTATTTCATTCTCTTTTATAAATTTCTAGGTTGTTGGTGCCACCTTTTGGCGTAAACATTTTGGTGCTTTCACTATGGACGTTTTCCAATCTCTTGCTGTTTGGATCTATCTTCTATGATGACCCGGAATTTTGGACATTTGAAATTGAAATATTTAATTAATTTTAAATATCTAAAAGTTAATGCTAACTCGAATTTCAAATATTGCTATTATTTGGATCCGTAATAGTGTATTATTATCGGATTTCAATTTTCATAGCATTCGAAGTTGTCATGTGATTGTACGATAGGTAAAACTTGCTGAAATCTATATCAGAATTTGATATAATAACTTGGTCCAAAAAGCTATCTTCTTCTTACGATCGAATTAGGGCTCGAAACCTTTTCCATTGTGTCCAAAACAGGGGTATAACATTATAAATGCCTAGCGGCATGTCTCAATAGGGGGTCGAGATTTTACTATATGTAATTGGAGACACTTGGAATAAAAATATGGTTAAAAATCAAATCAGCCACCTCCTTTTTGAAACGTATACGTTTCATATATCGTCTCCAACATGCCACCTAGTTAGATTTGTCTTCCTTCTCGTGCTTATCAAATTGATGTGGCCGAAGGATTAAAAAATGGCGGACGTGGGAAAATCGTATTCCCCTTTTTCTTTCGCTCGATCGAATCGAACTCTGTGTTTCTTCAAAAAAATCGACATTTAATTTCGGTGTCACGCACGTGTAGAGAGGAGAACGGCAACATGGGCGCGGCGGTGGTCGTCCACGATCTGGGAGGGGAAGCGACACATCAATTCGTGGCTTCGCAAACAAACTGGAATCGAGAGTTTGTGATCGCATGCGGCTGCAAGGGAGGGATTTCATGCGAGCACTCACGATGGAGGTGGCCGGTGCTTGGTCGTGGCCACGATAAGGGGCGTAGCTGGCCGGTCGAAGGCCTTGAACGAGCTTGATGGTTCTAGGGTTTGCTGCTGCTGCTCGAAGTTGTTGTCATTTTGGGTTGTTTGAGCGAGCTTAAAGGGGTAAAGAGCAGTAAGGTATTAATATTATTATTATTCAAATCATATATATGCATATATATATATATATATATACAGTGAAACATATACATGCAGATTCATTTATATACAAAAACATAGAAAAGTTTTTAAATAAATTTCTTTTACAGTGAGTTATTGAGGCAGTTCTGTTTTTATATATATAAGTTATATTTTTGTGTATGTAGTTTAATAAGGAAATAATAAAGAAAATAAATGTAAGTATACACATTTTAACTTACCAGTTATTTTAAAATAATGTATTTAGGGTGATTAATTTATTTAATAAACTTATTTAATTTATTCACTAAATGTAATTCATTAAAAGAAAATTTTAAACTTAAGTGATATAATTTAAAGGAATAAAGCATTTATTTTTAAATTCAAGGTTTAAAATAGTTTGGGAGAGATAAAGAAGAATTTTGGAAAAAAGTATGAAATTGGTATTTTCAGTTTAATTAAGATTTTAAATCGTAATAAAGAGTAAAATTTGAAATTAATGGGTTTTGAAATAAAATTGAGTAAGTAAAGGAATTTATTTTAGAATGGAATAAATTTTGGAAATCGATTTGACAGTTGATTAGGTGTTTGAAACTGTGATTTAAAAGGAGTATGAGACTATGGGATTTATAAACTGGGTTTATAAAGTAAAATAAGATATTAGTGGATATTTGAAAGTATAAATTTACGGTGCGAATTTATAAAGGAATGGGTAATTTGTTTTAAAAATAAATAGTCGTTTTATTTTTAAAGATGTGGGAAAGAAATTTACGGGTTGAGACGTAAATTTAATTTGGGACAAATCGAGAAGGATTTATTAACTGACTAAATGGACTATTTTGGAATGAAAAGTGTATTTTTCTGAAAAGCCAAGTATGTTTTCAAAGCATATTTTTATGTATTAGGTAGAGATTTTAAAGTGGTTTTAAAAAGAATATTTTGAAGAAATTATTATTTAGTGATTTTAAAATTTTTATAAGTTAAGTTAATTATATAAGTAAATTATTTTAAAGGTTTAGCTAGTATTATGATTTAAAAGATAATTATTTAACATTTATACCTTATAGAATTACTTTTATTTTAAAATTTGTTTTGGCTTAAGTTTAACATGAGGAATTATTATAAATTTCATAACTAGTATTTTAAATAAAGTGTTTTAAGTAGTTTTTATTTTAAGTGTTTTTAAAGTATATATTTTTGGATAAAATGATTTAAATTATTTAAAAACCTAAAGTATTAAGACTTGGTGATTTTCAGTGGAAATAAAACAATTGGGTGGAAATTTATTCCACGAGAGAAAAAGTGATTTGAAAACTATTTTCAAAGGGTTGAAGTGTGGAAAAATATCTTGCGAAGATATTTTGAAATAAATATTTGGAAAATTATTAAGGCCTGAGGGTTTTTCGTGGATGTTATTTGATAGTTAAATAACCGACTATCAATATTGACCAATGCGCTGATCGTTTCGAAGAGACGGGACCGGGATTAATTTTCTGTAAACCACTTCGATTCGATTTGAACATTTTTGTGAGGAAGATAAGAGCTTGGAGTCGAAGATGGAGCAGTGAAGTGCAAGGGCTAATAGCTACTAATCCTGAGGGTGATTGCAAAATGGATGTAGTAGGAGTAGCGCCTTCGGTTCTGTTCGGATGAGGAACGGACTTGTATGGATGAATGCTATCAGAACATCGTCAGGAGGACAATGAGCATTCTAAGTGAGATGTGTTCTAAAAGGGTAACGCATAGCCTTAAGCCTTATCAACCGAGAATGGATAAAATAGGGGAGGTGCAGCATGGCTAAGTGGCTAGCAATCAATTAGGGTAAGGTCGTCCCTATCTGGATGTCCCTTTTTTCAGCTGTGTGGGCGGTTGCTGATCCCAATCGCGGGGTGGTCTTATTCGGACTATCCGGTAAGGGGTAGCTTCGGTCTTGTGTAGCAGGGGATCAGGGGGGATCCTCGGTACTCTAATCTAGACCAGGTACTGTGACGGGTGGTACCCCAGTAACCCTGCCATTGTATGGAATTCAATCTCCAATAAGCGCCTGTACGATTTTGATTATGCCCAACTATTGCTAGAACGTGAGATGCAAACATTTCAGCTAGATTCTATTTTACTTCCAATAGACACTATTATAATATCAAACGGATTTGATAAAAATGTTTTAGGTTATCGTAAGGTAAAAACCAGGCATGTTTATTTGTGGCATGGTCTTACGAGATACCTTTGATTTCAAAGGATTTTGGAAACTTTAATAATCCATTTAAGTGTGTTTTCTCACGCTGGTTTTCCAGATTGACTCGGGTATTGTTTTATTATAATGCTTGGGTCAGACCGAGTATTATACAATACAGATTCTGGATGGACTGCTATAGAGCTCAGGGGATGTGCTGGATGACGAGATGTATCATACGTATCTGACTTATTTCTGTCATGTATGGAATGTTGTATGTTCGGCTTTGTGGGGACAAGTTAATATGACTGTTCAGTATTTTGCAATTGATGGTGTTGTATTCTGATGATGTAATGTATATGACGGATATAGTTCTTTTTGTATAAAGATCAGTTATTATCTATTATATATTGTTCCGCTGTGATTGTGAAATTATGGTATTGTTTTCTATTTCTTCTCCTACCTCCTTTTTCTTTCCCTTACGGTTTGGTTTTTCGGCATTCGATTGTTTGGTATTTAATACAGTGGACGTTTTGATGTTGATTTTGCTGGCGTCGAAAATCGAGTCGTGACATTTTGGTATCAGAGTTGTAGGTTAAGCGAGAACCTTGACTCTGGTGGGGATTACTCATTAAAATAGAGTCCGTAGTACTCTAGAATGAGTTTGAGTGTATTAATTGATATGGGCGTGTATTTGCTAGTGAATATAAAAATTTATTTATATTGTGTTGACTTATCGGTTGAGTGTTTATGAATTCTGGTCGGTACAGTCTGGACAACTATATCGATAGGGATTTCTAAACTCTTAAAACTAGAAAAACCGATACACTATTGTTTTAAAATAGGGTAAATGAAATAATTTTACCCAAATTATTTTTGTATATAAAGGGAACAATTTTCATAAACTATTATAGTTGCTTGGTTGTTAGGGAATGATAATATTAAATTATAATTGTTGTATGGAAATGGAATAAGGAATTGAAATTATAACCAAAGTTAAGGAAATTAATTCATATAAAAAGATCGAATTTGTAAATATGAATTATAAATTATGGATTATAAATGCGATTTATAATTGAAAATGAAATTAAAAAAAATTCCAGAGTAATGTATGAATATGAATTGAAAGGATTTGGAATTTGGAATTTTGGAAGTTAAATCCTTTGATTTAAAGTGATTTTCAAAGGTTTTGGAGAAATAATAGTGATATTATTTCGGAAATATTTCTGAATTGGATTTGAAATATGATGAGATTTAGAATTTAAAAATATTTGAAAAGGGTTTTTAAGCATTGAACTCAATTTGGTCGCTGGAAAATTACTTCGGTGATGACTACAGCATCGTCGATGTTCATTTTTGAGTTTTCAAGAGAGAAATTGCTACCTAAATGTTTAAGTTGGAGTTGTTTGTAAAAGTGGGTTTGGTTTTAAAATTCAAAGGATAATTTGATATGCTAATGAATTATATATATATAATTGATTTCAAAAATGATTTTGAAATGTTGAGTAATTGTTTATAAAAGACTCTGGAATCTTATCTAAATTTATGGAATACATATAAATTTGATAACTAAAATAATTTGAAATAAGTAGGATATAATTCTAACATAAAGAAGAGTTAAATAAAAGTAAATGTGTCAACAAATGAGTTAGAAGGTAAGCCAATTGATTGAAGTAAATTAAAGAGATTAGTGGATGGAATGTAGAAGAAAACTTATAGAGGTTTAAAATTTGAATTGAACTTGGATATAACCGAATTAAGATAAATAAAAGTGAATTTTTAGGAATGGATCTAAATAAGCTAAATGGAATGGTCATTTAAATAAAATTTATTAAATTGGAGATAAGTTTGTGAATGAACGAATGAATTTTCATTTGTAAGTAATGAAATTGAAACTGAGTGTTGGAATTCATTTTGAATTGTGTGAAATGGAAAATTAGTCAAGTTGGACTAAATAAAACAAAGGATTGAAAATAAAATTAGTAAGTAAAGTAATTTATTTAAATGGGTAAGCAAATGAATTGAAAATTGAATATTGGAATCAATTTGAAGTATGTTAAGTAAAGTGGAATTGAAAAATATAGTTTGAGTGGACTAAAAGAACAAAGTTCTAAGAATTAAAATTTATTGGAAATTGAAATAAATTAGTAAATGGGACTAATTTAATATAAAGATATGGATCATATATAAATGGAAGATAGTCGATAAAATTCAATATTTAAAAAGTGGAAGGTAAATTGAATTCAAAAGGATTTGAAAGTTAAGTTAAATTAAAATAGATATAAAGGCTAAAGTGGTGAAGTGAAAATAAATATAAGAGGTTTATAAATACTTATATTGAACTTAAGAAATGGATGGTGAAATTCTTAAGTAAATTTGGAATCGAGAAATATTCCTTGTTAATATCTGAATGAGGGTCCAGTAAAGCTGTGAAATGGGTTAATAAGTGAATGGAAACCAAAATAAAAGTGAATAAAAAGAGAATTGATATAGATAATAATCAACTGAGATAAAAAGGTAGGGTGTACGTATATTCTTTTATTCGCATAACAATTTGATCCAGATTCGAGCACAGAATTTCGAGATAGTTATATCGTTCCGAGTTGGGGTTTTTCACTCGATTTTCGACGGCGGACCCTGGATATGGATTTTTGATTGATTCTGAAAATTCTCTATCATAGTATATAGCTACGTTAGGAGAATGACGGTTTCTGATCAAGAAACCAGACCAGAGTCCGCACTAGAAAATCGGGTGGATAATACTAGTTCAGAAGTTAAATCGTGTGATCGAGTGCGTGATCGGATTGGGTATTGCGTACTGATGACATGTGTACATCGTACGGCTTAAGTGAAACAAATATTGAGATTTTGTAAAAGAAGCGAATAGAATGATTTTAAATTCTGTGATTGGGTATTGTTACTGAGCAAGGTATAGGTATTTAAAGCAAGAGGAAATTAGGGTTTTGATTTTAGAAGATAAATTTGTTTTCCCGACAAAAAGTTATATGTTTAATTTGACGTATGAAATTTGATGGGTTTCTGATCTAGCCACTTGGCTTTTGTTTTCGTTTGAAAATTTGGGGCCCGTTGAGGCAATTTGTAGTTGTTCCGAGCTAGCCGCGCAAAGAAGAAGCTGGCAAAAAATTTTGAAATTTAGGGAGTTAGAAAAATTTTGAGAAATTTTGATAGTTTAAAATTTGGATTTGAATTAAAATTTGAAATGGTTAATAAGTGATATTATTGGAAACTATGGATGAGTTTGGAAAGTTAGTAAGGGTGTTAATGTGTCTTTAATTAAAAGATTTGTTTTGGGAAATGTTGAAACTTTGGTTTTATGAGATGGAGGATGGGTATTGGATCATTCTTCTTAATTAGCAATTTTGGGGATGAAATTCTTTAAAGTTGGAGGAATGTGACGACCCAGAATTTTGGATATTTGAAATTGAAATATTTAATTGATTTTAAATATCTAAAAGTTAATGTTAATTCAAATTTCAGATATCGCTATTATTTGGTTCCGTAATAATGTATTATTATCGGATTTCAATTTTTGTAGCATTTGGAGTTGTCGTGTGATCGTACGATAGGTAAACGCGTTGAAATCTATATTGGAATTTGATATAATAACTAGGTCCTAAAAGCTATCTTCTCCTTACGATCGAATTAGTACTCGAAACATTTTCCATTGCGTTTAGAACAGGGGTATAACATTATAAATGCCTAGCGGCACGCCTCAATAGGGGGTCGGGATTTTACTATATGTAATTGGAGACACTTGGAATAAAAATATGGTTAAAAATCAAATCAGCCGCCTCCTTTTTGAAACGTATATGTTTCATATATTGTCTCCAACATGCCACCTGTCTATTCTTTACTGTACCTTTCCTTTCCTTTAGACTCGTCTTCCTTCTCGTGCTTATCAAATTGATCCTGTCTTCAAAAAAATGGTCGAAGGATAAAAAAATGGTGGACATGGGAAAATCGTATTCCCCTCTTTCTTTCGCTCGATCGAATTGAACTCTGTGTTTCCTAAAAAGAATCGGCGTTCAATTCCGGTGCCACGCGCATGTAGAGAGGAGAGCAGTGATATGGGCACAGCGGTGGTCGTCCACGATCTGGAAGGGGAAGTGGAACGACAATTCATGGCTTTGAGAACAAATTGGAATCGAGAGTTTGTGATCACATGCGGCTGCAAAGGAGGGATTTCATGCGAGCACTCACGGTAGAGGTGGCCGGTGCTGGGTCGTGGCTGGCCAGTCAAAGGCCTTGGACGAGCTTGATGGATCTAGGGTTTGCTGCTGCTGCTGCGCGAAGTTGCTATCATTTTGGGTTGTTCGAGCGAGCTTGAAGGGGTTTAGTGCAGTGAGGTATTATTATTATTATTCAAATCATATATATGTGTATATACAAATATATAATGAAACATATGCATGCAGATTCTTTTTATATACAGAAACAGAAAAAAAGTTTCTAAATAATTTTTTTACAGTGATTTATAGAAGGTTGTTCTGTTTTTATGTTTATAGGTTATATTTTTGTGTATGTAGTTTAATAAGGAAATAATAAAGAAAATAAATATATGTATACACATCTTAACTTACTAGTTATTTTAAAATCATGTATTTAGGGTGATTAATTTATCTAATAAACTTATTTAATTTATTCACTAAAAATAATTTATGAAAAGAAAATTTGTTTAAAATTAAATTATTAGTTTAAAACCAATTATTAGTTAATTAAATTTATTAAATGGTGAACTATTTGTATATTATTTCAAATGATTAATGAACTGTAAATGTTTATACAAGGTCAAAAATCGAGAAACTAGCCGAAATGGAAATGGGATGACAAATGAAAATTAAGGTGAGTTAATCTCACTCATTTGGGTTACTATTTAAATTTAAGTAGTTAAATTTAAATAGTTAAATTTAAATTATTGGTTGATTTATTGAATTGACTGGATGTGATATTATATATATATATATATATATATATATATTGGAATGATTGATATTCCCGTATTATATAGCAGATGAGACCCTATGCTCCCCGCATAATAGCGGATGACCCTTTATACCGCAATATCCCCCTCGAAGTGGGATTGGTATTTTTGTATTTTGCTAACATCTGTGGATGCAGGGAAAAACAAGTTGGAGGGATCCAACTGGATTCCTCAAAATATTGAATTTTCTTTCATAGTCTGTGATAGATTATTGATTATATTGGGAATTAAAAATATTGGATGCTATGGTTTGATTGAATATATTTGGGTATATTGAGTTATCAAAAATACAAAGATCGGAATTTTGAAGGAAATAAAGAGGGAATTTTTAAGTAAAATAACTATAGAGAATTTGGATAAATTAAAGAATGAATTGGAAAACGATAAAAGTTGATTTTTAAATTATAATAAATAAATTCTGAGCATGGGAAAGGGGTTTTTTGAATAAATGGGAATAAATTAATTTTTGAACTTAAGTGATATAATTTAAAGAATTAAAGGATTTATTTTTAAATTCAAGGTTTAAAATAGTTTGGGAGAGATAAAGAAGAATTTTGAAGAAAAATATGAATTTGGTATTTTCAGTTTAATTAAGATTTTAAATCATAATAAAGGAGTAAAATCTGAAATTAATGGTTTTGAAATAAAATTGAGTAATTAAAGGAATTTATTTTAAAATGGAGTAAATTTTGGAAATCAATATGAAAATTGATTAAGTGTTTGAAACTGTGATTTAAAAGAAGGATGAGACTATGAAATTTATAAATTGGGTTTATAAAGTGAAATAAGATATCAGTGGATGTTTGAAAGTATAAATTCACGGTGGGAATTTATAAAGGAATGGGTAATTTTTTTTAAAAATAAATAGTAGTTTTATTTTTAAAAATGTAGGAAAGAAATTTATGGGTTGAGACGTAAATTTAATATGGAACAAATTGAGAAGGATTTATTAACTGATTAAATGGACTATTTTGGAATGGAAAGCGTATTTTCATGAAAAGTCAAGTATGTTTCAAGTAGATTTTTAAGTATAAGTTAGAGGTTTTAAAGTGGTTTTAAAAAGAATGTTTTTGAACAAATTATTATTTAGTGATTTTAGATTTTTTTTAAAGTTAAGTTAATTATATAAGTAATTATTTTATAGGCTTAACTAGTATTATGATTTAAAGGATAATTATTTAATATTTATACCTTATAAAATAACTTTTATTTTAAAATTAGTTTTGGCTTAAGTTTTACATGAGGAATTATTATAAATTTCATAACTATTATTTTAAATAAAGTGTTTTACGTAGTTTTTATTTTAAGTGTTTTTAAAGTATATATTTTTGGATAAAGCGATTTAAATTATTTAAAAACCTAAAGTATTAAGACTTGGTGATTTTCAGTGGAAATAAAACAATTGGGTGGAAATTTATTCCACGAGAGAAAAAGTGATTTGTAAACTATTTTCAAAGGGTTAAAGTTTGGAAAAATATCTTACGAAGATATTATGAAATGAATAATTTGAGAAATTATTAAGGCCTGAGGGTTGTTTGTGGATGTTATTTAATAGTTAAATAACCGACTATCAATATTGACCAATGCATTGATCGTTTCGAAGAGACCGGGATCGGGATTAATTTTCCGAAAGCCACTTCGATCCGGTTTGAACGTTTTCGCGAGGAAGACAAGAGCTCGGAGTCGAAGATGGAGCAGTGAAGTGCAATGGCTAATCGCTATTGAGGGTGATTCCAAAACGGATGTAGTAGGGTAGTGCCTTCGGTTCTGTTCGGACCGAGAACGGACTTGTATGGATGAATGCTATCAGAACATCGTCAGGAGGACGATGAGCATTCTAAGTGAGATGTGTTCTAAAAAGGTAGCGCATAGCCTCGAGCCTCATCAACCGGGAATGACTAAAATAGGGGAGGTGTAGTAAGGCTAAGTGGCTAGCAACCAATTAGGGTAAGGTCATCCCTGTCTAGATGTCCCTTTTTTTTTGTTTGGGCAGTTGCTGATCCCAACCGTGGGGTGATCTTATTCAGACTATCCAGTAAATGGTAGCTCCATTCTTGTGTAGCAGGGGATCAGAGGGGATCCTCGGTACTCTGATCTAGACCAAGTACTGTGACGGGCGGTACCCCAGTAGTCCTGCCATTGTATGTAATCCAATCTCCAATAAGCGCCTGCATGGTTTTGATTGTGTCCAATTATTGCTGGAATGTGAGATGCAAGCATTTCAGCTAGATTCTGTTTTACTTTCAATAGAAACTATTATAATATCAGACGGATTTGATAAAAATATTTTAGGTTATCGTAAGGTAAAAACCCGGCATGTTTATTTGTGGTGTGGTCTTACGAGATACTTTTGATTTCAAAGGATTTTGAAAACTTTAATAATCCAATTGAGTGTGTTTTCTCACACTAGTTTTCAAGACTGACTCGGGTATTGTTTTATTATAATGCTCGGGTTAGAACGAGCATTATAGAATACAGATTCTGGATGGAGTGTTATGGAGCTCAAGGGATGCGCTGGATGGCGGGACGTATCATACGTACCTGACTTATTTCTGTTGTGTATGGAATGCTGTATGTTCAGCTTTGTAGGGACAAGTTAATATAACTATCCAGTATTTTGCTATTGATGGTGTTGTACTCTGATGATGTAATGTATACAACAGGTATAGTTCTCTTTGTATAAAGATCGGTTATTATCTATTATATATTGTTCCGCTGCGATTGTGAGATTCTGACATTGTTTTCTTTTTCTTCTCTTACCTCCTTTTTCTTTCCCTTACGGTTTGGTATTTCGATATTCGAGTTTTTGACGTTTAATACAATGGACGTATTGACGTCAATTTTCGTCGAAAAATCAGGTCGTGACATCTTCTATTTTTGGATTGTCTTAATCCACAAAGTAGATCTACAAGTTTCATTCCCAAGATCCATGATTGTTTAGATTTCACCAAGTTTATCATAGGATCTACTAAAGCAATGGATCCAAGAAATCTTAAAGAAATATCAACCGCTTCTTGACCCACTAATGAAGTTGAAAATGCTGGTTCTCAACAACTTCAAGAAATTGCTCAGCCCAACACTGTTGAAATTCAGAGCGCTTCAAAAATAATTTCCAAAGTTGAGATGGATAAGATGATAAAGGACCACTGGGAACCTGGATTTGATGACCTAGATGTCCTTGGGTAACAGAAGGAACGTGAGAGAATTATTGCCCTCCGATTCAGAAGATGATAGTTCCTCCTCATCCAGCGAAAATCACAGAGAAGGGAAATAGAAGATAAAAAGAAAAGTGCATGGAACATTGATCTCTCTTTTGGTCATTAGTGAATTTAGTTGGTTTGTTTATCATAAGTACGAAATATTTGTATAATTAATTAGCCCAATATAAACCATCAAACTTTAACATACCCACTAAACCACTTGTTAACTCTCATGAAAATGTTAATGAGCTTGAAAATAAAATCTATTCTGAGCACGATCTATTCACTATTGATTAGTAATATAGACAATCAAATTTTGATTTTAAAATTCACTTCATTACCATAATCATACGTAGATGAAGAGATAATTTGTTTTTATGTTTGTTTAAGCATAACATATTTGGTTTCAACAACATAGGCTATCAAATTCAAAGTTAAATCAACAAAATATTTACCACATTAAAACTTCCATTAAGTACAAAAAGAGATCAAATAAAATCACTATGTTGAATTTATATGATTAAGAAAGCTTTGTTACCCCTAAGTTGAAGGGGTTTAACTTCTCATATTTGTTATCATGTCTGCAAATGTAAATTGCAACATAGAACAAAAACAAGAGGAAAAAGAGAGCTAACTAATTTTGCATGAAATAAATCTACTATACTTGCAAGAATAAAACTGTACTAATTGCATAAAATAAATAACAAGAATTAAAAGAGCATGAAATTAAATTGGACAAAAAGAAAATTGCATGAAAAATGGCTAAGAAGCCATAAAACAGAAGAAGAGAGTTTATATTTACAATTTGTGCTTACAACTAACTAACTAAAGAGGAGGCTAAGAGCTCCAATACATGAAACATAAGGGGTATTTATACATGTTTGAAACCCTAATCTATATTTTTGGGGACTACCCAAATTACCCTTGAGGAAGTGCGGCCATCAAGTTATCATTAGCCTCTAAATAATACTCCATTAAGCATGCATGTAACTTTAATGTCCACTAATATATGCATTAGCTCCTAATTATATATCAATGTAAGTGGATAGGTGGGGCCCTCCATTTTGTATGAAATGATTTATTTCATCGTCATTTGTTTCATTCTCTTGTGCATGCATGAATACATGAAGCCTCTTGTAATATTCATCCAATTTTCCTACAAACAAAAATAAAATATGCAAATATATATTCTCAAAATTAATATATGCATAAAAATGACCATTTTGGCCCCTATATGAAGAATAATAAATGATGATTTGAAAGTAATTTGAATTTTTGTTTAAACATGTTAAAATACCATATATGTTCATTTATTTAATTAAATTAGATTGAATATGGAAGTAAGAATATGCTCTTTTACGTGCACATCAAGATGGTATGTTCAATTTGATGTATTTGATGTTGCAGTTGTATTTTGGGTGAAGGTACAATGTTTATGTGACAATAGCAGTGGTGAAGTGTTTATTTGAGGTTGTAGTATCTCTTTAGTGGGTGCATGGTCGGTTAGAAGACGGTGACAGTGAGGAGGTGTTGTTTGAGTTAGGTGGAGATGGTGAAAAGGACAGTTTTGAAGGGTGGAGCAGTGCATAATGTATTGGTGATGTGGGAGGTTGTAGGATGGATGATGGCTGCAGTTATGTTGACTGGCAGTTTTATGATGTATGTGTTTGAGGTCAATGGGCAGTGTTGCAGCAGTATTGGTACAGAAGTTTGAAATGTACTATGTGGGGATGATGGTTATGAAAGGTTGAGGAAGAATAAGTGGAAGTAAAGCACAGTTTTGGAGGTGGAGGATGTGCAGTTGAATGGGATTGGTGATGCACTGTTTAGTGAATAGGATTGTATTGCTGTGGTTGTTGTAGTAGTGCAAATGGCTGTTGTAACAGAGGAAGGCAATGTTGTGTATGGTGATTGATTTGTGGGTAGTGATATGGTGGATGTAGGCAAGATGATGAAGTAGTGACAGTTTGCTGCAAGGGTTGATGTGAATATGTATGATAGTGTGCTTATTTATGGATGGAGTGGAAGCAACATTTTGTAAAAGAAATGTGCATAGTTTGTAACAATAATGATTGATAGCAGACAGTAGGCAGCAAGAGTGAATTTGGGCAGAATTGGTGGAGTTATGGCAGTGATGTATGAAGGTAGGAGAATGGCAGTGGTTAATGTTGATGGAAGTGAGGTGTGTATGTGATGTTTGTATGGAGAGTATGGTGGTGGTACTATTATGTATGGTAGAGGAGTTGCTATGGGTAGGGGATGGTTAGGGAGGAAGAACTGGGGTGTTTGGATGGAACAGTTTATGATGTTGGCAGATGTTTATGGAAGGGTTGGAGTTGTGGCAGCCGGGGAAAGATGCTAGTAGCACAACAGTGTGCTTTTGTAATGTGCAGTTGTGGTATGATGTAGAGGCGTAGAGGTGAACAACAGCAAGTTGGTGGCAGTGTTGAGTGATGGTGATGAAGGGGCAGAGGGCAGTATGAAAACAAAGAAGAAGTGGCATGGTTAGGGAAGAAAATGAAATTGTAAATGGCAGAAGTAAGTAATTGTAAATGAAACAGAGAACAGGTTGAGGTAAGCAAGTGGCAAAAGTGCACCGAGGCAGTTTAGGCAATGCAAACTTGTAATAAAATATCATAAATGCAAAATTGTGAAAGAAACGCAGTAAATGTAATTGAAATGCGAATAATAAAATATTTTTGTTTTAAAATTATGGGTGTGTGTGTCTATATGTATATGTGTGTGTACACACACGAGTATAATGGCACGTGCACGTGCGGTGCACGTGCGCAAGAGGAACTGGTATTAAAAAACGGTGGATGTGAGGTTTTTTTGAATTTTATGAAATGACTTTGACGTGTACGTATATTGTGAGTAGTTGTTGTAACCGTTTTCCCTCCTCCTTGTTCTGGGCTTGAGACCGGCATCAGCAGTAAGCTGATGGCGGAGTTAAAAACGTTTTATAAGGGATTTATTCACGTGAATTGAAAGTGAGTTAGAGTAGTAAAAGAGAGAATTTTTGTTAATCCAGTTTTGTATTTTGTAGAAGTCGTAGCTGAATATAAGACCGAAAAACAGTAAAAAGGAGAAAAATATTGTAAGTGAAGATATTACTCAAATATGGTCTTATAATACCGTATTTATTTAAAAAGGGTAATAAAACAATTGTGAAGAGCTTATATTTGTACCCTTTAGTTTAGAGTAGTAAATATAGTAAAAGTATGGCATGTGAAGCGGTAAAATGAAGTATTGTTAATTAAGTTCGTGAGTGCATTGTAACAACACATCCTTATACACAACATTTCTAGTATGTGTGCCAGTCCTATTTGAAATCTTTCCATTTTTCACCAAAACTTTTGTTGTTTTTCTTGAAACTCCTCTTGATAAAGCAACATATAGCTGACCATGACTAAAAACGTGTTCGGGAAGATAAATACCAACCCGATGGATGGTTTGTCCTTGTGATTTATTAATCGTTAAGGAAAAAGCTAATTTAATTGGAAATTGTTTACGTATTAGGTTGAAAGGCATGTTAGTATTCTCAGAAGACTTTAGTGGTATACGTGGAATAAATACTCTTGTACCACGAAAATGTCCAACAGTTATTTCTGCATCTATGACATTTGTGTGAAAGACACGACATACTAATCTGGTGCCATTACATAATCCAATTCGTGGATCAATATTTCTAAGCAATATGATTGGTGCACCTACTTTTAGTCTTAATTTATGTGGGGGTAGACCTCCCGGAGCAAGTGAGTTTAAGAATTCATATTGGTATAGATTATGTGTATCTTCTTCGACTTTGTCAAAGGAGTAGTAAATGCGCTCACTACCTGCAAATAGTTCTATAACTTTGTTATTAATGTCATCTACTATTTCGTTTGTAGGGGCTAATATTGCTCTATCCATTATAAAATTAGGATCACCTAATCTGTCATTTAGATCAGCAAAGATCATTAATCAAAGCATAGAGTGACGAACTATTGGTCCAAGGTTCAACGATATCATTTGGGAGCTGTATAATGTCGTCTTGAACATAGACTTCATCTCCATTTCCAATACGTAAAAGAAATTGTGCATATGATTGATCATCTTTTGCGCGCATATTTTGTGTTAAATGAATTACGTGAACATTTTGCCATAAATATGATCGTACTATACATGCATCGACGGTTTGAGCTCTAGTACTGTTTACGACTATTGGTAGAACTTGATGAAAATCACCGCCTAAAATAACAATCTTTCCTCCAAATGATGCGTCTAAATTAGTTAAATCTCGTAATGTTCTGTCTACGGCCTCAAATGCATGGCGGTGAGCCATGGTAGCTTCATCCCATAGGAAAATAGTAGCAGTCAATAAAAGTTGTGCGAGTTCAGATTGCTTGGGAATATGACATGTAGAGGAAGAGTCTAAATTAATTGGTATTTTAAATCGAGAATGTGCAGTTCGACCTCCTGGAAGAGCAAGAGAAGCAATTCCAAAAGTAGCGACTGCAATTGCAATATGACCTTGAATTCGTAAATGTGCTAAGATATCTCTATGTAAATATGTTTTTCCTGTACCTCCAGGACCATCTATGAAATATATAACATTAGCTCCACTTTCAACAGAATATTATCGTGTCAAATGCCTTTTTTTGTTCAGAGTTCAAGTCATCTACAGAATTGATATCATTATTGGGTATTTCTATGCATTGCTCTTCTGAAATAAGAGTGGATGTGTTTGTGTGGGTAAAGTGGTTGAAATTAGTATGTGGAATGTCATAGTCAAAAATTGTTTTGTTATATTGTTTGAGAAGGTTGTCGAGGTCAGACAGACATTGAATTACTGAAAATGAATTGGTCACAGTAGTAGCAGATGTGGTAGGATAGTCTTCAAGTAAGAAAGGTGAAAACTCTTCCCACAATTCACGCACATGGCATGGGTCACAGTATACCAAAATTGTAAAAAATAATCTTCTTAAAGCATTAGGCATATGTGTGTGAAGCATCTGTCAAACAGTCCTTTATACTATCATCGTTTTCAAGTAAACCTCTATGTTCAGCTGCTTCTTTAAACGTGTTATATTCTATTTGATTAACCGTTAGTAAGTCAGTAAAAGATAGAGGACCTCTAACATGTGTTAATAGTAGGTGCAAGTAGTAACGATCTCCTTCAGTGGGAGATACAGCGTAAATTCTACCAATTGCCCTACGGTTATTTCGCCTACGGTTCCATTGCTTACTTGTAGAATCCCACCAATATTTTTCAGGAAACTCATAGTAAAAATATTGACGTGCTTGTTCATCGAAAACATTTTTACAAAAAAATTCAGTAAGCATTGTTTTACATCTATGTTGATCATCCAAAATAGTGTGTATGTGCTCTTCTGCACGAAATAATAATTGTTGTCTATTTGGTAAATGTATTTGTAAGCCGATAACAGATGGAAAAATATTACTTAGGGAAAATTTAATTATTCTCCATAAAGCTTCTAGAGCACAAATCCATCCTGCATTAACAAATTTAGAAATCTTATCGTTATCGTTAGATGTAGTGGATAATCCTACAGAAACGCAGTCTGAACCTTTGTAAACATATTTGTAGAGATATTTCACAGATTTAATACTTGAACAAATCTCAACATTTATATGACAATCATATTTCAAAAGTAAGTAAGGATTATATGGTACTATCCAACGGTTATCGATTATGTGGCTTCCAATTTGATATTGTGTTACGTTATCTCGTCTTTTATAAATAAGGTAAGAGTCAGTTCCTTGTAAAGTAAATGGAGAAAAAGCTTTTGGAAACCCCTTCTTACAGCGGTTATTTTTCATGCAGAAAGCTCTTGGGTTAAAATGTCCGCATGGATAATGAATCATATGTTTCATTACAGCGTTGTGTAGTTCCGGTTCTAAATGTCTACATGGAATTTCATTGCGAACTAAAGCGTCATAATCATCAGGATTGCTTATTTTATCGTTTTCATCTAGAATAAGTAGAATAAGAGAATGTGGTAGTCCTTTTTTTGGAATTCAATAACGTGGACATGGGAAATGACTTTACCTAAAACAAACGTGTCAAATAGGTCAGTTTTAAGTTCCTCCAGTTTTGATCGAAAAATTCTAGATGTTAAATCCGGTCTATCTTGTGGTTGTTGACAGGGAAGCAATTCTTATGTAATGTCTACCCAGTTAGTATTACATGTCATAGTAATAAATAATTCAGGCTTTCCATACCTTCGCACTAATGCCATTGCATCTTGGTATCTTTGATGCATATCTCGTGGACTACCAATATAGGAGGAAGGAAGAATCTTCTTGACACCAACACTTCCTAATGTGTGAAAAGGCATAGGATTGAGTAGTAGTGAATTAAGTGGTTAGTAATTATTGGGAACAACAAATGGTTGATTGAAGGAGGTAAAGAAACTTACTGGCAGATGTTTCTCCAATGGCTAAGGCATCTTATAAACCTTGGTATAACTCCGCTCTGATAGTAGTCTGATTGTTGCGAAGAAACCTTAGCCGCATTGTTTCTATTTTTACATACATATCAACGACATATTGTTGAAATAGATGACCACCAAGCAGTATAAGTGATGTCTCTATTGGTCGTATCTTTGTGTGTAGGCGATAGACAAAATGCAAGTAACGTTAGTACTGATGTTGATATAAATGAATTTTGTGCTATTTACGAACAGATGATATTGGATATCAATTAGGCTATACGTACCTGTAAAATATGAGAGTAGTAAGATGTACAACTAATAGGTGTATTTCCATTTTCGTGGATGCTTAAATCCCATCCATGCTGACCATAAGGCAACAACAGTGGATATTGCAGCGGGTCGTAAAAACCTGCAGTATCTGATATTCCCTATAGATTTCCACTTATTGTCTCAACAATGATATCTCGACCTTGCAAAATGTCTGGTTCATCTCCAATTATTATTCCTGCTACTTGGGATGTGGTTGGCAGCTCATGAAGATGACGATCTATTGTGATCTCTTTGATTTTGATCCTACATTTTTGCACGTCAGGTTGTTGCCCCAACTGTCGAAGTATGGATACATATGGGTTATGAGTGTCTAAAATTTGTTTCAAAATCATAATTATCTCCGGTCTCATTGCTTCACTATCTTAAAGTCGGTTTTCAATCTCATGGTCAGTGTCATATATGTACAGTTGTAAATATCTTGGTCTACTTCCAGCCAAGGGTAAAAGACTTCCAATACTATGATATATTGAACCTTGCGCGCGGTATGCGTAAACTCCTTCTCTAGCATTGGCCAGGTTATTATCAATTGATGCACCCATAGACGTGAATGAAAATGCATTATTATAGGATCGGATGTTTGTACGAAAAAGGGTGCCCATTTCACCTTGATCTTGGAATAAGCTCAATAACTGTTGTGGGTTGTGGTAGGACGATGAATGTCGATGGAACCTCCAGAGCAACAGTTATGTAAGCTTTTGTGGAAAAATATTTTAGCATTGCAGAAATCATAGTAAGTTGGCTGAGGAAGCTGATGTTTGTGGTATGGAATGGTTGCGCTAAAATTTCGACCACAGTTATGACTACTGCTTAATACAGTCCGCAGTATTGTTTCTTCGCCATCTCGTGTTATTGAAGAACCTAAAAAAGGTTATTATTCAGTGTAGTAGTAGTCATACTTTTACAACTTCACATTACTGTCATTGTACTTGAAATGTTGATTATTGTAAACATATCATCTGTTTAAGTCAAATAATGACCGTGCACAAAGTGAAATAAAGAAAATGACTTGCCAAAATTTTATCTTTTTTCTTCTAAAAATTGTAAAGAATCTATGTGGTTTTTCGCAGAATAATAAAAAAGAAAAAAAAATTAAATAAATGCAAATTTTATTCCCAAACCGCCTGCTGTAATACTACCCTTTTGTTTCAAAACTATTGATATTTGATGGTGTAAAACAGCTTAGTTCGAAAAACCTACACTTTGTTTAAACATTGTACACACTTAAATCCGCATGCATCTTTCGAGAATTCGCTTATTCCCTTATGTACTGAGACGTCATATTTATCCAAAATGTTAAGAAACCACAGTTCTCCTGAAAAATTAATCATATCTTGAAATCTTTGCATATTTATTAATTCCTAAGTTCATATGCATCTATAAGGCTCGCGTATGTTCAAAACCATTCATATGTACATATATATTGAAAACGAATATACTTGAAATTTAGACATGTTAAAGACTTGTACTAAAATGTTAATTTACTGTACAACCGGAACATATTTTGGAATAATTTATACAGTCAAGATCACATACATATGTAGAAGCATAAATGCATACAAAGATAAATCTGAAGTTTATAAAAATTTAGTACAATTAAGACGGGTACAGTTCGTAAAGCCCATATATAAAAAGTGTTTGAAAACAACATATCTGTAAAGACTTGTACGTATAGAGTAGAAGTCATATGTATTTGTTGAAAACTTGTTTACACGGACTTGCTTCTGAAAATCTCGACTTAGTTGAAGTCCTCATGCTCAGAACATTTTATACATACAAAATAGACAGCCTAGGCTTAAAAACCCGTACATGCAAGCTCCATATTTTCGAAAGTGTTATTTATAAAATCATTTTTATAGTTAGTAATAAAACCTGACATATATATATAAATCCATGCATGTACTTACCATTATTATTTCAAAACATTTCGCACTTGAACTTAAATCATACGTTGTAGTGTTGCAAGTATTGTTTAAAGCGGTCTATTAAAATAGGTACACAGCAAAGTAAATCGTACAAATTACTGACCCAAGAGCTGAAAAATATGTACGAAATATTTAGTTGTATGTGAAATAAAGTTGTAAACGTCCAGTATGTAATAAAAATAGTAAATCATCAGTAAAGTTATAATATGTTTGTACGTTATTACGTTAACAATAAAATGGATGTGCACTGTTTTGTTTGTATCAAACAGGTTATCTTTCAAGCTTATATAATTTAATTTACGTAAATATATATATATATATATTTTTGTCAAAATTGTAATATACAGATGATGACTATATGACTTGTTATATACAGCAGTTTATATTTGTATGGGTTTAGGTTTAAGTATGTTTTTTTATATATATAAATTTACATTAGCTTTGATATATGCGTACATATATAATTTTTTGTTTTCGAACTGATATGTTTGTGTGTTGCATGTATAGTTTACATAAGTTTTAAAAATATATTAGTTTATATATTACCTTGAATATGATTCGCAGATCTCCTATTTATTATATGTGATTTCATATCTCGACCGTATAAGCTTATAAACATATTTACTACTAGTGTACGTATATTGAATCTGTGTTTACAGCTAAGTATAACTTTATATTAGTTGTTTAATATAATAGATATTATATACGTTGGTTTATATATGCTGTAAACTTATGTGTTAGCCTGCATAGGTTGCGGTTACATATATAGAGGCTTTGTTATGTAGCCGCACTCATATTTCTGCACTCATATTTCTGTTCACTGCATATATAATATGAATTATAAAGATAATGTACTGTTTGCTATTATTGATGTTAAATTTGATATACGCATATATATAGACTATTAGTTATAACGTATAAGTTTTATAAGATGAATATAAAAATTTCTAATATATATAAGTTATAAAGGTTACTGTATGATATATATATGGCACTTATTTTATTTTATACGCAGGTTCAGTTGTATTTCACCTTGAGGTCTGCATATATTGTTTTCAATATGGAGTCTACATATTTGTCATATGTACTCCACCTTTACTACTACCGTGAATACTTTAGATTAGAAGCTTGTAGCACTACAAGCTTCTAGTACTACCGTGAATACTTTGCATTAGAGGCTTCTAGTACTACCGTGAGTACTTTAGAGTTGAGGCCTAGAAAGCTATAATGTCAGAGGACCTACAATATTTTTTTTTTAAATTATGTAGTTGCTAATAATTGCGTGTGAACATAACATATGACATGACGTATATTATATTCGAAAAAGCTTACGCAAGAGAAAAGTCAAGTTTAGGTACACGTTTTATGAGCTGAAGACTGACCGCCATACGTCCTTCTATGTATATGTATAATAGTATGGAAGACAAATATTGAACATGGTTGTATATTCTTAATCTTATGTGTTTCAAAGGATGCTTAGGACAGGGGTAAAAATATTATTGTGTTTCAATTACAGCCTATATGTGTGCACCGTACTGTATTAAGGGTTTGATCTGTGATCCGTCTTTTCTGTCATATCGTGAAACCAAAAAAAGAAAACATAGTACGAAAAATAAGTATGAAATATTTAAATTTGTTACATGTCAAAATAACACATGACATGAACTGAGGTGTAGAATTGGTGTGACTTTCGTGAGCATGGAGAGGGGAAAAAATATTAGTTACCTGATAAAGCTGGACCGTGGAAGCCTTCAGTCAACCGAGTTCATCTATTTGCAATAGCTATTTCTCTTGCGAATGCACGTCTAGCACGTTGACTAATTCTACGTCTTTCTCTTTGTTGCTGCTCCATTAAATGTTAAGATACAGCGAAGAGGTAATAAATAGAAGTAAATTTAAGTTTTTTATTTACGACTGATTTGCAGAGATATATGGCAGTATTTGAAACATTAGTACAGTAGTAAGTGAAGGACAATGTATTGGCAAGTATGTATATATATGTACGTAAACTAATGGTTACGTTTGCTATAAATACTGAAAAATAGTAGTAACTGTTGTTGAAATGGTAAATATGCGGATGTGAGGTGGAGATATTTAGTAACACATTGGAAGTTTATTGTATACTGTTGCGTTTAAAGAGTGGAATGAGTCTACTTTAAGTTAAGGTAGAATATGTAGTAAATAAAATAACAGTAGAGGACAAAATGTAGGACATCAGGAAAGTGGTTGTACGTTGGCTTCATTGGCAATAGTAACAGGATAGTCACAGGAAAATTAACTATGGTCGTATGCAATATAAAATATGTAAACGCTGGTACTGATAAATATGCGAAATAAGTTTCCGAACTGATTAGTTTTGTAGAAAATATGTATTCAAGGCACTATAACTGTTAGCAGCGAATATAAAAAACCTCCGAACTGATTAGTTTAAGAAAAGAATTGTGAAATAAGTTTCCGGCATCTTTTTACTCCAGTGTCATTGTATTTTAAAATGGTCAGTTTTATTGTATTTGCTTTGTGGATGTTTTAAGGGAGTAAGTCCTTGAAGTTAATGGAAGCACACATGAACATTCGGTTGTAAGCTAACTGCATGTAGTTAGAGTTGAATACAGTCTTCGTTATTAAGTTGTGCATCGTTCTAACGGATTAATTCCACATAAATATTTACTGATAGTTCATGTATGTATTCAAGGCAGTATAGTGGCGAACGAATAGTACATGTATTATTTCGCAATAGACACATAGGGTCAGATGGAGACAGTCAACTGTGTAGAGTTATGGTGGAGAAATTGGTTTGATATATATATATATATATATATATATATATATATTATGCAGTTTTGAAGATATGTTCTGGTGATACGTGAAAAATGAAAATATGTTTTATACATATTTCATAGTGGCGGGTATTGTAGTAGGCTTATATCTGTGTGCGGAATATATACGGACAACATATAAGTTTTTAACAGAACTTACGTTCACATGAAAAGAACATGAAATTTATTTAGGCAACGACGAAAGCATGGAGTACAGGACAAATTTAATGTAACATCAACGAATACATCGGAAACAAACAACTTTTCGTTAACAACGATGAAAGGAAAAAGTACGGAAGCACGGAAATGAACAATTTATTGGATGCCGTAGACTTAAAGTTGAATTAAGTACGGTTCTTGAGAAAATGCTCAACAGCTGCATCAGATTGGGCAATCTGTAGAAGGAATAAAAAGTGATGATTCGCATGTACTGTAGACACACAGACACATATGTGTGTGTGTGCGCGTTCGTGTTTCTATGAAATGAATAAATTTTGGCATACCACTTCAGGAGTAAAAAAATCGTCCCATTTGTCATGTTGACAAAATTGTGGAAAAGACTGAAGTTCATCAGATTGTGTCATTTGTCCTTCACAGTTTGAAGATTTTGATAAGGTGTCGTTGGTTTCCAAAAATTTTGTCGTAACCGGAGGAAGGTGAACAGAGTTGGTTGGTTTGTTAACATTGTCTAATTCAATATGGGAAAGAGTAATCTGTGAGACGTTGGATGAAGCATTAACTTTTTCTTCGGTAGCGGATTGAAGGTGCTTTGTTAAACGTGTGCTTTTACGTTTGAATTTGTCTACAAAAGGGGATAATGCAGGCTCTTTACCTTGTTGTATGCATTTGTTCTGCAGTAAAAAAATGGTAACTTGTGACAAATCCGACATAGGATAGAATAGAGTAAGTGTGTGAATAAAAGATAGCATAGGAGTACCTTTGTCATTTTGAATAAAAAGTAATGTGAAGGTTTAGGAAGTTGGAATGGAATTCACGTAGGCGGAAGAATTTATGGAGATGTGCTATTGAGGATACACAGTTGTGTGTGGAGACTGTTAAGGAAGATGTATATATAATATGTAGCGGTGGAAGTGTTAAAATGTTTGGGTGGAAAAGTATGTAGCAGCCTAGTATGCAGGAAAAGTTGTAGCAGTAGTGATAGGAAACATGCACAGCAAAAGCGGATCATGTGCGAAGGAAAATATGGTAGAAATGACAGTGAGGTGGACCATTTTTCTTTACAGTTATGTCAAAATTAAGAAATCCACGGTTGATGATGTGAACTGCAGGAAGGTTGTACCATATAAAGTTTAGTTCATATCAAAATTTGAAGGGTCCCATTCGTTGAGATGGTAATGGATGACAGAGATGGACGCTTAGAGAGCAGTAAGAAAAAATATTTTGTTATGCAATATTATTATTGAACATATTATTTAAATTCATAACTTTCTAATACGTTGACCTCTATATACTACCGTATATACTTGGTGAATAGAATCTGGTTTTATTTTATGTTTGGTGAGGTTGGGCTTGATGCATGCAAACACTCCTATTCACCACGCTCACATAACAACACACACATAGAAGTTCAAAAACACACAGAGGAATAACGTATAACCTAATATAAGTAACAGCTTCCCATGCATCATATTCACACCCATGATCCCACTAACCGTGTTACCCAGAAGCACATCAAACCCAACCAAAAACACACTCACACATCTACCATACACACACCTGACCCCTGTACGAATGCAATACGCATGAAAAATGACTCACATGAGCACATAAAAATAGCATTCAACACATATACGCCCTTGCATATGCATAGAACTCCACCGCCTACATATACACACACTAATGCACACCTGAATATATATAGACATACGTTGATATTATGGGCTATATTTAGTCCACTGCTCAGATTTAAGGAAAACTGAAATATATACATTTTCATAATAAATCTGAACATAATCAGCAAACATTGGTTTATTTGATTACCATAACATAATAAAAAAGGAAAAAATTAATATACATTCATTTTCCCGGTACACCAGAGTAGTAAGACTACAATTGGATATAGATGACAAATTACATAGCTTGCATTTGGACAATTGCTCCTAATCTGTTACAATTGCAGAGAATAAAAGTGTAAATATATCGGTTTGATACCAAAGCCAAGGATAAAATTCCAAGAATTCAAAATGTCAAAATTGTGTTTTTCATCTTGAAACTCATATAATAGATGCTCTGCGCCCTCAACATATTAAGTTACTACATTAGCTAAACAAAATCTGATTCACTGTTTGTTTACAAAAAATAATTTTATAAAGAACACAACCTAAAGAACATGTGCATGTAAAATAATAAAGAATATGGGTAATATCTTACA
Organism: Allium cepa; assembly: GCA_030765085.1. Classification (NCBI taxonomy): domain Eukaryota; kingdom Viridiplantae; phylum Streptophyta; class Magnoliopsida; order Asparagales; family Amaryllidaceae; genus Allium; species Allium cepa. Next base: position 673,898,665 of record CM060929.1, on the reverse strand, counting down.
CTTGGCTATGTGGTTCAGTAGTCTTCTTGGTTGCCATAAAATTCATGCTCCAACCCTCAAAAACATGCAAAGTTCCTGTACTACAATTAAGAATATCCAACACTGTCATATGCAAATATAGCATTGTAGCGTTGTTCCATGTGTCCATTTTGTAATCAAATCATGGTTTACTATATCATATAATCAACCAAACCATTATACCAAGCGACGAACTCGACAACTCATACTGTAAAATGGATTACTACTGTTAAGTTATATTAGCAAGCATACTAATGTGCAGTTTACAGAACAATTTGTGTCACATGCAATATGAAAATCTACTGCATATAGACATGAGTAAAAAATACCAATGATGTGGTTTGAGCAGTAAACATATGTAGATAAATAGGATAAATGAATTTCAAGATGATATATTCCCTTTTTAATTTTTAATTTTAATGTTAATATCCATATAACAAAAAAAAATTCAAGCAAAACATTAAGCAGCTGCCAATTTCCAAATAAATTATTCAAAACAAAATTTTAAAAAATAACCTCCATAAATCAGAATCATTTATTGTCGTAAATTAAAAGAAATAATACCTAGCTAGACGATAAATCAAAGACAGTGAAAACAACCACCACATGATTTCATTGCTAAAGAGAAATAAAAGATAACCAAAAAGCAATACCTTGTTTCAGTCCATTGATTTGAAGCTAAATCGCCACTATCATTGTTGCTATTACCAACATAACTGAGTGTGTACCCCATATTTCTTTCTATCTAGTCCAGAATTTTTGGATCTCGAATCTGAAAATAACACTATACGTTTAGATAGTTTGAGAGGAGATCCAGGCATTCTCTTTTTGGATGTTTTAAAATGTACAAAATGAAAATTGCAGTGAATCTATTCATTTAAATAAACATGTGATAAGAATTTATTTTGAAAAACGTGCCTACGATTTTGATCACTTCAGCATGTTTTTATGTCTGAGAAACAATATATCATGTAGGAAAAAGAAGAAAATCGATGTTATGAGTGGAGGAAAAATTGGGGCGTGAGCATTAAATATGTAGCCTGATGTAACTGGAAGGTGAGTGTAAGGTGGTGAGTGTCAAAAGAATTACAAAAACAGCATTTATTATCATTTACGTAGAAAGAAACATGGAAGGCATTATGGTACACATTGCCAAGCTAGTCCATTTTAAAAACAGCTTTATACAAACTAATGCGAATACCGGAAACTAATTTTCATTAATCCTATAAACACATATTATTTGAAAATTCCATGGTGAAAAATAGGTTTATTTTCGAAATTCCCACTCCCAAATATTTCGTTTTTAATGGGGACTGGTTAAAAAGTTTTGAAACTTTGCAGTCCTTAGAGCATTGGACTACATATCAAATTGTAAAGTAATATTTGGCATTTCTTTATCTTTCTTCAGAATCTTTTTGATAAAATTATGTACAGTAAAATGATTGCGCATCATTTCCTGAACATATTGCTCATAGTTTGAATAGATCATAATTTGACAAAATATAATTTATTTTCATAAATCAGTATGTGAAAAATTGAACATGCTGCTACGGAAAGAAATTCAAATGATCGTTATTATTTTACTAATATTGTGAATTTTGCAGGTATAGCATTGTAGTGTTGTTCCATGTATCCATTTTCTAATCAAATCATGGTTTACTTTATCATATAATCAACCAAACCATTATACCAAGCGACAAACTCGACAACTCATGCTGTAATCTGGATTACTACTGTTATGTTATATTAGCAAGCATACTAATGTGCAGTTTTACAGAACAATTTGTGTCACATGCAGTATGAAAACCTACTGCATATAGACATGAGTAAAAAATACCAATGATTTGGTTTGAGCAGTAAACATATCTAAATAAATAAGATAAATGAATTTGAAGACGATATAATTTTTACCCAATTGTTTAATAAATAAGACAAGTGATCCATAAGCACAATGGAGGGTGAGGCATCTTGCTCAACTTGAAAAAAGTTAAATCGCTCGAAAACATAAAATCAACCACAACAATACCTAATTTTATATAAGGGAGATGCGGCAACACTAAAAATATATTCATTCTTCCACCTGCATTCCCTTTTTAATTTTTAGTTTTGATATTAATATCCATATAACAAAAAAAAAACTTGAAGCGAAACATTATACAGCTGCAAATTTCCAAATAAGTTATTCAAAACAAAGTTTTAAAAAATAACCTCCATAAATCAGAATCAATTATTGTGACAGATTAAAAGAAAAAAAATACTGCACGTAAAAAAGCATGTCCGTTGGTATTTGATTTTTGTAAGAGGTTAGTGCTCTAACGCGTTTGATATTTTTTACCCAAAAGTAATAAACAATTGCAGTTCTTTTCCCGACAAATAACATGTGCATCGCGATAATTGAACAATAAAACGTATCATGTTACTGTCATATACAAAGTTAATTGATTTAATAGTGTCAAACATCGTGAAATAATACCTAGGTAGACGATAAATCAAAGGCAGTGAAAACAACCACCACATGATCGTCATTGCTTAAGAGAAATAAAAGATAACAAAAAAGCAATACCTTGTTTCAGTCCATTGATTTGAAGCTAAATCCCCACTATCATTGTTGCTATTGCCAACATAACTGAGTGTGTACCCCATATTTCTTTCTATCTAGTCCAGAATTTTTGGATCTCGAATCTGAAAATAACAGTAAACGTTTAGATAGTTTGAAAGGAGATCCAGGCATTCTCTTTTTGGATGTTTTAAAATATACAAAATGAAAAATGCAGTGAATCTATTCATTTACATAAACATGTGATAAGAATTTATTTTGAAATACGTGCCTACGATTTTGATTACTTCAACATGTTTTTATGTTTGAGAAACAATATATCATGTAGGAAAAAGAAGAAAATGGATCTTATGAGTGGAGGAAAAATTGGGGCGTGAGCATTGAATACGTAGCCTGATGTAAATGGAAGGTGAGGGTAAGGTGGTGAGTGTCAAAAGAATTACACAAACGACATTTATTATCTTTTACCCAGAAAGAAACATGGAAGGCATTATGGTACACATTGCCAAGCTAGTCCATTTTAAAAACAGCTTTATATAAACTAAAGCGAATACCGGAAACTAATTTCCATGAATCCTATAAACACATATTATTTGAAAATTCCATGGTGCAAAATAGGTTTATTCTGGAAATTCACACTCTCAAATATTTCGTTTTTAGTGGGGACTGGTTGAAAAGTTTTGAAACTTTGCAGTCCTTAGTACATTGGACTACATATCAAATTGTAAAGTAATATTTGGCATTTCTTTATCTTTCTTCAGAATCTTTTTGATAAAATTATGTACAGTAAAATGATTGCGCATCATTTCCTGAGCATATTGCGCATAATGTGAATAGATCATAATTTGACAAAATATAATTTATTTTCAAGAATCAGTATGTGAAAAATTGAACTAATCTGTAGAGGAAAAAACAGATTACTTTCAAAGGCGTTGATAGAGACTTAAAATAACATGACATAGAGTGATTATAATCAAATAAGGACCAATTACATTATAGCTAATACCGTAAGTGGAATCGACTAAAACTAAGAGATGAGCAGAAAACATAACAAACATAAAACATGACATGGATGAAATTGAAAGTAGGTCTTACGAAAGGTGAAGGTCAAAAGAAATTCTAAAACGAATTGGGAAAGGGGAACTGACCTCGATTCCATCCTTAATCGTATGTCCTTCCGCTGTTCAATTACGCACTTCAATTTTCTCGGTATTATCTGTACATATACTTTTGCAGATAATATCTTATGATATAGCTAAAATCATTTCAATTGACTGTAAATATGGATAGTCAAGAAATAAAGAGAAATATTACCAGACGTGGGTCCTGGTCAGGTGCGGCAAAGCCGGCTTTGGGGAGCTTAGATCCAGCGTGCATAGCTACTGCCTCCATTTGTTATAAAGGACGGTTTGTAATATGTTGATAAAATGGGAAATAGTAAATCTTCAAAAATGAACAGTAAATAATTCCCAAATTAGGAAATTTTCATTAAAAAATAGTAAGAAGAAACAAAGCTGTAGTAGATCTGTAAAATTAAAGTTTGAAAGACAAATAAATGAACAAAAAGTGGTCAAATTCGAATATAAATCTCCAAATACAAAATAAAAAATTGATTTCGATCATATAAGAATTAAAACAAAAACCTAGCAACCAAATTGATAAACATAACCCTAAAATATTGGATTGTTTATGTACTGTGTAAAGGTAATGACGAATTTTTTTTCCACTTCGAGTTTATCCACTGAGATCAATCTTTAGCTAAGAATAAAATAAAGTGTTTAACAAAGCATACAATATTTAGTTAGACTTTGCAATCTTATGTTCATCCTTTATGTTCTTAGTAGAACAACCAGAGTAAAACTTAATAGATAGTTTTAGTTATTTTTTCCAATATCGCACGTTCAAAACTCAATTAATATTTAACTATTTTCCATATAGATTCTTGTATCTTTTTATTGTAATATAAAGAGAAAACTATTGTAAGGAAGACGACTAATAATAGAGAGGTAACTATTAATGTTATTACGTTTATTACTTCGCATTTACATATTTCATGCACATTTCACCAAACATATATCATGCAATATGTAAATGTAATGGTATATAACTTACAAAAACTTATAAACGAATAAATAAAAAACCAACCTTCAGAATTTGGATGATAACAAACAAAAAGCTAAATATTCCTTCCCAAATTATAAGACTAATAGCATAGTTTGTTTCATAACTATTGTACCGAGTGAAAGAATAAATAAATAAATAAATCGATCTTACAAATGCATAGTCGTCGTTGAGTCTCTCGGATTCTATATCTTTATCACTGTTAGCCTCGTTGTCTCTGCACGGTTCAGAGGTTGTAATATGAGTTGAGATAAAGAGGATGCATGCTAAGCTCGCCATTAATGGTCGCATCGATGGAACTTCAGGCGGTGTTTTTTGATTTAGTAAAAAATTGATTTGAGAAATTAAGTTATATTTACGGACGGAAAGCATCAGAAAATGATCTAAGATCGAAGTTATCTGCATCTTCAGTTTTTTTTAATTTGACCAAAATCAGTTTCCTTTTTCCAAGGCTCGTGTGGATGAAAATGGAACGTGGGGGAGAACATGGGCTGCGAAACGAATTAGCAGTCTGGTGGAGAATTCGAGTACAAATATACCCTTATTTCATATATACTGAAATAATTTGATCAAGGACATTTTTGGCAATTCGAAAAAGGCTTCACCCACTCAGGTATTTGCATTATATATAAGATAATAGAAATGCAAATGCAAATAGACTAGAAAACAATCACATAAACAAAATGTCATAAAAATCACAGACAATTTTTTTAAATGCAGTACACACACAAAATGAAACACATAATAAAACCAAGCAACAAATAATTCGAAGAGTAAAAATTAAAATCAAATTAATTCCCTGGCAACGGCGCCAAAGACTTGTTTAACGATAAATTTTCTATCGATTAGAAAATCGCCGATAAATTATGTGATAAAAACTTGTTTAACATCAAATATTAGCTTAGGTAAGGATCTGAATCAAAATGCTCAGGTTGGTATCGACCTGGTACCGAACTAACCTCTTAGGTCGGTACCAAACTGAGGAATTTTGGCCCCAGTGATGGTAGTGTTGTTGATTTGTGTAATGGAGCTGATGATGGAAATGGTCGTGTTATTGGTGGTTAGAACGCTAAAGTTCAAATGGCTATGATCGAATCTCCATGTAGAAATTATAGAAATTAATCAGTTGGGTAAACGATTCCTTTAGAGATAGGAGAACCTAAATATCATGGAACCAACCGATAACGTTTGCAGAGCTAAACACATGGGGCAGGCCATGGTTTTTGCCGTCCATTAGATCCAATAGAACTAGCGTTTTTGGAAGATATAGTGAGGATGCTTGTGAGTGAAAACCAGTATGGAAATAATGATGGTTTGGGTTCTTCTCTCAGTAGGAACCCATTTACCAAGGAGATTTTACGAGTGGAGTATCCGATATCACCATGCCTTCATGCCGTCCTATAATGGAGCAATGGACCCAAGACAGCATTTGTTAAATTATAAAGGGCATAAGAATGCCATGAGATGTCGATGTTTCCCAATATTTTTAGAAGGTGTCGATATAATGTGGTTCACTCGGCTTTCGCCGAGGTCCTTATCTTCGTTTGACCAACCAGCTAGGAGATTTGTAGAGCAATTCCGACTACAAGCAACCCGTCCAAACGGTGTAATATCATTGTTGAATCTTTTCTAGAATTTTGAAAAGTCCTTGAAAGACTACTTAAGCAGGTTTAACATGATTGTGACTGACGTAAGCAATGCCAAGGAGGACATTATTTTAATGGCTTTGATTAGAGGAATACACCTCGATATAGATTTCGGTAAATGGTTAAAGATGAAACCACCACTGACCATGGATGAGTTTATAGAAAGGCGACTCAATACTTGCGCTTGGAAGAGGAAAGTATGACTGATGTGAAGGCTAGTGGTAGATAATCAACTGTGGTGATTCAAAGTAACGTGGCTATGAAACAGATCGACGAGAGTTCCAAGAATGTCCCTATTAATGTAAAAAACAAAGGCAATAATAAAAAGATAAATAACTAGGGTAATGGAGGTAGAAAGTCAAACTTCAAGAAACATACAAGGTTTTTGAAGCATGAAAACTATACACACTAAAAGATATAGTTGAGAGCATCTATGTTGCGACATAAGGTACTAAACATTATAAGGAACCAGCTCCAAAGAAGTCGACTAAGAGAGGGAAAAGGTCCAAGAATTATTGCCACTTCCACGAAAACACCGCCATAATATGAATGAGTGTATACATTTATGAGACATGATTGAAGATTTAATTCATAAAAGGAAACTGCAACAATATATGAAAGCACCGCAGGATGGCGGCAAAGAAATGCTCAACCCTAAGGACTACTGTTCTAACATGGCCAGGCCGGGCCTAGTGATGATGAGCCTTGGAAGCTTGGGAAAAGACTTATTATCAACATGATAAATTGTGGGCCTCATCCGAAAAGGAAGTGTAGGAATGAGATGGAAAAGTATGGAAGTTCATTAAAGCATGTTGTGTAGGAGAGTTGCTTTTCCATCAAATATAGAGCTTCGACACAACAATCAAAGACTATGATGGTTGACAATATTTAGAAACCGTGATGTAGACAGGATCGAAATACCTACACTTGTCCCTCTAGTGATATCGATTATGATTGGGCTAGCAACCTTGAGGAAAGTTCTTAATGACTGCGACAATTTTGTAAATATATAGTTCAAAAAAGATTATTACCAAATGATGATGGACGGTCAGGATCTGAAGTTGTGTAAGTCCCGAATTCAGAGATTTACCACAGAAGGTATGGAGCCTATTGGGTGTGTAAATTTACCCATGATTTTGGATGAAGGCAACCACAAGAGAGTGCAGGTCGTGATCGTCATTTTGATGGACACGTTATCTATGTACAATGCCTTTTTGGGCTCACTGACCCTTGGAGTCATCCAGGGTGACCAAAATATAGGACGTGAACGCTACGCCGTGGAGCTGAGAGAAGCGAAGCAAAAGGTATGGAGAAGACTTTCCACGTCAAGTTAGTTGTTCCATAGCAAACATCGCTTATGCCCTTCCTCGGTTGACATAGAAGATTCCACAATGCTATAAATCCAAGGAAAGAGCCATAGGAAGTGAGGGTGGCCTCAGTCAAGTTGGCAATCAATATTAAGTCGATCAAGATGATCCTACTCGGGTCTAGAAGATTGGATCTTAACTCAATATGAAGATGAAGGAGTTGACAGGGTCCCTACGGGCGTACCTGGATGTGTTTGCTTGGAAGCATTCCGATATGTATGGAATATCACTAGAGATAGTGTGCCACACATTGAATATAAATCCTAAATGTCCTTCTGTGAAGCCGAAGCAATGCAACCTGGGTCCGGACCAATCCATTGCGCTCAAGGAAGATGTCGATAAGCTAAAAACAATAGCTTTATCCATGATGCTCTATACCCTGAATGGGTATCCAACCCAATCCTGGTCAAGAATCCTAACGGGAAATGATGAACATGTATTGACTATTTAGACTTGAACAAGGCATTCCCAAAAGACAACTTCCCACTACCAAAGATTGTCCAGCTGTAGACTCCAAAGTCGAATGAATTGCTATCTTTCATAGATGTTTATTCCGACTATAACCAAATCCCAATGCACATCCTAGATCGAGAACATACCAGCTTCATAAGTAATCTAGCTTTGTATTGCTATCTCATTATGTTATTTGGTCTGAAAAATGAAGGAGCAATCTACTAAAGATTGGTAAATTCGATGTTCAAGAATTAAATCTGGCTTACAATGTAAGTCTATATAGACGATATGCTAATGAAGTTACAGCAATTGGTGAACTATTTAAAAGACCTGTCAAAAATGTTTGGTGTGCTCCAAACGATATGGAATAAAACTCAATCTACTGAAATGCTCATTCAAAGTTGTGTTAGGAAAATTTTAGGGTTTCATAGTAAAATTGAGGGGCATAGAGGCCAATCCAGAAAAGATTAAGGCCTTGAGGAAGGTTGAAGCCCCAAAGATGATAAGGAGGTGCAGAGCCTGAACGAGAAAGTAGCCGCGTTAAGTCGATTTATCTCAAAGGCTACAGTAAGCGTATACTATTCTTCGATGTCCTTAAAGTGGGAAAAAGGAAATTTACATGGATACAAAAGTGTAAGGATGCCTTTCAAGCCCCATTTGATCATCTAGAAAGACCACCCATCCTATCAAAACCTTTAGAAGGAGAAGATCTATTCATTTTCTTGGCAGTATCTATTTATGCTTTGAGTGCTACCCTAGTATGCTAAGAGTTCATAATACAATGGCCAGTATACTATATCAGTAAGCGATTAACAGGAGCAGAAAGGAATTATCCAAAAATGGAAAAGCTACCCTATTGATTGTTAATTACATCAAGGAAACTCCATCCCTTCTTCCAATCCCATAAAATTAAGGTGTTAACTAAAAAACTTTTAAGACAGGTTCTACAACGACCTGAAACTTTAGAAAGGCTGTTGAAATGAAAATCATATTAACTCAGTGCGATATATCATATCATCCCAATAGAGTGATCCAAGGACAAGCATTGGTCGATTTCATTGCTGAGTTCATTGTCCATGATGATGATAAATAGGAAGGTATGGAGCAGAGTGCCCAATGGAAGTTATACACGGATGGGGCATCCAATAAATGTTGCTCAGGGTAGGAGTGGTTTTAGTAACTCCTGAAGAGTGATCGATTTTCTACGCCTTGAAACTTGATTGTCCACAACAAACAATGAGGCTGAATATGAAGCGTTGATCGTAGGGCTCAAGATTACAAAGAAATCGGGAGTCAGAACTTTACACATATACAGTGACTCTCACTTAGTGGTCTATCAGGTGAGGAAAGAATTTCAAGCTAAGGGAGCGAAGCTAGCCCTTGCTTGGCCAAAGTTTTGGAACTACTTAATGACATCGAATATTACATGATAACCCATTACCTAGGGAGAAGATCATGAAGGCCAATTAGCTAGCCAAGCTGGTTTGCTCTAAGGATTCACATCCCAAGGGTTTAGTTCCCGTGGAGGTATTGTCAGCTCCGAGCATCGACTAGATGGATGTTGATTAGATGTAGAAGTTGGAATTGAAAAGGAATCATGGATGACTTCGATCAAGGATTACTTGCTAATAGGAACCATTCCAGATGGAAGAATGAATGGAGAAAACTCCTCTGAAAAGCTTCACGATTTATTGTCTAGGAGGGAGTATTGTACAGAAGTGTATTCTCAGCTCCCTTACTATGATATGTCACCACTGAAGAAGCTAAAATTATCCTTGCAGATGAGCACACAATGGCAAGAAAGGTTCTTTGCTATTGATGGTTTTTGCCAACTACGAACTGGGATGCAGCTAATTACACCAAAAAGTGTGATAGATGCCAAAAATTCATGAAGATCCCTAGAGCCCCATCGATAGAAATTACGCAGAGGGTCTGTCTCTGGCCATTCGTGCTGTGTGAGATCGACATTATTGGTGTAATACTGATGTCGAAAAGTGAAGCAAAATACGCTATTGTTGCGATTGACTATTTCATGAAATAGGCCAAAGAGGAATCGCTTTCCATGATCACCAAGAAGAAGGTGATCAATTTCATGGTCAGAAACATTATTTGTCAATTTAGGATTCCATAAATGATCATATTCAATAATGGAATCCAATACAACGTTGTTAAATTCAAAAATTTCCACAACAAGTATAAAAAATAGAAAATTTGCAGCGTTGGCACACCGATAGGAGAACGAACATGCGGAGGCGGTAAACAAAATAATCAAGTTCATTCCAAAGAAATGATTGACAAAGCCAAGGGCAAGTGGGTAGATGAATTATCTTTAGCACTCTGGGCTTATGAATGACCCATAAGTTTGCGACATGTCATACTCTATTCACTTTGGCCTATAAGTAAGTGGCCATAATACCGATTGAATTGGAAGTGCCTTCTCAGCGAAAGATCCATTATGATCCCAAAAAAATGGGGAACTTCTGCTACAGTACTTCGATATGGTCAATGAGAAGTGCGACGAAGCTGATTGAAGGGTTGCTTCTCACGAAAACAAGTAGCTTGATATTAAAATACGAAGGTTAAGAATTGCACCTTTGAGATCATCGATCTTATCCTCAAATGAATATTCCCTGGTCAAGTGAATCTGGGCCCTAGCTAGGAAGGTCCATATACTATTGAGCAAAAGCGTAGAGATGGAATATTCAATCTAGTGACCATTGATGGAATTTCAGTTCTAAGGGCATGGAATAGCAAACATCTTCCACGCTATTTTTCTTGGATGAATCTTTGTAAATATTTAACTAGACTTTGATATAGCAATGCAAATTCTGTCATTCTTCTGAATACAAAATGAATTGGCTTTTGGGATGAAAGAATATGTGTTCTCATTAGCCTAACTTAGCATTGTGAATAACAATAAACTCGAATATTATGCATTTAAATAGTGTAAGTATACAAGTACTCGAAGACAAGTACCTACCGAATTTAGCGGTCCATGACTGAACTTAAGGAATGTAACTATTCCAGATATCTGGAGATAGAAACCAACTAATCCCTTTAACCCATGATTAGGGTATTAGAGTATAAACACATGGGGGTTGGATGAGAAAGTACGCCCCAAGGTCTTTGTCCGGAGATAGGCAAGGCATCGAACCATTGCCTAGAGACTGGCAAGGTTGACGCAGTTTCCCAGAGACAAGCATCTTGCTTGTTAAGCCCAAGAGATAGGGCTTATATGATCAATGCCAAAAATTAGGCAAGATCAGATATAAACGTCCAGAAATAGACGTTCAAAACACCATTGAAAGTGAGTAATCTCGGTCAATGCTCGGAAATGTGAAGAACTGAACCTGGATGTCCAAAGGAACCAAAATAATACTCTTCGAAGATAAAGAGTGATATAAAAACCAACCTTGTCGCTAGTCAAGTAAAAATTGACTATAGATAAGTTAAGGAAGTTATTGAATTAGATAAATAACAGTGAAAAAAGCGTCCACATGTACACAAATAAGATGGACGATAACGTTACTCAAATTTAGATGTAGTCGCGAGTAGCATGGAAAGCTAAGTATAAAGACAAATAAAATAAATATTTTATTCATTATTCACAAACTTTAGCAGAAGCGGAGGCTGCCCCCACACAAAATCAGCCAATGAACGTAAGTTCAAAACTGAGAAGAACGCAATAGAAAAGCAAAAGATAAATTGAAACTAAAAATTCTTCCTCCTCCTCTTCTCTTTCCTCACTTCTCCAGAAGAGCGTGTACCAGATTTTCTTGATCTCCTTCTACCTGATCCCTTGCCTTTACCCTCCTTCAGAAAGTAACCTTTTGGGTTGTTTTCCTAGTCATAGTCACTCCTTGGAGATTTAGGAGCTGTACTTTGAGTATCGCCAAAGACGGGGGTAGAGGTGAGAATGATGATTGGTGTCATAGGCAATGAAAATGATAAAGGAGGAGCAATATCATCAAACCTTTTCTTTTTCATGTTCTTGACCAGCATAGCTTTGATCGTTGCATCTCCAACACCGATGGTCCTAACGAGCATTCGATGACCTAGGAATAACCATGTCTTCATCTCTCTAAATTCCATGAAAATTGCTCATGGCCTCCTCATCTAAAGCATGGGTCATCTCGACGTCAGGACCTAGAGTGGTGTTGTTAGATAAGCTGGGTTAGAATAAGGGCAGACATAATAATTGGTTCAATTTATGTAGCTTGTATGCCTAGAGATAAGCCTCCTTCGGCCAAAGAAGCGAAAGCAGGTTGGCCTGAAACTTAAAAAAGGGAAAAGTAGAGATTAGTGACATCAACCGGTATCGTATAAGCCATCTCGAATATATGTAAGGTTAACGATATATTTCCAGGAGATGCAGACGTTGTATGAGCTGGGGTGCCAGCTGAACCTCCCTCTAGAATAGGTGATATGATGGACAACTTTGGAAATGATTCAATCCCCGCGAAGCCTAGCTCGTTGGGGACGGATATCTGACAAGAATGTCAAAGTAGTTAAAGTACCAGGAGCTACCCTAGAAGAAACATCAGTAGAGCAGGGATGAGAAGTGATGGCCTCAGTAGCTGGCAGCCTTGATGTCAAAGGAGCAATAGTATCTACTGTGGGTCCTTGGGGGATAGAACTAGAACTCTCACCCAAATCCTTTATACCATGCTCAAAATAGACCCCGATGGATACTTCAGGATGTAAGAGGAACTTTCCAATCATGAGCGCTTTTTTATCTTCTTCCTCCAAAAAGTCAAGCTTTAACTCCACCTTATTAATTCAACTCCAATAAAATGCTCTCAATCTTGCTTCAATATTTCTATCGAAGCCATGGCTAAAGCCTAGGGATATACTTTCTACAACCATCTTAAGTCGCCAAATTTGACGACATTCGCATAGAATAGTGGTAGCATTGGTTCAATTTCAAAGTTAACTTGATCCTCCACAACATTAATTCACTCATCAACTATCTTTACTGGGTCTAAGCATCATATCTCATCTAGTGAGTATTCAACAAGTCATTGCAATAATACTCAGATTTAGTAAGTGCATCATTTTTCTTCTTCTTTTCGACTTCCAACGAATCCTTTAGTCTCCTTATTTTCGAGGCTTTCTCCTCCACAATCTTCTTGAGTTTTTATTTTCCAACAAAAGGGTATGAATCCTGTGATGACTAACCTCAACTTGCCTCTGCCAGGTCTGATGATCTTCCTTAAAAGACATTGCAGTTTCCTCCAACTTCCTCTTAAACTTAAGGGTTTCAATGATGTGTTTTCCATCTTGTTCGGTATGTTTTATCCTTTCGAGTCATATCCTTTTATTATGAGATACTTCAGAAATAACCTCAACTATCTTCTTCCATTGTGATACTTACACAAGCTACAAGATTAGAGCTAACCTTTTAAAGAATGTGCTTTAAGTAAGGAACGAATACGAAATTGTCGAAGCAGATCTTTGAAAAGGCTGTCTTCACAGCATAAAAACAAGGGTTTGAAACAGTTTTGATTCCTGCAGTAGTTATAGAGGAATGAAGCTGCCTTTTACCCAGCTTTAGTTGGGGACTGTCAGAAGACACTAGCCTGGATGACTGCTCAGATTGACATGGCACATGGAAAAACATTATTGGTTGTGTTGTGGGGGGGAACTAAAATTAGAGAAGTCGGCACCTCAATAGATGAAACAGGATCAAGTCTCGTCAATAACCTATTCATATTGTGCGATAGAGGTGAATGAGATCTACATCGAGGAGATGAAACCCTCTTAGATTCCCCATGACAATCATCACGAGACCTATAGTATTACTCCCATATCCTATAATCCTGCCTTTGGCATCTACCTGAATTTGACTTGTGGGATGACTCATGAGGGAGATCAAATGATCTAAGTTTCTTATAATTGCTTCCTGGATCTTGAGAGTGACATACAAATGCTTGCATTCCATGGGGTCTAAAAGTAAAATACCGACAAGGTAGTGCTAATAAGATGAAAAATACTATATACAGTATAAAAGTGTAGTTTCGTTTAGGTGTTTGTGACAACCCACAAATCCGTACCCCTTGAGTCAACACTATTCTACAATAATCAACTCAAGTTGTACAGAAATACGAACCATTTGGGTTAAACAAGAAGAGGTAGAAGAAGAAAGTAGAGAAAACAACAACAGAATCTAACCATCGCAGCGGCATAAAATATAATAGATAATAAATAATTTTACTCAAAAATCAAATATCTCTGTTTATATATTACATCATCAGAGTACATCAATCACAACTCAACAACAATATCATACAAACGGATACACAACAACTCAAACAGCAGAATATATATATAAAACAAGTACGAATGTACGCATCGTCATCCAGCTCGTTTCCGAAGCTCCACAGCATCATATCCTGTATCCTATAATACTTGGTCTGACCCGAGCATTATAGTTAAGTAACACCCGAGTCAGTCTGGAATACCAGCGTGAGAAAATCACACCCAACTGATTTTTAAAGTTTCAAAAATCCTTTGAAAACAAAAGCATCTCGTAAGACCACGCCACAAATAAACATGTCGGGTTTTTACCTTACGATAGCTAAAACATTTTTTTATACAAATCCTTTGATATTATAATAGTGTCTATAGAAAGTAAAATAGAATCTAGCTGAAATGCTTGCATCTCATGTTTCAGCAATAGTTGGGCGCAATCAAAACCGTACGGGCGCATAGGGAAAATGGATTCCAACTAATGGCTAGGCACTGGGGTACCACCTGTCACAGTACCTGGTCTAGATCAGCGTACCGGGGAGCCACCCTAACTCCCCTGCAACACAAGACCGGAACCATCCCTTACTGGACAGTCCCGAGCAAGATCACCCCGCGGTTGGGATCAGCAACCGCCCACTAAGCCGAAATAAAAGGGACATCTAGACAGGGATGACCTCACCCTCCAGTGGGGGCTACCCGCGAAGCCTTGCTGCATATCCCCTGATTTTCAGCCATTCCCATTTGATGAGGCTTGAGGCTAAGCATTACCTTTTAAGAATATATTCCTTAGAATGCCCATCGTCCACCTGATGATGTTTTGCAAGCATTCATCCATACAAGTCCATCCCGGGTTCGAACGGAACCGAAGGCACTATTCCTACTACATCCATTTTGGAAATATCCTCAGGATTAGTAGCGACTAGCCCTTGCACTTCACTGCTCCATCTTCGAATCCAAAATCTTTTTTCACGAAAACGTACAAACCGGATCGAAGTGGTTTTCGAGAAATTACTCTCGATCCCGGTCTCTTCGAAACGATCAACGTATTTGTCCAATATTGATAGTCGGTTATTTAACTATCAATTATATTCACAAACATCCATCACACAATAAATACTTTCCCAAATTATTTATTAACTTCAAAAATTTCTTCACAAGATATATATATATATATATTCACTTTTCAGACTCCTTGAAAACAGTTTTCAAAACTATCTGACTTCTCAGAATAAATTTCAAGTATTTTTATTTCTTCTGGAATCACCAAGCACAAAACTAGATATTTCTAAATTAATTTAAAACACTTTACTTTTAAAAATATATTTTAAAACATTCAAGTTATGATTACTTTAATAATTTGTTAAAAATACATACTATATGAATATTTGAAAATAAAGTTACTTAATAAAATATAAAACCAGATTTCTACTTAAAAAAAAAACAAAATACTAAGCATCTTCTTAATAATTATTGCTAGAATAGATTAAAAGAAAATACTTACTTTAGACTTAAAATAATAGAAATAATAAATTTTACAAACTTGCTTTCTTTAAAAACAACTTTAAAACATTTAATTTATATTTACAAATTTACTTTTAAAAACGTGAACTTGGCCATCCATAGAAAATTCCAACTTCAATCACTTAAATCAATTTTCCCAAAATTGATTTCCAATTTATTTTATTTGAAATAAATTCTTTTACTTATCAGTTCATTTCCAAATTCAGTAGTTATGGACTTTATTATTATTATTATTATTCCCATTTGTTTTTAAACCTTTTTAACTGAAATATACGGATTTCAGCTTTGCCCAACTTCTTCTTTATTCTTTTTCAATCATTTAAATTTTAAACTTAAAATAAATGTTTTATTCCTTTAATTAATATCATTGAAGATTAAAATTCATTAACTTCCTGTTTATTCAAATTTACATTATATACCCAAGATTTATTTATTAGACCTTTAAAGTCTCTTTATTTCTTTCCAATTCATTTAAAATTTATTCAAATTTCTATAATCATTTTACTTACAATTTCACTTCTTTTATTATCTTACCAAAATTCAATATATATATATATATATATATATATTTGTATCCAATCTAACCATAGCATTCAATATTCCAATAAAGATCATCATAGGAATCAAATAAATCACAACAGAGGGTATTAAATAATTTAAATAAATATTGAGGGGTCCAGTTGGAACCCTCCAACCTGTTTTTCCCTGCATCCACAAACGTCAGCACAATATAATATACCAATTCAAAATATCATACTATATCACATCAATCAATTCAACCATCCAACAATTATTTAAATTTAATCATTTAAATTTAAATTTAACTGAGTGAGATTAACTCACCTTTATTTTGTTTGTAACCCAAGCCAAATCAGCTTGTTTTCCTTTTCACGATTTTGACCTTGCATAAACAAATTCATATGATTTATTAATACTTGAACTAATCTGATGATTAATTTCTTTTGATAAATTAAATTAACCAATGATCTATATATATATTATTTTATTTTAAACATGATTTCAAACTAATCTCTTTTTTTTAGTTAAATATTATTACTTAAATAAGTTTATTAAATAAATCTACCCATATTACTTTAAAATTTAATTAACAAGTAAAAATAGGAATATATATATTTTCTGTAAATTACTTACATAGCAATTTTATTATTGTTAACCTTTCTACAGTAAAAATTAAATAAAAACGAACGAGACAAAAATCGCTACCTAACTGCAGATCGAAATCCAGCCCACCCATCTCCAAGACAACTTGCACTACAAACTTCATGCGACGCTCGGCCACCCTATGCGAATCGCAACTCTAATCTCTTCCTGCTAGAACTTGCACGCGTCACCCAATAAGGCACCGCACCACCAAAACTTCCCCGAGCTGCTCCTCTCCTTGCCGAAAACAAATTCCAACCCTACCCATGGGGCCTTGCTACATCGAATCCACCTTCCAGCATCGCGTGCCCTAACTCTCAATGGAACGCACGTGATTTCGAGAGAAATAGCAAGGAGAAGACGGAATCACGCTCGACCCGGAGCTGTGACTTCCGTTCCCCCATGCTGGAGTAGGGCGCCTCGACATCGGAATAAGTGCGGCGAGGGGATGCGACCCCTGGGCTGGCGAAAAAGAGGAATGGATATCAGGGGTTGGAAGCCATTGTTGATGTTTTGATTGAGATTTCTTTTATTTGAAGTACATGATTCAGCTGTCATCATTTATTCTCGTGAGATTTAATTTATTTCTCGAACTCGATAAAGACTGAGAACTGAGGGAAAGGGAAAGTGATTTCCAAAAGAGAAGAGGAAGTCAGCTAACGAAAGATACACGTGATTTTCAAAAGGAACGAAGGCGGCTCAAGGATGAGAACTAGAGCTTGCGGCCTGGATGGACAAAGAGTAGCCCTGATTTGAAAGAATGTGGGCTGTCGTGTTGACTAGATTAGATTTTGATTTTTCACAAATGTATATATGTAGGTATAGAATATAAACCAAAATATCTTGAATTTCGATATAAGTTCCAATACGTTTCTATACCGTATGCTCACACAACAACTCCAAATACTACGAAATTTGAAATCCGGTAATAATACGTTATTACGGATCCAAAGAAACCGGCTTCGTCGAATTCCGAGACTGTTCCTCGGAATGCTATTTTTAAATCCAATTTAAGCAATAAAATTTTCAAAACTGAACAATTCAGTGTTAGATTTAATTTTAACACTTTTATTATATTCAATGTTATCAATATAAATTTTATAAGCCTTCAATTTATTTATTTTTTTAACAGACTTAAAATCTCAGATTTCATATTTTATCCAATTCAAAATATTAATTCAATAATTTAATTATCAATTAAATCGTGATATTCGTAATTCAAGTTAAAATTACCTATTGAATATTTAAAATCAATTAAACATTCTGATTTTAAATTCTCGAAAATTCCGGGTCGTCACTTTCCTTCCCCCTTAAAAGAATTTCGTCCCCGAAATTACTAGTTAGGAAGAACGGTCCAATACTCGTTTACTTATTCTCAAAACCACACAATTCGACATCCAACCAACTATCTTTTACAAAAGACCATCATTATTCTTATTAACTTTCCAAACCTTTTCCTAGTTTGTAAACAATCCTATTTGCCCAACCATCTAAGTTTTAATCTTAAAACCAATTTTGAATTATCAAAATTTCTCAATTTTTTTCTAACTCCCTAAATTCCCGAAAAATTTCGCCAGCGTCTCCTTTGCGCGGCTGACTCGGTACAACTACAAAATGGCTCTACGGCCTCCCAAATCCAAAAAGAAAACAAAAGGCCAAGTGGCTCAATCCAAATTCCCAATCAAATTCACACCAAATTTAAATACATACCTTTTTGTCGAGCATTTCAAATTTTTCTTCTAAAATTAAAATCAATTCTCTTCTCCCTTTATATTACCTGTATACCCTTCATAACAATAGTATCCAATCACAATATTCCAAAAACATTTTATCGACTTTCTTACAAAATGTCAACATTTATTCATTCAGATATTAACTTAAGAATATATTTGTAATATCAGTTTCCAACCAAGAATTCATCATTCCTTTCTTAAGTTTAGTATAAGCATTTTATATGCTCCTTTATTTATTTTCACTTCACCATTTAAGTTCATATCTATTTCTATTCAATTTAGTTTTCACATCCCATATGAAATTTAGTTATTTTCAACTTTGAACATTAAATTTGATCTCCCATTTATAACTAATTTATGTCATTATTTTAATTAGCTTCATTTACTAACTTATTTCAATTTCCAGTTTGAAATCGTTGTGTCGTTAACAAAATTTTCCATAAATTTTCTAACTCCGAAAATTTCTAAAAATTTTTGGCAGAGTCTCCATTATACGTAGGAGCTTTTGCAATTTGACAAAAGGGATAAATATATATACATCGACCCACCCGGTCGGAAAAACCAAAAACAGTTCATATTTCCTATTTTAATTGCGTAGGCGTACCTTATTTAGCATTTTAAGCATGCGACTTATTATTTTTAACAAATAGCACAACGAAATCCAGCCACACGGCTTCCAGGTACCTGTACTTACTCAATTTAAACATGTAAGTGCCAAATATATGCAATTTAACAATATTTCACTTAGTTGCAATGGCAAAACACATGAATTCTAGAAGAAATTCACACCAAACATTTTCCACAAGCAATTTATATAGTTTCCATGCTAATTTGACTGTTTCAATTAATTTATAATCCATTTTCATTCAATTTGAATGGTTTAAAACTCAATCGCTTACACTTAAGTTATTTTCAAGCAAACCAAACTCATATTTAATTCAATTGTTCTCAAAATCAATTTCTTTTACTCCCATCCATTCATAGAATTTAAATTACTTCCATTTACATCTCATTGTTTACATTCAATTTATTATTCATTCAAACAGACCCATATTTATTACAATTGATTCAAAAACCAATTTTATGCAAATTCAGTGCTATATTCTCATTCATTTTATTTGAATCCATTTATTTATCTTGAAACATTTCATATTGGTTACATCAAATACTCATTTAATAATTAATTTGCAAACTAAACCTTTGCCACATTAAATTGGTATTCGACTTCATTTAACCAATTCAAGTTCCATCTCCATATTTCATTACCAATTAATTTCCTTTTTATTTTAATTCATTCGCGCAAGCTTGCATATTACTACCCATTCATTTACATTTCATTCTATATTTGTTTATTCCAAACTATTTTATTTAGCTCGACAACAATTCAGGCTATTCCATTCAATAACTATTTCTCAACTCATTTAAACCATACTTCATTTTGAGTTCGGATTTTATTCAACACTTACTTAAGTCAAAAACTTAAGTTCATTTCCATTTCTTTTTATAATAAGTTCTACTTCCATCTTTCATTTAATTCTTATTTATTCTATCCATTTACTTATTCAACATAATTAGTTTATCCACATTCACTTAAACCATTTTAGTAAACTTGAAACATTCTATTTTTTTTCTTATTGTCTCAAGTTATTTCAATCCATTAATAATTTAAATGGTTTACCATTATTTATTTAAGAATTTTCATTCCATTAAATATTATCGGCAACTCACCGAATTTTATCTCAATTAAAATCATTATTGCTTGATTTAAATCCAATCCACTATCATTACACTTAGTTTTAAGTTGAATTCAATTCAACTCTCCTTCATCTCTTTTGCTTAAGTTATTCCACTTCAATTTATGCAATCTTTTTTTTTTCTATACTTAAGCTCATTTCATTTTGCAAATAAATTTCCCTTTTTCAATTTAACTTGACTCTATTTCAATCCAATCTCATTTCAGACTATAAATTTATTTGATTAGTTATTATACATTTCAGATTTCCAAGTTCGATTCATTCTCAGTTCACTTAAATAAATTACAAGGTCATTCCAATTTATTTCTACGTATTTGGATTTTATTTGCAAACCATACCATTTTCAATTTACCATTCACTTTTATGAACTCACAGTTCAGTTACATTTACTTATTAACAAATCAAGTCGAATTGAACTTATAACTTGAGTTTTATTTTCCAAACTTCATTATTATCTCACAATTCAGCTTTTTATTTAACTGTATTGGGTTCTCATTACATATTTCATTATCTAATTATTATCTAAATAGTCTTTCCCCAACTTATAATCCAAAACTTGATTTTAATCTCAACATCTCTTCATTTAAAATTTTCTTAAGTTCAAATTTATTTTATAATTCAAGTTTGGATTTTTATTTTATTTTTCAATTTATCCAACAATATTTATTTCATGCATTTTAATTCTTTTATAAGTTATTCTGGTTTATTTATTTCAATCTAATTCTTATCCAATTTATTTCCTATCCAACTTATTTTCTAGTTATCCAGGTAAGAATTCAATTCCAATTCAATTTTATTTTAACTCAGATTTATTTAACTCAATCCGATTTTTAACTTAATTCGAATACAACTGGATATTATTTTCAACCTATTCAATTAATTTCAATCCGGTCAAATTTTTATTTCCCATCCAAGTTAATTTCATTTTAACTTTTCACTTTAGATTTTCATTCCATTATCCAAAGCTTAAATTTCTTCCTGATTTAAAAATCATTTCCATTTATAAGCTTACAACTTATCTTATCAGGATTTTTAAACATCCGGCTTTGGTTTCAATCATTTTGAAATCTCCAACATCTCAAAATCACACTTCTCAAAAATTTAAACCAACCCTGGTTTTTTTAATCCCAGCAGATTTCATTTGAAATTTTCAAAAACAACTAGCTTTTTTGAACAAATCAGTTTGGCAGCAATCCGTCACTTAGAAATTCGAAAATGAATACCGATGATGCGGCCGTCATCATCAGAATTATTTTCCAATAACCCAAGTGATTTCAATGCTATATCACTTTCAAAATCCATTTAAAACAGATTTCCATTCAAAAATATCTCCAAAACAACAGTACTATTATTTATCTCCAAAACACCTCGATAAACATTTCCAAATCTCCGGGATTTTAAATTTCTAAAGCCTGCTTAACTAAATTTTTAACCATAATTCATTTGTACAGTTTATGCTTATACAAACTTCCATTTAATGTTATCTCAATTTATAAATTACATTCATAATCCATATTTATAAATTTCATTTTATAATGAATTTATTCCCTTCAACTTTAGTTGTATTCCAATTTCTAGTTAAATTTTCACTTAACAATGATAATACTTTAATAACATCATTCCTAACATCCAAGCAACCATATATTAGCTAAGTAGTTTTCAAAAACTATTCTTTATATCAAAATATGTTTTTGGGTAAAATTATTTCATTTACCCACATTTAAAACAATACCGTGTCGATTGTTCTATTCAAGTGTTTAGAAACCCCTTCCATACAGTTGCGCAGACTGTGTCGACGAAGGTTCATATGCCACTCAATAAACCAATCAACACAATATTGAAATAATTTATATTCACTAACAAATATGCGCTCATATCTATTAATACGCTCAAACTCATTCTAGAGTACTATGGACTCTAATTTAAATTAGTAATTCCCACCAGAGCCAAGGTTATCACCAACCTCGCTCTGATACCAAGTGTGACAACCCGCAAATCCGTACCCCTTGAGTCAACACTATTCTACAATAATCAACTCAAGTTGTACAGAAATACGAACCATTTGGGTTAAACAAGAAGAGGTATAAGAAGTAAGTAGAGAAAACAACAACAGAATCTAACCATCGCAGCGGCATAAATATAATAGATAATAAATAATTTTACTCAAAAATCAAATATCTCTATTTATATATTACATCATCAGAGTACATCAATCACAGCTCAACAACAATATCATACAAACGGATACACAACAACTCAAACAGCAGAATATATATATAACAAGTACGAATGTACGTATCGTCATCCAGCTCGTCTCCGGAGCTCCACAGCTTCATATCTTGTATCCTATAATACTCGGTCTAACCCGGGCATTACATTTAAATAACACCCGAGTCAGTCTGGAATACCAGCGTGAGAAAATCACACCCAATTGATTTTTAAAGTTTCAAAAATCCTTTGAAAACAAAAGCATCTCGTAAGACCACGCCACAAATAAACATGTCAGGTTTTTACCTTACGATAGCTAAAACATTTTTTTATAGAAATCCTCTAATATTATAATAGTGTCTATAGAAAGTAAAATAGAATCTAGCTGAAATGCTTGCATCTCACGTTTCAGCAATAGTTGGGCATAATCAAAACCGTACGGGCGTGTAGGGAAAATGGATTCCAACTAATGGCTAGGCACTGGGGTACCACCTGTCACAGTACCTGGTCTAGATCAGCGTACCGAGGAGCCAACTAACTCCACTGCAACACAAGACCAGAACCATCCCTTACTGGACAGTCCCGAGCAAGATCACCCCGCGGTTGGGATCAGCAACCGCCCACTAAGCCGAAATAAAAGGGACATCTAGACAGGGATGACCTCACCCTCCAGTGGGGGCTACCCACGAAGCCTTGTTGCATATCCCCTGATTTTCAGCCATTCCCATTTGATGAGGCTTGAGGCTAAGCGTTACCTTTTAAGAATATATACCTTAGAATGCCCATCGTCCACCTGACGATGTTTCGCAAGCATTCATCCATACAAGTCCGTCCCGGGTTCGAACGGAATCGAAGGCACTATTCCTACTACATCCATTTTGGAAATATCCTCAGGATTAGTAGCGACTAGCCCTTGCACTTCACTGCTCCATCTTCAAATCCAAAATCGTTTTTCACGAAAATGTACAAACCGGATCGAAGTGGTTTTCGAGAAATTACTCTCGATCCCGGTCTCTTTGAAACGATCAACGTATTTGTCCAATATTGATAGTCGGTTATTTAACTATCAATTATATTCACAAACATCCATCACACAATAAATACTTTCCCAAATTATTTATTAACATCAAAAAGTTCTTCACAAGATATATATATATATATATATATATATATATATATATATATTCACTTTTCAGACTCCTTGAAAACAGTTTTCAAAACTATCTGACTTCTCAGAATAAATTTCAAGTATTTTTATTTCTTCTGGAATCACCAAGCATAAAACTAGATTTTTCTAAATTAATTTAAAACACTTTACTTTTAAAAATATATTTTAAAACATTCAAGTTATAATTACTTTAATAATTTGTTAAAAATACATACTATATGAATATTTGAAAATAAAGTTACTTAATAAAATATAAAACCAGATTTCTACTTAAAAAAACAAAATACTAAGTTACTTCTTAATAGTTATTACTAGAATAGATTAAAAGAAAATACTTACTTTAGACTTAAAATAATAGAAATAATAAATTTTACAAACTTGCTTTCTTTAAACATAACTTTAAAACATTTAATTATATTTACAAATTTACTTTTAAAAACGTGAACTTGGCCATCCAGAGAAAATTCCAACTTCAATCACTTAAATCAATTTTCCCAAAATTGATTTCCAATTTATTTTATTTGAAATAAATTCTTTTACTTATCAGTTCATTTCCAAATTCAGTAGTTATGGACTTTATTATTATTATTTTTATTATTATTCCCGTTTGTTTTTAAACCTTTTTAACTGAAATATACGGATTTCAGCTTTGTCCAACTTCTTCTTTATTCTTTTTCAATAATTTAAATTTTAAACTTAACATAAATGTTTTATTCCTTTAATTAATATCATTGAAGATTAAAATTCATTAACTTCCTGTTTATTCAAATTTACATTATATACCCAAGATTTATTTATTAGACCTTTAAAGTCTCTTTATTTCTTTCCAATTCATTTAAAATTTATTCAAATTTCTATAATCATTTTACTTACAATTTCACTTCTTTTATTATCTTACCAAAATTCAATATATATATTTTTGTATCCAATCTAACCATAGCATTCAATATTCCAATAAAGTTCATCATAGGATATCAAATAAATCACAACAGAGGGTATTAAATAATTTAAATAAATATTGAGGGGTTCAGTTGGATCCATCCAACCTGTTTTTCCCCTGCATCCACAAACGTCAACACAATATAATATACCAATTCAAAATATCATACTATATCACATCAATCAATTCAACCATCCAACAATTATTTAAATTTAATCATTTAAATTTAAATTTAACTGAGTGAGATTAACTCACCTTTATTTTGTTTGTAACCCAAGCCAAATCAGCTTGTTTTCCTTTTCACGATTTTGACCTTGCATAAACAAATTCATATGATTTATTAATACTTGAACTAATCTGATGATTAATTTCTTTTGATAAATTAAATTAACCAATGATATATATATATATATATATATATATATATATATTATTTTAAACATGATTTCAAACTAATCTCTTTTTTTAGTTAAATATTATTACTTAAATAAGTTTATTAAATAAATCTACCCATATTACTTTAAAATTTAATTAATAAGTAAAAATAGGAACACATATATTTTCTGTAAATTATTTACATAGCAATTTTATTGTTGTAAAACTTTCTACAGTAAAAATTAAATAAAAACGAACGAGACAAAAATCGCTACCTAATTGCAGATCGAAATCCAGCCCACCCATCTCCAAGACAACTTGCACTGCAACCTTCACGCGACGCTTGGCCACCCTATGCGAATCGCAACTCCAATCTCTTCTTCTAGAACCTGCACGCGTCACCCAATAAGGCACCACACACCAAAACTTCCCCGAGCTGCTCCTCTCCTTGCCGAAAACAAATTCCAGCCCTACCCATGGGGCCTCGCTACATCGAATCCACCTTCCAGCATCGCATGCCCTAACTCTCAATGGAACGCACGTGATTTCGAGAGAAATAGAAAGGAGAAGATGGAATCGCGCTCGACCCGGAGCTGTGACTTTCGTTCCCCCATGCTGGAGTAGGGCGCCTCGACATCGAAACAAGTGTGGCGAGGGGATGCGACCCCTGGGCTGGCGAAAAAGAGGAACGGATATCAGGGGTTGGAAGCCATTGTTGATGTTTTGATTGAGATTTCTTTTATTTGAAGTACGTGATTCAGCTGCCATCATTTATTCTCGTGAGATTTAATTCATTTCTCGAACTCGATAAAGACTGAGAACTGAGGGAAAGGGAAAGTGATTTCCATAAGAGAAGAGGAAGTCAGCTAACTAAAGATACACGTGATTTTCAAAAGGAACGAAGGCGGCTCAAGGACGAGAACCAGAGCTTGCGTGCCTGGATGGACAAAGAGTAGCCCTGATTTGAAAGAATGTGGGCTGTTGTGTTGACTAGATTAGATTTTGATTTTTCACAAATGTATATATGTAGGTATAGAATATAAACCAAAATATCTTGAATTTCGATATAATATCCAATAGGTTTCTATACCGTATGCTCACACAACAACTCCAAATACTACGAAATTTGAAATCTGGTAATAATACGATATTACAGTATAGGCTAGCGGAGGATGGGTAGATGCTTGATATGAATTGATCTTTATTTTAGGCAATTGGGAGTTAAGGAGCAAGCGAGTGCCATCACTCCTATTACTAAAGGACTCAAGGCTAAAATCAACATCTTCATCGCCTCCTCCATCACTCTCTTTTTCCTCAATATGCTTTTATTTTTCTATGCCACTATCTCTAGCCCCTTGTCTTGTGTCAAGATTGACAATAGGTTCTTCTACAGAGGGAACTTCTTGATCCTCGTCAACATTAACTTCAATTTTAGGTTCCTGTATATGTCGAACATCCTCTTGAACCTCAAGCACGTAGTCTACACTACGGTTTGCCTTCAAAAGGTTATAATCCCATAAGTTCTTATCAGTAAGGAGAAACCTTATATCTCTTTTATAACACCCTCCTACTTAGAGGCCCAAAACTAACGGCTACAAATGTTGCAGTCATCCATAGTTATTAATCCCCGACGACCAAATATGACAATATTAGGTACATTGATACACAGAAACACAAGAATATGGAAAAAAAATTAAACAAATTCCACATTCCATTTCAGAACATTTCAAATTCATTACATATTCCCAGTACGCAGACCACTTTCAGATAACATATAACTATTACAAAATATGCCCAGAGCGACATATGAAGATGCCCTATTGGATGATCAAAGTATATAATAAGGCAACAAAACAAGTTTTTCTTTACGACCAAACACAACGAAATTAAAACAACACAAAGTGGCTAGCATGCGTCCTACACGTCACCGAAAGCTTTATTCGTCTAAAAGAACACCTGAAAACCCTAAACCTCAAACTACTCAAAATCAATTAAATACCCGAGGTTTTAAGGGGAAAACAAAAACTTCGGGTCAGACATAAAGCTTGGCATGAATAATAATCTACCATCTCAAACCATTTGGATATCTAGCGAGCGGAATAGGTTTTCCCCTCACTATTATCATAAAACCTTTATAAAACCATATACTATGCTCATGCATCCACAATGGTTAAAACAATTCAAAATATATAATACGATGATATGAAAAATAAGTGAATCAACTCTGGATTACCCATCCCCATTCATTTTGGCTATCTGCCTCAATTGTAGTTTCTAGAGTCATTATTAACCTAATAGTTTTCATGGGCTCACTAATAACCTGTTTAATACTTATGGACTACCTGTCCGATTTGAAAGTTATTGTGCGGATCGTGCAATATGGAATTATATTAAATAAGTGCGGAAATAAACTATATCAATGTAAAGTAAGTAAAAATAAAACCAAGCACACCAGGAATTTTTATACTGGTTCGAACTTCCCGTTCTACGTCCAGTTCAAGACTCCTTTCTGGAATTTCACTAACAACAATCCTGGTACAGGTCTATACAACCCTTGAACACCCGAACAAGGGACCCGAGCAGCAGAACATGATTTTGCCTCAACAGCCGAAGAGCACTTCAACTTATACAAAAATATATTTGACACAATGTGTTCTAAATAACACGAATTTGTCTCTTGATAGTACACCCTTCCTATAATCAAATCCTCAAGAATATTTTGTGTGTGTGTATTGATTGAAGGAAGTAAATCACTTAGAATCAAAGATTATATGTAGTCAGAGATTCAAGTGATATGAATTTTGTGAATGCTTTGAATATAGAGCAAGAATTGAATAAGAGAGCAAAATAAAAATTCGGTGAAAAATGAGAAGAATCAAAGCATGTTTATATAGAGTATATAGGGATGCAATTGTTCATGAAAGATTATAATCAAAAGTTGCATCTATTCCTGTTGGAATTGGATTGAAACCCCTTCATGAAAGAGAGTGTCTTTTCAGTAAAATAGCCGTTATTTGTCGTTCAGTCAACTGACTCGGAAGTTTCAGTCAACTGAAATTCAAAAACGTGCATTTCAAAACAATATGCTGTGCATTAACACAGATCAGTCGACTGACTGGTATGAGTCAGTCGACTGACCTATGCTATGTTGCACAGATCAGTTTAAAACTCATATGAAAACATTTTGTGTGTGAGTGTGACTTGTTAAGGGATGATTTTAACAGAACATAACTAAGACTCAAGAACAATATAAATATACATACTTTGAAGTCTTGTCTTTGCTTGAAGTTCTATTCTCTTTTTGTCGCTATGATCGTTAATGCTTGTTGATGTTCTTCGTCATGAATCAAAATCATGATTCAACATTCTCCCCCTTTTTGATTGATGACAATATATATAATTGACGATATATAATATGAGTTATAAAGAATTTGTTTTCTTTATTTTCTCCCCCTGAATGTATGGCTCTGCAAGAAACTATTAGAAAGCACAATAATTTCTCCCCCTTTGTCATCGACAAAAAGAAATACTTAAAAATAGCCAAAAGTTCACAGAAGATCACATAAGTTCATAGCCATATAGTCACATAAGCATTCTACTGCAGATCATATAGTCACATAAATATTTTACACAACAATAGTTCTTAGAAATGTTCACAGCCATATGAGTTAAAAACAACTG
The DNA here is from genome assembly GCA_030765085.1 of Allium cepa. NCBI lineage: Eukaryota > Viridiplantae > Streptophyta > Magnoliopsida > Asparagales > Amaryllidaceae > Allium > Allium cepa. The sequence continues at coordinate 673,869,713 of CM060929.1, read as the reverse complement.
CCAAAATACTTAAAAAAAGTCATATAACAACTTACTCTTCGTCTGAATCAGAAGTATCTTCCTCCTTCAGTTCAATTGGTTTCTTTCCTTTAACGATGTCATGAGCACTTGTGCTAGAAATTGTGGCTTCGGAAGTTGACCAAGAGAACTGTGGAGCTGGTCTTTTTCCAGGATCCAAATGCAAAGAACCGGTAGTGGAAGATGTACAAGAAATAGCCACCCATAATGCTGTGAAGAAACTTTTGACTTTGTTAAGCTTTTTATCAATCTTATTTAAACGAGAGCCTAGAATAACTTGATTTTGTGCAAGCAAATCAATAGCCTCTCGCGATGTTTGGCCAACAGTTGGACGACGGATAACCTCTTCTTCGGATTGAAAAGTTTGGGAGGAAGATTATTTGGTAATGTGAATACCACCTTGTCATCTTTGTTGTTGGGTTGCTTGCCAATCGTTAAAGGTGATAAAAGGTTCCGGTCGATCAGGGAGTTTCATTAATCTTATGGTACGAATATTAAATAATCCGACTTTGGAAAATTCAGATTCCAGAGATTTTATACCAAAATCATTTAATAGTCGCATTATATATTCACCAAAGTAAATGACACTAGTTCTTCCTTGGTTAAAACCGAGAAATTCATCAAGAAGAAGCTGAGTCCAATTAACATGCACATTTCCCAATATAGCATATAAAGCACGAAAATTTTCAGGATACACTAATTCATATGATCCTGTTCGGGGGTTTATGGTTTTAAGAAGAAACTTATGCATTAATCTAGCTTTTGGTCGAAGAGACATTGATTTTACTTCAACAACATTATCTTCGAGAAATAAGTGACTTATTTTATCTTGAAGTTTCATATCGCAACTTATATCATGAAGATTAATTCCTGCAACTCTAGTTTGAAGTAAATGATGCATTCGGTCTAGAGAAAGAAAAATAAAGATTCCACATACTGATGTCCAAATGCAATTTTCTTTATTTCTAGGTCCTGAATCCTGAAGATTTAAGTTTGCATAAAAGAGTTTAACCATGTATGGTTGATTTTGATGTTGTTCTTCTTGCAGTCCAAAAAAGTATCTAACCCACTTCTCTTTGAAAGCTCTCGCATGCCATATGCGTTAAAATCAGGATAATGAACATAAGAACCTTCAAAAATACGTGAATCTTGCATATTGATCCAACGTTGAATTGCTTTATCATGAACTAAGCAAGTAGCAATATGAGAATCAATTGGAGTGGGGGAAGAAGAAGAACCCTTTTTTACATGCTTTGTTTGCCTTAGTGCCATTTAAATTGAAAGAGATAGGTAAAAAAAATTGAATTTGGAAATGGGAAAAATAGGGAAATTCGAAATTAGGTCTGGAGAACAAAAGGAGATGAGTTAACAAAGTGAAAGTGGGAGGGTAAAAAAAAGGTAAGGGCAGCTAAAAATGAATAATTTTACGTTCAGTCGACTGAAATAACTGAGTCAGTCGACTGAAAGTAGTACCCGAGAGTTTTTATGTGCATTCAGTCGACTGACTCTTAATTTCAGTCGACTGAGTTGAAGCTTAAGGGTTTTTCCTACGAAATTTAGATGACTAACTCATTATTTTAGTTGACTGACTTGAACTCGAGAGTTTTTACTATAAAATTCAGTCAACTAACTCAGTTTCTCCAGTTGACTGAATTTGATTTTCAGCATATATAGTCATTTTTGAGCACCAATTGATAATTTTAATTATATATTAATACAATGCATAATAAATATGGAGTAAAATAATTAAAAATAGATAACAAAAACATAACTATTTTGAAGATGAGGTTGATGGAGAGTTGGATTTTGTTGGTTCATCTTTAGTCTTCTCAACATATGGTTGTAGAGGTGACCAACGGTTTCCACGCTCCCAAGAGTTTGGAGAGATAGGTGGAGCTTGTGGCGACCTATCCCATGGATTTTGAGTTGACAATGGTGTAGGTTGATCAGCTGAAGAGGAAGATGAACCGCAAAACTTCCATCCAATTTGTTCAAGAAAAACTCAGACGTCTAGAGTTCATTTTCTGTTCATAATACATTTCTCGTTGAAGCATTATTGATTCCTTCTGGTAATGATAAAGATCATCAATTTTTTTCTTGGTTTGAGGAGAGCTAAAGAACAAGAACCATCTAGCTTTCTTTTTCTCAGGTATATACCCCGTTTGATAAGTTCATGGTCTTGCAAGTTCACGGATGGGAGTAGGTGCTGGTAGCTTTGATGAAGCTGATGATGGAGTCTTAAAGTTGATAGAAGAGTAGGATGATCCATTTGATGAGTTATGTGATGACGACATTTTGAATTTAGAAGATGATTTAGAGAAGGAAACAAATATAATTTTTCTTTTTGATGGGAATATGAGAATAGTGAGCTGAATATATATAGGAGTAAAAGGTAGTTAAGAAGAGATGGTTTAACGTGCAGTTTGAATAATTAGAGGAAGGGAATGAACCAAAAAAATTATGGCTGAAATTTTCTAAGAAATTTTTAGAATTATAAAGAAACAGATGTATATGGTGTAGATGTGAAGCAATGAATAGCCAAGTGGTAAAGACATAGACTTATCAATCCCAAGGTGCAGAATTCGAGTTCCAAAAAAAAATACATAAATTTATTTATTTATTTAGTTTAATAATTATGATACCTAGTTCTCTTCTTAATTTTATAAAACAATTTTCATTTAGAGGTTTAGTAAAGACGTCAGCTAATTGATTTTCAGAATTTATGAATTCTAAATTTATTATATCATTTTCAATATTATCACGAAGAAAATGATGACGAATGTCAATATGTTTAGTTTGTGGATGATTGACAGGATTTTTAGATAAATTAATAGCACTAGAGTTGTCACAGTATATAGTTGAATTTGATAAATTTATATTGAAATCTTTAAGTGTTTTTTGCATATAGATTACTTGAGTACAAGCCAAAGCAGCAGAAATATATTCTACTTCACATGTTGAAAGAGAAACGCAATTTTGCTTCTTGCTAAACCAAGATACAAGTGATTTTCCAATAAAATGGCACGTACCACTTGTACTTTTTCGATCTGTTCGAGAGCCACCGAAATCAGCATCACTATATGAAACTAATTCGAATGGACATTCTTTAGGATAGAACAGACCGAAATCCTTGGTGTTAGCGAGATAACATAATATACGTTTTACTGCTCTTAAATGTGATTCTTTTGGATTGGCTTGGAATCTAGCACACAAAAATACACTCATCATTATGTCAGGACAACTTGCAATTAAATATAGTAATGATCCAATCATACTTCGGTATAGTTTCTGGTCATTAATTTTGCCATTGTCATCTTTTTCAAGATGTGTTGTCGTACTCATTGGAGTTGGTTTGGCAGAAGTATTTTCCATTCTGAAAGTTTGATTAAATTATCACAATATTTTTCTTGATTAATAAAAATGCCATTTTGAATATTTTTATTTGTAAACCAAGAAAATATGTTAATTCTCCCATGAGAGACATTTCAAATTCCTTTGTCATTATGTTAGAGAAGTCCTGACACAACTGGTCATTAGTGGAACCAAAAATGATATCATCAACATAAATTTTAACAATTAAAATATCCTTTTTCGAATGTTTAATAAAAAGTGTTTGATCAACTTTTCCAATTTTAAATCCTGAAGAAATTAGATAAGTCTTTAATCGATCATACCAAGCACGTGGTGCTTGTTTTAAACCGTAAAGAACTTTCTTAAGTTTATAAACATGATTAGGAAATTTCTCGTGAATAAATAAGGGAGGTTGTTCAACAAACACTTTTTCTATTATATAACCATTCAGAAAAGCACTTTTAACATCCATTTGATAAAGTTTGAAATTGTGAAAACATGCATAGGCCATTAAGATTCGTATTGCTTCTAGTCTTGCAACCGGAGCAAACATTTCTTCGTAGTCAATTCCTTCTTCTTGATTATATCCTTGTGCAACTAACCTTGCTTTATTTCTAGTGATGTTACCTTGTTCATCTGCTTTGTTCTTGTAGACCCATTTGGTTCCAACAACAGCTTGATCACTTGGTCTAGGAACTAATTCCCAAACTTCATTGCGTTCAAACTGGTTTAGTTCTTCTTGCATTGCAATTATCCAGTAGTCGTTTGTGAAAGCTTCTTTGGGATTCTTTGGTTCGATATTAGAAAGGAATGCTACGTGGCCCATTTAATTTAGTTGATTTCTAGTTCGTACATTTTAATTAATTTCTCCAATAATATTTTGAACAGGGTGATCCTGTAATATTTTTGGTGGAGATCTTAGTTCATCATTATTATCAATAATGTTTTCATCAATTTCTAAGTTTGTAGATTCCGTATTTGTAATGTTATCCGGAAAATCTTCATCATCTTCTATAATTTGTTTTGGTAGAAATTTTTGGAAAAGAAATAAAATAATACTTAGAACCAAACTAGCAGCTATTTTATGTCGAATATTAACTGCAGAGGAAATTAAGTGAAGTACTCCAGATACAAAGTATGGAAAGGTGTCTATAACTTCTCCCCCCAGACCTATCCCCCAACCTAGAGTAGCTAGGTGTGGAAGTAAAATCAATCCTTGTTCATACATGGGTTTCTCTGGTACGAAATGAGCCACTTCGAAAGATACATGTAATGTTTCTTCAATAGTATTAGATCTTTTATTAAATATGCGATAAGCTTTGCGACGATCTGAATATCCTAGAAAGATTCCTTCATCGGATTTCGCATCGAATTTACCAAGCTGATCTTTTGTATTTAATATAAAATATTTTGAACCAAAAATTTTAAAATAAGAAATCTTCGTTTTTCTTCCAGTAAAAAGTTCATAAGAATTTTTTTTTCGTTAGAGGTCGAATGGAAACACGATTCAAAACATAACAAGCAGTTGCAACGGCTTCTGCCTAAAAATTGTTTTGAAAGAGTGCTTCCATTTAACAAAGTTCATGCACATTCTTGTAAAGTTTTGTTTTACGTTCTACAACTCCATTTTGTTGTGGAGTTCTAGGAAACGAAAAATTATGAAAAATACCTTTCTTTTTACAAAAATGGTCATAGACTTCGTTTTCAAATTCTCCTCCATGATCACTTCTTATATTTTTTATCTTTAAACCTTTTAAACTTTGAATTCGTTTGACAAAAATTTTAAAATGCTCAAAAGTATCACTTTTGTTTCTCATAAAAATGGTCCAAGTATATCTAGAAAAATCATCTACTATTACAAACACATATTTATTATGGTTTAAGGGTTGAACTTGAGTTGGCCCAAATAAATCCATGTGTAGTAATTCAAGTGGTTGTAATGTAGAGATAACTTTCTTAGATTTAAAAGATGATTTGGTCAATTTTCCTAATTGACATGCATCGCAAATATGACTGACTTTGAAGTTCATTTTTGGTAATCCTCTGACTAAATTATTTTTAGAAAGTTTGTTTATAGTTTTGAAATTCATATGACAGAATCTTTTGTGCCATAGCCAAGGATCATTTTCATTAGCTATTAAACACATATCTGAATTATGATTAATTTTCATATTTAGAACATAGATATTTTTGTCTCTATTTCCTTCAAATATAAGATTTTGACTTTTATCAAAATTGCTACATTTATCTTCAGAAAAAGAGATTTTGAAACCTTTGTCAGATAACTGGCTGATACTTAAAAGATTGTGTTTTAAAATTTTTGACAAGTAAGACATTTGAAATAAGAGGTAAATTAGATGTACCGACATTGCTAACATCGCCTTTTCCAATGATATATCCTTTGGAATTGTCTCCAAAAGTGACTGAGCCTCCATCTGAATAAGTAATATTTGATAGCATATTTTTGTCTCCAGTCATATGTTTTGAGCAACCGCTTTCGAGTAGCCATTTTCTTCTCTTTTTAAGTGGGTCCTGTAAAAAATAATAATAACATTGGTACCTACTTTGTGATAGGGTACTAAGAGTTAGGTCTTAGAAAACCAAACCCAAATAGGTTTAGTATCCACCTTAAAAATATAATCTTTATTTTTGTGAACTGTTTCCAGAAATATATTTATATATTTATTCCTAATCAAACTATTGTTTGTCTCAGGAACCCATATTTTTATGGTTTTTGAAATATTATTTATTTTTGGATAAGTATTAGCATTAGAAATATTTCTCCTAATTTCCGTTTTAGGCGATGACTTTGATTTCTTAGTGTATCCTAGTCCCTCCTTGTTAGAAGTGGATTGAGAATTTTCAATAATATTGGATAGATTTTCTCTACCTTTATTAAAGTTAGAAACATTTTTAGTAATATCATCAAGCTTAGTTTTAAGACTAGTGTTATCTAACTCAACAATCATTTCTGTTTTTAACTCATGATTCTCAGAAGCTAGAGCATTATTCTTTCAATGAAAGTGACTACTGTGTGGCTAGTTATCACTTAGGATCGTGTTATATGGAATGTATTATATTCTAAATGCGAAAACAAATAATAATAGCAAAGTAAATAAAAATGAGCACACCAGGAATTTTTATACTTGTTCGAACTTCCCGTTCTACCTCCTGTCCCAGACTTCCCTCTGGAATTTCACAATAACCCTCCCTTAACCCGGAGGAATAGGTATACAACACCTGAACAACCGAACAGGATTTTTCCGCCTCTAACAGCCGAAGAGGACTTTTACCGCCTAAACAACCGAATATGACTTTACCGCCTGAGTAACCGAACAGGACTTTGGTTACAAAGTAGATTATCTTGACCTTGTGTATTCTAATAACACGGATTTGTCACTTGTAGTACACCGTTCCTATAATCTTCTCCTCATGTATGATGTGTATAGTTGTGTGTATATGTAGATTAGAAATTTGCAAATTGCTTTAGAAGTATAGATTTGTGATTGTAAGCAATGAATGTATGAATTCAAGAGAGTGGTTGATTTAGAAAATATGATTCAAGTATGTGCAAGTGAAGTTAGTCTAGTGATTTGATCTTGAAATTCATGCATATATATAGTAGTTAAGGAGTTGCAACTGCCGGTGAAGAGATCTTTGCGAATAGCAATGGTTGCAACCCTTGGGGAGGAAGAAGGCTATTCAAAAAAGGAAGTGTCTTTTCACAAAAAATGACTGTTGCAGAAGTGCATATCTGTGTATAATAGGCTGTTTTACAGATATTCAGTCAACTGTTCGATTTTGTTCAGTCGACTGAATTCTGTTAATAATCAAAAATCACCACAGCTCATTTGGTTAGAGCACTTGCCTTCTAAACAAATGACCCGGGCTCGAGCCTTGCTCCATGCATTTTTTGAAAACTTGATTTTGATTAAAATATGCATGCAAGTTTATTTGAATGTGAACGATGATTCTTAAGGAAAGATTTTAACAAAGCACTAAACTAGACTCTATATACATATTTGATGGCTCTTATTAAAATATATATAACTATACAAACCATATATTGAGTCGATGAGTCTGGATGTTATCGTAGTCATAGATTCGTGAAATGTTGTGTCTTGTCAGCAATAAAAACCTATGATCCAACATTCTCCCCCTTTTTGATGATGAAAACTTTATTTGCTACGAGCGAATCTTTGACAAGCTTTGCTGATCTTATCTCTCTCACTGAATATCTTCCTGTAATTGTGCTATAGATTTCTCCCCCTGAATCTACGCAATATATTCCTATAAATAATTAATCTTTTTTCCTCCTTAATCTGTGCTTGCATGGTTTATTCCTGCAAATAGTGTTAGAGAGAAATATCTTTCTCCCTCTTTATCATCGACAAAAAGGAGAGTTTATATGATGATATAAAATATATTTTACGTAAGTGTTAACATAGAGCAATATAAAACAAAATAACTACTACTTATAATGTAAGGTATTAGAAGAAAAAAAATTAATATTTAAAGCATGCGATACCCAAGGTTCTTATAATTTCCTAATTTTTAGGAAACCATACCTATTTGGGTGTGGTTGAACCTTTATAAATATAATTTTCATTATTAACTACCATATCAAAATAATCATCAATGTATTTTTCTCTATTTTTCCAATTAATAGGAACCCAAATACTAAGATAATTTTTATTCATATTTCTTGTTAATGATTTTGTACTTCTAGAGAAATTATCAACATTATAGGTTATAGTAGTATATGAATTTCAATAAAAGTTGGATTTAGGCTTTACTCGAAATTTAGTACTAGCACTATCATTTTTACTATACATGAAAGCATATCTAGCGCTATTTCTACGATCAGTTTTATTATATCCTAAACCACTTTTATCATTGTGAGCTTTTGAATTCTTAGCATAACCTAATCCCTTCTTATTTGAAGCAGGTTGAGAATTTTCAATAATCCTGGATAAACTTTCTCTCTCTTTATTAAAATTGGAAATATTTTTAGTAATATCATCAAGCTTAGTTTTGAGACTAGTGTTATCTAACTCAACAATTCTAATTTTTGTTTTTAACTCATGATTCTCAGAAGCTAGAGCAATATTCTTTCCTTTTTGGGCTTCTATTTCTTGACTTAATAAAGCGAGTTGAGAATTGTCAAAGAGTGAATCTTGAATTTTCTCAAGTTCTTCTTCTAATATTTTCTTCTCGTCTTTAAGCATATCTCTTTCGAATTCTGCTTTCTTCTGATTTTCTAGGGCTTCCTTATATTTTCTTTTGAGACTTTTTAAAGTGTCTAGAAATATTGAATTTATTTCTATCATATCATCAAAAGTTAGATCACTGACCTCATTATCTTTTGCCATGAAGCATTTGTTTATTTGATCCTTTGAATTTTCTTTATTACTCTTCCTCTTCTTATTGCCTTGACTAGATCTCTTTGTAGCCATTTATTCTAGGATGTTGTTATGATCTCTAGAATACCAGGCTCTGATACCAAATGAAAATTATTGTGCGGATCATGCAATATGGAATTATATTAAACAAGTGCGGAAATAAACTATATCAATGTAAAGTAAGTAAAAATAAAACCAAGCACGCCAGAAATTTTTATACTAGTTCGAACTTCCCGTTCTACGTCTAGTCCCAGACTCCTTTCTGGAATTTCACTAACAACAATCCTCACTTAACCCGAAGGAACAGGTCTATACAACCCTTTTACAGCCGAACAAGGGACTTGAGCAGCAGAACAGGATTTTGCCTCAATAGACGAAGAGGACTTCAACTTATACAAAAATATATCTGACACAATGTGTTCTAAATAACACGAATTTGTCTCTTGATAGTACACCCTTCCTATAATCAAATCCTCAAGAATATTTTGTGTGTGTGTTGATTGAAGGAAGTAAATCACTTAGAATCAAAGATTATATGTATTCAGAGATTCAAGTGATATGAATTTTGTGAATGCTTTGAATATAGAGCGAGAATTGAATAAGAGAGCAAATTAAAAATTCGGTGAAAAATGAGAAGAATCAAAGCATGTTTATATAGAGTATATAGGGATGCAATTGTTCATGAAAGATTATAATCAAAAGTTGCATCTATTCATGTTGGAATTGGATTGAAATGCCTTCATGAAAGAGAGTGTCTTTTTAGTAAAATAGCCGTTATTTGCCGTTCAGTTAACTGACTCAGAAGTTTCGGTCAACTAAAATTCAAAAACGTGCATTTCAAAACAATATGTTGTGCACTAACACAGGTCAGTCGACTGGCTGGTACGAGTCAGTCGACTGACCTGTGCTATGTTGCATAGATCGGTTTAAAAAGCATATGAAAACATTTTATGTGCGAGTGTGACTTCTTGAGGGATGATTTTAATAGTATTTAAACATAACTAAGACTCAAGAATAATATAAATATACATACTTAGAAGTCTTGTCTTTGTTTGAAGTTCTATTCTCTTTTTGTCGCTACGATCGTTAATGCTTGTTGATGTTCTTCATCATGAATCAAAATCATGATTCAACATTCTCCCCCATTTTGATTGATGACAATATATATAATTGACGATATATAATATGAGTTATAAAGAATTTGTTTTCTTTATTTTCTCCACCTGAGTGTATGGCTCTGCAAGAAACTATTAGAAAGCACAATAATTTCTCCCTCTTTGTCATCGACAAAAAGAAATACTTAAAAATAGCCAAAAGTTCACAGAAGATCACATAAGTTCATAGCCATATAGTCACATAAGCATTCTACTGCAGATCACATAGTCACATAAATATTTTAAACAACAATAATTCTTAGAAATGTTCGCAGCCATATGAATTAAAAACAACCACCAAAATACTTAAACAAAAAGTCATATAACAACTTACTCTTCGTCTGAATCAGAAGTATCTTCCTCCTCCGGTTCAATTGGTTTCTTTCCCTTAGCGATGTCATGAGCACTTGTGCTAGAACTTATGGCTTAGGAAGTTGATCAAGAGAACTGTGGAACTGGTCTTTTTCCAGGATCCAAATGCAAAGAACCGGTAGTGGAAGATGTAGAAGAAATAGCCTCCCATAGTATTGTGAAGAAACTTTTGACTATGTTAACCCTTTTATCAATCTTATTTAAATGAGAGCCAAGAATAACTTGATTTTGTGCAAGCAAATCAATAGCCTCTCGCGATATTTGGCCAACAGTTGGACGACGGATAACCTCTTCTTCGGATTGAAAAGTTTAAGAGGAAGATTGTTCGGTAATGTGCACCTTGTCGTCTTTGTTGTTGGGTTGCTTGCCAATCGTTAAAGGTGATAAAAGGTTCCGGTCGATTAGGGAGTTTCATTAATCTTATGGTACGAATGTTAAATAATCCGACTTTGGAAAATTCAGATTCCGGAGATTTTATACCAAAATCATTTAATAGTCGCATTATATATTCACCAAAGTAAATGACATTAGTTCTTCCTTGGTTAAAACTGATAAATTCATCTAGAAGAAGCTGAGTCCAATTAACATGCACATTTCCCCATATAGCATATAAAGCACGAAAATTTTTAGGATACACTAATTAATATGATCCTGTTCGGGGGTTCATGGTTTTAAGAAGAAACTTATGCATTAATATAGCTTTTGGTTGAAGAGACATTGATTTTACTTCAACAGCATTATCTTCAAGAAATAAGTGACTTATTTTATCCCGAAGTTTCATATCGCAACTTACATCATGAAGATTAATTCCCCCAACTCTAGTTTGAAGTAAATGATGCATTCGGTCTGGAGAAAGAAAAATAGAGATTCCACATATCGATGTCCAAATGCAAACTTCTCTATTTCTAGGTCCTTGCTCCTGAAGATTTAAGTTTGCATAAAAGAGTTTAACCATCGTATGATTGATTTTGATGTTGTTCTTCTTGCACTCCAAAAAAGTATCTAACCCACTTCTCTTTGAAAGCTCTCGTATGCCATATGCGTTAAAATCAGGATAATGAACATAAGAACCTTCAAAAATACGTGAATCTTGCATATTGATCCATCGTTGAATTGCTTTATTATGAACTAACCAAGTAGCAATCTGAGAATCAATTGGAGTGGAGGAAGAAGAAGAACCCTTTTTTACATGCTTTGTTTGCCTTGGAGCCATTTAAATTGAAAGAGATAGGTAAAAAGAATTTGAATTTGGAAATGGGAAAATAAGGAAATTCGAAATTAGGTCTGGAGAACAAAAGGAGATGAGTTAACAAAGTGAAAGTGGGAGGGTAAAAAGTAGGTAAGGGCAGTTAAAACTGAATAATTTTACGTTTAGTCGACTGAAATAACGGAGTCAGTCGACTGAAAGTAGTACCCGAGAGTTTTTATGTGCATTCAGTCAACTGACTCATTAATTTCAGTCGATTGAGCTGAAGCTTAAGGGTTTTTCCTATGAAATTCAGTCGACTAACTCATTTTTTTCAGTTGATTGACTTGAACCCGAGAGTTTTTACTATAAAATTCAGTCAACTAACTCAGTTTTTCCAGTTGACTGAATTTGATTTTCAGCATATATAGTCATTTTTGAGCACCAATTGATAATTTTAATTATATATTAATACAATGCATAATAAATATGGAGTAAAATAATTAAAAATAGATAACAAAAACATAACTATTTTGAAGACGAGGTTTATGGAGAGTTGGATTTTGTTGGTCCATCTTTAGTCTTCTCAACATATGGTTGTAGAGGTGACCAACGGTTTCCACGCTCCCAAGAGTTTGGAGAGATAGGTGGAGCTTGTGGCGACCTATTCCATGGATTTTGAGTTGACAATGGTGTAGGTTGATGAGCTGAAGAGGAAGATGAACCGCAAAACTTCCATCCAATTTGTTCAAGAAAAACTCAGACGTCTAGAGTTCATTTTCTGTTCATAATACATTTCTCGTTGAAGCGTTATTGATTCCTTCTGGTAATGATGAAGATCATAAATTTTTTTCTTGGTTTGAGGAGAGCCAAAGAACAGGAACCGTCTAGCTTTCTTTTTCTCAGGTATATACCCCGTTTGATAAGTTCATGGTCTTGCAAGTTCATGGATGGGAGTAGGTGTTGGTAGCTTTGATGAAGCTGATGATGGAGTCTTAAAGTTGATAGAAGAGTAGGATGATCCATCTGATGAGTTATGTGATGACGACATTTTGAATTTAGAAGATGATTTAGAGAAGGAAACAAATATAATTTTTCTTTTTGATGGGAATATGAGAATAGTGAGCTGAATATATATAGGAGTAAAAGGTAGTTAAGAAGAGATGGTTTAACGTGTAGTTTGAATAATTAGAGGAAGGGAATGAACCAAAAAAATTATGGCTGAAATTTTCTAAGAAATTTTTTAGAATTATAAAGAAACAGATGTATATGGTGTAGATGTGAAGCAATGAATAGCCAAGTGGTAAAGACATAGACTTATCAATCCTAAGGTGCAGAGTTCGAGTTCCAAAAATATATATATATACATCAATTTATTTATTTATTTATTTAGTTTAATAATTCTGATGAAGAAATTATACCCAGTTCTCTTCTTAATTTTATAAAACAATTTTCATTTAGAGGTTTAGTAAAGATGTCAGCTAATTGATTTTCAGAATTTATAAATTCTAAATTTATTATATCCTTTTCAATATTATCATGAAGAAAACGATGAGAATGTCAATATTTTTAGTTCATGAATGATTGACAGGATTTTTAGATAAATTAATAGCACTAGAGTTGTCACGGTATATAGTTGAATTTGATAAATATATTGAAATCTTTAAGTGTTTGTTGCATATAGATTACTTGAGTACAAGCCAAAGCAGTAGAAATATATTATGCTTCACATGTAGAAAGAGAAACACAATTTTGCTTCTTGCTAAACCAAGATACAAGTGATTTTCCAATAAAATGGCACATACCACTTGTACTTTTTCGATCTGTTCGAGAGCCACCGAAATCAGCATCACTATATGAAACTAATTCGAATGGACATTCTTTAGGATATAACAGACCGAAATCCTTGGTGTTAGTAAGATAACGTAATATACGTTTTACTGCTCTTAAATGTGATTGGATTGGCTTGGAATCTAGCTCACAAACATACACTCATCATTTTGTCAGGACGACTTGCAGTTAAATATAGTAATGATCCAATCATACTTCGGTATAGTTTCTGGTCAATACTTTTGCCATTGTCATCTTTTTCAAGATGTGTTGTCGTACTCATTGGAGTTGGTTTGGCAGAAGTATTTTCCATTCCGAAACGTTTGATTAAATTATCTCAATATTTCTCTTGATTAATAAAAATGCCATTTTGAAGTTGTTTTATTTGTAAACCAAGAAAATATGTTAATTCTCCCATGTGAGACATTTCAAATTCCTTGGTCATTATGTTAGAGAAGTCCTGACACACTGGTCATTAGTAGAACCAAAAATGATATCATCAACATAATTTGAACAATTAAAATATCCTTTTTCGAATGTTTAATAAAAAGTGTTTGATCAACTTTTCCAATCGAAATCCTGAAGAAATTAGATAGGTCGTTAATCGATCATACCAAGCACGTGGTGCTTGTTTTAAACCGTAAAGAGCTTTCTTAAGTTTATAAACATGATTAGGAAAATTTTCATGAATAAATAAGGGAGGTTGTTCAACAAACACTTTTTCTTTTATATAACCATTCAGAAAAGAACTTTTAACGTCCATTTGATAAAGTTTGAAATTGTGAAAACATGCATAGGCCATTAAGATTCGTATTGCTTCTAGTCTTGCAACCGGAGCAAACGTTTCTTCGTAATCAATTCCTTCTTCTTGATTATATCCTTGTGCAACTAACCTTGCTTTATTTCTAGTGATGTTACCTTGTTCATCTGCTTTGTTCTGGTAGACCCATTTGGTTCAAACAACGGCTTGATCACTTGGTCTAGGAACTAATTCCCAAACTTCATTGCGTTCAAACTGGTTTAGTTCTTCTTGCATTGCAATTATCTAGCAGTCGCCTGTGGAAGCTTCTTTCGGATTCTTTGGTTCGTTATTAGAAAGGAATCCTACGTGGCCCATTTGATTTAGTTGATTTCTAGTTCATACATTTGAATTAATTTCTCCAATAATATTTTGAACGGGGTGATCCCGTAATATTTTTGATGGAGGTCTTAATTCATCATTATTATCAATAATGTTTTCATCAATTTCTAAGTTTGTAGATTCCGTATTTGTAATGTTATCCGAAAAATCATCATCATCTCTATACTTGGTTTTTGTGAAAATTTTCATCGAAAGATACATGTAATATTTCTTCAATAGTATTAGATCTTTTATTAAATACGCGATAAGCTTTGCTAGGATCTGAATATCCTAGAAAGATTTCTTCGTCGGATTTTGCATCGAATTTACCAAGCTGATCTTTTGTATTTAATATAAAACATTTTGAAACAAAAATTTTATCATAAAAAATCTTTGGTTTTCTTCCAGTAAAAAGTTTATAAGAAGTGTTTTTCGTTAGAGGTCGAATGGAAACACGGTTCAAAACATAACAAGCAGTTGCAACAGCTTCTGCTCAAAAATGTTTTGGAAGAGTGCTTCCATTTAACAAAGTTCATGCACATTCTTGTAAAGTTATGTTTTTACGTTCTACAACTCCATTTTGTTGTGGAGTTCTAGGAAACGAAAAATTATGAAAAGTACCTTTCTTTTTACAAAAATGGTAAAAGACTTTGTTTTCAAATTCTCCTCCATGATCACTTTTTATATTTTTTATCTTTAAACCTTTTAAATTTTGAATTCGTTTGACAAAATTTTTAAAATGCTTAGACGTATCACTTTTGTTTCTCATAAAAATGGTCCAAGCATATCTAGAAAAATCATATACTATTACAAACACATATTTATTATGGTTTAAGGATTGAAATTGAGTTGGCCCAAATAAATCCATATGTAGTAATTCAAGTGGTTGTAATGTAGAGATAACTTTTTTTGATTTAAAAGATGATTTGGTCAATTTTCCTAATTGACATGCATCACAAATATGATTGACTTTGAAGTTCATTTTTAGTAATCCTCTGACTAAATTATTTTTAGAAAGTTTGTTTATAGTTTTGAAATTGATATGACAGAATCTTTTGTTCCATAGCCAAATATCATTTTCATTAGCTATTAAATACATATCTGAATTGTGATTAATTTTCATATTTAGAACGTAGATATTTTTGTCTCTATTTCCTTCAAATATAAGATTTTGATTTTTATCAAAAAAGCTACATTTATCTTCATAAAAAGAGATTTTGAAACCTTTGTCACATAACTGGCTGATACTTAAACGATTGTGTTTTAAATTTTTTAATAGTAAGACATTTGAAATAAGAGGTAAATTAGATGTACCGACTTTGCTGACATCGCCTTTTCCAATGATATATCCTTTGGAATTGTCTTCCAAAGTGACTGAGCCTCCATCTGAATAAGTAATATTTGATAGCATATTTTTGTCTCCAGTCATATGTTTTGAGCAACCGCTGTCGAGTATCCATTTTCTTCTCTTTTTAAGTGGGGCCTGCAAAAAAAAAATAACTACTCTGTGATAGGGTCCTAAGAGTTAGGTCTTAGGAAACCAAACCGAAGTAGGTTTAGTATCCCCCTTAAAACTATAATCTTTATTTTTATGAACTGTTTCTAGAAATATATTTATATATTTATTCCTAATCAAACTATTATTTGTTTCAGGAACCCATATTTTTATGGTTTTTGAAATATTATTTATTTTTGGATAAGTATTAGCATTAGAAATATTTCTCCTAATTTCCTTTTTAGGTGATGATTTTGATTTCTTAGTGTATCCTAGTCCCTCCTTGTTAGAAGTGGATTGAGAATTTTCAATAATATTGGATAGATTTTCTCTACCTTTATTAAAGTTAGAAACATTTTTAGTAATATCATCAAGCTTAGTTTTAAGACTAGTGTTATCTAACTCAACAATCATTTTTGTTTTTAACTCATGATTCTCAGAAGCTAGAGCATTATTCTTTCAATGAAAGTGACTACTGTGTGACTAGTTATCACTTAGGATCGTGTAATATGGAATGTATTATATTCTAAATGCGGAAACAGATAATAATAGCAAAGTAAATAAAAATGAGCACATCAGGAATTTTTATACTGGTTCGAACTTCCCGTTCTACCTCCAGCCCCAGACTTCCCTCCAGAATTTCACAATAACCCTCCCTTAACCCGGAGGAATAGGTATACAACACCTGAACAACTGAATAGGATTTTTCCGCCTCTAACAGCCGAAGAGGACTTTTACCGCCTAAACAACCAAACAGAACTTTACCGCCTGAGCAACCGAACATGACTTTGGTTACAAAGTAGATTGTCTTGACCTTGTGCATTCTAATAACACGGATTTATCACTTGTAGTACACCATTCCTATAATCTTCTCCTCATGTATGATGTGTATAGTTGTGTGTATATGAAGATTAGGAAGTTTCAAATTGCTTTAGAAGTATAGAATTGTGATTCAATGAATGTATGAATTCAAGAGAGTAGTTGATTTAGAAAATATGATTCAAGTATGTGCAAGTAAGTGAAGTTAGTCAAGTGATTTGATCTTGAAATTCATGCATATATATAGTAGTTAAGGAGTTGCAACTACTGGTGAAGAGATCTCTGCGAATAGCAATGGTTGCAACCCTTAGGGAGGAAGAAGGCTATTCAAAAAAGGAAGTGTCTTTTCACAAAAAATGACTGTTGCAGAAGTGCATATCTATGTATAATAGGCTGTTTTATAGATATTCAGTCAATTGGACGATTTTGTTCAGTCGACTGAATTCTTTTAGTAATCAAAAATCACCATAGCTCATTTGGTTAGAGCACTTGCCATCTAAACAAGTGACCCGGGCTCGAGCCCCGCTCCATGCATTTTATGAAAACTTGATTTTGATTAAAATATGCATGCAAGTTTATTTGAATGTGAATGATGATTCTTGAGGAAAGATTTTAACAAAGCACTAAACTAGACTCTATATACATATTCGATGGCTCTTATTAAAATATATATAACTATACAAACCATATATTGAGTCGATGAGTCTGAATGTTATCGTAGTCGTAGATTCGTGAACTGTTGTGTCTTGTCAGCAATCAAAACCTATGATCCAACATTCTCCCCCTTTTTGATGATGAAAACTTTATTTGCTATGAACGAATCTTTGACAAGCTTTGCTGATCTTATCTCTCTCACTGAATATCTTCCTGTAATTGTGTTATAGATTTCTCCCCCTGAATCTATGCAATATATTCCTATAAATAATTAATCTTTTTTCCCCCTTAATCTGTGCTTGCATGGTTTATTCCTGCAAATAGTGTTAGAGAGCAATATCTTTCTCCCTCTTTATCATCGAAAAAATGAGAGGTTATATGATGATATAAAATATATTTTACATAAGTGTTAACATAGAGCAATATAAAACAAAATAACTACTACTTATAATGTAAGGTATTAAAAAAAATTAACATTTTAAGCATGCGATACCCAAGGTTCTTATAATTTCCTAATTTTTAGGAAACCATACCCATTTGGGTGTGGTTGAACCTTTATAAATATAATTTTCATTATTAACTACAATATCAAAATAATCATCAATGTATTTTTCTCTATTTTTCCAATTAATAGGAACCCAAATACTAAGATAATTTTTATTCATATTTCCTGTTAATGATTTTGTACTTCTAGAGAAATTATCAACATTATAGGTGATAGTAGTATTTGAGTTTCTATAAAAATTGGATTTAGGCTTTACTCGAAATTTAGTACTAGCACTATCATTTTTACTATACATGAAAGCATATCTAGTGCTATTTCTACGATCATTTTTATTATATCCTAAACCACTTTTATCACTGTGAGCTTTTGAATTCTTAACATAACCTAATCCCTTCTTATTTGAAGCAGGTTGAGAATTTTCAATAATCCTGGATAAATTTTCTCTCCCTTTATTAAAATTGAAAATATTTTTAGTAATATCATCAAGCTTAGTTTTGAGACTAGAGTTATCTAACTCAACAATTCTAATTTTTGTTTTTAAATCATGATTCTCAAAAGCTAGAACATTATTCTTTCCTTTTTGAGCTTCTATATCTTGACTTAATAGAGCGAGTTGAGAATTGTCAAAGAGTGAATCTTGAATTTTCTCAAGTTCTTCTTCTAATGTTTCTTCTCGTCTTTAAGCATATCTCTTTCGAATTCTGCTTTCTTCTAATTTTCTAGAGCTTTCTTATATTTTCTTTTGAGACTTCTTAAAGTGTCTAGAAGTACTGAATTTATTTCTATCATATCATCAAAAGTTAGATCACTAACCTCATTATCTTTTGCCATGAAGCATTTGTTTGTTTGCTCCTTTGATTTTTCTTTATTGCTCTTCCTCTTTTTTTTGCCTTGACTAGATCTCTTTGTAGCTATTTATTCTAGGATGTTGTTATGATCTCTAGAATACCAGGCTCTGATACCAAATGAAAGTTATTGTGCAGATCAAGCAATATGGAATTATGTTAAAAAAGTGCGGAAATAAACTACATCGACGTAAAGTAAGTAAAAATAAAACCAAGCACACCAGGAATTTTTATACTGGTTCGAACTTCCCGTTCTACATCCAGTCCCAGACTCCTTTCTGGAATTTCACTAACAACAATCCTCACTTAATCCGAAGGAACAGGTCTATACAACCCTTGAACAGCCGAACAAGGGACCTAAGCAGCAGAACAGGATTTCGCCTCAACAGCGGAAGAGGACTTCAAATTATACAAAAATATGTTTGACACAATGTGTTCTAAATAACACGAATTTGTCTCTTGATAGTACACCTTTCCTATAATCAAATCCTCAAGAATATTTTGTGTGTGTATTGATTGAAGGAAGTAAATCACTTAGAATCAAAGATTACATGTATTCAGAGAATCAAGTGATATGAATTTTGTGAATGCTTTGAATATAGAGCGAGAATTCAATAACAGAGCAGAATAAAAATTCGGTGAAAAATGAAAAGGATCAAAGCATGTCTATATAGAGTATATAGGGATGCAATTGTTCATGAAAGATTATAACCAAAAGTTGCATCTATTCCTGTTGGAATTGGATTGAAACCCCTTCATGAAAGAGAGTGTCTTTTCAGTAAAATAGCCGTTATTTGCCGTTCAGTCAACTGACTCAGAAGTTTCAGTCAACTGAAATTCAAAAACGTGCATTTCAAAACAATATGCTATGCATTAACACAGGTCAGTCGACTGGCTGGTATGAGTTAGTCGACTGACCTGTGCTATGTTGCACAGATCAGTTTAAAACTCATATGAAAACATTTTGTGTGCGAGTGTGACTTCTCGAGGGATGATTTTAACAGTATTTGAACATAACTAAGACTCAAGAACAATATAAATATACATACTTTGAAGTCTTGTCTTTGTTTGAAGTTCTATTCTCTTTTTGTCGCTACGATCGTTAATGCTTGTTGATGTTCTTCGTCATGAATCAAAATCATGATTCAACACGATTTCATAGCTTTTATGGGACTACTAAGAACCTATGAGTAACTTAAATATCCTTTCTCTTATCCTAGTTTTCATGGGCTGACTAGAAACATATTGACTAATTGTCAATATCTTAATTTCTTATCCTAGTTTTCATCGGCTGACTAGGGACCTGTTGACTAACTGTTAATATCTTAATTCGAATATAGTTTTCATGGGCTAACTATAAACCTACTCGCCCATGCCACTATCAAATCATAGTTTTCATGGACTGACTATGAACCTATTGGCCCCTGCCAATATCTTTTGCTATACACAGTTTTCATGGGATAACTGTGAACTTATTGGCCCCTGCAAATATTTTTAATTAAGATTTAAACATTTCTTAAGTTATATTCACTACTGGGTCAACCTAGCAAGTTATTCTTCCATTCCCCAAAGTACAGATATGGGTTTATAACAATGTGAATAAATATATGAAGTAGCAATCATAACAATATAATAACACCAACACCTATGGTTAAGTATCCCTGAAATCATTTCATATTAATCTTGGTTAATCTCTTTAACTGGTTAATCAAGGAAAGCTTCTTCCAAAACTTCATTTAAAAAATCTTTATTTATTTATGCCATGGTTTTTGCTTAAAAACAAGATTGGGTTATTTGTTTTGAAAACCATAAAACATCACTTTCGAAACCCCTGGATAACCTCCTTCGAAAGCAAAGAAAACTCCTTTTCAAAACACTACGTACATACTTTTCGAAGCCCTTTTAAAACATCTCTTTCGAAACCAAATATATCTTTCGATTGTGTCAAAAACATTGCTTAATAATCTTTAGAAACTTAGCTTCGAAACCAATGAAAGTACCCCTTTCGAAAGCATTGGGTATTACCTCTAAAAACATCTTTAGGGTCAACGCAGTTATATATGAAAGTATCTCTTTCAAAACCCTTAATAATATTGCTTGGGGAAAATTTGATGGTGTCGGAACCATCTATTCGAAAGCTCAAAAGCTTTGAGTAAAACTTTTAAGGATAACATCGAAACCCCTTATCGACACCATTGCCTTTGAAACACCTGAACACTTTCAAAAGCATTTAGAAAGTAACTTAGTTGAAGTTTATAAAAAAGAGAACCCTTCGAAAGCATTGATGGCTGCAATACATTCGAAAGATAAAAGAACAACGATTGGGTTTCGACCACATTGGAACCATCTTTTTTGAAAGCATTATTTAAAAAAAGGAAGCCATTTAAAAGCTCCTACTTTAAAACATAATATGGTAACCTCCTTCGAAAGCCATTTAGAAAAATCCTTTTTAAAGCATATGTTCCAACTACATCGAAAGCCTTAAGTAAAACAAAGTAGGCACTTAACATTTGAAAACAAAACTAAGGTTTCAGCCCCATCGGAAGCAAAACAAAACTAAGGTTTCAACCCCACCGGAAGCATTGCTTTCGACACCATTTCCTTATGCCTTTCATCCAATCCACTACATACCATCTAAGTGATACCTTGTGTCTTGGTTTCGACAAGTGGGTTTCGGCTAGGTTGGTTTCGACTAGTTGGAGTGGAAGCATTGGAGTCGAAAGACACTAATGAAGGAGGCAGAACCAACTTTTCTGAATTAAAGGCTGAAATTATGCTACTTTTAGTAATTGTTTTATAATTACCTGCCTATTTGTAATCCTTCAACTGGTTGCCTTAAAACTTTTCAAATACTTTATAAAATAACTGTCGCATTTATTAGATCTAAATTAAAGGAAAATTAACGTTTAAGCCCTTCCATTAAGCAAAACCAATATTGCAAATAAGTCCTTCTTCTAAAATAAAATATTTTCCATAGCAAATCAATTAGGAAAAATACCCAAAATCGTAGAAATTCACTTTCATCGTGTCATCAAAAATATTAAAATTTGAGACCCAATTTCTTCTTGAAATGATTGAAATAAACTTTAAAGCCAATCACATCATATTTTTCTTTAGAAATTCATAGTAAATTTCCCATAGCTTGGGAAAATTACGAAAATTAAAACCCATCACCAAAATCATGTTTTGCTTAACATATAATTTTTCCATGGCATTCTAAAATCAACAACAATAGGTTTTGCCCTAAAACCATGCAGATTCATATGTAAATGAATTGGTTTAAATTAAACATATAATAGCTCAAGCATATCATCATCCAAAACATCATAAAAACGAATTTACTTTTAAATCCGAAAACGTATGATTATAAAAACAAAATAGATATGGAATGAATTAGTATTTACCTTGAATATGATAAGGACCTTGAGATTTATTGTAGATTAAATCTCTTAGCTTTAATTCCTTAGCTTGATTTAATTTTCTCCTATTTTCTTCCTTGTAATGGCCGGCTCCTTTGGTTTACATTTGTTTTTGAATTGAGAAATAAAATGAACGTGAAAGGGGCAGTTGCAAGTGTATAGCCATGAATAAGGGGCTGCCATTTTTACTAATAAGGCCTTATGTAAATTAATTAGCTTATAAACTCTTTTAAGCCCATTTAAGTTGTTAAGAATGGCCTCCTTATAATGATTATTTAAATCTCACCCTTATCATTTTTAATTCTTTACATTATTATATTTAATTTATCTAATTAAATCTCCTGAATAATGTTATCAAAAATTAGGAATGTTACAGGCTCCCCCACTTACAAAATTTCGTACTCGAAATTTAGTAAGGACTGAATACTAAACATAGCAATCATCTGTAACAACTCCCAACAAGCATACTAGCCTACCTGACTAGCAACTATCTATATAAATCTAATATAGACATACCCTCAAAGCAAATCAGGATAAGTATCTCTAGTCATGTCTTTGTCTCCCAAGTACAGTCCTTCTTATTGTCGTTCCACTGAACTTTGACCAACCAAACTGTCTTGTTCCTCAATCTTTTCTCATCTCTAGCTACATCCCGAACTGGTTGTCTAACAAAAGTCAAATTAGGTTCTACATCAAGCCTTCTAATCCTTTCGGAGGAATTGTAGTCTCTGGATTATGCACATATTTATGAAGATCAGACATATGAAATACATTATGGACACCAGCCATACTGTTCAACAACTGTACTCTGCATGCAAGCTTCCTAATCCTCTCTATAATCTGGAAGGTCCAACATATCTCGGGGCTAACTTCCCTGACTTTCCAAATTGCACCACACCTTTCATCGGTGACACCTTAATGAAAACCTTATCTCTAACTGAGAATTTTAGGCCTTTACGCCTCTTATCTACGTAACTCTTCTATTTGCACTGAGCTTCCGTCATTCTTTCCTAGATCAACTCAATCTTCTCTGCCGCCTCTCTAACCAAATCTGGACCTAAGGCTAATCTGTCTCTAGTCTCTAACCAACATGCTAGTAATTAACATGGTCTTCCTTTCCTATACCAGTCTGGTAAATGTTTTATAGGAAAACTCAACCAAACATAGGTGTCTTCCCAAAAAACATCAAAGTCCAATGCACAAGCTCTCAGTAAATCCTCGAGTACCTTGTTGACTCTTTTTGTCTGCCCATCCATTTGAGGGTGATATGCAGTACTCATATTAAGCTTGGTAACAAATACTTTTTGTAGACTCTTCCATAATTCACTAGTGAACAAGGCATCTCTGTCACTGCATATACTACTAGGAACTCCATGTAGTCTAATAATGTTCTTCATGAACAACTTAGTTAAATTGGGTGTCGTCCTGGTTGACTTAATTAGAATGAAATGGGCACTTTTGGTCAAATTATCCACTATAACCCATATATCTTCATTACCTCTATTTGACATTGGCAACCGTCTATAAAATCAATGGATATTGAATCCCATTTTCAAACTGGAATCTCTAAAGGTTGAAGAAACCCACTCGGCTTCTAATGTTCAGCTTTCACTTGTTAACAATTTGCACACTGCCAAACCCACAAGCCAACATCCTTCTTCATACCTTCCCAATAGAAGCTCATCTTCATATCTTGATACATTTTTGTTCCTCCAGGATGAATCATAAACTTGGATCGATGACATTCTCTAAGAACTTCTTTCCTCAAGTCCTCCACATTCAGAACACATAATCGTCCCTTCTTTCTCAACACCCTCTTTAGTCAAGACTAAATTCCTTTAGATCATCGACCTTTATTCCAGCTTCAAGCCTTTTAATCCTCTCTCTTAATACTGGATCCTCCTTTTTCTTATAATTTATCCTTCGATCAATACTGGTCGAACTTCTAAACAAAACAACACGGCGGTACTCTGACTAGAACTACCAATCGATCTTAACTGCACACCACAACTGGCCAAAGCTTCTAATTCCTTCCATTCTGCTGATATAGCTAACACCATATTCTGATATCTTCTGCCAAGAGCATGCGCTACCTTATTACCTTTCCCTGGTGTGTACTCTATACCAAAATCATAAGTAGCCAAAAACTCCAACCACCTCTGTTGTCTCATCTTTAACCCCTTCTAAGAGTATAGGTACCTTAAAGACTTAAGATCCGTGTATAGCTCAAATCTCTCCCTTAAGAGATAATGTCTCCGCAGCTTCAATACAAAGATCACCGCAGCCAACTCCAAATCATGAGTAGGATATCTCACTTCATGTGGTCTAAGCTATCTTGAAGCATAGGCAATAACTATACCCTTCTGCATCAACATTGCTCCCAATCCAGTTACGCATGCATCAGTATACACCACCAATCCTTAGCTACCATTTGGAACTACTAACATCGGTGCATTGGTTAGCAAATGCTTTAACTTAAGAATGCTTCCTCTCATTTGTTGGAACAGACAACCTCCTTCCTGGTTAATTTAGTCAAAGGTGCTGCTACCCGCGAGAAATCCTTAATGAATCTACGATAATAGCCAGCTAGTCCAAGAAAACTTCTAATCTCGGTTACCATCTCTGGTCTCTTCCAATTATAACAGTTTTGATCTTATCTGGATCGACTGACAGCCCCTTCTCTGAAACTACGTGACCAAGAAACTTAAACTCTTTCTTCCAAAAATAACACTTGGAAAACTTCGCCTTCAGCTGATGCTGCCTTAGCGTCTCAAGCACAACACTAAGATGATCCTCGTTCTCTCTTTCATTCTTAGAGTATACCAAAATGTCATCTATAAACACTAGCACAAACCTATCCAAGTGCTCTTGGAAAACTCGGTTCATCATATCCACAAAGAAAGCAGGTACATTCGCTAGTCCAAACGGAATCACTAACCACTCATACGAACCATACCTAATTCGAAATGCTGTCAAAGTAATATTGTCCTCTGTCACTCTTGCTCCACTCAATTGATCGAACAGATCGTCTATCCTTGGAAAATGGTACTTATTCTTAATCGTCCTTTCATTCAACTTATGATAATTGATACACATCCTCAACGACTCATCTGGTTCCTTTACGAACACCACGGCCGCTCCCCAAGACGAACTTCTTTGTCTAATAAAATTCCTTCCTTCAAGATCCACTAGCTGCACCATCAATTCCATTATCTCTATAGGTGTCATCCTACTAGGTGGTTTACTCACAAGTTCGGCTCCTGGCACAAGGTCTATCCGAAACTGAACAGCTCATTTCAGTGGTAGTTCTTTGACCGTCTCAAAAGCATCTACAATCTCTTTTGCTACCCAAACCTGACCTAGTTCTTCTTCTACTTCCATTGCACTTAACATAGCCCAACTACTTTGGTCAGAATTCTCCAATAAGAATATAATTAGGTTATGACTATCAGGGTGTCTTATTAATATCTTCCCATCCTGGGAAAATATCCTAGCCTCATACTTGCTCAACCAATCCATACCCAAAATGATTCTGAAATCTATGAAATTGAATACATACAGACTGAATGTTAAATTATGACCTAACAAATCAAGTTCTAACTGGTCATATCTCATCCCCAAAGTTGCATACCCTCCTATTGGATTTGCTGCCCTTAAGGAAGTAATATGGTATGTGGGTTCTAAGCATAACCTATCAACCAAACACCGGGATATAAATGAATGTGATGCACCGGTATCAAATAGTATCCTAACTGGCATACTCTGAATCAAAAGTGAACCTTCATCACAGTTTTTCCTTTTTCAACTACAGTAGGCCTAGCTGGTCCAATAGTAAAAACCTTTCCCTTATCAGCCCTGAATGGCTCTGAACAGTGATTCTTATAATGCCCAACTTGATCACCGTTGAAGCACTTCACATTCTTTTTATTTGCATCCTTCTTCCCCTTACTTGACCGGCATTCATTCGCATAATGACCCTTCTTGTCACACTTGTAGCAAACTAAATCAGCATTTGACTTCTTGGTAGCATCTCCCTTCTTGGGTTCCCTTCTTCTTAAAGAACTACCTCTTCATTCCCTTAGGACCCTGGGATTCAACTGGCTTCTATCTAGCACAAAAATCAAGCATCTCTTCATGACGCATGGCCATCTCCACAACCACATTACAAGGATCAAGGATATCTGTCAGGGTTGTCCTAGCAAGCTCAAGCCTCAATCCCCAAACGAACCTTTCATTCCTTCTGATGTCGGTGTCTATAATAGCATATCCATATAGAGATAGCGCATTAAATTTAGTGGCATACTCGATTACCGACATTTCTTGCTGCACCAAATCCATAAAATTCCTCATCAATGCCGACTTAGGAACTTCATATAAAAACCTCTGTTCAAATCTCCTTCTGAACTCAACCCATGCCAACTCTTCCTCCGAAACTCTCGCAGTCACAGTATTCCACTAATGAAGCGCTGCCTCTTGCAACAGGCTAAGTACCAGCCTCCTCTTCTTCTCATCGTCCAAACCTAGATTAGCAAAGATTCTCTCACAGTACAACAATTAGTTCTCAACTTCTATGGCATCCTCCGTCCCCATAAACGGTTTTCCACCCAGACTAGTGTAATCTCTGCTTAGCTTAGCATAATTATTCCCAACTGTAGCCACATGATTAGCTCCTCCAACATTACCAACAACTCCTTCTTGCATCATATTGATGGAAAGCTGATACATCGCCCCCATATCTACTGGTGGGTTTCTAGCACCTACATCGGCATCAGCATTTTGGTTAGAATTAGCCCATCGACCTTGGTTCCTCTTGGTGTTAGGCCGAGCATTACCGTTGGTTATGGTGCTTCCTATACTGAGATTTCCTCTTTTATTTCCTACTTTCATATCTTCTTTCTCGTAAATCTACATATGAGACTTAGCAAGATACAAAAGAACAGTCTGAGAGAGAGAGAGAGGAATACATACTTATATATATATATATATATATATATATATATATATATCAAATACAAGTACGTTATTATAGCGTTATTCCAAACCCCTATCATATTTCTAATTCATTGAATTATGTTTCAAAAAGCTTTTAGGCTTATATTTTCTTTTAAGTTTTCATAAACCTATGCTCTCATACCAACCGTAACACCCCCTACTCGGAGGCCTAAAACTAACGGCTATGGATGCTACAGTTATTCGTAGTTATTAATTCTCGACGACCAAATATGGAAATATTAGATACATAGGTGCACAGAAACATAAGAATATGGAAAAATTTAAACAGCAAAAAATTCCACATTCCATTTCAAAACATTGCAAATTCATTACATAATCCTAATACGTAGACTACGTTCAGATAACATATAATTAGTACAAAATACGCCAACAGCGACATATAAAGATGCTCCCTTAGATGATAAGAGTGTATAATAAGCCAACAATATAAGTTTTCCTTTACAACCAAATACAGCAAAATTAAAAGAACTCTAAGCTTTATACGTCTAAAAGAGCACCTGAAACGCCTAAACCTCAAACAACTCAAAATCAATTAAGTACTTGAGAGTTTAGGGGAAAAATCAATCCTTCGAGTCAAACATAAAGCCTGGTATGAATAATAATCTATCATCTCAAACCATTTAGATATCTAGTGAGACCACACCGCTTAGCGCAATGGGTTTTCCCCTTATTAGTACCTTAAAACCTTTGTAAAACCATAAACTATGCTCCTGCATCCAAAATGGTTAAAAAAATTAAAAATAATATGATATGCAAAACAAGTGAATCAATTCTGAATTACCCATCCCCATTTATTTTGACTATCTGTCTCAATTGTAGTTTCTAGGGTTGCTATTAACCTAATAGTTTTCATGGGCTCACTAATAACCTGTTTAATACTTATGGATTCCCTGTCTGATTCATAGTTTTCATCAGATTGCTAAGAATCTATTGGTAACTCCAATATCCATTCCCTTATCCTAGTTTTCATGTCCTGGCTTGGAACCTATTGACCAACTATCAATATCTTAATTTCTTATCCTAGTTTTCATGGGCTAACAAGGAATCTATTGACTAACTATCAATATCCTAATTTAGATATAGTTTTCTTAGGCTAACTATAAACTTATGAGCCCTTGCCAATATCAAATCACAGTTTTCATGGGCTAACTATGAACCTATTAGCCCATGCCAATATCTTTTGCTATACATAGTTTTCATAGGCTTACTGTGAACCTATTGGCCCCTGCTAATATCTTTAATTAAGATTCTAACATTTCTTAAGTTATATTCACTACTGGGCCAACCTAGCTGATTATTCTGCCCTTCCGCATAGTACCGTTGTGGTTTTATAACAATGTGAATAAATATATGAAGTAACAATCATAACAATATAACAATACCAACACATGTGGTTAATATCCCTGCAATCATTTCATATGAATCTTGGTTAATCTCTTTAACCTATTAATCAAGGAAAGCTTCTTCCAAAACCTCATTTCAAAAATCTTTATTTATTTATGCCATGATTTTTCCTTAAAAATGAGATTGTGCTATTTTTTTTAAAAACCATAAAACATCACTTTCGAAAACTCTAGATAACCTCCTTCCAAAGCAAAGAAAACTCCTTTTCAAAGCACTATGTATGACCTTTCGAAGCCCTTTTAAAAGAGATCTTTCAACACCAAATATACCTTTTGATTGTGTCAAAACATTGCTTCGAAAAAAATGAAAGTACCCCTTTCAAAAGAATTGCGTTTTACTTATAAAAATATCTTTTGGGCCAAAGTACTTATATATGAAAGTATCTCTTTCGAAATCCTTAATAATATTGTTTGGGGAAAAATTTGATGGTGTTGGAACCATCTATTCGAAAGCTCAAAACCTTTGAGTAAAACTTTGAAAGATAGCATCAAAACCCCCTTTCGACACCATTGCCTTCGAAACCCCTGAACCCATTTGAAAGCATTTAGAAAGTGACCTATCTTAATTTAAAACAAAGAGAACCATTCGAAAGCATTGATGGCTGCAATACATTCGAAAGATAAAAGAATAGCGGCTAGATTTCAACCAAGTCAGAACCACCTCTTTCGAAAGCATTATTTAAAAAACAAAAGAAACCATTCGAAAGCTCCTACTTTAAAACATGATATAGCAATCTCCTTCGAATGCTATTTAGAAAAACCCTTTTTAAAGCATATGTTTTGGCTATGTTGAAAGCCTTAAGTAAAACAAAGCAGGCATTTAACATTTGAAAACAAAACTAAGGTTTCAACCCCATCGGAAGCATTGCTTTCGAAACCATCATCTTCCGCATTTCCTCCAATCCACTACGTACCATCTAAGTGATACCTTGTATATTGATTTCGACTAGGCAGGTTTCGGCTAGGTTATTTTCGATTGAGTTGGAGCAGAAACATAGGAGTCAAAAGGCAGTGCTAAAGGAGGTGGAACCAACTTTTCAAATTAAAGGCTGAAATTATGCTACTTTTAGTAATTGCTATATAATTACTTACCTATTTGTAATCCTTTGATTGGTTACGTTAAAACTTTTCAAGTACTTTTCAAAATAACTGCCATATTTGTCAAATCTAAATTAAAGGAAAATTAACACTTAAGCCCTTCCATTAAGCAAATCAATATTGCAAATAAGTCATTCTTTTAAAGTAATTTATTTTCCATAGCAAATCAATTAGGAAAAATCCCCAAAAATCACAGAAATTCGCTTTCATCGTGTTATCAAAAATATTAAAATTTGAGACCCATATTCTTCCTGAAATGATCGAAATATATTTTAAACCCAGTTATATCATATTTTCCGTTAGAAATTCATAGTAAATTTTCCATAGCTTGGAAAATTACAAAACTTGAAACTCATCTCCAAAATCATGTTTTACTTAATATATAAATTTTCCATTGCATTCTAAAATCAATAACAATCGATTTTAACCTATAACCGTGCAAATTCATTTGTAAATGAATTGGTTTAAATCAAACATATAATAGTTCAAGAATATCATCATCCAAAACATCACAAAAACGAATTTGATCTTAAATCCTAAAACATATGATAATAAAAACAAAATAGAGATGGAATGAATTACTATTCACCTTGAATATGATAAGTACGTTGAGATTTATTGTAGATTAAATCCCTTAGCTTTAATTCCTTAGCTTGATTTAATTTTCTCCTCTTTTCTTCCTCGTAATGGCCGGCTCCTTTGGTTTTACATTTGTTTTTGATTTGAGAAATAAAATGAACATGAAAGGGGTAATTGCAAGTGTATAGCCATGAATAGGGTGCGGCCGTTTTTACTTATAAGGCCTTATGTAAATTAATTAGCTTAAAAACTCTTTTAAGCCCATTTAAGTTGTCAAGCACGACCTCCTTATAATGATTTATATAAATCTCACTTTCCTTATCATTTTTAATTCTTTACATTATTCTATTTAATTTATCAAATTAAATCTCGTGAATAATGTTATCAAAAATTAGGGATGTTACATCTTTCTTCTAGTGGAACTTCTTAAAGAGAGGTAAGGGTCCTTGCCAAACTACATTGCCATGATCTTTTTCAATTATCTATATATGCAAGAAGTAATGAAATAAACAATCACAACTATGACATTTAGTCAACAAAAAGAAATGGGTACGAGACTCAACATCTAGATAGCCATCCCTATGTAAAGCCGGGTGGACAACACATAAAGAAAAATTCATCCTTAAATTAGCTTAATTTATTTTAAAGCCCTACCGTTATCCGACTTACTTTGGAAGATTTAGGAAGGTGAGTGAAGGGGTCCCTTTTAGTGCTGAAGCTATATAGGGAACGAATCTCTTTGGTAGTAGGCACTCCATTCAAATGTCAAACAGACATCATGTACATATGGTTTAGGGAAGCATAGTTGTTTAGATGTAATTGGGCTAAAGAGTTGTACGAATAAAATGATTGATAGGCAGAACACATCCAGCCATACACATATGTGAATTGCAAGCCGTATATCCTTCTAATGGAATGTGTACTTATTAATAGCACACGGGGACCAACACATCGTCAAAAGAAACTCAATGCCTCTCACATATCCTTTTAAGAGATTCTTCATCCACTTTCAAAGCCAGAGAGTCTTGGGGATTTTCAAAAAAATAACGGCATTGCCAATACCAATAGCAGGGGAAACTCTTATGGAAGGTTCTTTAGGCTACATAAAAGGAAGTATCTCTAAAGGTGGAGCAAACTCGTCAACTCAAAGAATCTAAACATGTTAACATTCAGCAATATGATTGCATTACCAAGTAATGCTTGTCGATGAAAGAATTAGAAAAGAAGCTTAAGCTTACTTAAGGCCATATCATCGAATTGGAAAAATTGTTAACATATGTAGAGAGTCATTACAAGGTCATCTATGAAGATGTGATCACAAAATTTAAAAAAGAAAATGATGGATTGTCTCAACAGGTCACCATCTAACTATCTAAGGAAGACAATCCTAAAACACTTCATTTGCAAGTGGCTCATACCCCTCCTTCGAATATGAATGAGGATGAGGCTTCTCAATAGAAGAAGTAAGTTACAATGTACTATCAAAACAAAGCCGATGAGTTGAAAGCTATTTACAAAAAAACAACTGAAAGACTTGGCTTGTGGTGTGAAGGTAGAGAAACATTCCTTCACTTACGATTTGTTTGGTCCATTTTCAAAGAAAAAACATGGAGGTCTTGGATGATTTTGAGCGTGTGTGTCACGCTGGAATTATAGGACTAATCATCTTGAAGAGTACATATTGCGCTCAGACACTATAACATAGACTTTGGCCATATCATTCTCCCCTCAAGCTTCACATTCATATGTGAAGTCTGATTTGATCAGGAAGCTTAAAAAGGAAAGGGTTATGCATGTCATGGTAAAGATTTATTTAATACATGTGGTTGACGTGATCATACAATTTACGCCGACCATGGACTTAAGCTTTCTATATAATCGAGCCAACTATGTGGTTAGCGATCATGATGTCGGAAATCACTGGGCGTTGGCCAAATACGATCCTCGTACCACTTTTGGTTGCACCCATCATCGCTCATCGGTAGTAGTTACTAGACCGACAAATCTCCCCTAGCCTTTTAAACCTAAAAGAGACTCTGCCTGACATCTTACGTTGGTCGCTCGAAGACAAGCCTATGCTTAGAGGAATCTCCACGATAAAAGAATTTTCGTTAGTGATCCCTTTGATTTGGACTCAGATTCGTAGTGTAATTCATACTATAAGTGTTGTTGGTTAGATGAATGTAATTTCTTTAGGATTAAGCCCAAGCATTGATGTATTATACTTTGAACATGTTATATACGTGTATGGTGTATATAGATTTAAATCAAGGTAGACTATAACTTCTATTTTTACTTATGGGCTCTGTGTTGCTGTTGTTTTTTTCCTAATGGATTGCTCTATCCAACTCTTTCCTTCCATGCTACTTCCTTTTTTCTGTTTTTTTACATACATGTCAAGCACTTGGCATGGTCTACTTTGTTAACGATGTATACTAGTTGTATTTTGACTAAGAAGTCAGATCATATATTTACAACCCTTTTTTGATCATGCGCATTTGTTTTTAATAGCTGGTTACTGTCTACTATCCTTGCTTCCAGCGCACTATGTGGCTGAGAAGTCAAGCTTCGAAGATGAAGCTCATATAATTTGCATGTACATGAAAATAAAATTTTACCAACAAATCTTTATGCTAGTTCGACCCGTCTATTATCTCTACATCCAGTTACCACTTTTACTGCTCAAATTGATCATTAATGATCTTTTACACGCCAATGAATTGCCATTTTAATATATGCAACCTCTATGCTTGCTAGCTTGGCCAAGGACTCTATACGTGAATTTTCTTCCCTTGAGATTTATTCCATGTTGAACTGCTCAAACTGTGAGAGTAATTCTTTAGCTAGTTCAACATATTTAGCTAAAGTTGGCTCTTTTGCCTGATACCTCACCTACACTTGCTTAACTACAATCTGAGAATCACTATATATCTTGAGATGGGTTACCTTTATTACCAGTGCCATTTTTAAGCCTGCAACTAGTGCTGCATATTCTGCCATGTTATTAGTTACCTTAAATTCTAGCTGGACCACCCCATAGAGTTTTTGCTTCTTCGAGGTAATAAGTATATAGCCTATTCCTACCCTCTATTCGTTGGATGCACCATCGACACATAATTGCCAAATTAGATGGACATCTTCTCTTCCTACGTTGGGTTGTTCCTCCTACAAGGTGCACTCTACAACGAAGTCTACTAATGCCTATCCCATAATTGCATTATTAGGGCAGTGTATGATATCTTATTGGCTCGGTTAAACGACCCGCTTTAGAAGGCATCCCAAAGTCTTCGGTCTTTTCAATATCTACTTAAAGGCCTATCCATTAATACCTTTATAGGATGTACCTCAAAGCATAGTCGAAGCTTTCTTGCCATTAGGAGCAGATTCCACGCTAGCTTCTTTATCACCATGTATTTCAACTCTATTCCGCTAAGGCGCTTGCTCATAAAACATATAGGACATTGAATGCCTTCCTCCTCTCTTATAGTTATTTTTCTCGTTGCCTGATCAATTACTATTACGATATGTAAAAGTTCCTCGCATGGGATAGGTTTAGAAAGTATTGGAGGTTGATCAAATGGGGTTTCAATAATTCGAAGGCTTCTTTGCATTCCTTGGTCCACTTGAAGTTCTACCCTTCTTGATCTGGTCAAAAAAGGGGATGCGTTTGTTAATGGCTTTTGAAATGAACCTGCTCAAGGTAGCCACCTTCCCATTCAAACTCATCACATCTTAGGCATCTTTTGTACCATTGCGTCAATCTTCACCGGATTAACCTCTATCCCCTCGGCGCTTACTATCTACCCTAGGAATTTTCCTAACTGTATTTCAGTTGTACATTTTTATGGGTTAAATTTCATTCAATATAACCTTAAAGTCGTGAATATTTCTTCAAGGTCCTTTACATGATCTGATGCAGTTTTGGACTTCACTAATATGTCATCCACAAAGACGTGGACATTCTTTCCTATCCAATCTTCAAACAATATGGTGACCCACCTTTGGTATGTTGCCTCTACGTTTTAAAGCCCAAATGGCATTACTTTGTAACAATAAAGCCCATTATCGGTTACGACGCTTGTGTGCTTTTGGTCTGGTTCAGATATTTCTATTTGATTATAACCCGAATAAGCATCCATGAAGGTCAACAATTTATGCTCGCTTGTTGCATCCACTAACTGATCTATTCTAGGAATGGGAAGCTATCTTTAGGTAGGCATTATTGGGATTTGTGAAATCTATTCAGGTCCTCCACTTTCTGTTTGGCGTCTTTACTAAAACTAGATTTGTTATCCACTTTGGTAGTATAGCACATAGATGAATCCATTTTATTTTAGCTTCTTGATTTCTTCATGGAGTGCATTATACCTCTCATAGTCCAGCGTGTGGCACTTTTGTTTTATAGGGTGTGCATAAGAATCAATATTGAGAGCATATCATATGATTGCAGGGTCAATTCCTGTCATGTCCGAATGAGTCCAAGCAAATTCATCCTTTGATTTCTTCAAGAAATTGATCAATTTTTCACGCAGCTCATTTGTTAGGTCATAACATCCCGTAAAATCGATGGTAAATAAATAAATTGGATAAATTAATATAAATAAGATAGGGTTAAAAATGTAAAGTTTTCAAAAGTTGGAATTTGACCATGAAATTTATACCGTTGCATTTGTGGTGAAATTCTGATAAATTTTCATATATAATATGCTGAAAATGGAGCTCAAATTAAGAAATTATAGGCATTTGAAGTTTTTGGATTTTAAAATAATTTAAATAGAATTCAAATAAATAATTAATTCCTAAATTTTAAATTCAAAACTTAATGGTAATTATACTTGGGGGGTTGTAAGCAATTAAATTAACATTAATGTTAAATACCAATTAAGAAAGAAAATAAACTAACAATGACAACCATTTTAATTTCCCAAAATAGAGGAGCAGTCGACCCCTTGACCACGACCAGTAGACAGCTAGCCATCGATAGGTGGATGGTGGCATTCAACCACTGCCTATTAGTGGCGGTTATTTTTAATTTTATTTAATGTACCAAATTTTATTATTTTTAACCGACCTTCATCCAACATTTCTAATGCGTTCCAAGTTCCAACCACTATATATAAGAGCCTCTCTCACTTTTATTCACACAATATTTTGGAAGCATTAGCTGTTTATACCAGAATGTGGCACAAACACCAAAGAGATTGTAGTAGAGAAGAAAAATGAAGAATAATAAATTAACATGGAGTAAAAACGATACATGTAGAGTTTATAGTGGTTCAACCAGCCGATGCTTATGTCCACTTAGCTTTTCAATGAACCCCTCTACCTCTATTTATAGTTGTAGGTCATCGGGAATTGCTCTACCACGATCGCAAACACATTCTCCACATCCAGCAGCAGTTGAGCTCGAAAATATCGTGGCCATGTCAGCCAACATCATGGATCAAGCCAACATCATGGATCAATATCGATCCATAGGCATGGATCGGTATCGATCCGTAAGTTTATAAGATTAACTTATGGATCTCTTCCATTGCCTTGTGTAGATCCAACTTTTTGCTAGCTTTGTGTTTTCCATCTTGATTGCTCAACTATAAGCTTGTTTTAAGGTCAATAAGTTGGATTGAAGGTGGAATAGAGTTCCTGACTTTAGGTGCTCAAGATGCTTGATGATTAAATACATGATAACGATGTTTCGAGGTTTGAAAGAAGTTGCAATCACCTTTGTTTGGAAGTAGGCGAGGTTTGAAGTGTTCTGGATGGACTTGTGTGGATCGATACCGATCCATAGGTTTAGATTGGTATAGTCCAATCACTTAGATAGATAGTTAATGTTTTTTTTTCATTTTGAAGCTTGTGGCCATGCACTCATCCGATGGCCTAGAATGTACTTAGTTTCTAGGCTTGTCAGCTATCTCTTTGGGCTTCCTTCCTCGATAACTTTTAAGTCAATCCATCAGGTTCGTCCAAATATTACGTGGAAAAAAGGCCGAAAAACACTTGCCCATCTGAAGTATATCTTGTTTTCAACATGATGTGCCTCGAATCGAGATAAATCAAGATAAGTGTACCAGCTTCCAATCCATGCTTCAAGTGGTTGTAATCTTTCCTATGGGCTATTTCGATGAAGTGTAGTGTCTTTGGTTGTTCGTCATAATGCTTCATTGGCATCTAATACTATAAAAATTGGAGCACGCTCTTATAGTCCATCACTTCAAATTCAGTAGCTTTGAGTAGATTCCTTTTCAGGGTTTTACATGTTTGAGTGTGCTGTTTTTCGATTTTGGTTGCTATATGTTAAGTATGCACATATACATGTAAATAGATTATTGACTATGCTCCAACTTTTCAAATTTGTACATTTTTGTGAGAATCCGTATACAAATGCATGTTTACATTCCTATTTCACATACTTTTTTTATGGTTCGATGCCGATCCATGGTCATGGATCGGTACCGATCCAATACTTGAAAATAGGCGACTTTATAGCTTAAAAAGTTGGGTCTAAGGTTATATAACCAGATCCATTCTCTTGCTCCTTCATTTTTCTGCCATCATACTCCCAAGCTCCAATGCCACCGTTAACATATCCAGCTCTCAAATCAATGCTCTCGATACTGCCTCTGCTTGCTTTGACCCAACACTGGCGTTCAGCTTATCACGTTTGAACTTGACCCATTACTTCGAGCTCGATCCATCACCTAAGCCTGAATCATCACTTGAATCCCTCACTTCCATCAAGATCCATCATCTAGGTAGTGGCAGTGTTGGCGACTGGCTAGGGAGAACCGTACATTACTAGCCATTCTTGGAATCAAGAAGAGTGCGGCGAAGGCAAAAATTCATTTCAGGGTATGGATTGGTGCTCGTCTAACCTTTTGTTAATTTTTGCCATGAAATTTCTTGAGGAATTTGAAATAATACTTAAAGTTTACATTTCTCAGACGAAATCTCCCGAATTCCAAGGTGCTTTTAGTGTATGGTTAATGATGTGAAGCTCGTTGGGACGGCCGACAATGACAGTTACTTCGAATAATATCCTGTCTTCTGAATAAACGATTGGACAACATTGGACATTGACACTACATGACACTACACAATACTATAATTTGCACCATCCCACACTGGATTTCACTTTATCATATGGGCATAGCTTTTAATTTTTTTGATATTACGTGTATGTTGATCTTTGATAGCTATGGGTCATCAACGTTCCGAGCATCTCTCCGCTTTGGCTACAAGCCCATCGTCTCCTAAATACGGTGAATCAGACATTGAGTCAAGCTCAACCTTAGTTCCTTCTATATGACACACTCCGGTGCCATCTATATCCTAGCCTGAAAATCAATAAGCCAAATAGCCTCTTCCAGAGGTTCCTCTCAAGCCCGTATAGAAGGTTCTAAAGTTGAGGCTGCTCTGGATACCCTCGATGATGCCGGAATACCGGATGATCCCATAGACTTAGTTGCTTCAAAAATTAAAGAGAGATCACTTAGAAGGATTTGTGAACAACAAGGAATCCATTCGAAGATGTGCTAGTTCTCACACGCCACCAATGGGCACATCACCCTCCAGTTGGGTATACCATGTGCAATCGATATATGTGTTTAGCGGGGTGTGTCCCACCATTCAATCAATTTATCTAATAGATTATGCATTTAATGAGGCTGACTCTAGCTTAGCTATACCCCAATAGCAATGCCTTTCGACATAGTATGTTCAATATCTTTTCTTGTCACTTGGATCACGTTCCAAGTGATGAAGAGATCTGGTAGCTGTATAGCTTCAAACACGATATAACATCTCCTATCTTGAGGCCCCAAGCTAAGTGCTACAGATGCTGCAATCATCTATACTACTAACTTCCGGTGATAAAATAAGGGAATGTTAAAAATATCCATAATATCAGAAGCACATGAATACGAAAAAAAATCACAAATTCCAAAACAACTTTACTGATTACATTGCAAAATCATGTTCCTTATTCCATACATAATCCCAAACGATTCCTAGGTTTTGATCAAATATTACTATTACAAAATTACGCCAAGAGCGATATATGAAGATGCCCCCTAGGATGATCTAAGTACTTAATAGACATAACAGTCTTAATACATCACAGCGGAAATAAAACAACATCACCTAAATAGTTAACTTTGCCCCTACACGTCTTCGGAAGCTTTATTCGTCCACCTACTAAACCTGTAAATCCTTAATCTCAATCTACTCAAATTAATTTTGAGCACCTGAGAGTTTAAATGAAAGATATAAACTTCAAGTCAGACATAAAGCCTGGTATGAATGATACTATTACATCTCGGTTTACTGATATTAAGTGAGACCATGTCGCTTAGAGGAATAGGTTTCCCTTTACTAAATATCCCTTTAAAACTTATCTCTTTGCAATAAAGATCCTACAATCAAGTTGAGTAAAACAATAATAGCAATATCATATATGCTCATAAACCAGGTAATAAATAGACCATTGGTCCGAACAATATAGTTTTGTTTGGCTAAGTACTAACTATTTGCTGACTCGGGGCTACTAGAAAAAAAAAAAATCTAACATAGACACACTTCTAGATGGTCTGTCCTTAACTTACTTCTTCCAGGGTCAACCGATCCTGATTGTTTGGACTAAATTAGCTAGGGGCTATAGCTAATGTATAGAGCGCGATCCTATACCAGTTCCATCTCATATTCAATATCTGGGTCATTTACTTAGGGTTAACTACTTATCAAATTTTCCTTGAAAACTTCAAATTGATTTAACCCATTAAACCATACTTAAACAAGGAAAATATACACTTTGCTTTACTCAAATCTCTTTACCATGATATATGCTTTACATAAAACATTATTGATGAAACCTTCAAAATCATTGTTTAAATGCTTCAAACAATCTTTCAAAACTTTTGAAAGTATCCCTTTCGAAATCATTTAACTACTTTACCTTGAACTTGAGGCCGAAGGGTCAAAACATACCTTTCGAAATCATTCAAAATAGATATTTCAAAACCATTGAAAGTGTCCTTTCAAAGTTTTATAAAACCTTATACATCCTCTAAAACATTTTGAACTTGCCTGTTGAAAACATTGGAAACCTTCCATTTAGTTACCAAAGTAAACCTTTTGAAAACACTGGGGAACCTCCCCTTCGAAACCTTCACTAGATACCTTTTGAAAGCGTCAAAGTCCTTTACTTAAAACAAACCTTTCGAAAGCATTGGTTTTAAGTAAAAGTTTATGGAACATAGTTTCGAAACCATTTAAAACCATTCCTTTCGAAACCTTTGGGTTTAACTTTCAATATATCAAAGGGCCTTGAAAGATCTGGGACGAAAGCATCTCTTTCAAAGCATTTTTCCTTAATAAAAGAAAGTGGAAAGTGTCGAAACCAATCCCTTCGAAAGCATTGGAGAAGCAACTTCAAGTTTTAAAACAAAAGGACCCTTTCAAAGTCATTGCTTCAAAACGTAGAAAGTGACAGCAGGGGTTTTGACCCCTTCAAAAGCTTATTCTTCAAAACAAAGGCGATAACCTCATTCGAAAGCTTTTTTCTTTAATACATTCGACCAAGTCGAAAGTTGTTTCCTTCGAAAGCCTCATTTATAACCAAAATGGTTCTAAGCTTACCAAAGCTACTTCAACTCCTTTGAAAGCTTGTTTCGACTCCATAACTTTCACCTGACTCCAATCCACTACATACCAAGGCTGATACCATGTATATTGGTTTCGACTTAGATGGAGGCGGTAGTATAAGGTCAAAAGGTGGCTGCTATAAGTAGCGAAGCAGTAAAACCTTATAAAATAGTTTTTTTGTAACTTTTTAAAGAAATTTCTTTCCAAATAACTTGCCTTCTGTCAACGTATAGTTGGTTGCAAATAATTTTACAAATTTTTTTCTAACAAAGCTGATGAATTTCAAAACTTAATAAATTAAAACATTTATAAATAGCTCCTTCTCTTTTATAAACATATAAAATATTTAATTCCCATACCTTAAAAAATTTTATATCTTTAATGAAATACTTAGGAAAATTCCTCAAAAATTTTCATAAATCATTTTTAATATATTTTCTAACATATTTAAATTTCGGACCCAAAGCTAACATATAATAGCCGTAATTAATTTAAACCCAATTTAATCATTTTTCATTAGAAAATTCATAATAAATCCACATTAATTTAGAAAATTACGAAACTTGAAACCCATCTCTAAAATATTATTTCCGATCTCATATCATAACCGCAAGGCATTTAGATGTCATTTGATAGGTTTTTCAAATTTAAAACCTATCATAAAATCTATATAAAACAATAAAATTCACCAACAAGCATATATATCTATTTAACATTTAAAACTTGGCATAATACTTTGCAAAACTTATTCAGATCTTATTAACACCGAAAAAAAATGAGATGTAATCTAACCTTAGCTTGTTGTTAAGGAGTTAGAGATTTTGTCTTGAATGAATTTGATTAAGCTTCTTATTTTTGGTTCTTGCTTATCTTCCCCTTTATCTCCTTCTAATGG
Organism: Allium cepa; assembly: GCA_030765085.1. Taxonomy (NCBI): domain Eukaryota; kingdom Viridiplantae; phylum Streptophyta; class Magnoliopsida; order Asparagales; family Amaryllidaceae; genus Allium; species Allium cepa. The sequence continues at coordinate 673,828,913 of CM060929.1, read as the reverse complement.
TGGTCAGTCTTACTTGGTTTAATTTGGTTTGTGAAGTGGAAAATGAGAGTGGCATAAGCGTTTAGGGTATAAGAATATAACATATTTCTATTTTTCCCTTATCTATTTCATTTTAGTTCTCTTTTGTTCATTGTTTAATTAGGCGCGACTACCCTTTAATTATACAAATCTCAATCCCTTAACCATTTACATTATTTCATTTAATTTATCTAATTAAATGTCTTAAATAATGTTAATCAAAATTAGGATCATTATAGACTCCGCTCCTTAGAGAATTTCATCCTCGAAATTATGTTAGGATACTCAACAAAATCAATCATAAAGGTAAAACATACCATGAAACAAGCCATGATAAATATCTCGAATCATGCTATCAATTTCCCAAGTATAGTCTCTCTTGTCGTCACTCCACTAGACTTTAACTAATATGTCTGTCTTGTTTCTTAGCCTCTTTTCATCTCTCACGACTATACGAATTGGCTTTCTAACTATTGTCATATCTGGTTCTGCTACTAAATCATCTAACACAGTCGATGCAATAGTAGTTTCTAGATCTCGAATATACTTCCTTAGACGAGATACATGAAAAACATTGTGGACTCCTGCCAAACTACTTGGTTGCTCTGCTCTATATGCGAGTTTCCCAAACTTTTCTATAATAGGAAATGGTCCAACGAATCTCGATGCCGATTTTCTCGATTTTCCAAACCTGATTACACCTTTCATCGTTGATATCTTAATGAAAGCATGATCTCCAACTGAGAATTCTAAGTCTTTCCATCTTCAATCGACATAGCTCTTCTGCCTAGACCGAGCTTCCTTCATCCTAGCTCGAATGAACTTAATCTTTCAGCTGCTTCTCTAACCAAATCTAGACCAAGAACTAACCTATCCTCGGTCTCTAGCCAACAAATAGGAGATTTACATAGCCTTCCATACAAAGCTTCAAACGGTGTCATCCCTATACTTTTCTAACAACTGTTGTTATACGAAAACTTGACTAAGTGTAGATGGTCTTCCCATGATCCTTCAAAATCTAGCACATAAGCTTGTAACATATCTTCCAAGACTTTGTCAATCCTTTCCGTTTGCCCATCTGTCTACGGATGATAAGCGATACTCATCTTGAGCTTGGTACCTAGAGTATCCTATAGATTCTTCCAGAACTTGCTTGTGAATAAGGAATCTCTATCACTTAGTATACTACTAGGAATTCTATGTAGTGTAACTATATCCTGCATGTAGTCAATGCTTCTAAATCTTTCCACTCTACTATCATTGCCAATACTGCATTCTAATGTTTCCTGTTAAGTGCATCCGTAATCTTGTTGCTTTTCCTGGTGTGCATTCAATACAAAAGTCATAAGCGACTAAAAAAGCAAACCACCTCTGCTATCTCGTATTCAAATCCTTCTGAGATAATAAATATCTGAATGACCTATGACCCATATACAATTCGAATCTCTCTCCTAAGAGGTAATGTCTCTACACCTTCAACGCAAAATTATCGCAGCTAATTCCAAATCATGTGTTGGATATCTAACCTCATGCGGTCCAAGCTGTCGAGAAGCATAGGCAATCGGTTTACACCTTTACATTGACACAACACCTAATCCTATCCCACATGCTTTTGTATACACTACTAAATCCTGATTCCCTTTTGGAACAACTAACACAGGTCATTAGTCAATCGGTGTTTTAGCTTCTTGAATACTTCCTCACACTTATCAGTCCAAACAAACTTCACATTCTTCCTTGTTAGCTTAGTCATTAGTGCCACAATCCGTGAGAAGTCCTTAATAAATCTCCGATAATACCCAAATAATCCGAGAAAACTTTTTATCTCATTCACTATCTCAGTTCTCTTCCAACTATTCAATGCCTCGATGTTAGTCAGATTGATGTGCATATAAAAATGCATATATTTACTTCTATATTTAATCTACTTTTATTTAAGTAAATGTTATAATTTGTTATTTTTACATGTTTTTACCAAAATCCAAATGTCATCAAATCATCATTCGTTCATCTTTGTTTAGGGGGAAAATAGTAATTTTGTGCATGTATTAATTTTGAGTATATTTATTTGCATATTTTAGTTTTATATGTAGGAATTTGGATGGAAAATGGAAGACGTTTTATGTATTTGTACATGCACAAAGGACGGAAGAAAAATGAGTATGGAAATAAATGAATTCATATAATCATGGAGGAGTCCACCTATCCACTAACGCATGGACCACAATTAAAAGCTAATGGAGATAAAAGCACATGCACATGTTAATGAAGATTTAAAGGCATGTTAGTATGAATTAATTACATGCTAATGGTAACTTGGAGGCCACACTTCCTAAGGGGCATTTTGGGTAGTCCCCTAAAATGTGGTAAGGGTTTTAAGTATATATAAATACCCCTTATGTTTTATGTGATGAAGCTCTTACATTCCCTTTAGTTTAGTTATAGCCATAAATGTAAACTTTCTTTCTTTTTAATGGCTTCTTAGCCTTTTCTAATGCAATTTATCTACATGCACTTTTAATTCATATTCTTTTCTTTTATATTTCTTCATATGTTAGTAGTTTAGATCTCTTTCTTTTATGCAAGTAGATTAGCTTTTAATTTATTTCAATTAGCTCTCTTCTTTCATGTTGAATCACTTTATGTTATGATGAATTCAAATATAAGAGGCTAAGCCTCTTCAATTTAGGGGTGATGAAGCTCTCAAGAATCGCATAAAGTTAACATAGTGATTTCATTTGATCTCGTTTGTGCTTAATGGAAATTTTCGATGTGGTAATTTTTTTGTTTAATGTTGAATTCGATAGCCTATGTTGTTGACACCAAATAGGCTATGCTTAAACAACATAAACACAAATTGCATCTTTATCTACATATGATTTTGGTATTGAAGTGGATTTAGAATCAAAATTGATGATCTATATTACTAATTAATAGTATATAGATCATGCTTAGAATAGATTTTATTTTTAATTTCATTATCATTTCCATGAGAGTTGACAAGTGGTTTGGATTGTGTGTTAAAGTTTGATGGTTTATGTTGGGCTAATTAATAGCACAAATTGACCATACTTAGGATAAACACATCAACTAAATTCACAAATGACTAAAAAGGGAGATCATAATTTCATTGTGTTGATTTGTGTGATCATGAGAAGAGATTTGCTTCTAAATTGCCTTCTACTCTTATATTTTTGTTCACTTTGTTTTAGTTAGTTTTCATATTTTTTTAGGTTAAAACAGTTTCAAACTCTTGGGTTAATTTGATTGAGTAGAATTTGAAATCAATTCGGTTCCCTACAGATCGACCTGTACTCTCCACGTACTAAAATCGTATGTCATGCGCTTGCGGTTATTTTATTACATTTTTTGGCGATTTTCCAACTGAGAGAAAATTCATCGTCAAACAAGTTTTTGGCGCCATTGTCGGAGAATGATTTGATTTTCGTTTTACTCTTCGAATTATTTTTATTTGATTTTATTGTGTTTTCATTTTTTTTGTTTAGTTGCAATTAAAAAAAAATATTGTTGTGTGTTTGTGTGTAATTTTTGTTTTCATTTTGACTGCGTGCTTGTTGCTTTTCTAGTTGCTTTTGCATTTCTAGTTGAAAAAAGGAAAAATATTGCATGTCAGAACAAAAAAATATTTTCATTTACATTTACAATTTCTGTTTTGATTCTACAATTCTACATTTACATTTTTCTACAACACTGCTTTAAACTTCAGACATCACTGCCTTCTTCAAACTGTGCACTGTGCATTTTCTGTGCACATCCACATCTCCACAACCACCGCCTCGAACTACTGCACTTCACCTCCACAACCACATCTTCACCTCTGACCATCCACTGCACTTCACCACAATCCACCCTCTCCAACTTTTCTCTAACCACCATCACCTGAAGCAATCCTATACAACATACCCCACAACAAAATCTTCCACTATCTCCCCTCCATTACCAAAACTAATGCATCAACGCTTCATTCACCACTTACACATGCTCCAAATCAATGCACCATTCAACCATCATCATACCAATAACTTCACATATCATCAATCACAGCAAACATCACCAGCAACATTCGCACAACTAAAACAGTCCTCAACTTCCATCCTTCTACAACTTCCATACTTCAACTTCAAACATACTTCAAACATATCACTCCTCCACCAGTCACTTCAATACCCACATTTCCCTTCCTTGATTCACAAACCATTCAACAACTCCATCCACACTTCTGCACATCCTTCACAACATCACTGCATACACACTCAAACCATATAACACTGCCTTGCAACCATCCAAAATAGCCATCAACTATCAAACCATCAACACTGCACTTCCCATCAAAATAGTCGCCACCTCAACATCACTTACAACCTGTCACCATACATCTGCCCCATCTCCATAACACTCCTACCCCCATCAAAAACTCCTCACTTCCTTATCACAACATTCCTCCCCGACCATCACTGCCCATCATTCTCATCAACACTGCTATACCACCTGCATTACTTCACAAATCCTCCATCAATAACTGTTGCCATACAATTGCTTTTTACAACAACTTCACCTTTGCATCAACCTGCCTTCAAACTTCAACAGCAAACTTCCATCATCAACTTCCATCACCACTTGCCTTACTGCATATGATATAAACTGCTGCATATTTCAACTTCATTTCAACCACTATCACCACAGCACTTCCACCTCCTCCACCACAATACTGGCATCATTCATACAAACAGTAGCACAACCATCATCACATAACTGCTGCATACTTTCCATAGAACCTGCCTGCACATCCATTACAACCATACTAACATTCAATTCCGTCAAAATATCAACTCACCGTCTCATTACCCTCATCCATACAACTTCCTCCCTGACCAACAACTTCCTCTCTGACCAATACTACTTCACCACATTACAATCTAACATCCTTCAACAGCCTACAATCACCTACCACAGCAAACCACTTCTCCATCTCAGCAACCCAACCTACAATCACGAATCCCCAATACTCCCTACTACACCGCCTTCACCCAATTCGCCTGAACAATCAACCACCCAAGCCCATGACAATCTCCAACCAGAAACCTTCATCGAACAACCTCCTACATCAGCAAACCTTCTGCAACCTAACCAGTCGCCAAATCGATAGCCACCACCAATCGAACATCCAAACTTCCGTGCTTCGCAAACGGTGAACTCCCACAACCCCAAATCGCAAATCAATCGCCATCATCGCTACCCTCAATCTCCTGAAAAAAATCTTTTGAAAATCAAATTTTGATTTCAATTGCCAATTTTAATTTCACTGGTTGTGATCTTAGAATTTTAGAAAAAATTGGAAAATTGATTATGAAGTGAAAAAAAAAGGCGCATTGTATTTTGGGTGGATTGATAAGCGGGCCGGGTTGAGTGTTGTTTTGGGTTGAGTTTTATTTTGGGTTAAGTTTAAGTTAATTTATTTTTTATTTCACTTTTCTTTTTCTTAGTGTAACTTGATTTTTTTAAAACAAAAGAAAAAAAGTTGTTTATTTTTAATTTGTTTTAATTTCTTCCTTGATGTGTGTGTGTGTATAATTGTATATATCTTGTTCGAAATTTCAGGTTACAAAAAAAGAAAAGAAAAAAGAAGGAACCGCTTGCTTGTTTGCTCGGCTTGCCAAATTGCTTACTTAAAAATAAAATTACTGCTTTGAAAACTAAATAATTTGCTAATAATTCTGCACACTCTGTATTGTGCCCTTATCTCTCATTTTATTTGCTTTGCATTGTTGGTTGCTTGAATTTAGAAAAATATTTCGAAAATAAAAACAAATTTCATTCGTAGTTGTATCGTTAATTCACGTCTAATTTCTGTTTTGCATTCATCTCATCTTATTTTTGTTTTTTTAAGGGCAATAATCAAATCCACATAAGGTGAGGGATTTCACCACCCCTTATTTGGCCCACAGATTGCATTTCATCTTAGAATTGACTAATAATACCAGTTAGACTTCGGACTTAAGGGAGTCACGAGCTCACCTAGGTCTTAGTTGTATCTTGACAAGTTGTCCTCTTTCGACAATTTAATTTCTTGACGTCTAGGCTACGACAAAATAATAACCGCATATAAATATTATGGTGGTTCGTACATATTACAGTGATTATTTCTTCGAGGGTACTTAAACCTTCGGTTACATTGGTACTGTGATTCGTCGTGCACCGATAACTCCTGTCTGTTACTTAGCTAAGAAATATTTTGTTGGATTAAGACAAAATGTGATTATACAGTTTTGGGCTAGGAGCTACTAAGGACAGAAAATTTATAATTAAGTCATTATATTCATTTAGTTGCATTAGTTCATGCATATATAAAAAAAGAAAAAAAATCAAAATTCAAAAAAAAAAATGTACATTTACTTAACTTAGTTTTTTTAAGCAAAAAGAAAAAAAAATATCTTTTCCTTTAAAAAAAGAAAGAAAAAAATTTCAAACAAAATCAAAAATCAAAAAAAGATTTTTGTATTAAAAAATAAAAAGATAATCTTTAAATAATAAAAACCTAAAAAAAAGAAGAAAAAGAATTCAAAATTCAAAAAGAAAAATGTAAGCAACACAACATTATTGAAAATGTTCGAATTTTCCTACTTCACAGAATTTTACAATAGTTGTAAAAATCGATATAATCTACATAATTTCACACTAAATTCTTATGGATATTTCAATAACAACAATTGTACAAACAGTTCGAATTTTGTACCATAATGTTTTCAAAATGATGACCAACCCTCGACTCTTGAAAACAGTACTGAAACGATTTGATCTTTACTTGAACAACGAAATCGAACGATAAATAATTTGAGTAATTTATATCTATGCAATAACTCAAGTCAAGGATTTCAAAATAATAAAAATTTGAATTCACTTCAAAATTTGAATGATTTTGATTATAACTCATGCCAATACAACTTCGAATTCAAAAATGAATTTTAAAATCAAAATGGAAATGTGAATCACTATTTAAATGATTTTGGCAATGGGAACAATTTCAGTCATGGTGAAAATTTTCGTTCTCAACAACTTTAAATTGAAAATTCTCAAATTAATAATTATAAATTTGATTTTATTGATCAAAAGGACGAAATTCACAAAAATCACATGGACTTTTGTTTGGAACATACATGAATCACGTGAGAAACAAAATCAAATCCCAACGTGTGACGAGTAAAGTGATAATCCATCTTTGACCAAAAATGACGATTTTCAAATAAGAATTTTTGAAATTGAAAACGACAATCTTAACGAAGTTATTGAAAGCATGGTAATTGATTGGGATTTCAATTCTTTTGAGGGTGAGAAACTTGATTTTAAATTTGATCTACCTTTTTCTGACCAAACGAATTTCAAACAATACTTTACAACTTGAAAATGATGAAGTTGTGAATAATTCGACAAAGGAAGATGAATTTTTGTAAACACAAATTCTTTGGACTTTTCTAAGATGAGTTGTTGAATTGTGAAGGGGTAGATTTAAATCACCATTTTGATTTTAAAATCAATTTTGAAGAATTTGTCAATGATGAGTTTGAATTTAAATTTGGTGAAAATAAACTTGAACTTCAACTAATTGTTCTATCAACCTCAAAAATCATTGAAAATAAAACAACTCATACGATTTTAAATAAAACGACATTCGTTTTTTCAAATCAACTTTCAACTTTGAAATCTTTTAGGGTTTAGGTGTCTATGCTTAAGCTATGTCTCTCATACTTGACGAGACAAATGAATTGGTATTTGGAAGATGAATTGGTATTTGGAAGACCGTTTCATTTACTCTTTGACGATCTATTTACTAATGCTGTATAAATAATAATCATTTCATTTTTCATGTAAATATAGGTCATATTTTTATTTTATTTTTCTCTTGTCACTTGTGTTGACTGTGGGGACACAATCAAAATTAAGTGTGGAGGGAGGTCTCATCTTCATTTTTGATTTTTCATGGTTCATTTTTTGCATTTTCTTTCCAAAACTCGAAACTTAAAAAAAACAAAATAATCCCAAGACAAAATTTCTGTTTAGCATTTTGATTTACTTTTAAAGAAACACTATAGGATAAGTATATATTTTTTGTTATTGTATTGAAATTTTTAAAAATTAATTTTTCTTAACAAAAATAAAAATAAAAGTTTGATTATAAGTAACTATGGTTTAATTAGTATACAAGAAGGTTTATGGGTGTTAATTATGAAATATATCCTAAATGCAATCTTCATTTAAAAGAGTGGTTGATTTAAAGTAAAGATGATAACGTTTTTGATCTTCTAAGTTAAGTGGTGCTAAGATGATTTTGCAAAACTCTCTCTTCATAAAAAAATATGAAAGAAAAAATGGTTTATGAGAAAATAAGAAACAACTAGAGTCATGTGTTCACACGCAAGTGTGTACGATTGCCATGCTCTGTACACTTCTCACATAAGCCCGAAAGGCAGTAGAGGATCAGTATAATTAGCCTTAATTTATCCGAGTTAGGTGTATGTAAATAGATATAATAATAATAACCACCTAGACTCATGTGTCCATATGCAAGTGTGTACACTCGCCACACTCTATACTCTTCTCATATAAGTTCGAAAGACAATGCATGATCAGTATATTTGGCCTCGGTTTATATGAGTTAGCTATGTAAATATTAATAATGTTAATATTTTTCAAAAAGAGAGATTAAGTAATTGTTCCAAGCACTATTTTCACATATTTGATTCTATTTGTTATTCAAAAGAAATAAAAATACCACTTTGCAAAAATTTGATAATCAACTAAGGATCCATTTCATAGTTCCACTATGTTATCAACCAAAACAACTAGCCAAACTAGAATCTAATTGTGATGATAACTTAATTTTTGTTGGAGGTTTTGACGAGTAAAAGGATTTAAATTTCTTGATACTGACCAAAACTTATATTTAAATTATTCGCATGAATTTAAAAGTAAATTCTTCATTTGTAAATATTTTCAAAAAAAGTGCATTCATATCTCTGTAAATAAATCTTACGTCTATGAATTTTTCATGTTGTATTTGGATTTTTTGGGTAGTATTGGTTGAAAACCTTCACGATACAACACTCGTCCTACTAGGGGCACCTAGAGGTTTAACGGCTTGTTGCATACACTCAATGCAATCGTCTTTCCTACGAAAACAGATTTATCTTAGTTTTAGTTTATTCGAGGATGAATAAAAAGATAAGTGCGGGGTATTTGATGTGCACGTAGTGCATATTTTTACTTCTACATTTAATCTATTTTTATTTAAATAAATGTCATAATTGGGTATTTTTGCGTGTTTTTACCGAAATCCAAATGTCATCAAATCATCATTCTTTCATCTTTATTTAAGGGTAAAATGGTAATTTTATGCATGTATTAACTTTAAGAATATTTATTTGCACATTTCAATTTTATTTGTATGAATTTAGATGGAAAATGGAAGGGGATTCATGTATGTATGCATGCACAAAGGAGGGAAGACAAATCAAGATGGAAATAAATGAATTCATGTAATTGTGGAGGAGCCCACTTATCCACTAACACATGGACGACAATTAAATGCCAATGGAGAATGAAAGCACATGCATAAGTTCATGAAGGTTTAAAGGCATGTTAGTGGGGATTAATTACATGCTAATGATAACTTGAAGGCTACACTTCCCAAGGGGTATTTTGGGTAGTCCCCTAAAATATGGATTAGTGTTTTAGACATGTATAAATACATCTTATGTTTCATGTAATAAAGCTTTTACCTTCTCTTTAGTTTAGTTGCAGCCACAAATATAACATAAACTTTCTTCCTTTTTAATGGCTTCTTAGCCATTTCTTAATGCAGTTTATTTACATGCAATTTTAATTCATGCACTTTTAATTCATATTCTTTTCTTTTATATTTCTTCTTATGTTAGTAGTTTAGATCTTATTCTTTTGTGCAAGTAGATTAGCTTTTAGTTTATTTCAATTAGCTCTCTTCTTTCATGTTGAAATCACTTTATGTTATGATGAATTCAAATATGAGAAGGTAAGCCTCTTCAATTTAGGGGTGATGAAGCTCTCATGAATCGTATAAAGTTAACATAGTGATTTTATTTGATTTCCTTTTGTGCTTAATGAATTTTTTTGATATCGTAAAATTTTGTTGTTTAATATTAAATTTGACAGCCTATGTTGTTGACACCAAATATGCTATGCTTAAACAACATAAACACAAATTACGTCTTTATCTACGTATGATTTTGGTAATGAAGTGGATTTAGAATCAAAATTTGATGGTTTATATTACTAATCAATAGTAAGTAGATCATGCATAGAATAGATTTCATTTTTAATTTCATTATCATTTTCATGAGAGTTGACAAGTGGTTTGGATGGTGTGCTAAAATTTGATGGTCTATGTTGGGCTAATTAATAGCACAAATAGACCATACTTAGGATAAACACTTCAACTAAATTCACGAATGACTAAAAAAGGGATTATAATTTCATTGTGTTGATTTGTGTGATCACGAGAAGAGATATGCCTCTAAATTGCCTTCTACTCTCATATTTTTATTCACTTTGTTTTAGTTAATTTTCATATTTTTTTTAGCTTAAAACAATTTTAAACTCTTGGTTAATTTGATTGAGTAGAATTTGAAATCAATTTACTTCCCTGTAGATTGACCCGTACTCGCCACATACTAAAATTGTATGCCATGCACTTGTGATTATTTTTATTATATTTTCAACGATTTTTTAACCGATACAAAATTCATCGTCAAACACGGATCTACAGACAACCCTTTTTCCGAGACTACATGACCAAGAAACTTCACTTCCTTCTTCTAGAAATGACACTTTAAAAATTTGCTTTCAGTTGATGCTGCCTCAATGTCTCAAATGACACTCTAAGATGACCCTCATGCTCTCTTTCATCTTTAGGGTATATCAAAATATCGTCTATGAAATCCAACACGAACTTATCCAAGTGCTCTTAGAAAACTCGGTTCATCAAATCTACACAGAATGTCGGTGCATTAGTAAGTCCAAATGGCATTACTAGCCATTCGTATAATCCATATCCGGTTCTAAACGCCGTCAAAAGAATACTATCCTCAACCACTCTAAGCTGATGGAACCATATTGCTAAATCCAACTGGGAAAATACTTTGGCTCCACACAACTGATTGAACAAATCGTCAATTCTAGGTAATGGATATCGATTCTTTATCATCTTCTCAATCACCTTACGATAACGATTTGTTCGCTTTCTTTGCAAACACTACGATCGCTCCCCAAGGCGAACTGCTTGGTCAGATAAAATCCTTGCCTTTCAAATCCACCAACTGCACTTTTAGCTCCCTTATCTCGGTTGTGTCATTCTGTTTGGCGGTCTACTCACCAGTTCTGCTCTTGGTACTAAATCTCCGAAACTCAATAGCTCATTTCGGTGGTAGTCCTACTACAGGCTCAAAGACATCTGCGAATTCTCTAACAATGTAAACTCGATCCAACTCGTTTTCTGCCTCCACAGCACCCAACAAAGCATTAACCTCAAAACTAGGGTTTGCCACGAAACTTACAATCTGATCACTACAGTTAGGGTGTCTAAGCGATATTTTCCTATCTTGGCACAATATCCTAGCATCGTATTTACTTAACCAATCCATACCCAAAATAATTCCCAACCCTACGAAATCAAACACATGCAAACTATAAACAAATGTATGACCTAACAATTCAAACTCTAGGTGGTCACACTTTGTAACGACCCGTAATTTCGCTACTTCGAAAATAAGAGATTTTACTTATTTTTAAATTTAAAAGGAGTTTAAATCTTAAAATAAATATGTTATATATAATAAATAATTATCTATTCTTATAGTTAAAAAAAATTAAAAAGTATAAATTTGGATTTTAGAACAAATCGACAAAAGTTAAGTTTTGTTAATAATAAATAAAGGCTTAAATAAATGAATTTAAATATTTACTTAAAAAGGTAAATCTTATTTAAAACATCTAATAAAGATAATAAAAGTAAATTTATATATTTAAAAGTATGTTAATGATCGTTTTACAAAAATAACCAAAATTTGTCGTATTTTGTCAGTTTTTTACATACACTGTAAAAATAGAGATTTTGATTATTTAAATATGATTTTTAAATATAAAGAGACTTGTTTTAATATATTTAAAGAAGTAAAAAGTTCATTTTAAAGTTTGGTTTACTTCAATATATAGCGTAATAAAAACGTCAAATTTTGGCTGCAAACTTTGTCGTCATAAACACCGTTTTTAACCAAAACAAGTTGTCTACAAGTTGTTGCAACTTGATACATTTTCTAACTTATACATACAAGTTTACAAACTATTTAAACACCTAACATTTAGCACTAAAAGACAAAAGGAGTTTACTTTTGAAAATATTTACATAAATGATAAAAATAATGTTAATACATGATTTGACAAAAGAGTGTAAAAGTAAACAAATAAAACAACATCATTACATAACTTTCTTTTCTCTTACACATGATATAACTTGTGCACCTTGAATTCAAGCAAATGGAAAGTGAAAATATAAGTAACTAAAGGAATTAATGACACATATGCTCACCATTAATGCATACTTACAAATCCATTTAATGCAAATCAAATCAAACAAAAGTCTTCTTTTTAAATTTTAAGAAAATAAGGCAAACATCATTTCATTAAGTACAAACTTACATCCTACCATCATTTCACCATTAATACACTTCTTATCATGTTAAGCAAAAGCCAAAAATTAAGGCAAGGGTATTTAGGACATTAGCCACTCAAGCTCCCCTTATAAATACAAGCCTAAACCCTTCTATCTTCACTGCATTCTCATTCTAAAAAATTTCTAAACTCCATTTTCTTCCTCTTCCATTACTTCCTCCTACCTCTCCATTTCCTTTCGATCTTCAAGTTATCATCTCCGTACTCCAAACCTTCACCTTATGTAACGACCTAGGATTCTAATTAATTTAAATTTGAATATTTAATTAATTTTATATATTAATAAGTGAATTTATTAGTCGAATAAATTTTATTTCGAATAATTGGATTTAATTGAATGATTAAATCAATAATTTAATATGTTAAATTATGGAAATAATTGAAAATTGAGTTAAATATGATTGAAATTGATTTGTAAAATTTTATTTTATCATATTGAAGTTAGAATGATGTTTTAGAACTTTTAAAATCGAATTAGGAGTTTATTTGTGAAAATTGAATATTTTAATATTAAATCGACTAGTGAAAATAATCAATTTTTGAACAGTCTCAGAATTGGACGAAACCAGTTCCATTGGATCCGTAATAGTTATTTATTATCGGATTTCAATTTTCGTTGCAATCGGAGTTATCGTTTGATCGTAGCAGCTCGAAACGCATCGAATTATTTTTAATTTTAATTTGGCGAGTTAAAATAGTCATTTTTCAAAAAGTCTCAGATTTTGACGAAACCAGTTTCATCGGATCTGTAATGTCATATTATTGTAAGGTTTCAAATTTCGTGTCAATCGGATTTACCATTTGTCCGGTATAAATTAAAACGCCTAGAAAATCGTTTAAATCGGTTTAATTTAAATTGAACGTTTATTGCCATAACTCGCACAGATGATCGAATTAGCTTCCGAAACCTGTTCCATTGTGTCCGGAACGCGGGGTAAACCCTAGAAACGCTGGTTTCGGCGCGTAAATCGGAGTTCGGAATTTCCGGATGAATAGTGTTCAATTATTCTCTATAAATAGACCCTTACCTCATTCACAAATTAAAAAAAAAATAATATCAAAACCCTAAACCTAATTCTACAGCCGCCACCAAGGATTCAAGGGCTGAAAACTCACGATCTTTCTTCCCCCAAATCTCTTAATCCACTCAATATTACAACAATCTTTCAACATGAAAGTTGGAGAGGGAAGTGAGAGCTACAATCTGAACGGTTGTGATGTAAAACGAAGCAACGTGGAGGGAGATATGGGGGGCCGTCGGCCTTGGGTTGCGCACGACATTCCTGTGTGATGGTGAGGCCGAGCCTTGTGCCACTTTGGCCGAGTATAGGAGGGAGCAAGAGCTTTCGAATGCAAGTTCCTGATCGAATTATCGTTGAGAGATGGTGGTGCAAATTCAAACCCTAGTTTCTTGAGATGGGTTGTGTGCGTGCGTATCTTACTGGAGAAGGGGATGCGCGTGGAAGATGAAGGGGGTGTGCGGCCTGATGGGGGGAGAGCAGATCCAACGGTCTAGAAGATGTTAGGTTGAAAAATTATAAAATTATGTTGTAATTTATATAAATAAATTCGTGTAACTTCAAAAATACATATCTTTTTCATACGAGGTCGAAAATGCGCGAAACCAGTTGCGTTGGAATCGTATGGACGAGCACTACGCGATGCAATTGGATTGGAGTCGTTTTGAATTAGTGAGAATTTCGGGTAAAATTAAACGTCCGTTTAATTTTATTCGAAATAAATCGCTAAAACGAAATTGAAATCAAGGTGAGAACTTCTCACTCAATCGAATCGGTTTTGATTTTATTTTAAATAGTTAAATTTAAAATATTTGAATGCATGTTTGAATGATGATTGATATCTATTGATTGTTAAAATAGACATTATGCGCCGTTAGTAAGCGGATGTTATTTATTAAAAACATATACCGCGAATATTTCATAAACAGTGAAATTGGTATTATATATAATAGCAATATATATATATATTGGCATATGTATATATTGCAGTTATTGATTTTCCGCATTTGTATAGCGGTGAGACCCTATTGCGCCGTTATTAAGCGGATAATATTTTAAATCCCATATACCGCGATAATTCCGTACTGGAGCGGAATTGGTATTGTGCTAATGTTTGTGGATGCAGGAAAACAGGTTGGAGGGATCCAACTGGATTCCTCAACAGTATTTATTTGATTATGGATATTTTGATATTCGTTGATTATCATATACGATATATGATATCGTTGTTGTCGTGATTGACTATTTGGTATGTAGCATCATTGGACCAAATTTTGGAACTTTAAAATATTTTTAAAGTGATTTTTGAAAGTATACGTTTATAAAATATTTTTGGAATTGATCCATTTTAAATAAATAAACGTTATAATTTTTAAAGTTATAAAAATTATGATTTTGAGAAATACGATTAAAGATTGATTTTTGAAAAAAATATGAGGCTAATGATTTTATAAAATAGTTTAATCGGGATTTTTGAAATTATTATAAAGAGTTGAAAATATAGGATTTATAAATTTGATTATTTTATAAATCAAGAGAATGGTGAAATTATAAAGGAGATTAAAGATGTTTTAAAATAATAGTATAAATTGATTTTATAAAGGATTTATAAATTGATAATTTATAAATGAAAATATTTGAATTATAAAACGAGTTTTTATAAGTGTTAGAATGAAATGTGAATGAATTTCATAAATGAATGAAATTTATAGAATTATAATCGGTGAAGTTAGAAATGGAATTTTATAAGCAGTAGGTTTATGAAATTTGCAAAATTATTAAAAGAATGGTTTTGGATAAATAATTGAATCTTATAAGTTATAAGATTTATAATTATGAAGTTTAAAGGAACGATTTTGTAAAATAATCATTTTATAAGCATTTAACTTATAATATGAACTTTTGTTATATAATTGAGTTATAAATTGAATAGGTTAATAAAGGAGATTTATAAAAAGGAAGTAGTTATAAAATAAATCGAAATGGAGTTTATAAACGTTGTTTTATAAATTCGCAAACGACTTATTTTGATAAGAAAATTGTTATAACTTATTAATGGAGTTATATTCACGTTTTTGACAGTGAATAATCCTTTAAAATAAAATGAATAAAAGGATGAAATTTGTTAACGTAGTATATTCACGTTTTTGAATAGTGAATAATATGTTAAAGAAATTGTTTAGAATGTGATGTTTTAAATTGAATTAAAACGATCTAACGATGTTTTAAAATGTGTTAAGATTTGAAATCATAGATTTCAACATTCATTGTGGAAATAGACGTTTTCAAGAAATAAAAGGAAATGGTGGACTATAGCACTATTGTTATAGTAAATGATTTCCGAAAGGAAATGTTTTGTATAGTATTGGGATTTATATATCTATTTTAATTTCGAATCCCTATACTAGTGATTTTGGGTTGTCGTAACGATGTTTTACATAACATTCGTTTTGGCCCAAATAAATATGTTTAAGTGAATGATTTCCTTAAAGAATGAAATATATACTTAATCTCGATTGAAGTATATTGAATATTTTCCAAGTGTTGAAAATAAATAAAATTTGTGAATTACTTATGAATAAATAAGTATGGAAATGTTTTTCCAATGTGAAATGAAACATTTAGAGAATATATCTTTTTGAAGATAAATTGAAATGAATAATTGAAGTCGTATATTCATAGATATTGTGAAATATAAATTCACTATGGAATTTATAAAAGAGAGTGGAATTTGTATGAAAATAAATATTGATTTATTTTTGAGGTATTGAAATTTTATATCTTGTAAAGATATTTTGGAAAATAAATAATTTGGAAAATTATTTGGAATCTGGTGATGTTGTGCATATCCATTGATAGTTTAATAACCGACTATCAATATTTCCCTTTGAATGGGTAATTGATGTGATTTGTTTGAATTTGAATGCCACACTTATTTTTGAATAAACGCTCACTATTTGGGTTAACCGGGAAAGGACCATGGGGTCGTATAACCCATTCCGAATATGTGATACGTCGTTATGAATTGCATTTGAAGACCGGTGTTGAAGACCAGATCTTTTTGAAAGCGAAAGGACAACTCGTCGATTGTCTTTGCACCGAGTAGCTACGGTATAGAGACTCCATATGTGATGGGAAGTCCGGACGTGATTAGAGATTATCCGGATTGCAAGGACTTCTTTGTAAGTGCCTTCGGTTCTGTTCGAGCCCGGAACAGACTTGTATGGATTGTATGTCTGACGTTACAAATTGAGATATAAAGCCGATTTCTTTCAAATATATTTCTGTTGGTGGAGGAGAATTTATTCTCTTAGCTTAACACCCTTCTCTGAGACGTACGAGCTCAGAGGTTATGTAGTTAAAGGTTATCAGCGATATATTCCCAATTTGGTAATGTGACATGCTGAGTGTTGCTGTGAAATGATCATTGTGTTGATTATTTGTGATAGGATCATTTATTTGATCGTCTATCCTGGTGATCATTTCTATGATCATTTGTTGACCCAAAGCATGGCTTTTGTATAAAGTATGTTTTTGTGGACGTGACTTCGTCGAGCCTCACACCTCGGGAATGGTCAAAACAGGAAAGATGCGGCAAGGTTATGAGGGGTAGCGCCCTTTAGGATATGTGCATTTCCTTCTGGAAAAGGGTGGTATCATGGTATGGAGCCCAGATACTTACTCATGTTGAAAACACTTTATGATTGTGTGAATTGATTGCGAGCGCTCGGTGAAAGGTCCCAAAGGACCGGGGGATGGCATATTCGGTCAGTTGTTACTCAGTTAGGGGTAACCCGGCCTTGTGTTGGCAGAGATCCGGTTTGGTTCTCGGGGATGTCCATCCAGAGGCATTCTCATGTGGCAATGGGAAGTTCCTTGGCCTGATCATTCGTTGGAAATCCAAAGAAACAATACGAAACTTGTACGGTTTTAGTTGTATAACCTGCTATGGAATGTGACGGTAACCTGCTATTGAACATAGTTAGCTATAGTAGGCATACGATAATGGTCGTATGTTGGCTAAGATTTATATTCTACTTTCGAAATGAATTTTTCCTACACTATACACTAGTAATAATATCAAATGTTCTTTTGAATGCGTATCAAGCATCTTTGACTATCATAAGGAGAAATCTCCTCCGATTCTGCGTTTGCATTGTGTGTGTGTGCGGGAGGCCTTATGGTAGTCTCATTTTTAAAAGCATTGCGAATTGACTTTAAAAATATTCCTCTATTTTGATTTTAAAGATAAATAAACTGTTTTGAGTTCTCACACCAGTCACATGACTGACTCGGAGTTTATTGTTTTCCTTCCTAAACTCTGGGTGCCCACCAATTTCCACAGGGCAGTCAAGAGTTAGGTTTATCAGGATATTTCTGAAATTGCTGGAGGCAAGCTGGATGGCATGGCGTAATTACTAGTATATAGTATTTCTTTTTCCGCTGCACTGTTTGTTTGTTGTTGTTGTTGTACACTCTGATGATATGGTGAAATGAAATGTGATGTAATGTAATAACTGATATAGTTCTTTGTTTAAAGATTATTCATTTATCTATTATATGTTGTTCCGCTGCGAATTGTGAGGTTCTAATGTTGTTCTGTTGTTCTAGTTCCGTTCTATTTTCTATTTTCTTTCCTCCCTATTTTCTATCTTCTTATCTCCTCTTCTCTCTCTTTCTTTTTCTTAAACCATAACATTTCGGGTTTCCGGCCTTCGATTTCTCGGCAGTCGATAAAGTGAGTATCGATGTTGAATTTTCGAAAGTCGAAAATTTTCGGGACGTTACACCTTACACCACCAAAACCAAACCAAACTACCACCTACCCACCTCCTACACCCACCTACCCCTTCCAAAACCCCAAGGCCGAGCCCTAAGGACCCAAACCCGAGCAACCCTAAGCCAAGCCGAGCCTCACAACCCCCTACACCCCAAGCCGTGCCGTTCCACACCACCAAACCCGAGCCTACACACTAACCCCAAAGCCACCTACAAACCATACCCTCCTCCATACTCACATACCCAAGGCCGTACACCCATTCCCCTCCAAAAGCTTTCGGCCAAAATAAAAAAAATAAAAAAAAGAGAAGAAAAGAAAAGGAAAACAAAAGCGTTCAGAAAGGAAACAGAAAAAAGGCGAGACATTGGAAATAGTACATTAGCGAGAGACGGAATTCTTACGTTAAAGTTTGACGGAGTGGATATGAAGGTGAGAAATTCTCACCGCTTTTTGAATATATTGATTATCATGCTTAATTGTTATGTTAGATAATCACTATTTGATGATATGAATGTTTGGTTGATTGTTTGAATACGTTGGATAATCCGTAGTAATGTTATGACATTTACCGTTTTAGATATGTTAGTGTTATATGATAGTTATATGGTTGTGATGATAATTTGGACATCAAATTTCTATTAGTTAAGTAATCCCTTTGTTTAATAAGACCATATTTTAGTAATATGAGATATTGTGGAAAAATAAGTCTCATTTCATTTAGAAGTGAAATTAGAATTAAAATGAAAGAGAATTTGAAATTTGAAGTGAAACGGATTTGAAAAAGATAGTTAAATAGAAATTGAAATTGAGATGAATAGTGAAATTAAAATTGAAATCGATTTTGAAAAAGTGAAGTTTAGTTTGAGATTAAATTGAAGTTTAAATTGGAATAAGATTTGAAATCTAAATTTTAAATGGGTTTAATTTAAGATTAGAATTGAAATTGAGTTAAAATTGGAATTTAAAATTTAATATTAAAATAATGGGAGTATAACAATATTATAATATGATAATAGTGAAAATATATATTAAATACTTTAAAAAGTAGAAATATTGATTTAAAATGATTTGTAACGATTTTATAAGTGTTGAAATCCAATTTGAATAGATTATTTCAAATATTGAAAAATAAGTTAAAAACTAGACGCGTCGCGCAGCGGTAGTTCGCAATTTCACGCCGAAAAGTTCAAATGAGTGTATAGAGTGGAATATGGCTAGGAATTCTTCGAGATAAGAAAATTCTGAACTATTGTATCCATATCTTCTAAACGAAGAAAGAAAATCAAAGTTTCGATAAGTAGATTTTGAAATAAGTCCAAATCAATTTTCCAGAAAAATCGCGCTAGTGCAGTTAAGTGACCGTAACAGAAATTTTGATTAAATGGATGTTTTTAATTATGGAAAAATATGGAATAAATTTGATAAATCTATTTAAATGATTTAAAAGAGAATTGGATTGGAAAATATGAATTATCGAATGTTTAAAAGTTGTTTAAGTCAAATAAACTTATTTAGCACTTTCCGTAGTAGTTTTCTGCTGTGAATTTTATAACTTTTGGAATATGAGTTTAAATGTAATGACAATTTTCAGAATAAATTGTTAATGTTTTAAAAAGGATAATTTGAAAGAGGCTATGCGGTAGGATCGTGTAATATGGAATAACAGAACAGTCTAGGTAGATAAAGTAGGTAAATGCAAGGAGACACCAAGATTTTATACTGGTTCGGACCTCTCGTCCTACGTCCAGTACCTAAGCTTCACTTAGGAATTTCACTAACTAACACCCTCACTTCACCCGGAGGAATAGGTTTACAACTTACCCGAACAACCGAACAGGATTTCTTTTCTCAACTACCGAAGAGGACTTCAACTCAATTACTAAAATACAATACTCGACTTGTTGTGTTCTTGTCAACACTAATGAGTCTAATGTAGTACAATATTAATCTTATCCTCGAGAGTATGCAATGTGTTTGTGAAGATTTAGAAAATGTGAATTACTATGAATCAAAAGAATGTTATAAATAAAAACAGTGATTCATGCAATAGATTTGTGATTGCTTTGAGAATATCTAGAGAATATGAACAAGAGAATAGTAAGATTAAAGCAAGAGAATTTGGTGAATTAAATGATGTTAGAATCATGCATATATACTTGTAGAAGAGGTGCATATGTTGTCAAAGATTGCAAACAAGAGATGCTTCCATTTCCATTGATGAATGGTTGCAACTCTTGGGAGGAAGAAAGTATCTTTTCAGAGAAAATTCGCAGGTTCAAATTCAGTCGACTGAGCAGGGTATTCAGTCGACTGAAAATATGAAGTAAAATTTTCGGGAGCAAATTCAGTCGACTGTGCAGGAAATTCAGTCGACTGAAACTGTGCATGTTTATATATTTGTTCCAGTTTCAGTCGAATAGCTATTCCTGTTCAGTCGACTGAACTTATAAAATATGCACAGTAAAAACTTTAAGTAAAAAATGAAGTTTATAAAATGTTTTCTAGTGTTCGTGCAAGCCTCTTGAGGATAGATTTTAACAATAAATCTAGACCAAGACCTATATAAAAAACATACTTATGTTTGTTTGGTCTTCATCGATCTTCCTTTAGCGTTGCATATATTTCTTCCTTGTTTGTTGAAGCACATTGTCATTGATCAAAATCTTCGCGTATCAACATTCTCCCCCTTTTTGATTGATGGCAATACTGATTTATTCTAGAGATGTATTTACTTATTTTCTGCCCCTGAATGTATGTACTATCTTTCCTACAAAACAAAGTTAGTACCATAGATTTTCTCCCCCTTTGTCATCGACAAAAAGGAAGAACTAACAGTAGAAATATTTTATCAAAAACAATCACTGAAGCATAGATAATTGAATATTTGCATAACCATTGCTTAAGAAAAAGTTAAAAATGTTGCAACGAACAATCATAAAATGGCTATTTATACAAGCCACTATAAAGTTAAACATCAAACCATATTAAGAATTACTCGTCTTTATCCCAGTCATATGAACCTTCTCTTCCTCCTGTTGGTTCACGTATGACGGGTCCTCCTGTAGGTGGTCTGTATGCTCTTCCTCCTTGGCCACAACTAGCTCCGCTTGCGCTGCTACTTGTATGCTCTTCGGATGTCGTCCATGTAAACGTAGGTGTCGGACGTTTGCCGCGAGATGTCGAAGCAGTAGTGGTGCTTGAGCACGAGATTGCATCCCATAGCTTGTTGAAGAATCCTTTGATTTTGTCAAGCTTGTGATCTACCTTTTTAAGTCGAGTGTCAAGAATTTGTTGTTTTCTTGACAATATCCCCAAAGATTGGTTGGTAGTAAATCTTGGGTCAACAAGACGAATTTCATCATCTTGCTCGAGATGTTCTTCGTGGTGAGGTTGAGGAGGTTGTTGTTGTTGTTGTTCTTGATACCTTGCTTCCCATTCGGAGAGTGATATTATGCGAGAAGGTTGAGATGGGAGTTGCATTAGGCTTATGGTTCGGTGGTTAATTTGATGGACCATTGTGTTCTCCGACTTAGGTAATGGCATATCGACATTGAGGAGAAGTCGCATGATGTACTCTCCAAAGTAGATAGTCCGCATTTTGCCATTATTAAAAGTGAGAAACTCATCAAGAATAAGCTGTACCCAATTGACTTGTATATTGCCAAAAATAGCATATAGAGCTCGATAGTTATTTGGATAGACAATTTCGTACGAGCCCGTGCGAGGAGTAATGTTCTCATTAGGGCTTTGTGGAGGATTCTTGCCATAGGTCGAAGAGAGGTGGACTTAAAATCTCTAAAGTTGATATTATCATCCATAAATCGATGGTTTATGTTGTTGCGAATATGTGGATTGAATTCTATCTCCTCTAGCTTTCTTCCGACATTTGGTGATTCTAGAATGTGTGTTATTCTATCCAAGGAAAACCAAACTTTCTTTCCAAAACACTATTGTTTGGATTTCTTGGAGTTTGGTGTCCAAGATTAAGATTAGCATAAAATAATTTGACCATTACATGATTTATGCATGGTCATTTCTTTTCAAATCTAAAAGAGAAGTTAAAACTGCTGGATCGGTTAACGCTTGGATGTTGTAGGTTTGAAAGCTTTGGAAATCAACGAAAGAATGCTCGAAAATTCGGGAATTCTTCATCTTATTCCATCTAGTGACAGCGGTTCCATCGTAAAGCCATTGCGCTATTTGAGCATCAATTGGCTCAGAGGATGAAGAAGAGGAAGCTCGTGATCTCTTTGGTGCCATTTGTGTGAAATTTGAATGGATTTTGAGGAAATGGGGGCTAGGGTTTCGAAAATAATTGGGGAAGAAAGTTTTTAGGAAGTAAAAAGTGAATGGATAGGGTAAAAATTGGTGGTTAAAAAGGGAAAAGTTGCTTGGAAATTGGCGTTCAGTCGACTGAATTGAAGGCCGAAAATTTTCTGGGCTGAATTCAATCGACTGAACAGGGTTTTTAGTCGACTGAATGTTTGCCTGAAGGTTTCTGTTAGTATTTCAGTCGACTGCGCAGAGGATTCAGTCGACTGAATTGTAAAAAAATTTGCTTTCTGCCTTGAGTTCAGTCGACTGAAGAGGGGGTTTCAGTCGACTGACCCATGTATTTTATTGTTCTTTGTTAATTTTGAAGGTAAACTCTTTATTCAAGGAAATAATTACAATTATATAAATGTAATACCATGAATAGATTTCAAAACTAACTATTTCTTAGTGGATGAACTCGGAGTCTTTTTCCCTTCATTCTTCATATAATTTATATCCCATGAATTTGGACTATATTGAGGAGTCTTAGGAGACATCCAAGGATTCACAGGATCGACTGGTGTACGGTAAGATGAAGACGGATCAAGTGAACTAACGCGGCGA
Organism: Allium cepa; assembly: GCA_030765085.1. Taxonomy (NCBI): domain Eukaryota; kingdom Viridiplantae; phylum Streptophyta; class Magnoliopsida; order Asparagales; family Amaryllidaceae; genus Allium; species Allium cepa. The sequence continues at coordinate 673,805,441 of CM060929.1, read as the reverse complement.
GGTAGGGGTTCAGACACTTTATTCTTTTTTGATCCACAAAAGCGTAGACCGATTTGCTCTAGGAAACTTAATCGTCTAGCCGTAACTTTTTGTTCGAAGTAAAATTCTCGTTGAAGATCTATTTGTTGTTGTTGAAAGTGATGAATTTCATCAATCTTTCTTTTTGTGTCTGGAGAAATAAAGAGTCCGCGTTTTGCTTTCTTGGATTCTGGTGTGTAGCCGGTACGATAATTGTTCCATTTGAAAACTGGCTCATGTGTCGGTGTTGGAGTGGGAAGTTTTGGAGATGTCGGAGTGTTATCGACTGAAGAAGTGATGTTGATCGAGGAAAGAGAGTTGTTGGACGACATTTTTATAATGAATTTTTTCAAGCTTTTATTTGTGAGAATGAGTTGTGAAAAAATAATATTTTTAAGATATATTTATAGTAGGAATTTTCTAAATATATAGTGGTTATAATTCTTTAAAGTTTTTCATCCACTTAATGATTTAATGGTTACCATAATTCAGTTAAAAATGTATGGTTTATAAATGACTATTATTTTATAATATATTATGTAACATATTTGAAAAATAAATTGAAAATCCCATTTTTTCTTTATTCAGTCGACTGAACAGTTAGTGTTAGTCGACTGAATTGTGTAGATTTTTCTCTATATGATATCTTTAAAAGACATTATTCCTAACTCTCGTCGTAATTTTATGAAGGAGTTTTCTAATAGAGGTTTAGTAAATATATCGGCAATTTGATTTTCGGTAGAAATATGTTCTAAATTAATTATTCCTTTTTCGACATTGTCACGTAGAAAATGGTGACGAATATCTATATGTTTTGTACGAGAGTGATTAACCGAATTTTTAGATAAGTTTATTGTACTTGTATTATCATAGTATATTGTAGAATTTGTTAAATCTATATTAAAATCTTTAAGTGTTTGTTGCATGTATATAACTTGAGTGCAAGCTAAAGCAGCCGATATATACTCTGCTTAGCAGGTGGAAAGCGAAACACAATTTTGTTTCTTACTAAACCAAGATACAAGTGATTTTCCAATGAAATGGCAAGTACCACTTGTACTTTTTCTATCTGTTCGAGATTCACCAAAATCAGCATCACTAAATGATACTAACTCAAATGGACACTCCTTTGGATAGAAAAGACCGAAATCATTAGTTTTGTTAAGATATCGCATTATTCGTTTTACCGCTCTTAAGTGTGAATCTTTAGGATTGGATTGAAAACGTGCACATAAACAAACACTCATCATTATGTCAGGTCTACTAGCGGTTAAGTAAAGTAAGGAACCTATCATACTTCTAAACAATTTTTGATCTACACTTTTGCCATTTTCTTCTCGATCGAGATGTGTAGTGGTACGCATAGGAGTAGGTTTTGCAGAAGTGTTTTCCATGCCGAATCGTTTAATTAAATTAGCACAATATTTTTCTTGGTTTATAAAAATTCTATTTGTTAATTGTTTGATTTGAAGTCCGAGAAAATATGATAATTCTCCCATATGAGACATTTTGAACTCATTAGTCATTATATTTGAAAATTCTTTACATCAATTTTCATTTGTTGAACCAAAAATAATATCATCTACGTATATTTGAATTATTAAAATATCTTCGGTAGTATTTTTAATAAAAAGCGTTTGATCTACTTTTCCAACTTTAAATCCCGAGTTTAATAAATAACTTTTAAGTCTTTCATACCAAGCACGAGGTGCTTGTTTAAGACCATATAGTGCTTTCTTTAATTTAAATACATGATCCAGATATTTTTCATGTATAAACAAAGGAGGTTGTTCTACATATACATTTTCTTTAATAAAACCATTTAAAAATGCACTTTTAGCATACATTTGATAAAGTTTAAAATTGTGAAAACATGCAAAGGCTAATAGTATACGTATTGCTTCAAGTCTTGCAACGGGAGCAAATGTTTCTTCAAAATCAATACCTTCTTCTTGATTATACCCTTGTGCTACTAGTCTTGCTTTATTCCTTGTTATATTACCTTGTTCGTCTACTTTATTTTTGTAAATCCATTTTGTTCCAATTACTGATTGATTATTAGGACGGGGAACTAATTCCCAAACATCGTTACGTTCAAATTGATTTAATTCTTCTTGCACTGCGATAATCCAATAATCATCTATTGATGCTTCTTTAGGATTTTTAGGTTCTACTGATGAAATGAAAGCTACATGACCCATTTGATTTAGTTGATTTCTTGTCCTGACTTGAGAATTTATTTCTCCTATTATATTTTGAGTTGGATGATCTCGTAATATTCTAGGAGGAGATCTTAGTTCATTATTATTATTTTCAAGGTTTGTTTCTTCTATATTTATCAATTCTTCATCATCTTTTATATTTAAATTTTTATTAAATTGTTCATCAAAAGATATGTGCAAAGTTTCTTCAATTAAGTTTGTTCGTTTATTAAATACTCGATATGCTTTACTTCGTTCCGAGTATCCTACGAAAATTCCTTCATCAGCTTTTGAATCGAATTTTCCTAGTTGATCTTTTGTATTTAAAATGAAACATTTTGATCCAAATATTTTAAAATAAGATATATTTGGCTTTTTATTATTAAATAGTTCATAAGAAGTATTTTTAGTTAATGGTCTAATTGATATTCTATTTAATACATAACATGCAGTAGCAACGGCTTCTGCCCAAAAATGTTTTGGTAGAGAACATCCATTTAATAATGTTCTTGCGCATTCTTGTAATGTTCTATTCTTTCTTTCTACAACTCCATTTTGTTGAGGAGTTCTAGGAAATGAAAAGTTATGATTTATTCCTTTCTTTTTACAAAAAGTTTCAAAAGCTTCATTTTCGAATTCGCCTCTATGATCGCTTCGAATATTTTTAATTTTCAAATCTTTAGTGTTTTGAATTCTTTTGACAAATGTTTTAAAATGTTCAAAAGTGTCACTTTTATTTTTCATAAAAATAGTCCATGTATATCTTGAAAAATCATCAACTATTACAAATACGTATCGATTATGATTAATGGATTGAACTTGTGTTGGTCCAAATAAATCCATGTGTAGTAATTCTAATGGTTGTAAATTTGAAATATTTTTCTTAGATTTAAAAGATGATTTCGTTAATTTTCCTTTTTGACAATTATCACAAAGATTATTTATTTTAAAGTTTATTTTGGGTAAACCTCTTACTAATTCATTTTTAGAAAGTTTTCTAATAGTTTTAAAATTTATATGACAAAATCTTTTGTGCCATAACCAAGGATCATTATCTTTGGCTACTAAACACATACTCGTATTATGATTAATATTCATATTTAGAACATAAATATTTCTATCTCTATTTCCTTCAAAAAAAAGATTTTGGTTTTGATCAAAAATACTACATTTATTATCTGAGAAAGTTATTTAAAAACCTTTGTCACACAGTTGACTTATGCTAAGTAGATTATGTTTTAAATTTTCAACTAATGAAACATTTGTTATAAAAGGTAAATTTGATGTACCGTAATTGTTCACATCTCCTTTGCCAATGATATAGCCTTTTGAATTGTCTCCGAAGGTAACCGAGCCACCATCAAAGTATGTGATGTTTATAAGCATATCTTTGTCTCCGGTCATGAGTTTTGAACAACCACTGTCTAATATCCATTTCTTCTTTTTGAGTGGGACCTGAAAATAAATATGAAATTATTGGTACCCACCTTTTAATAGGGTCCTAAAAAGTTAGACTTTAGGAAACCAAACCCGGTTTGGTTTAGTATCCTTTTATAAATATAGTTTTCATTATGATGAACATTATCCATAAATGTTTTAATATATTTATTTCTTATTAATACATTGTTAGTCTTTGGTACCCAAATTTTAACTACCTTGTTTTCTACTTTTGTTTTAATAGGTTTCTTTAGCAATATTTGTTGTTTTGAATCCATATTCCTCTTCAAATTTGTATTTTTCTTTTTAGGAATTTTTGACTCCTTTTTATATCCTAATCCATGTTTACTTGAAGAGGATTGAGAATTTTATAAAATCTTAGATAAATTTTCTCTTCCTTTGTTAAAGTTAGAAACATTTTTAGTGATGTTATCTAATCTAGCTTGAAGACTATTATTTTCTAACTCAACTTGTCTAATCTTAGTTTTTAACTCATGATTTTCAGAAAAAATTATATCATTATTTGTTTTTTGAGTTTCAATTTCTTGACTTAAAAGTGATAATTGAGTTCCGAATTTTAATGAGATTCTTGAACTTTTTCAAGTTCTTCTTCTAAAATTTTCTTTTCATCTTTTAACATATCCCTTTCAAATTCATCTTTGTTTTGATTTTCACGAGTTTCTTTGAGTTTCTTTTTAAGAGTTTTTATTGTGCTTAAAAGTTCAGTGTTTACTTCAATTAAATCGTCGAAAGTTAAATTATTTACCTTAGATTCTTAAGCCATGAAGCATACATTTGCCTGTTCATTGTCGCTATCACTATCATTTTCGGATGAAGATGAATCTGAATCGTCCCATGTTACAGAAAATGCCTTCTTTTTGAATTTATCCTTCTTGTTTTTGTTGTTGAAGCTTTTCTGATTTTCCTTCATTTGTTCTTGACAATCTTTTTGCATGTGTCCTTTCTTATGACAATTGAAGCATTCTATATTTGAGGATGAAGGTTTTTTCAAGAAATTCTTTTTGAATCCGTTTTTGTTTCCTTTTCTATACTTTAAGAATTTCTTGAAATTTTTGGCTATAAATGCTAGATCCTCATCTTCAGACTCTGATTCTTCCTTTTCCGCATGAAAAGCAACATTCTTTCTTTCTTGAGCTTGATATTTCTTAGCTTGCATATTTACTTCGTACGACATAGGATTTCCAATCAATTCTTCTGGTTTCATTGTAGATAGATCATTTTCTTCCTCGATTGCTAGTACTTTTCTCTCCCATTCATCAGTGAGTGAATTTAGCACTTTAGACACAATGTCAAAGTCCGTGTATTTTTCTCCTAGTCCTATTAAGCATGATGAATGTCTTGAAATCTTGAGTACATGTCATTGATGGATTCATTTTGTCGCATTCTAAAGTTTTGGAATTGATTCTTCAGCATGGATATCTTTGTTTGTTTAACCTTGTTTATGCCTTCATGTATGACTTTAAGTGTTTCCTATATCTGATATGCAGTAGTACATATGCTAACATGCTTGAATTCATTTCTATCCAGGGCGCAAAATAGCATATTCATAGCTTTGGCATTTGCACTAGCTTCATTCTTTTGAATTTGTGTCCATGTAGGATAATCGGTTGTGGGTACAACAAACTCTACTTAAGTAGCATTCCAGGCTTCGAAACTTGTTGCTTGCATATAAATCCTCATCCTTGTAGCCCAATAGTTGTAGTTTAGTCCATTGAATGGGGGGGGGGGGGGGGTCTTTGGGTAGATTGTCCTTCCGCAAATGTAGAACTATAGGCAGATGCTGTGCTTGTACTTGCGTTATTTTCCATATTATCAATATGTCTAATAACGGTGTTATGGTTATAGGACGGCCTTGCTCTGATACCAATTGAAAGAGGCTATGCGGTAGGATCGTGTAATATGGAATAACGGAATAGTCTAGGTAGATAAAGTAGGTAAATGCAAGGAGACACCAGGATTTTATACTGGTTCGGACCTCTCGTCCTACGTCCAGTCCCTAAGCTTCACTTAGGAATTTCACTAACTAACACCCTCACTTCACCCGGAGGAATAGGTTTACAACTTACCCGAACAACCGAACGAGATTTCTTGCCTCAACTACCAAAGAGGACTTCAACTCAATTACTAAAATACAATATTCGACTTGTTGTGTTCTTGTCAACACTAATGAGTCTAATGTAGTACAATATTCCTATAATCTTATCCTCGGTATGCAATGTGTTTGTGAAGATTTAGAAAATGTGAATTACTATGAATCAAAAGAATGTTATAAATAAAAACAGTGATTCAAGCAATAGATTTGTGATTGCTTTGAGAATATCTAGAGAATATGAACAAGAGAATAGTAAGATTAAAGCAAGAGAATTCGGTGAATTAAATGATGTTAGAATCATGTATATATACTTGTAGAAGAGGTGCATATGTTGTCAAAGGTTGCAAACAAGAGATGCTTCCATTTCCATTGATGAATGGTTGCAACTCTTGGGAGGAAGAAGGTGTCTTTTCAGAGAAAATTCGCAGGTTCAAATTCAGTCGACTGAGCAGGGAATTCAATCAATTGAAAATATGAAGTAAAATTTTCGGGAGCAAATTCAGTCGACTGTGCAGGAAATTCAATCGACTAAAACTGTGCATGTTTATATATTTGTTCTAGTTTCAGTCGACTGACTATTCCTGTTCAGTTGAATGAACTTATAAAATATGCACAGTAAAAACTTTAAGTAAAAAATGAAGTTTATAAATGTTTTCTAGTGTTCGTGCAAGCCTCTTGAGGATAGATTTTAACAATAAATCTAGACCAAGACCTATATAAAAAACATACTTATGTTTGTTTGGTCTTCATCGATCTTCCTTTAGCGTTGCATATATTTCTTCCTTGTTTGTTGAAGCACATTGTCATTGATCAAAATCTTCACGTATCAACATAATTAAGCGTTTTGAAAGATAATTTGGAATATTTATAAGCAATTCCAAAATAAAGTTGAAAATCTGAGTATGCGGAAACGACTAGTACATTTGTCCCGCCTATGAGATCTGGGAAGATAAAACAAGGTGTTTAACTAAGATTAGGGATGGAGCAACCAGAGCCCTGAACTTACCTGGCCTAAGTTTTCTTTTCTTAGGTGAGGGGTGGAACAGATCGAAAGGAAAACCCGGATGCTCTTAAAAAAGGATTCTGTTAAGTTTTCCAAAATAAAAGAGGATTGGTATTATCCAAAAGTTAAGCGATCTCCAAAAATGAATGATTTCTATGATCCTATTTACTTCAAAATGTTTGTTCAGATTGATTTAGGGTCTATCGTAAACGATATCTTAAATAACATTGTTTTTGACCCGTCTAAAAGTTAAAGAATTTGATCAAGAATTGAGTAAGAAAACTTGAGATATTTCCCAAAGAAAAAGAATGAATTTCTTAGAGATTATCCTAAGTCAAATGAAAGAGATTTCGAAATCATCCGAAAAGAATTAAAGTGAATAGAGACTTAATAAATCCTGTATACTCATATTCACTTTCTATCGATATTGGATTTCGAAGGAACCGGAGTCGGATTTGGGTAAATCTCATTCGAAAACCACTTCAAACCAATCTATACGTTCGAACGTGAAGGCATGTAGAAGATGATGATTATTGAATACCGTGGATCTTTTAGCATGAGGACTGCTTGTTGACTTTCTCTGGGTAGCTCCCGAGTTATATATTGCAGTGGTCTCCTCGTTGTGGAGATTTTTCAGATTCCAAGGACTACTCGCTACTACTGGTAGTAGGAGAGTGCCTTCGGTTTTTCCTATTCCTGAACAACTTGTATGGACGTTTGTCTGACGTTGCATTTCTAACGATTACGTACATTGATTTTTACAAACGTACATCAGTGGTGGCGGAGAAGTCAACTTCTCTTAGCTTAACACCATCCTTGAGACGTACGAGCTCAAGGGTTGTATTTTTGTGGAAGGCAATTAGTAGTTAAACGGAAATGGCAATGTGGCATTTAAAGATGTGATATATGCTTTGTGAAAAGGTAATCATAGCCTCAAGCCTCATCAAACCGAAAATGACCGAAACAGGATTAGATGCAGCAAGGCTAAGTGGGTCATTTCCAAGTAGGGTATGATCATCCCCTTCTAGATATATTTCTTCCCGCTATGATGTTCGGGATGTATATTAATGTGGTGTATGGAAAACGAGCGCTCAGTTAAAGGTTGGTAACGACCGGGGGATGAAATATTCGGTACTATCAAGTTACAGAGGTAGACCAGTCTTGTGTTGGTAGAGGATCTTTTGTGATGGTCCTCGGGACGTCCATCTAGAGGTGTATCCCTTCAGAAGGTAGATCCTGCGCCTGGTCATTTGTATGGAAATCCATTCTCCAATAAGAACCTACGGACTTGATTGTAAACCTATTATGCTGGAATTTAATTAATGTAACAATTTCAACTAAGATTAATAAGTTTATTTGCAAATGGTTTCAAAGAATGTCATTAGAAATAATATCAAACGTTTTGATATAAAAGTGTTTTAGTTATCATAAGGTAAAAACCCGTCCGTGTTTATGTGTGGGCGTGGTCTTATGAGATACTCTTTGTTTTCAAAGGATTTTATTCAAAGGCTGATATATGAAACTATCATTAATTATTGAGCTTTTCTCACGCTGGTTTATCAAGCCTGATCCGGGTGTTTTCAATACTCGGGTCAGATCCGAGTAGTTTCAGGATAGTCGAAGACGGTCAGAGTTTTCAGAGGAGAGCTGGAGATATTCATCGATGTATGAACATATTCTATTATCCGCTTTGTTTAGTGAGGTTCGTACATGATAGGGGTTCTCGCTTCTTATTAGGTAGCAAATGGATGACTCTTACTCCTACATGTCCTTGAGATCGAGTATCGAAGGGTTAGTTTCAGTCGAGAGGCTGGCCGTAAAAGCAAAGCGTGAGGTACCAGTGTAAGCTACGGTGGAAAGTGGCCGCTGTCGATGGTTGAAAAGCCTAGATCTTTACATTTGGTATCAGAGCTGAAGGTTAAGCGAGAACCTTGGCTCTGTTATGGGTAAAGTCTCATCAGAGATAGGATTAGTAATATCCTAGGATGAGTAACTCATTAGAGATAGTGCTAGTAACACCCTAGAATGAGTTATGAGAGTATTATATGTATGAGCGCATATTTGTTAATTTTATAAAAATGGTTTTGTTTTTAAAAAAGAAATTGGTAAATGAAATAATTTTATCTTGGGTTTATATTATAAATATTAAAGGAGATTTCATTATTTTTGGGTTAGAAATTAAGGATTGTTTGTAATTTAGCTTAGCTAAAATATGAATATCTTGTGATTAGAATTGCACAATTTGACTATAAGATATTCCATATAGAATCAATTAATTGAAAGCTAGAATTTAGAATTTTAATCATATACCCCTAGACCTTTGGTTATTAAGAACTAATAATGATTAAGTGATTATCATAATGGATGGATTTAAAAGCTAAGTACAAATATCTTGTGAAGTAAAATTCAGAATTTGACTGTAAGATATTTGATGATATTATTGAAGCTACAAGTTGTAACTAGACAAAGTAAAGAGAAAATGTACACAGAAAAAAAATTGTTACCAATAAAATAGAAAAAGATAAGCCAAAATTGAAATTTTGGGTAAATATAATATGAAATGGTAAGTTCTATAACTTATAAAGGAGTTAAGTTACTTTGAAATTTAGACACTTTGATTAGGTTAAAATCAAAATGAAATTTAAGAACAAAAGGTATAAGAAATATCCTCCTAATATAAAAATTTGAATTATTGATACATTTAGGGTAACATTTGTAATTCAAAATGATGTAAGAATAGAAGTGGATATTTTTGAATAATATGGTTAGTAGGGTGATTGTTGGACGAAAAAGGTTAATAACAAATACCATGAGAATTAAGTTTCACAAATTTGACTATAAGGTATTTAATGGATTGAAGATTAAGAAATTTGATTTAGAAAATGGATAGGTAAATAAGTTAAATAGTTAATCATAGAATCGGTGAGAAAAAGGTGAACACTTAGTAAAGTTGCCTTATCAATATATGGATTGGATAAATAATATTAGCTAAATGAAAACCTTAGGTAAAGAAAACTTAGGGTTGAGTTTTATAACTTATTAATTTGAGATAATAGTAGAGTTTCATATTAGTTAAATACCTTAGTTGAAGTAATAACAATTTAAAGTTTGGGGATATGTATATATACTCTTAGGAAGTAAAGATATATTATACAAGTTTAAGTCATACTTGTATGCTTAAGTAATAATATATTTAGAAGAAAGCAATGGTTGTGAAATAAACTTGGATTAACAGAAGTTTTGAAGAAATGTATTTGGTAAAGATGAATGTGAATAAGTACATAAGTTAAACATAGATCATTTTGGCACATAAATTTTGATCTAAGATTTGAGTACAGAACTTTGAGGTGTTTACACCAATCCGAAAAAGGATTTACCACTCGATTCTTGACAGCGAGCATTGATGGGAGTTTATGATTACGTACATGTTTTCTATCATAGTTGAGAGCTATGCAAGGAAAGCAAGGGTTTGTGATCAAGAAGTCTGATCAAAGTACGCACTAGAAAATCGAGGGATCGATACTAGTTTAAAAGAAAAGTTGTGGATTCGAATAATAGATCGAATCAAATATCACATATAGTATGATGTGTTGGGTCTGTCTACTTAGTAGTTGGATAGTTATCTCAAATAGTAGACAATAAGATATAGTGGTTGGACTGATGTTGTGGTATGTATATATAGATGTCAGGTAAAGTACAGTGCTTAGGTCAGATAATGAGTTATGTGGTGGTATTCGTTTATCTTGATATAGTATTAGTGTGGTTGTTTTGGAAGCATAGTATTGTTTGGTTGTTGTATATATTATCTTAAGTGTACAATATGCACTAGGATGGGTAGGATAGAAGTTTGACTTGATGTATGTACATATAACCGTAAGTACGTGATAGATACTCAGGTTAATATGGAATATCTTTGTATGTATGTTTGACATCATTTTTTTTAGTGTTGTTATGGTATCGACCTTCTTTTTTCTATCATCAATTGAAATAAGTCAAATTATTTGAGGATATGAGCATGAGATAGATTCTTTTATCTAACTTTCATTTCGAGGACGAAATGCTTTTAAGTAGGGGAGAATGCAACGACCCGTAATTTCGCTACGTCGAAAATAAGATATTTTACTTATTTTTAAATTTAAAAAGAGTTTAAATCTTAAAATAAATATGTTATATATAATAAATAATTATCCATTCTTATAGTTAACAAATTAAAAAGTATAAATTTGGATTTTAGAACAAATCAACAAAAGTTAAGTTTTGTTAATAATAAATAAAGGCTTAAATAAATGAATTTAAATATTTATTTAAAAAGGTAAATCTTATTTTAAACATCTAATAAAGATAATAAAAGTAAATTTATATATTTAAAAAAGTATGTTAATAATCGTTTTACGAAAATAACCAAAATTTGTCGCATTTTGTCGGTTTGACATACACTGTAAAAATAGAGATTTTGATATTATTTAAATATGATTTTTAAATATAAAGAGACTTGTTTTAATTTATTTAAAGAAGTAAAAAGTTCATTTTAAAGTTTGGTTTACTTCAATATATAGTTAATAAAAACGTCAAGTTTTGACTGTAAACTTTGTCGTCATAAACACCGTTTTTAACCAAAACAAGTCGTCGACAAGTTGTTGCAACTTGATACATTTTCTAACTTATACATACAAGTTTACAAACTATTTAAACACTTTACATTTAGCACTAAAATACAAAAGGTGTTTACTTTTGAAAATATTTACAAAAATGATAAAAATAATGTTAATACACGATTTTACAAAAGAGTGTAAAAGTAAACAAATAAAACAACATCATTACATAACTTTCTTTTCTCTTACACATGATATAACATATACACCTAGAATTCAAGCAAATGAAAAGTGAAAAGATAAGTAACTAAAGGAATTAATGATACATATGCTCACTATTAATGCATACTTACAAATCCATTTAATGCAAATCAAATCAAATCAAGCAAAAGTCTTCTTTTTAAATTTTAAGAAAATAAGGCAAACATCATTTCATTAAGTAAAAACTTACATCCTACCATCATTTCACCATTAATGCACTTCTTATCATGTTAAGCAAAAGTCAAAAAGTAAGGCAAGGGTATTTAGGACATTAGCCACTCAAGCTACACTTATAAATACAAGCCTAAACCCTTCTATCTTCACTACATTCTCATTCTACAAAATTTCTAAATTCCATTCTCTTCTTCTTCCATTACTTCCTCCTACCTCTCCATTTCCCTTCTATCTTCAAGTTGTCATCTCCATACTCCAAACCATCACCTTACACCACCAAAACCAAACCAAACTACCACCTACCCACCTCCTACACCCACCTACCTCTTCTAAAACCCCAAGGCCGAGCCCTAAGGACCCAAACCCGTGCAACCCTCACTACGCCATAGATGGCCTTCTGCAACATTTTTGCAAGGTGTTGCCAGGTAAAATGTTGCGATAGCTATACAATTTTGGTCCTACTGCAACGTTGAATTTTTGATGTTGCCTTAGCCATAAAAATGTGTTGCTCTAGCTAAACAAGTGTAATTGATGCAAATTTTTTTTATAGTGTTGCTATAGCAGACCTTTGCATATCTTTCGCACCGATCCGCGTCAATCTACCAAGGCAAATCCTACGTTGGAGAACGTGACACCTCATCAATCCGAACACCACTCCTTGATCTTTTAGAGCCGCGAAGAAAAAAAAGTCTCCGCAAGTAACTTTTTATTTTCTTTCTTCTCTGTCGATTTTGGTTAGGGCTTCGATTTAGGGGTTCCCGATTTCGCTTCGATCCAGGCTCCGGCTCGCTCCAGTGCTCCATCGCAAGTCATCCTCCTTCGCAAATCACCCTCCACCGCTCGATGTAGTCTCCTCCTCAACTGATTCGATTGCAAGCTGGGTTTCACGAATTCAAAGCACGAAATCGATTTCGCCTGGAAGGAATTTCGAACAGAAACGTGATGTCTGGAAGCTCGAACTGGGAACGAAGAATCGCGATTCGATTTTGCCTAGAAATCGTACTAACTTCTCTAAGGTATTTTCATTCCCTACTTTTGCTGTTCCTATTTCTCCTTTTAATTTTATTTGCTATAAGGTGCTGAATTGTGAGTTAATGATTAAGTAATTCGGATATTATTTCAAAAGAAAGAATTTAAATGTTATTTAATGATTTCATTGTGATTACTATCATGGTATTACAACAACTATGTCCTACGAGGATTTGATGTAAGCTTATTTTAATGTTTATGAAAATCAAATTTGTTGATTACTATCATGGTTTTAAATCTGGGATTACCATGTGCTACTGCTTGGTGCTTTTGTAGGCCGGCTGTGTTTTTGAAACCCATATCTTTGGCCATGAATCATTTGTCCACTGCAGCTGATACAGTAACAAAAGAAGGTTGCATGTGTAACATTGTCAAAAATGAAGGACTAGTTTACAAGTATGAATACTCTGTTGTTTTCTGTCAAATATTTCCACTAAAAGTAAAGATAACTGATGAATTGAATGATAAAGTTTTATCTACTGCTATTTGATTTATTTCTCAAAACACTTGTTAAGATGATAAAAAATAGTTCTAACACACCATTTTGTTTGAAAACTTGTTATAAAACCCATCTTGTTTTTTATTATATCACTATTGTACAATTGCGCTATTGTTAAAAAATATGTAAACTAACATCAAAAATCTTTACATTGCTATTCAGTTCACCATACAGTTGAGTAATAAAAAATATGTTTTTTTCTATTGTGTGTTTACTGTGCTCAAGTGGCTTGGACTGTGGAGACTGAACCTATGATATTTTTGGTGAATGAATATAGATGTTAACACAGGTGCGTTTATGACAAATAATCCCAATTTGGTAAAATCTGAATTATAAGTTTTAACACAGGTGCGTTTACATCAATCATAGATGTTGTCACTATGGTATAAGGTCTAAATGATATTTATGAGGCATAGTTGAATAGCGTAAAAATTGGGAAGATTCCTAAATTTTATGCTATTTAGCTCTTGCCTTATCAATATCATAGGTAATCTGAAGATTGTGGACTTTGGTTAAGCGTCTTTACTGGGCTGGATGTGTTGCTTCACCCTATATGTGGGACTCCGGCTCATGCTGTGATGGCGCAAACGGAAACCTAAATTCTCATCACGCAAAGGTAACTAATAATATTATTTAGTTATTTTCAGCAAGTAATTTCCTTTATGTTATATACATGATTATTTCAGTGAGCAATCCAATTTGGACTTTTAAGTATTATACTTCATAGAATTTTTTTTAATTAATAAATGCTTCAACTTGGGTTTTAAATACAGAATTAGAAATAACATCTATAATTTATAAATGCTTCAACTCCAGTACATTTCTAAACTTCTTTTGCCATATGTTGTCTCAATAAATGTTGGAATAAGAGTGTCTTGATTGCATATTTGCTTAATTGACACACTTGGTGATAAATTTAGTCAAGATTTTCCACTAGAATTATTGTTCGTTAAAGAATTTCATTATTATTTGTAACAGCAGGTGACATTGTTTGATTGAGTTGCATTATTGTTTGGTTGGCTGGACTTATCTGAGTGGATGAGCGACAGAACGCAAAAGCTTATTAAGAAGAGGAACATCAGGAGCGGTGCTGTTATGTCATAAAGAAGCTCCTAAGGGTAAATTTTAGATTACATCAATATAGAGGATCTAACTTCCACAATCATGTCCAGTGAGACTGATAGTCTGACTTTGGGGTAACTGACATGAATTGTGATGTGTACTGCTGTATGAATTGTTTTATGTACTGTGTATTATGTTGTGTATTATGCAAGTGTTTTATGTGATATTGTACTGTGTATTATGCAAGTGTTCTATGTGATATTGTACTGTTCTATGTGCTCTTAGTGTCTCTTCAGTATAGTATTGAAGTAGCTTCAGAATAGTGCTGTAGTAGCTTCAGAATAGTGTTGCAGTAGCTTCATAATAGTGTTGCCACCGGGTTATAAATGTTGCTTAAAATAATGTTGCAATAGGCATTCATGGTGTTGCCATAGGGATGGACCCAGTTGGGTCGTGGGCCCCACATTGTGGGCCCCACAACTTCAGAAAGTTAATATCTATGACAACATTTTTGGAATGTTGCTACAGATACCTATGAGTGTTGCCATAGACCCAAATAGGGTTCTATTGCAACAATATTACTTATGTTGCCTTAGATAGTCAAAATGTTGCCTTTGAGGTCTAAGGCAACGGCAAAAATTGCATCACCCTAAAAGTGTTGCCATAGACCTATGACAACATTTTTCGGGCCTGTGCCAACATTTTTTTTTGTGTTGCAGAAGGCCATTTATGGCGTAGTGCCTAAGCCAAGCCGAGCCTCACAACCCCCTACACCCCAAGCCATGCCCTTCCACACCACCAAACCCGAGCCTACACAATAAGCCCAAAGCCACCTACAAACCATACCCTCCTCCACACTCACATACCCAAGGCCGTACACCCATTCCCCTCCAAAAGCTTTCGGCCAAAATAAAAAAATAAAAAAAAAGAGAGAAGAAAAGAAAAGAAAACAAAAGCGTCCGGAAAGGAAACAGCAAAAAGCGAGACGTTGGAAATAGCACATTAGCGAGAGATGGAATTCTTACGTTAAAATTTGACGGAATGGACATGAAGGTGAGAAATTCTCACCGCTTTTTGAATTATATTGATTATCATGCTTAATTGTTATGTTAGATAATCACTATTTAATGATATGAATGTTTGGTTGATTGTTTGAACATCTTGGATAATCCATAGTAATGTTATGGCGTTTACCGTTTTGGATATGTTAGTGTTATATGATAGTTCTATGGTTGTGATGATAATTTGGACATCAAATTTCTATTATAAAGTAATCCCTTTGTTTAATAAGACCATATTTTAGTAATATGAGATATTGTGGAAAAATAAGTCTCTTTTCATTTAGAAGTGAAATTAAAGTCAAAATGAAAGAGAATTTGAAATTTGAAGTGAAACGGATTTGAAAAGGATAGCTAAATAAAAATTGAAAATAAGATGAATAGTGAAATTAAAATTGAAATCGATTTTGAAAAATTGAAGTTTAGTTTGAGATTAAATTGAAGTTTAAATTGAAATAAGATTTGAAATCTAAGTTTTAAATGAGTTTAATTTGAGATTAGAATTGAAATTGAGTTAAAATTGGAATTTAAAATTTAATATTAAAATAATGGGAGTATAATAATATTATAATATGACAATAGTGAAAATATATATTAAATACTTTAAAAAGTGAAAATATTGATTTAAAATGATTTGTAACGATTTTATAAGCGTTGAAATCCAATCTGAATAGATTATTTCAAATATTGAAAAATAAGTTAAAATTAGACGCGTCGCGCAACGGTAGTTCGCGATTTAGCGCCGAAAAGTTCAAATGAGTGTATAGAGTGCAATATGGCTCGGAATTCTTCGAGATAAGAAAATTCCGGACTATTATATCCATGTCTTCTAAACGAAGAAAGAAAATCAAAGTTTTGATAAGTAGATTTTGAAATAAGTCCAAATTAATTTTCCACAAAAATCGCGCTAGTGCAGTTAAGTGACCGTAATAGAAATTTTGTTTAAATGATGTTTTTAATTATGGAAAAATATGGAATAAATTTTATAAATCTATTTAAATGATTTAAAAGAGATTTGGACTGGAAAATATGAATTATCGAATGTTAAAAAGTTGTTTAATTCAAATAAGCTTATTTAGCACTTTCCACAGTAGTTTTCTAATTTGAATTCTATAACTTTTGGAATATGAGTTTAAACGTAACGACATTTTCTAGAATAAATTGTTAAAGTTTTAAAAAGGATAATTAAGCATTTTGAAAGATAATTTGGAATATTTATAAGCAATTCCAAAATAAAGTTGAAAATCTGAGTATGCGGAAACGACTAATACATTTGTCCCGCCTGTGAGATCTGGGAAGATAAAACAAGGTGTTTAACTAAGGTTAGGGATGGAGCAACCAGTGCCCTGAACTTACCTGGCCTATGTTTTCTTTTCTTAGGCGAGGGGTGAAACAGATCGAAAGGAAAGCCCAGATGCTCTTAAATAAAAAAGATTCTGTTAAGTTTTTCAAAATAAAAGAGGATTGGTATTATCCAAAAGTTAAGCAATCTCCAAAAATGAATGATTTCTATGATCCTATTTACTTCAAAATGTTTGTTAAGATTGATTTAGGGTTTATCGTAAACAATGTCTTAAATAACATCGTTTTTGACCCGCCTAAAAATTAAAGAATTTGATCAAGAATTGAGTAAGGAAATTTGAGATATTTCCCAAAGAAAAAGAATGAATTTCTTAGAAATTATTCTAAGCCGAAAGAAAGAGATTTCGAAATCATCCGAAAAGAATTACAGTGAAAAGAGACTTAATAAATCCCGTATACTCATATTCACTTTATATCGATATTGGATTTCGAAGGAACCGAGGTCGGATTTGGGTAAATCTCATACGAAAACCATTTCGAACCAATCTATACGTTCGAACGTGAAGACATGTTGAAGATGATGATTATTAAAGACTGTGGATCTTTATAGCGTGAGGACTGCTTGTTGACTTGCTCTAGGTAGCTCCCGAGTTATATATAGATGTGGTCTCCTCGTTGGGGAGATTTTTCGAATTGCAAGGACAACTCGCTACTACTGGTAGTAGGAGAGTGCCTTCGGTTTGTCCTATTCCTGGACAACTTGTATGAACGTTTGTTTGACATTGCATCGCTACTACTGGTAGTAGGAGAGTGCCTTCGGTTTGTCCTGTTCCTGGACAACTTGTATGGACGTTTGTCTGACATTGTACGTACATTGGTTTTTACAAATGTACATCAGTGGTGGCGGAGAAGGCAACTTCTCTTAGCTTAACACCCTCCTTGAGACGTACGAGCTCAAGGGTTGTATTTTTGTGGAAGACAATTAGTAGTTAAACGGAAATGACAATGTGGCAATCAAAGATGTGATATGTGCTTTGTGAAAAGGTAATCGTAGCCTCAAGCCTCATCAAACCAGAAATGACCGAAACAGGATTAGATGCAGCAAGGCTAAGTGGGCCATTCCCAAGTAGGGTATGATAATCTCCTTCTAGATATATTTCTTCCCGCTATGACGTTTGGGATGCATACTAATATGGTGTATGGAAAACGAGCGCTCGGTTAAAGGTCGGTAACAACCGAGGGATGACATATTCGGTACTATCTAGTTATAGAGGTAGGCCGGTCTTGTGTTGGTAGAGGATCCTTTATGATAGTCCTTGAGACATCCATCTAGAGGTGTACCCCTTCGGAAGGTAGATCCAACGCCTGGTCATTTGTATGGAAATCCATTCTCCAATAAGAACCTACGGACTTGATTGTAAACCTATTATGCTAGAATTTAATCAATATAACAATTTCGGCTAAGATTAATAAGTTTATTTGTAAATGTTTTCAAAGAATGTCATTAGAAATAATATCAAACGTTTTGATATAAAAGTGTTTTAGTTATCATAAGGTAAAAACCCGTCCGTGTTTATGTGTGGGCATGGTCTTATGAGATACTCTTTGTTTTCAAAGGATTTTATTCAAAGGCTGATATATGACACTGTCGTTAATTATTGAGTTTTTCTCACGCTGGTTTATCAAGCCTGATCCGGGTATTTTCAATACTCGGGTCAGATCCGAGTAGTTTCAGGATAGTCGAAGACGGTTGGAGTTTTCAGAGGAGAGCTGGAGATATTCATCGACGTATGAACATATTCTATTATCCATTGTACTTAGTATATTTTGTTTGATGTTTGTCAGCATTTGTAAGGGCAGGTTTTATAACTGTCCAAGCTGAATCTAGGTTAGACTCTGATATTGTAATTTAAAATTTTCCGCGGTAAAATTATTTGTTCAATATTATATGTTATCCCATTCGAGTGAGAATCTATTCTGTCTATTTTTCTTTATTACCCTTAAAGATCCGTCTTTTCGTGTAATTTGAGTTGGATATGTGCGGTTTATTGTCAATTCAAAGAGTATGAAAAAACGGGACTTTACATACTTCATCCCAAGTGTCGCATACCCTCTTATCGGATTTGCAACCCTTAAGGAAGTAACTAGTTATGAGGGTTCTAGGTTAAGCTTATCTACCAAACAATGAGACATAAATGTAACATTCCTGAAAATTAACTACGATTAACTTGGCAATTAATTTAATTTTGAAAATAAATTATGAAATTATTCATGGATTAATTAGAAAATTTAATTATGAATAAATCAGAAAATTCCCAGAATAAATAAAAGATTTTAGATTATTAATAGAATTTGATTTCTAATTTAAAGAAATTTGGAAAAGAATTTATTTAATAGGAATAAATAGAGAAGTTTTTAAATTAGAATTCAAAAATGAGTTTAAAATATTATGTATGATTTTTATATTCTATTTTCTTTAAAGATTTTATTTATGTAAATTTAGAAAGCATTTATAAATTTATAAATGTATATGTTAATTAGAAAATTTAATAAAAAGAAAAAAAATCATTTATAATTATTATATGTATTAATTTATTAGGGAATTTAATTTAAAAGGCTTTTAGATAAATTTAAAAACAAATAAAAATAAATTAATACAAGTGTTACTTTTAAAACCTAGATAAGAACACATGTAAGTTAATTAATATAGGTTGTGACAAGTGTTAGCAAGAATATTAACAAGTGGCAAAGAAATAAAATTTTCTTTTATCTTACATTTCTGAATTAAACCTGAGTATAACCAGGCTATCTTCACTACTTAAACTTCTTTTTCGATTCATTCTCAAACCTGAAAACTTTAAAATCTCAAACTGTAAAATCTGAGAAGAAAACAGAAAAAAAGAGGTACATCTTCAAACTCAAATTCAAACCCCTTCTCTCCAATAAAATCTGAAGCAAGTCTCAAAACAAACTTGAAGTCAGTTAGTTGCAAATCATCTTTAAACCTGGAAATTCAAAGAGGAATCAAAAAGCAAAATTTGGAAAAACAATTGAAGATTGCAGGAAAAACAAACTCAGTAACAACAGCAAAGCTAAATTCATTTCAACTTCAACAACCAGGTTTTACTGTCCTCTGTCTTCAATAATGGTGAGCAAACATCCCCCTAACTTTGCTGTATCCATTTATGTTTGGATCTGTATTTGATATGTGCTGTGAATTATGTTTGGATGATGGTGAATTGTGTTTGCATGCCCTTATAAAAAATGAATGACTGTGTGTGTATTTTGTACAGGCAAGAAAAACATTCTTCCTTTGTCTTCCAGTCTTCTTTTTTTCAAAACCTTGTTTCAAAATAAAATTCAAAAGCTTTTCTTTTGATGTTTTTCAGGCTTTAAAATATAAACAGAATATGATTGTATAATCAAAATTTAAGTTTTAAAAATACTTTTGAGCATTGAAGAAGAATGGATCTACTGGGAAGTTTAAAAAACACAGTGAAATGGGAAAAAGTTCAAAACTTAGTTGATCAAAAACTTAAATTTGATTTCATAATCCTACTCCCCTTCACAAAATATGAATTTTAAAGATGAGATCAAATTTTTTAAGCTTGGGATTGTCATGATATTTTGAGTTGAACAGAAAACCCCTTTTTGTGAATTTGCGGTGATTGGCGAGATGATAATCTACGTGATTAAGGCAGGGGGTAGCCGGAAGTCAAGGGATCAATGGAAAAATACAAGATTTTTTTATTCATTTTAGTTCGAGATTTGAATCGAAATGGGGTTTTAAGGCAAAGTGGTATCGGTGTCATTCTCGAATTGTTTTTGAGGTCGCTCATGGATCGGAGGAGACCGGACTTCGAGTGGAGGTGAGTGGGATGTTGGAGCAGCTGTGGGGGTGGCCGTAAGACCTCCGGTGGCCAGAGGTGGCTACGCGAAGTGGATTTGGATGAACCGGGGTAGTTTCCAATTTGAGGCTGATAGCTCGTTTTCGATTTTGAACTTGGTTTAGGTTTTGAGTTGTTCGAATCGAAGCTGGGGGTCATCGGTGACGTTATCGCGAGTTCGTTGTCGTTCGACAAGGGTAAGCGTGGTTGTGCACGTATACGTGCATCAATGGTATCAGTGGTTTGAGGCGTTTGGGGAAGAATGGTGCGACTCGAAGCAAGGCTCGGGAAGAAGCAAGGGTAGCTCGGGTTTTAACTCGAAGAGGAATTTGGTGCGAAAGTGAAATACTTTAGAAAATTTTAAGGTTGAAAATTTTGGGGGCACTCGGGTAAAATTGGGAAAAACCCGAAGCAGTGGGGTAATTCGCCCGGGTTCGACTCGAAGCAGGGGGTGGAGCGACTCGGGGACACTCGTGTTTGCCTGGAATTCTCACATTTCCAGTTTTAAAACTTTAATAAATGAGTTAAATAAATTTTCTAAAAAGAAAAAAAGGGGTTATTCCTTTTATAAATGATGATTTATTTATTAAATAGAAAGCATGAATTGAAAGTTTGGGAATAAAGGATTTTTTTCTAAAACAATTAAGTTTTAAACTTGTATTTTTAATAAGTCATTGTAAATAAGACTTAATAAGTGATAATTTTTAACTTAAAGGTAAGTTAATATATATCATAAATGATAATCAAGTAATTAATAATTTATAATTAAGATTAATTTATTAATAATTAAGGAATAATAAATCTATTAATTAATCAGTTAAGGATAATTAATCATAGTAAAGACTTAATTAATAATTAGGGGTTTATTAATCAAAGTAATTAATTAAGGAATAATAAATCTATTAATTAATCAGTTAAGGGTAATTAATCCTAGTAAAGACTTAATTAATAATTAGGGGTTTATTAATCAAAGTAATTAATTAAGGAATAATAAATCTATTAATTAATCAGTTAAGGATAATTAATCATAATAAAGACTTAATTAATAATTAGGGGTTTATTAATCAAAGTAATTAATTAAGGAATAAATTAATTGATAAAAGTAATTAAGAGTTAATTAATTACAATAAAAGGTTAATTAATTAAGATAATTAATTAATGAAATGACTAATCAACGAAAGTGATTAAAACTTAATCAATTAAATTAATGATAATAATCATTGATTAAAGAATTGCTAATGGAAGTAATTATGTGGTTGGTAAATTTAAAAACCACCCAAATTATTCATCTTAGTTGTAAATGTTTGGTTGCTATGGAATGCTCTGTGATGGATTGATATATTGGATATGTGATGTGATGCTTTGAAATGCTTTGTGCTGAGTTGTTATATCTATGATGAATATATGGTTATATGAATATGCAAACCCTTTGACCCGTAAATGACATCTGAATGTCGATGCGACAGGGAGTCGGATTCCAGTTGGTTATTCGAAACCCACATCGAACCATATTAATGAATCTTTGTAATTGATAAATTTACTTTATCTATGTATCTGTGAATGCAGATAAGCGTTATTGGGTTATACCACTTATCGACATTCTTATGATTGATGTTGTGCACTATTGTGTAAAACCCCTTGGACTACACTATACATACACAAATTTGGATTGCATGTGGAAATTGGTTAAATCACAGATTTTTAAACAAATTTTAAAATTTGAATTTTTTAATTCAAATGATTTTTGAATGGATCGAATTTTAAAATGAAAAGCTTTTGGAAAAGGATTTCTAAAATAAAAGTTATTTTGAATAAATTAATTAAGTTTTGAAACTTAATAATTCAGTTTAAATTTGGGTTCAGATTTTGAGATTAAATTCTATTTTGAGAATTTATGAAGTAAAAGGTCATACAAGTTATATGGGTTTTTAAACCATTTTTAAAGTGTTGTTCTTGGAAATTAAATTTAACCCAAGTTTGATAAACTTTAACTTGTATAATTGAATTCGGATTTTTCCAAAATGAAAACTGTTGTTTTCGAATGATAAAAGCTTTCATATAAGGAATGAATTTCCAATTTGTATTATAGGAATTTCAAATTTGAAATGAAATAGTTTCCCAAGTTATGAATGAATCTTAGTAAACGTTTTGAAAGCTATCAATTAAATCTTTGATTTAAAGATTAAATGGACTAATCCAATCGAAACGGAAATTGTTTTGAAATCGATGGATGGATCTTTGTGAAATAGGGTAAACTTTGTGAAATAAATCCTTTTGTTTAAAGATTTGAAATGGTAATTGGGTTAAACCATTTTGAAAGAAAGTTTAGAATTATAGGTTGTGACTTAACTGAAATCCATATCCATATGTTTTTTAAACTTTACGCTCATTATTCGGTTTAGCCGGGAGAGGACCTTTGTATCATATAACCCATTTCGAATAATGATACGTCGTTACGGATAGCATTTGAAGACCGGTGGTAAAGACCGAGTATTTGCGAGAGCGATAGGATGACCTATCGATTGTCTCTGCTTTGAGTAGCTACGGTATAGAGATTCCCTAAGTGATGGGAAGTCCGATCGGGATTGTGGATACCCAAATTACAAGGGCTTCTTCGGAAGTGCTTTCGGTTCTGTTCAAACCCAGAACATACTTGTATAGATGTGTGTCTGACACTACACTTTGAGGTATTAAGCTAATTTCTTTCAAATACATTTCTGCTTGGTGGCGGAGAATTTATTCTCTTAGCTTAACACCCTTCTCTGAGACATACGAGCTCAGAGGTTATGTAGTTGAAGTTTATCAGCAATATACTCCCAATTTGGTAGTGTGGCATGCTAAGTCTGCTGTGTCTTGATGATCATTTGTGATCAAAGCATGGCTTTCGTGTAAAGCGCAGCTTTGTGGATGAATCTTCATCGAGCCTCACAAATCGGTAATGGTCGAAACAGGAAAGATGCGGCAAGTTTCAGGGGTACCTCCCCTAGGGTATGACCATTCCTTCTGGAAAAGGGTAGTATCATGGTATGGAGCCCAGATACTTACTCATGTGGGCATTGTAGTATATTTATTACTATGTGATGTTGTTGGTATTGAGGATCCTCGGTTAAAGGTCCCAAAGGACCGGGGGTGGCATATCTTAGGTTTTATCCTCCGGGAAGGGGTAGTCGGCCTTGTGTTAGCAGAGAACCGAGGGATGGTTCTCGGGGCATCCCTCCAGAGGCGTACCCATGTGGCAATGGAAAGTTCCTTGGCCTGACCATTTGTTGGAAGACCCAAAGAAACAATACGCGCCCAGTACGGTTTTAGTTGTATAACCTGCCATGGAATGTGGTAGTAACCCGCTATTGAACATGGTAGCTATTGTAGGCATAAGTGCGAAATGCCTATGCTGGCTAAGATTAATATTATGCTTTCGAAATGTTTTCTGCACTATGCACTAATAATAATATCAAATGTTTTTCGTGTATCAAGCATGTTTGACTATCATAAGGAGAAATCTCCTCCAATTCTACGTTTGCATTGTTTGTGTGGCGGGAGGCCTTATGGTAGTTTCATTTTCCAAAAAGCATTGCAGATTTCAAATTTAAATTCTTTTGTTTGTTTTTAAAGATATACTGTTTTTTTGTTTGTTCATACCAGTCCCAAGACTGACCCGGAGTTTATTGTTCCTTTCCTAAACTCTGGGTGCCTACAATTTTTCACACGGGCAGTCTAGAGTTGGGTTTTTTTCCAGATAGTAGATAGTAGATATCGATTCGGTAGCTTTCAGTTTTCTCTTTGGTATTCTTTGGAGACTTTGGATATTGGAGTCTTCGGATCCATGGACTGGACTTGCTTAGTCTGGTGCAATGTGATGGAGGTTCGAGCTAGTGGCTTGGAGTTCTTGCATTGGAGCATTGGATTGGAGATCTTTGGAGTTTTTGGTTCCACTGCTATTTCATATTGTTTTTCTGCTGTAGCATTATTATCTTGTATCTCTGATATTGATTCATATTGTATCATTGTTGTATCGAATGTTGTATATCAATGATATTCTTTTCTTTTCTTCTGCTGTGTTGTTATACTTGATGTGTTATAAGCTCCGGCGAACCAGATTCGACGTTTGGATCTGCGGCATTAAAGTACGAGTGTCATATTCAGTGCCTATTTTCGAAGGTCGAGTCAGGGTCATTTCAATAAAAGAATACGATACACACGTATCAAATAGAACTCTAAATGATACACCATAAATCAAAAATGTACCTCCCAATGCAGCTTTTACTTTCTCCTCTGCTGTTGGTTTCAAGGTAGCTGGTTCCAATGTAAAAATCTTGCCTTTCCCATCCTTGGCTGGCTCCTTACACTAGTTCTTATAGTGCCGAATCCTATCACAATTGAAACATCTTACTCCTTTCTTCTCAGCAGCTTTCTTCCCTTTGCCTATCCGACATTCATGAGCGCAGTGTCCTTTCTTATTACATTTATAACAGACAACCTCTGCTTTCCCTTTCTTAGCATCTCCACTCTTCTAAGCTCCTTTCTTATGGAAAAACTTCCTATTCTGGTTCTACCCTCCTTGAGCTTCCTTGGCCTTGTTTCCTTCAAGATAAGCAAGCATCTGTTCCTGCCTTAAAGCCATCTCAACAACTACATCGTACGGATCTCTAATATGCAATAACGTGGCCTTAGCAAGCTCAGCCTTCAACCTACGAATGAACTTCACATTCCTTTAGATGATAGTATCAACCGTAGCATATCCGTACCTTGCTAGATCCTCAAATCTAGTTGCATACTCAAGCACCGTCCTATCTCCCTACTCCAACTCAGCGAATTTTTTGAGCAGAGTAGACTTAGCAGTCTCTGACATAAATCTTTCTTCAATCCTCCTCCTGAACTCAGCCCAAGTCATAGTCTCCTCATTGACTCCAATCGTAACACTGTTCCACTAATACGGTGCGGCCTCTTGTAGATATCTAGAAGCGAGCCTCATTTTCTGCTCATCATTGAGCCCCAAATCAGCAAAAATCCTCTCGCAATGAAATAGACAATTCTCTACTTTGGTTGCATCTTCAATACCAATAAACGGCTTTCCTCCCAACCAAGCATAATCTCTACTCAAAACAACATAGTTATTAACCACCGGAGCTCCTTGATTTCCTTCTTCAGCATTTCCTCCAACTAACCCTATAGCAACTCCTGCTTGCATCATGTTAATGAAAAACTGATACATCGCTCCCATATCAGCTTGCGGTATTCCAACACCCACATTAGCAGCTTGTGCTTGACCTGGATTCCTTCTAGTGTTTGGTCTGGCATTCCGGTTGGTTGTGGCGCTTCCTCCACCAATTTTAACTCTTCCCCTTCTAGCATTCATATATTTCGTCCGTAATATATGCTATCGAGTCTTTGTAAGATACAGAAGATATCCCAAGAGAGAAGGATGAATAGAGATAAAGCATATACTTATGTATAGCAAATACTAGTACATTACAATAGCGTTATCCCTACCCAATCTTTTCTCTAATTCCTTAGGATTATGTTTTCAAAATCAATTTAAGTTTGGAATTTCTTATAAATTTTCATAAACCTATGCTTTGATACCAAGTTGTAACATCCTCTATCTTAACGCCTGAAGCTAAGCGCTACAAATGCTGCAGTCATCTACAGTATTAACTTCCGGTGATAAAATACGGTAATTCTAATAGTATCCATAATATCAGAAGCACATAAATATGAAACAAAATCACAAATTCCAAAACAATTTTACTTATTACATTGCAAAATCATGTTTCATATTCCATACATAATCCCAAACAATTCCCAAGTTTTGATCAAATAAAATTATAACAAAATATGCCAAGAGCGACATATGAAAATGCCCCCTTGGATGATCAGAGCACTCAATAGACATAACAGTCTTAATACATCACAGCGGAAATAAAATAAAAACTCCTGAATAGTTAAGTTTGCCTCCTGCACGTCTTCGGAAGCTTTATTCGTCCACCTACTAAAACTGTGAATCCTTAACTCTCAATCTAATCAAATTAATTTTGAGCACCCGAGAGTTAAAGGGGAAGACATAAACTTCGAGTCGGACATAAAGCTTGGTATGAGTAATACTATTACATCTAGGTTTATTGATATAAAGTGAGACTACACTGCTTAGCGGAACGGGTTTCCCTCACTAATATACCTTTATACATAACTTTTTGCAAATCAGAATCCTGCAATCAAACTGATTGAAACAATAATAGCTATATCATATATGCTCTTAAATCAGGTAATAAATAAACTATCGGTCCGAACAATATAGTTTTATTTGCCTAGCTACTAGCCATTGGCTGA
Source organism: Allium cepa (assembly GCA_030765085.1). NCBI lineage: Eukaryota > Viridiplantae > Streptophyta > Magnoliopsida > Asparagales > Amaryllidaceae > Allium > Allium cepa. The sequence goes on along the minus strand of CM060929.1, from coordinate 673,778,478 downwards.
CTCGGGCCTACAGACATAAATAATCTAACATCTGTTAGACACACTTCTGGATGGTATGTCTTTAACTTACGTCTTCCAAGGTCAACTGATCCTAATGGTTTTGCGGGCTAACCAATAACCTATTTTCCTTTTCTGTATATTCCTTTCTGTGTGTAACATCCTTTAAGTCTTACCTATGCCTAAGCCCTACACACTAGAATTTTGGACTAAATTAGCTAGGGGTTATAACTAATGTATAGGGCGTGACCTTATACTAGTCCCATTTGGTATTCAAATATCCGAGTCATTTACTTATAGTTAACTAGCCATTAAATTTTCCTTGAAAACATCTTTCAAATTGATTTAACCCTTTAAATCGTACTTAAATAAGGAAAATATACTATTTGTTGTACTCAAATCTCTTTAAGATGATATATGCTTTACACTAAACATTGTTGATGAAAACCTTCGAAACCTTTGTTTAAAAGGTTTAAGAAATCTCTTTCGAAACCTTTGAAAGTACCCCTTTCGAAACCATTTAACTACTTTACCTAGAACTTTAGGCCGAAGCGATAAAACATACCTTTGGAAATCATTCAAAATAGACCTTTCGAAAACATTGAAAGTGTCTTTTTAAAAGCATTATAAAACCTTAGACATCCTTTAAACTTTTCATACTTTCCTTTCGAAAACATTAGAAACCTTCCATTCAATAACTAAAGTAAACCTTTTGAAAACATTGAGGAACCTCCCCTTCGAAACTTCACTAGATACCTTTCGAAAGCATCAAAGTCCTTTACTTAAACAAACCTTTCAAAAGCATTAGGTTCAAATAAAATTTTGTGCAACATAGTTTCGAATCCATTTAAAACCATTCTTTTCGAAACATTTGGGTTTAACTTTCAATATATCAAATGGTCTTAAAAGACCGGGGATGAAAGTATCTCTTTCAAAAGCATTTTTCCTAAATAAAAGAAAGTGAACGGTGTCGAAATGAACCCCTTCTAAAGCATTGGAGAAGCGGCTTCAAGGTTTAAAACAAAAGGATCCTTTTGAAGGCATTGCTTCGAAATGTAGAAAGCGACAGCAGGGATTTCGACTCCTTCTAAAGGTTGTACTTTAAAACAAAGGCAGCAACCTCTTTTGTAAGCTCTTTTCTTTAAAACATTCGGCCAAGTCAAAAGCTGTTTCCTTCGAAATCCTCATCTATAACCAAAATGGTTATAAGTTTACTAAAGCTACTTCAACCTCTTAGAAAACCAATTTCGACTCCATACATTTCACCTAACTCCGGTCCACTACTTATCATGGCTGATACCATGTGTATTGGTTTTGACTTAGATGAAGGCGGCAATATAAGGTCGAAAGGTGGTTGCTATAAGTGGTGAAGCAATAAAACCTTATAAAACTAATTTGTTGAACTTTTTAAAGCAATTTCTTTCCAACTAACTTGACTTGTGTCAATATATAATTGGTTGCCAATACTTTTAAAAAATCTTTTCTAAAATTGCTAATGAATTTCAAAATTTAACAAATTAAAATATTTACAAATAACCCCTTCTCCTTTTACAAACATATAAAACATTTAAGTCGTATACCTTAAATAATTTTATATTATTTATGAAATACCTAGAAAAATTCTTCAAAAATTCCAATAAATCACTTTTAATATGTTTTCTAACATATTTAAATTTCTGATCCAAAACTAACATATAATAGCCGTAATTAATTTAAACCCAATTTAACCATTTTTTCACTAGAAAATTCATAATAAATCCACCTTATTTCAGAAAATTATGGAACTTCAAACTCGCCTCTAAAATATTATTTTCGATCACATATCAAAATTTCAAGGCATTTGGATGTCATATGATAGGTTTTTCACATTTAAACTTATCATAAAATCTATATGAAACAACAAGATTCATCAACAAGCATATATATATATATATATATATAACATTCAAAACATGACATAATACCTTACGAAACATATTCGAATCCGATTTAGAAGAGAAAATAGAAATATGAAATGTAATCTATTATTCACCTTAGCTTGTTGTTAAGGAGTTTGAGATTTGTTCTTGAATGAATTTGATTAAGCTTCTTTCTTTTGATTCTTGCCTATCTTCCCCTTTATCTTCTTCTAATGGTGGTTGGCCTTACTTGGTTTAATTTTATTTGTGAACGTGGAAAATGTATGTGACATGAGGGTTTAGGGTATAAGAATATAATCTATTCCTATTTTCCCTTATCTATTTCATTTTAATTCTCTTTTGTTCATTGTTTAATTATGAATGACTACCCTATAATTATACAAATCTCAATGTCTTAACCATTTACATTATTTCATTTAATTTATCTAATTAAATATCCTAAAAATATTAATCAAAATTATTGTTGTTACACAAGACAAAGTAAATCCTTTCCTAACTTTTTTGGAACCGTCCAAGAGGTGTAGAATAGTGATCGAAACCTGGAATAAGTTAAGTTACATCAAAGATGAGTTTTTCTTTGTACATTGTCAGCTCGAATTCGCACAACGTTGGCCATCTAGGTGTAAATTTTGCTCTTTCTCTTTTTTCCTTCGAGATTACTTCATAGTGTTGTTTGCTCAGATCATCTTATTTTGTTCTTTCAGATGTGCCGAACAGGCCTACCGACTCGACCCTAGTAGAGACTCCCAAATTGCTTCATAATGTCCCGGATGCAGATAAGGAGGCAAGGACATTACTCACCGAAGAGAACCTCTGGGCTTATAACTTATTAAAGCAGGCCATAGCGTTAGTCAAATCCTCATAGCCATAGATAGTGATGAGAACCTCTGGGATTATAACTTGTTAGAAGCAGGCCATAGCATTGTCAAATCTCAACGGCCATAGATAGTGATGAGGATGACTCCCCATCCGAAGACAGAGACGATGATCTAGTCGTTCCTCTAGTCTAGACCAATGGTTGAGACTAAAGAAGTAGAAGAGCATGTTGAAGAGGGAAAAGGTAATGGCGCAGGCCATAATGATGCCAATGTAGGCCGTGAGTCTTTCCGTGATGATGGAAATAGTGACCAAGAATTACTTTTAAGGAAGCGACCTAAGCTAAAGATTGCTACGAGGCAAACTTTTACGTAGTATCCGCCAACCACCTCAACGTAGAAGACTCCTATCCCTCATTCCGATGATGCCTACCAGTGTCTTGGTTTAATTTCAGACGAATTTGGTTTTTTTAACTCAGATGACATGAGTCTTTGGGTCTCGACTCCTCCATTCATCTATAGATTGACTTGCCAACTACTCGCGTGGGGAGACCATTCCCGTCACCAAAGTTTAAGCCTACGGTCCGTCGGAGGGACACTAGGACGCGCTCACACATAGCACTTTGCTTATTTCGTGTCATGTTTTATCTTATTAAGGCAAATCTACCTTTATTTCACAGAGCACTACAACATCTTCGATTCCCTTGAGAATCAGATAGTTCACCATAATAGATGCAAGTCATGTTTACAGTCCCACGACACCTGCCATGATTCAGACACCAGCAATCATTCAAGCTGGGATCTAGAGGGCCGAGACAAGGATGATCATTCTCACGATTCATCTTTCAAGCGTAGATCTATATCTCCTCTACCCAGAATCAAGGATAAGTACTCCAAATGACCTGATGACATTCCTCCTATGGATGTTTCTCGTATTCCCACTTCGACTTCCCACTCCATAATACAAACAATGCATTTTGTTCTCATCGGCAATCTGAGCAATCACCGAAACTTTTTTCCTCGACTCCTCTCGCGACCATAAGGCTGACAAGAAAGCTATTGAGACACTAGCCGTTACAACAGAGAAACAGGTCGCATACAATCCCCAAATAGCTGAACTGAAGCATCGCTTTTCAAAAATCTATTTTAAGTGCACTACGTTCGTTCCTAATTTGAAGGAAATCCTAATAGAGGTCTAAGGCTAAGCCATGGCTCATTTTGGCGATGTTTACGATTAATATTTCATATCAAAGATATTAGCCGAGTAGATTTCTACATACGCCGAGAGCGTGAAAGTTGAGGCTCAAGTGTTGCAGCTTGTGGCTAACCAAGACAAAGAGATTATCGCTCATCTTGATACAGAAGTTGTTAAGTTAAGGAAGGCACAGACAGAGGTTGATTAGAAAGTCAAAGACATGAATGAAATGGTTGTATAGTAAAGGAAAGACCATTTCATCCAGATCAAATCCTCTTACGATAGAAATCATCTTTTGTTGGAAGAAAAAGAGCACCTAGCAAGAGAAGTAGCAGAGTTGAAAGCACAACATGAGAGTGTCAAAGAGCAACTAGAGAAAGAGAAGAAGGAGAAATAGGATGCTCTTATGCAAGCTCATAATTGTTGTGAGGGGTTGCTGAATGCTCGTAAGAAGATGGACGATGCATTGGCTCGTGCTTGAAATATGTATGAATCGGTTGCATCCTCAGAGAAGCGGATTAAGGGTAGATTTGAGCCAATCACAGTCATCTATAATTCCAATGTAACCAAGTTCAGAGACTTGGAGTGGCTTAGAAAGGATTATCCTAGAGCTCTAGCTTTAGCGTGGTATAGAATGTGCAGGAAGAACATGCGGCTTTGGAAAGAGGTGACTGTCTCCATCTCTCTATCAGATCCCCCATGCAATCCAGTTGCTCCTTAAATGCCATAGACAACTATTCTATTCCTCATTTTGTAGGGGAATTCCAATGGAACCTTTGCTCACATCGAGTCTTAGCCTAGTGGAGGTATCTCACTAACCTCACCCATACTTGAGAAGGCTCACATGACACCGACATCTCCAATCTCTCATTTTATGTTTCTCTCATTTTAGGTCATCCTTACGTCACTTCACTCCCTTAGGAGGATCCCTAGCTGAGAAAATAAGCATCCACGATGGAATCAGTGGTTATGACTACTTCTAAAACAATTCCAAGTGCTCTAGTTGGCAAGGCTCCTAGTCCTGACATGCAAATAATTCATGCTTTGCAACAGGAGGGGACTGTTTTAGGAACTAAGATGTTGGTTTTGATGACAACAACCTTTTTAACTTATCTTATTATAAAATATATACTAACATTGTTATCTAGATATATATGTATATGCAGGATATATACATACATACATACATACATACATACATACATACATACATACATATATATGCCTGTATTTATTACTGAAGACTGATCAGTACAAAGACTCAAGATTCAAGACTCTAGAGTAATATCGAGATCAAGATTTCAAGATACGTGTATAGTTTTTGTTAAAACTTCATAATAGCATGAAAATCTTCATTTCGAAATTCATTTGGGATGGAACCCATTTCTACCTTCTTAGCGGCTTACAAACCCACGACAAGTAGCTTACAAACCTACAACAAGTGGTTTACAAACCCATGAACATCCTAGTTTTGTACAAGTTCTTGAGTCCTGGTGTGATGAGATATTCTGTAGGAAGAAGCTTGCAAAACTACTTCAAAATGATTTTCAAAACTTCTTTTCAAAATATTTTAGCCTTAAAATTATCTTTTTAATTTTTTTTTCAAAAAGATGTTTTAGACTTAAAATATTATTTGTTTTAGTTTTAAAATAAACTCTTGTTTTAAACTTAATTTTGAAAAACAAATTTTACATTGTTTTTTACATAGGGATGTCGATATCATGGGATACTCCATGTCAACATGGTGGCCGTTTAATTCAAAAGTTTCAATTTTCAAAAGAAGTGTCTATTCGTTTAAATCTCTGCACGAATGGTTATGACCGTTGGTGCTTTATAAATAGGCTTCACAAACGAATTTTTTAATCATCTATTTTCATATTTTCTTCACTTCTTCTTCTCCACAAATCCATATTCTATAATTTTCTTATTTTTAAGATCTTGCTGAAATTCTTCTGAATTCTTAAGTGAATCAAATTAGAATCTCATTCTTGTTTGATTCTTTGCCCTATCTCGAAGACCAAAGTGCTATTCAGAGTTATAGGATCAATTTGTAATCAAAAGTTTATCGAGTCTCTCTATAAGGTGTGGTTGTGCCTGGAAATCAATTGGGTAATCTTGTGGCCCGTAAATCAATAGAGTTTGCCCCGAACTCGTAAGTCAGGAGAGTACCTCAAGGCCTTTAGAAATTGAGGAATGTAATCTCGACATTAGTATAATAAAAATCTTTATGAGGTGGTTTGCCTTGGTACAGGATTGGATGTAGGGTAACTCCGAACCAGTAGAAAATCCGATGTGTTCTTTCCCTTTACTGCTTTTTATTTACTTTCTACATCTATGTTTGATTCTATGATTGTTCTGTGATTAAGTTTTGCATTTTTTTGTGTCATAATTTTAAGTTAGTCCATATAAGTCTTAGAATCCATTAAAAACTATTCACCCCCCTCTAGTGTTAAATTAGCCTTAAGATCCTTAATCCGCACTCCCTTTCAATTGGTATCAGAGCATAGGTTTTTATAGTTTGCATAATTTGAAACTTGAAAATTGTTTTAGTGGCTACCAACACTGGTAATGTTAACTCTGGCCCTAGTTCTGTTATCACCAATAATAGTTCATTTGCAAAAGGTCAGTCTACTGTCAGAACACCATTTTTCAATGGCAGTAATTATACATATTGGGCTTGTAGAATGAAAATTTATTTACAATCTTTATGATTGGACACTTGGAATATCACACAAACTGAGTATATTGACCAACTACCAATTTTTCCCAGTGGATTGCTGAGAAAAAGGGTGTTGCACAAAATAACTCAAAGGCCATGAATATATTATTTTGTTCACTAGATAGGTATGAGTTTACTAGAGTGTCTATTTGTAAGTCTGCATTTGAAATTTGGAAAACTTTGCAAGTTACCCATGAAGGAACAAGCAAGGTTAAATAGACTAAAATTTCCATATTAACTAATCAGTTTCAATTGTTTAAAATGCATGCAAATGAGTCCATTTCTGACATGTATTGTCGATTTCAAGATATTGTTCATTCACTAATTGCATTGGGAAAAAGATTTTCGGAGGAAGACCAAGTCAGAAAAATTCTAAATTCACTCACTCCAGAATGGGATCAAAAGATACTTGCGATTGAAAAAGCAAATGATATCAGTCTCATTAAAATGGAAGAATTTATTAGGAATCCGATGTCTTATGAAGTTCAACTGTAAGGAAGAATAGAAAACAAGGCTACAGAAAAGAAGTCATTAGTATTCAATGCAACAACTGAAGATTCGGAACTAGACAGTGATGAGGAGATTGTCTTCATGACAAGAAACTTTTGAAAATTCCTAAAATATAGAAAAATGAATAATTACAAAAGAATGATCAAAGAATTCCAAAAAATAAAACGGAGAACATCAATAATGATAGATGCTACAATTGCAATAAGGTTGGGCATTATAGAAAAGAATGTTTGTATCCAGATAAACAGTTGTTCTCTCAAAACAATGACTCATCAAGGAAAAGAAAGAAAGCATTCATAGCAATTCTTGATGACCCAGACTCATCATCCAGTGATGATGAAAAGAAGACGGATAATTCAAATCTGTGTTTCACTGCTATTCATGAATCAGATGACGATAGGAGTATGGATCTAAAAATAGGTACACATTTACATTATTTTTTATTTTTCTTGTTTGAGTGGATGCTTGTTTGTTTGCTTGATTTTTTTAAAATTCCTCGAATTTTTAAATCCAAATTTATCCCTTGAAATTTGAATTTTAAATTCAAAAATAATATTATTTTAATAATATTTTAAACATTAAATTATTAATATTTAAGTATTATTATATTTAACATTATCATAGGAATTATATAATTAGAATATAGGATATAATATATATATATATATATATATATATAAATTTATTAGGAATTAGGAATAGAAACTTGTCCTTTGATTCAACAGGCACATGTCGACATACCTAGATACCCCATTTCGACATGCCCCTCAGAATATGATTTCAAAATTTTGAATTTCCCTCTACCTTTTCACCAACTTCAATGCTCTTGAAAGATGTCTCTTGACCAGAGAACATGTCTATAGAATCTCTATTTATCTCACTCTCTTTATCATCACCTTTCACTCTTATTTCAAATTTCAAACTTATCTTCATTATCTTCAACTCCTCTCAAACTTCTTCAATGGCCACTTCAAGCATTCCTAACACCATTAGGCTTCCAAAATTTGTCAAAAGCTTTCTTTTTAATGACCCGGAAGCTATCAAAGCTTACATCAACTACGTAAACTTTGGTAAAATTCATATGGGAAAATTTGCTATTTTGAAGATTTTCCTTCTTATGGAAATTGAAAACTTTTTCAATAATGTTCTATTCTTAGTTTAGTCGAAAACAAACAAAATGATTTTGTACATTATCAAAATCTTTTTAAGATGTTTTATGTGAATTTGAATCGTGGTTTTTATGACGGGGAAGGACAAATTTGGAGTAGTGTTAAAGGAACACAAACTTTTTTGGATTGTGAAATTTTGGAAAATATTTTGGGATGTAAGTATACCGAAATGAATCTCTTAGAATTTGAAATCAATGAAATGTTGAATATGCGATTATATGATTTTTGTTTGATGATAATAAACACACACACATATATATATATATATATATATTCGTGTAAATGTATTTGTTAATGTACTATTTTATTTTTTCATAGATTAAATAAATATTTGCTGTATAAAAATAAATGACACAGTATTTGAATTCAAACAGAATTTTTATTTAAACAAATATTTATTACAATTTTGAATAGCACAAATTCAAGTTCTCATTATACATACACAATTTTGATTACAATATAAATTCAATTACATCACAATTTCACATTTACAGTTGACCTCACTACATATCACTCACGCTCGTATTTATCTTCAACTTTATTCCAAATTGAATTCAGCAACTGAGCAATCTGCAAAAATAAATATTGACACAGTAAAATTGAAAAGGAAATATTTTTGCAGTATAAAATAAAATGTAATTTTGAAAATAATATTTGCCTCAGTTATTTGGGTTGTTCGTCATCATTTAATTTTCAATTCATCATACACGAACAGCTTGTGACATACACAGTGTATCACAGTATATGCCTCAAGGCCGTGCACACCGATATATATACATTTGATAAATTTACAGGGACAGGTGAGCACAGGTCAAACCCAAATTATCGGATTCAACTCAAGTGCAATAAAAATAATGTCATAATTTTCAGCACAAGGTCAAATCCGAGCTACAAGATGGATTCAACTCAGGTGTAATTCGAAAAACAAATCCAAATGCAATAAAATAGTCAGAGCATCATCAATGCAACATGACAATACAGTCTCAAGTGAAAATGCTCGATCAAGTCAGTGACACTGCCTCAACTAAGCACATGCACCAGTAATGCCAGCGAAGACCATATGCCAATTCTAACAACTACTACAATGAACCAGCAATATGAAAAAGGGCAGCGGACAGGACAAGTGCAAGTATCATACTCGAGAACAAATCAATTCAACTATAAGCACAGCCTCAAACTAGAACAGAATATACAGGACTGCAACAGCCAAATGAAAACAACAAGTACAACTGAAATGCAAACAGTTCAAAGTTAAAGTGAAGACTACAAGATGAACCAGACCAATACACATAAATGCGCAGTGAAAACAAATGCACCAAGTAAATGACACAGCAACAATGGAATCAACATAAAAGTTCTCAATTCAACATGACAGCAAACAACAGTCCACGATGGTCAAGACAGCTGCAATGTAGCTGCAATAACTCGAAGCAACTAATCGACCCAAATCAAACTATAATAACCAGAGTTGCTTCAGGATGATCATAACACCAATTAACAACAAGATGAAGAAGAGTAACTCTAATATCAGTGAAGCTCAGAGGAAGGTTCAAAAGTGGTCTGCAACAATACCATGGGAGTATGACAGCAAGCAGTGCCACAAAACCACCAAGTTACAGTTTTCAATAATACAACTCGAAGTAACAAAATAATGCAAACCAAAAATGATACCAGAGACAGTGAATAGCATGGCAAAAGTCGAACAAGACCAATATTTATTTTTTACATCACAAAATAAAGTTTACAGTCGAAGACAACTGCAGTGCAAAGTCAAAACCGTGAGTAACTGAACCAAGTCGTGGATTAGCATACACAAAATCAAGTTAGTCAATGCCGAAGTCAAATGAAAATGAAACCGTGATGGCCAAGGATATTGAACAGCTCAAAATCAAAACCGTGTTAACCAAATAACACGAATTTATAGGAATTTGATTAAGTCAATGAAATCATCAACATCAAAACAATATCGAACGACCGAAGCAAATTGTTGGACAAATCAGATGAACGAAAAGTAAGGAGATCGAACTCATATAAAACCCCAAATATCATCATCGGTAAAGTATCGAGTTCAAGTAAGCCAAAATCGTAGAAGCAAAAGGAAAAATTACATACCAAATCAAAGCCGAACTCGATCAAGGAGGAGAAGCGCAAACAATTAAATTGAAGCAAGCAAATCGAAGCATCAACCATCAAGCGGCGATTTCTCCAAAACCCTAATTGTTGAAGAGGAATGAATAACAGAGAGCCGCCATTATCATAAAGGATCGGGCCGAAGGAAAATAAAGAGAAAAGAAAAAGTGGGCCGGCATAATAAAGAAGGAGATAACACGGCCGCAATTTCTTAATTGCTAATATTGGGTCGGGTTATATTAATAAAGAATTTAGTTTATAAAATTATGGTTTTTGTTTTCTAATTGCTTTTTAATTTGTATTTTGCTTAAACCGTTGAAATTTCTAGTCATGTGACTAGGGGACAAACTACATGGCGTAGTTTGAGAATTCACAACTCAGTGGCTGAGTTGTAGCAGGGTTTTAAGCGTAGAGTTAGGTTAGTCAGTAGCGGGTGTCGCGAGTTTACGTGTGTAAGCGTGTGACTACTTAATTTCTAGTAGAAATGTGACGAGAGAGATTTTTCGCGCTCGAAAATCGACATCCATGCTTTACATCGTACTCGAATGCCGCATATTCGACCGTTCAAATCCAAGTCGCCGGAGCTTATAACATAGTTAAGTAAACTACATAGCGGAAGAAAAAGAATAATACATTCATATACAGCATTGATACAATATCTGATACAACAGATGATACAATAGATATCAATATACATCAGAGATACAATAGAATAGCAGCGGAAAAGAAAACGATAACACCAGCAGCGGAACAAATAACTCTAAGATAGTCTTCAAGGAAGAACTCCAGCAGCAGCTCGAACCAACATCACGATTCACCAAGACAAGCAAGTCTCGTCCACATCCAAAGACTGAACTAGCTCCAGATAACCTACTAATCTGACTATCTGAAAAACCTAACGCTAGACTGCCCGTGTAGAAAATTTTTAGCACCCAGAGTTTAGGAAAGAAACAATAAACTCTGGATCAGTCATGGGACTGGTGTGAGCAACAAAAACAGTTTATCTTTAAAACAAACAAAGGGATATTTTAAAATAGATTCGCAATGCTTTTTAGAAAACGAAACTACCATAAGACCTCCCGCACACACACACAATGCAAACGCAGAATCGGAGGAGATTTCTCCATATGATAGTCAAAGATGCTTGATACGCATTAAAAAGAAACATTTGATATTATTACTAGTGCATAGTGTAGGAAAACATTTCGAAAGTAAAGATATAAATCTTAGCCAGCATAGGCATTTCGCACTTATGCCTACTATAGCTACCATCCAAACAGTGGTGATCACCATAAGTGAATGATAGGTTCTACAACTAAAACCGTGCAAGGTGCGTATTGAAGTTTGGATTTCCAACAAATGGTCAGGCCAAGGAACTTCCCATTGCCACATGGAAACGCCTCTGAAAAGACGCCCCGAGAACCTAACCGGATCTCTGCCAACACAAGGCCGGGTTACCTTTCAAACTGGGTAACTACTGACACGAATATGTCATTCCCCGATCGTAACCGATCTATATACGAGGATCCTCGATTCCAACAACCATAAAGTAATAAATTTGCAGCAACAACATAGGTTAAGTATCTGGGCTCCATGAAGTCCATGCAATCTGGGTATTCACAATCCCGATTGGACTTCCCATCACTTAGGGAATCTCTATACCGTAGCTACTCGGTGCAGAGACAATCAATAGGTCATCCTATCGTTCTCGCAAATACCCGGTCTTCACCACCGGTCTTCAAATGCTATCCATAACGACGTAACACATATTCTGAATGGGTTATACGACCCAAAGGTCCTTTCCCGGCTAACCCGAATAGTGAGCGCAACATTTAAAACATATGGATATGAGATTTCAATTAAGTCACAACTTAATAATTCAAAATTTTCTTTCAAATGATTTAAACCAGTTACCATTTCAAATCTTTTAAACAAAAAGATTAATTTCACAAAAATTCACCCAGTTTCTCAAAGGTATTCATAAGTTCAAAACAATTCCATCTCAATTGGATTAATTCATTTAAATCTTTAAATCAAAGATTTGTTTCATAGCTTTCAAATCGTTCCTAAATATTCACAGAAAATTTCATTTCCAAATATTCATCTATAACTTGGAAAACTATTTCAGTTTACTTGAAATCCCTCTAATACAATTTGAAATTCATTTCTCCTATGAAAGCTTTTTATCATTTAGAAACAACAGTGTTATTTCGAAAAAACCCTATTTCATTTATACAAGTTACAATCTTTGGGTTAATTCAAATTCCCAAAAGAACAATACTTTAAAAATGGTTTGACTCATATATAACTAGTATAATATCGTTAATCCCTAGTTTCAAATCATAGAATTCAATTCCAAATTTTGAATTCAAGTTTAAATCAAATTATTTAAATTCTAAAACTTAATCAAGTTATTCAAAATAAATTTCATCTTTTAAAATTCCATTTCAAAAGCTTTTCACTTTAAATCCAATCCATTTCCAAAACATTTGAATTTAAAAATTCAAATTTAAAACTATTTCTAAAATTTGTGACTTAACCGATTTCCTCGTGAAATCCATATTTGTGTGTGTATAAGTGGGGTCCGTGGGTTTAACACAATAGTGCAACATAATTCAATCATCATAGATCAAAACACAGAAATATAGTTGATAAGCGATATAAATTATAACGCTTATCGTCCATTCACAGATTCACAGATAATATACAAATGTAAATAAATAAACTATACACGGTCACAGAACAAAATATCACAGATTAGATAGGACAATCAATTCAAGGCATCTCATATAATACAATCATTCATAAGTAAGGTCAAGAATTTAATAATCATTCATAAACAGGATTAATAAATCGTTTAATCCTAATTTATTCAAGTTATTTCCAATTTAAATTAATTATTTATGAATTAATTATCTAATCCTGATTTATTAACCTACAAATCGTTTGATATAATTTAATTTATCAAACACTTTAATTAATTATTCTTAATTAAATTAATTCGATTAACCTTAAGTTAATTACAATTTTTTTAACCTTAACTAATTTCATTAAATAATTATCTTTAAGTAATTAATTATCTTTATAAATAAATCAACATTCTAATTACATTAAATGTAATTTCATCTTAATCACTTGATTAATTAACTTTAATAATTAACTACTTACAATAACTAATTAATCTTCAATTAATTATAACTCATTAATTAATAAATCTTTAATTAACTACCATTCAATTAATGATCCTTAATTGGCTACAATAAGTGCTTATCCAATTCAAAATGATTTACCATTTAACCTTAGCCAAATTTAAATATAAATTTATAAACTTTTTTTTTAAATAAAAAAAACATTTATTGCTTATAGAAGAAAAGCCTTTAAATTAAACTACTAAATTTTTAGATAAAAATTTAGCTTTTTAAATTACATTGCGTTTTAACTTGCAAATTTCAATTTAAAACAATTTATTTAATCTTTCATTTAAAATCCTTAAATAGAAGAATTTTATCAAAATCAAATTTAAACATTCGTTTGGAACTAACTACCTAAAAAAAATTAATTTAAACTTGTTTTAAAACATTCAGATTTAAAAACTTTGGTTTTAACTTGCCTTTAAAAACCTAATTTTTTTTCTTGATTTAAAACCCAAATTCATTTTTAAACCATAGATTCAAAAGTTCATTTGAATTTGTTTAAAAACTCAAAACAACTTTGCTACCAGGTTCTATAGAAACTGGAACAAGACAACAGACTCGAGCCAGACCAAAATGCATCGAGTCTTTCCCCCGCTACTTCGAGTCAAGATCCTAAATGCTTCGAGTAAGATACTTGAACTACTCGAGTAAATCTCGAGTTCCATTCACTGCTTCAACCCAAAAACTACCACCAGAAACAAAAATGCACGGTGCACATGCACTGTGACTCTAGCCACTTCCGATCATCCACGACCATCTCCACTAGTCATCGATCATCCCCAGACCAAACCACAAATATCAGAGTTCAACTGGAAACCCAAAATCAAAATAGAGACTTACATCCAACCCTGGAAACAGGAAAGAAACCACCACCTCAAACCTGTCAACACTGAGTTCTCCACTCTCCGACCATCTGGAGGTCTACAACTCCGGCCTCGTCTTCGACTACAACCTAACTACCACCACCCCAAAAATCACTGTACTCGATCACCTATTCTAGCCGGGGCGATCGATACATCGAACCTGGTAAAAATTTATGGTTCCATACTAAGCATTATCACCGCTGCCTCCTCGATGATTTGCACCACGATCTAGAATTTTTCCTAGATACTACGGTCGCTCCTTCATCAACAGGATGAACCCCGACTCCTTCAGTCACTTAGATCACCAGGGATTCACAAATTCCCTTTATTTGATCAAACCCAAACTACACCTTCAATGCTTAACTAAAAATAGAGATTCTTGTTTCAAAAATCCAATTTTAGTTCATGTATTTGATTCATATCTTTAAATTTTTGAATCATGATAATTTTATTTTAACTTATTTAAAGGTTGCTCTGTTGTTTTAAATTTTCCGAAGTCAATACAAATTTCTTTAACTTAAACAAATTTTTAAGCTTAAAAATATAATACAACAAACATATTTGTTTGAAATTTAAAAACTAACATGGATTAAACCATGTGAAAATGGGTTTGAAAATTTTTTGAACCTGGAAACTAAAGACAGTGAAATATGGAGGCAACATACACACATATATCTGCTCATATATACTCACAGCAGAATTTCACTTATACATTGCATATTTATCACAGAGAATAACATGCTATCATATCAATGCTTAAGTTATATTAAAAAAAAAAGTTACTCACCGTTGTTTAAGAAGTGAGCAGAGAAGCTTTTATCTTGAAACAACTTTGAACATGCTTGCTGAAACTTCTTTCCTTGATTCTCTGGTTGAATTGATTGTGTGGAGTTTTGTTTAAGATTTAGATGATATTGCTTCATCTTTAAAATGGACGAAATGATGAAGAGTGTGATATATAGGAATTGAGTTTACAGGATATATTATTTTGTACAAAAAGGTATGGCTGAAGATTGACAGAGGAAGGTGATATCTGGGTATAAGGTATTGTACAGGGTATTGTTCCCCTTTCTTTTGTACTTGTCTATGCATTATGTGCTGGAGGAGATAAGATTTATTTAGTACAATATCAAAGATATTTTATTGCAGCCTACCCATGCTTTTACTTCATGTACATATTGCTTATATTTATAAAACTGCATAATTTTATTAACATTTTGTTTGCTTTGTTTCTATTTGTATGTTTATATTTTGGTGGCTGAGAGATCTCATATTTTATACAATATGATATTATATTTTTGGTACAACAAGACAGGGATCTTTTTTTTCTCCATTTGATTAAGCATAATTTCGGCTGAAAGAAAATTTTAGTCATAGGCTAGATTATATTTTGTGTACTAAGATTTGGCATCAATTGAGCTTGTCTTGTGCTACAAGCTCCATACTTGTTTCATATTTAAATACATTTTACTATCTTGTGTTATACTTACCCAAACTTCTTGCCTTTACTTGCTTGTCTCGGCTGAAGATATACTTTGCATTAATTATTTTTGTCATACTTTTCCATTTTTGTTTACAGCCTACATACTTGAATCTTTATTTTCTTTTACTTTGTTCAAATCTTGCCTTACTTTGTTATATTCTTCCCTATTTTCTTACGTTTTGTACTCGGCTGATATGATATTGCATTACTTAGGCTTGTCTTCTCTTTGTAAAAATCTACATACTTATATTTATATCTTGTCTTCTTCTTTGGCAAGCCATTGAATATAATTTCTTTTTCCTTTGTCTGGTTACATACTTTATATTTCATTTGCCTAGCTTGCTTTTACTTATGTTATATAGATATAAAGTTGTTATTGTTATTTGTTAATACTTGAATGTATTTCTTTATTTTATTTTGTCTTAGTCTTATTATAATATAATTGAATTTCTATTGTAATATGTTGTTTAAATTTAGAAAATTTGTTTATATTTATTTCTTGCCTTCTTTATTTTGTGCAAACATATTTTATTTTACTTTGCAATATTTATTTTTTTATAGCTTATATAATTCTAGAATTATTTACTATGTTCATTTCATATTTTATATAATTATAATCTATTTGAAATATTTTGTTTAACATTATATCAAAAATCCAAATACAATTTTTTTTTTCTAATAATTCATTTTTTAACTAATATTTTATATTGATTTCCAATTAATTCCAAAAAAATTATTCAGAAATGAAATTAATTATCAATTTAAACTCAATTAAAATCCGGGATCGTTGTAGACTTCCCCCCTTAAAAGGAATTTCGTCCTCGAAATTCGCCAGAGAGAGATTACGAAGATAGATGAAAGATAGAGACATATCTTTTCAGATCAAACTGGATATCAATTCTGCATTTGGCCCACCAAATCAGAATATCAACAATAGATACAAGAAGTTATAATAGAATTTCAAATTTGGTTTTTTAAACGAAATCATTTTATCGATTCAATTCAAATTTATCCTTATATTTCACTAACCAATTTAATTCAATTTAAAATTTCTAGTTTCAAATTTCAAATTCGTATTCATTAAGGTTTAAATCCAAAACTGATAAGAAACTGATGAAAATACGAAGTAAAGATTTCCTTCAACGATTCGTAGGGCCATTATCTCACTGAAACTTCTTCTGTAGCTGATACGAATAATCAAAGAATTGAAATCGAATCAAAGGAGATTGATAAGAAAGTTATTTCCACTGTTTCAGGGTATTGACCATTTATCATCGTATTTCCCTGTCCCTATCTCGTTCTCTTCTTGCACTCATACTCACTATCTATGGATAGTAAGAGAATTTACTGAGGCATTCAAACGGATATCTTAGGGATATACTCATTCTAGGGATACTTCACCCTATCTCTAATGAGCTACTTAACGTGTTATACTCTTGAGCTAAAGTTTCACCTTAGCTCTAATACCAAATGTGACGAGAGGGATTTTTCGCGCTCGAAAATCGACATCCATACTTTACATCATACTCGAATGCCGCAGATTCGACCATTCAAATCCAAGTCGCCGGAGCTTATAACACAGTTAAGTAAACAACATAGCGGAAGAAAAGGAATAATACATTGATATACAGCATTGATACAATATCTGATACAACAGATGATGCAATAGATATCAATATACATCAGAAATCTAATAGAATAGCAGCGGAAAAGAAAACGATAACACCAGTAGCGGAACAAATAACTCTAAGATATTCTTCAAGGAAGAACTCCAGCAGCAACTCTAACCAACATCACGATTCACCAAGACAAGCAAGTCTCGTCCACATCCAAGGACTGAACTAGCTCCATATAACCTACTAATCTGACTATCTGAAAAACCCAACTCTAGACTACCTGTGTAGAAAATTTTGAGCACCCAGAGTTTAGGAAAGAAACAATAAACTCTGGATCAGTCATGGGACTGGTGTGAGCAACAAAAACAGTTTATCTTTAAAACAAACAAAGGGATATTTTAAAATAGATTCGCAATGCTTTTTAGAAAATGAAACTACCATAAGGCCTCCCGCACACACACAATGCAAATGCAAAATCGGAGGAGATTTCTCCTTATGATAGTCAAAGATGCTTGATACGCATTAAAAAGAAACATTTGATATTATTACTAGTGCATAGTGTAGGAAAATATTTCAAAAGTAAAGATATAAATCTTAGCCAGCACAGGCATTTCGCACTTATGCCTACTTTAGCTACCATCCAAACAGTGGTGACCACCATAAGTGAATGATAGGTTCTACAGCTAAAACCGTACAAGGTGCGTATTGAAGTTTGGATTTTCAACAAATGGTCAGGCCAAGGAACTTCCCATTGCCAAATGGAAACGCCTCTGGAAAGACGTCCCGAGAACCTAACCGGATCTCTGCCAACACAAAGCCGGGTTACCCTTCAAACTGGGTAACTACTGACACGAATATGTCATTCCCCGATCGTAACCGATCTATATACGAGGATCCTCGATTCCAACAACCATAAAGTAATAAATTTTCAGAAACAACATAGGTTAAGTATCTGGGCTCTATACCATGATACCACCTCTATCCAGAAGGAATGACATACACTAAAGGGGTGCTACCCCCTAATAACCTTGCTGCATCCTTCCTGTTTTGACCATTTCCGGGGCGTGAGGTCCGACGAAGTCTCGTCCACAAAGCTACGCTTTTTACAAAATCCACGCTTTGATCAACAAATGATCAGCAGCACTCAGCATGCCACATTACCAAGTTGGGAATATATCACTGATAACCTTCAAATACATAACCTCTGAGCTCGTACGTCTCAGAGAAGGGTGTTAATGCTAAGAGAATAAATTCTCCGCCACCAACAGAAATTTATTTGAAAGAAATCTGCTTTATATCTCAAAATGTAATGTCAGACACACAATCCATACATGTCTGTTCTGGGTTCGAACAGAACCGAAGGCACTTCCGAAGAAGTCCTTGCAATCCGGGTATTCACAATCCCGATTGGACTTCCCATCACTTAGGGAATCTCTATACCGTAGCTACTCGGTGCAGAGACAATCAATAGGTCATCCTATCATTCTCGCAAATACCCGGTCTTCACCACCGGTCTTCAAATGCTATCCATAACGACGCATCACATATTCTGAATGGGTTATACGACCCAAAGATCCTTTCCCGGCTAACCCGAATAGTGAGCGCAACATTTAAAACATATGGATATGGGATTTCAATTAAGTCACAACTTAATAATTCAAAATTTTCTTTCAAATGATTTAAACCAATTACCATTTCAAATCTTTTAAACAAAAAGATTAATTCACAAAAATTCACCCAGTTTCTCAAAGGTTCATTCATAAGTTTCAAAACAATTCCATCTCAATTGGATTAATTCATTTAAATCTTTAAATCAAAGATTTGTTTCATAGCTTTCAAATCGTTCCTAAATATTCATAGAAAATTTCGTTTCCAAATATTCATCTATAACTTGGAAAACTATTTCAGTTTACTTGAAATCCCTTTAATACAATTTGAAATTCATTTCTCCTATGAAAGCTTTTTATCATTTAGAAACAACAGTGTTATTTCGGAAAAACCCTATTTCATTTATACAAGTTACAATCTTTGGGTAAATTCAAATTCCCAAAAGAACAATACTTTAAAAATGGTTTGACTCATATATAACTAGTATAATATCGTTAATCCCTAGTTTCAAATCATGGAATTCAATTCCAAATTTTGAATTCAAGTTTAAATCAAATTATTTAAATTCTAAAACTTAATCAAGTTATTCAAAATAAATTTCATCTTTTAAAATTCCATTTCAAAAGCTTTTCACTTTAAATCCAATCAATTTCCAAAACATTTGAATTTAAAAATTCAAATTTAAAACTATTTCAAAGATCTGTGACTTAACCGATTTCCTCGTGAAATCCATATTTGTGTGTGTATAAGTGGGGTCCAGGGGTTTAACACAATAGTGCAACATAATTCAATCATCATAGATCAAAACACAGAAATATAGTTGATAAGCGATATAAATTATAACGCTTATCGTCCATTCACAGATTCACAGATAATATACAAATGTAAATAAAT
Source organism: Allium cepa (assembly GCA_030765085.1). Classification (NCBI taxonomy): domain Eukaryota; kingdom Viridiplantae; phylum Streptophyta; class Magnoliopsida; order Asparagales; family Amaryllidaceae; genus Allium; species Allium cepa. The sequence continues at coordinate 673,758,366 of CM060929.1, read as the reverse complement.
AAACTATACACGGTCACAGAACAAAATATCACAGATTAGATAGGACAATCAATTCAAGGCATCTCATATAATACAATCATTCATAAGTAAGGTCAAGCATTTAATAATCATTCATAAACAGGATTAATAAATCGTTTAATCCTAATTTATTCAAGTTAATTCCAAATTAAATTAATTATTTATGAATTAATTATCCATTCCTGATTTATTAATCTACAAATTGTTTGATATAATTTAATTTATCAAACACTTTAATTAATTATTATTAATTAAATTAATTAGATTAACCTTAAGTTAATTACAATTTTTTTTAACCTTAATTAATTTCATCAAATAATTATCTTTAAGTAATTAATTATCTTTATAAATAAATCAACAATCTAATTACATTAAATGTAATTTCATCTTAATCACTTGATTAATTAACTTTAATAATTAACTACTTACAATAACTAATTAATCTTCAATTAATTATAACCCATTAATTAATAAATCTTTAATTAACTATCATTCACTTAATTATCCTTAACTGGCTACAATAAGTGCTTATCCAATTCAAAATGATTTACCATTTAATCTTAGCCAAATTTAAATATAAATTTATAAACTTTTTTTTTAAATGAAAAAAAAAAACATTTATTGCTTATATAAGAAAAGCCTTTAAATTAAACTACTTAATTTTTAGATAAAAATTTAGCTTTTTAAATTACATTGCATTTTAACTTGCAAATTTCAATTTAAAACAATTTATTTAATCTTTCATTTAAAATCCTTAAATAGAAGAATTTTATCAAAATCAAATTTAAACATTTGTTTGGAACTAATTACCTAAATTTTTTTTAATTTAAACTTGTTTTAAAACATTCAGATTTAAAAACTTTGGTTTTAACTTGCTTTTAAAAACCTGATTTTTTTTCTTGATTTAAAACCCAAATTCATTTTCAAACCTTGGATTCAAAAGTTCATTTGAATTTGTTTAAAAACTCAAAACAACTTTGCTACCAGGTTCTACAGAAACTGGAACAAGACAACAGACTTGAGCCAGACCAAAATGCTTCGAGTCTTTCCCCCTTCTACTTCGAGTCAAGATCCTAAATGCTTCGAGTAAGATACTTAAACTACTCGAGTAAATCTCGAGTTCCATTCACTGCTTCAAACCAAAAACTACCACCAGAAAAAAAAGTGCACGGTGCACATGCACCGTGACTCCAGCCACTTCCGATCATCCACGACCATCTCCACTAGTCATCGATCATCCCCAGACCAAACCACGAATACCAGAGTTCAACTGGAAACCCAAAATCGAAATAGAGACTTACATCCAACCCTGGAAACAGGAAAGAAACCACCACCTCAAACCTGTCAACACTGAGTTCTCCAATCTCCGACCATCTGGAGGTCTACAACTCCGGCCTCGTCTTCGACTACAACCCAACTACCACCACCCCAAAAATCACTGTACTCGATCACCTATTCTAGCCGGGGCGATCGATACATCGAACCTGGTAAAAATTTAGGGTTCCATACGAAGCGTCATCACCGCTGCCTCCTCGATGATTTGCACCACGATCAAGAATTTTTCCTAGATACTACGGTCGCTCCTCCATCAACAGGATGAACCCCAACTCCTTCAGTCACTTAGATCACCAGGGATTCACAAATTTCCTTTATTTGATCAAACCCAAACTACACCTTCAATGCTTAACTAAAAATAGAGATTCTTGTTTCAAAAATCCAATTTTAGTTCAAGTATTTGATTTATATCTTTAAATTCTTGAATCATGATAATTTTATTTTAACTTATTTAAAGGTTGCTCTGTTGTTCTAAATTTTCCAGAGTCAATACAAATTTCTTTAACTTAAACAAATTTTTAAGCTTAAAAATATAATACAACAAACATATTTGTTTGAAATTTAAATACTAACATGGATTAAACCATGTGAAAATGGGTTTGAACAATTTTTGAACCTGGAAACTAAAGACAGTGAAATACAGAGGCAACATACACACATATATCTGCTCATATATACTCACAGCAGAATTTCACTTATACATTGCATATTTATCACAGAGAATAACATGCTATCATATCAATGCTTAAGTTATATTAAAAAAAAAGTTACTCACCGTTGTTTAAGAAGTGAGCAGAGAAGCTTTTATCTTGAAACAACTTTGAACATGCTTGCTGAAACTTCTTTCCTTGATTCTCTGGTTGAATTGATTGTGTTGAGTTTTGTTTAAGATTTAGATGATATTGCTTCAGCTTTGGATGAAATGATGAAGAGTGTGATATATAGGAATTGAGTTTACAGGATATATTATTTTGTACAAAAAGGTATGGCTGAAGATTGACTGGGGAAGGTGATATCTGGGTATAAGGTATTGTACAGGGTATTGTTCCTCTTTCTTTTGTACTTGTCTATGCATTATGTGCTGGAGGAGATAAGATTTGTTTAGTACAATATCAAATATATTTTATTGCAGCCTACCCATGCTTTTACTTCATGTAAATATTGCTTATATTTATAAAACTGCATAATTTTATTAACATTCTGTTTGCTTTGTTTCTATTTGTATGTTTATATTTTGGTAGCTGAGAGATCTCATATTTTGTACAATATGATATTATATTTTTGGTACAACAAGACAGGGATCTTTTTATTTTTTTCCATTTGATTAAGCATAATTTCGGCTGAAAGCAAATTTTAGTCATGGGCTAGATTATATTTTGTGTACTAAGATTTGGCATCAATTGAGCTTGTCTTGTGATGCAAGCTCCATACTTGTTTCATATTTAAATACATTTTACTATCTTGTGTTATACTTACCCAAACTTCTTGCCTTTACTTGCTTGTCTCGGCTGAAGATATACTTTGCATTAATTATTTTTGTCCTACTTTTCCATTTTTGTTTACAGCCTACATACTTGCATCTTTATTTTCTTTTACTTTGTTCAATTCTTGCCTTACTTTGTTATATTCTTCCCTATTTTTTTACTTCTTGTACTCGGCTGATGTGATATTGCATTACTTAGGCTTGTCTTCTCTTTGTAAAAATCTACATACTTATATTTATATCTTGTCTTCTTCTTTGGCAAGCCATTGAATATAATTTCTTTTTCCTTTGTCTAGTTACATACTTTATATTTCATTTGCCTAGCTTGCTTTTACTTTTGTTATATAGATATAAAGTTGTTATTGTTATTTTTTAATACTTGAATGTATTTCTTTATTTTATTTTGTCTTAGTCTTATTATAATATAATTGAATTTCTATTGTAATATGTTGTTTAAATTTAGCAAATTTGTTTATATTTATTTCTTGCCTTCTTTATTTTGTGCAAACATATTTTATTTTACTTTAAAATATTTATTTTTTTATAGCTTATATAATTCTAGAATTATTTACTATGTTCATTTCATATTTTATATAATTATAATCTATTTGAAATACTTTGTTTAACATTATATCAAAAATCCAAATACAATTTTTTTCTAATAATTCATTTTTTTAACTAATATTTTATATTGATTTCCTATTAATTCCAAAAATTTTATTCAGAAATGATATTAATTATCAATTTAAACTCAATTAAAATCCGGGATCGTTACAAGAAACCTTGGGGGCACCACGTAGGTAGGGTTTTGCCGAAGCTGGGAATATTCTGTGTCGTTCTATTTCTGCATTTATTATTCTGCTGTTATCTGTGCTGCTATTATTTTGATATATTTGTTGAAATAATTTTATTAGCTTCCGCAATTAATTTTTTTAATTAATAGCATCACCCTATTCACCCCCCCTCTAGGGTGAAATCGATCCTACAAGTGGTATCAGAGCTAAGAACAAAAGCCGTTTTTTTTTTTAAAAATTTGATTTTACAAAAACCAATTTTATAAAAAGTTGAATTTTTAAAATGGCTTCTTTTAATACTCTTTTGCTAAGGGTCAATCCTTAGTTAGACCACCAATGTTCAATGGTAAATATGCTGACTGGAAAAATAGGATGGAAATTTTCCTGAAAACCATTGACGCTTGGAATATTGTTGAGATAGGTTATAGAGCACCAACTATAACTATAGATAATCAGGAAATAGATAAACCAAAGGAACAATGGACAGAACTAGAAAATAAATTACAAAATACTAATGCTAAAGCTATGAATTCTATTATCTGTTCATTGGATCAATATGAATTTAATCGTGTCTCACATTGTCTAACTGCGCAGGAAATATGGCACACACTAGAAGTGACTCACGAAGGAACATCTCAAGTCAAAGAATCTTGCCTTGCCATGCTAAGCAGCGAATACGAGAACTTCACGATGGCGAAGGAAGAAAATGTCAAAGAGATGTATGAACGACTTTCCAATATCGTATATAAATCAAAAGCTCTCGGAAAATCATACACAGAGTTGGAAATAGTCCGAAAAATCCTCAGAGTCCTTCCACGAAAATTTGAAGCAAAAGTGACTGCCATTCAAGAATCGAAAGATTTAAAACAAATGAAAGTTGAAGAACTCATCGGAAATCTCACCACTTATGAGCTAGAAATGAAATTCAAGGAAGAGCGTGAAGGAAGTGACACTCGAAAGAAATCAATAGCTCTTAAAGGAACAACAGAAAGTGATGGTGATGATGATGATGTAGCAGCAGAATTGGAGCTATTAATAAAGAAATTCAAAAGGTGGAATTACAAATATGGAAATTCAGCTCGAATTCAAAAAGTGAAAAGCAGAATAGCCAAAGCACTAGACTACTCTGAAGAACAGAAGATCATCTGTCATAAGTGCAACAAACCCGGACACATCAAGCCCAATTGTCCTCAAAATCGACGCGACTTTAAAAAGAAATCAAAAGGGAAAAGATTTGCAGCCACGTGGAATACAAGTGATGAAGATAATCAAAGTTCTAGCGGTGAGAGTGAGAAAGCAGATATGTGCCTTCAAGGGAATATAACTAATAGCGAGGATGACGAGCCAAGCGAGGTATCAAAACTTACTCACTCTGAATTACTTATTTATTTCCACGAAGAAAATGGCTGTTTTGAACGACTTAGGGAGAAGTATGCCAAATTTGAATCACAAAAAGATACTTTGATAGAATTAAATGAACAACTTGACCAATTAGTTAAAACCTATCAAAGTAGGATCCCTAAGTGTGATAAGTGTCCAACATTCGAAGAAGAAATTAAAAAATCAGAAATTAATTTAAAATCACTTGAAAATGAAATTCTGATTTTGAAAGAGAGTGAAAATACGAGGAGAGAGAACTCTATCAAAAAGTGCACACAATTGATAAACGAAAATGAATCTCTCAAAACACAAGTCCAACAACTGTCAACGACTTTAGATAAATTTTCAAAAAGTGAAAAATCGTTGAATATGCTATTAGAGAAGCAAACTGATAATACAGTTAGACAAGGACTTGGATATAATCAATCTAAAAATGTTAGAAATGAGATTAATCAAGAAAATTCAATGTGCAAAATTTGTAGAAAATATGGACACAATCACAATATTGTTGGTATAGACCCAAACACGTGAAAACTATACCAATTTGGGTTCCAAATGGCACAAATATAAAAACTCTCAAATTTAAACAAATTTGGGTGCCGAAGGGAACAATTATAAATAGTTTTGGGTCTCCACAAAATTATTTTTCTAAATATTCTGCCACTAACAACCATAGACCTATAAAAACAAATAGGTCACATAAATCTTTTCCCGTGTAGGTGTGGTGGCAGGCTAAGGAACAACAATATTGTTACTTGGATTCTAGCTGTTCCAAGGACACAACGAGTGACAAAGAAAAGTTCCTTAGCCTAGTATAAAGGTGACAGAATCACAATGGACAACAACGAAAAATATCGTAAAGGTAAAACAGGTAATGGTATATTTTGAACGATATATTTAATGTGATAATCTGCACCGTATTCTAAATTAAATCAGCCAATAATGAGATAATGAAAAGATGATGATTTTAATTCTGACTTATACAAGATTGTTGGCCAATTATATTCTTTGAATTACTTCATATATATTAGTTTGGATTAATAATAGTGTTTTGTTGGATGATAATACATTTGGTTATAATACGGCTGACTCTATATTCACGGTTTTTGATTATTTACATGGCTTCATTTCAAATTCAAGAGAATGTCATTTAAAAAACTGTTAAAATTGAGTTTGAAATTTTTGTTGCACACTTCATGGTCTATCAAATTCAATTAATGATAATTTTGAGTGAAAAAGAAATTCAGATGCAGATTACACTGGTAATCTAGTTGATAAAAAAATTACTAGTTGAACGTGATTTTTGTTGAGACATTTAGTAACTGCATCATTTTTAGAAAATATCTGCATATTTTTCATTTTAAATAATTTTCAAATAGCAGAAATTTTTCTTATAAAACCCCTTCAAGAAAATCATTTTTGACCATATTTTCAGATCAGTCATTTTTGAAAAATTGATCTAACAATTATTTTTGAATTTGATTTTAAATGACTATTATGACTAATCTGACTCCCTAATGATTATCGAAAAGATGAATAGTGATTGAAAAAGTGATGAGTGTTAATATTAATCATACATTATAACTCGAGACGGTATAATTAGTAAATTTCTTTAGAACTTTAAACAAGAGTTATAAAACTTTTTGTTGGTAAAAAATTCCATGACCATCTCTACTTCTATCATATTTCTAACAACCATCACTCATCAAAATTCTGTATTGTTTGTCAATATGTGGTACTTTAAACAGGAATCATTCGTTTTTCATTTTATATTTCTTTTAAAAAAATAAAAATTAATAATAAAATAAATAAATAAATACCAAAGTATTCACTCTCATTTAAAAGTCCTCACGGTTATGCATGGGTGAATTACTTGGAATTTGTTATGTGCTTCCATGCTCATTTAAAAGTCCTCACGGTTATGCATGTATGGAACGCATATCAAAATTGATTTTTAAAATAAACAAGTTGATTCTAATCCCATTTAAAAGTCCTCATGGTTATGCGTGGTTAGAAGATACTTGAATTCATTTTTTTAAAATAAATTAGAATACTACTAATCTCATTTAAAAGTCCTAACGGTTATGCATGGTTAGTAGATATTAAAATTCCTGATATAAATATACCGCAAATAGACACAACTGTATGGTTTTATATGATGACATCATTCCCATCATTCTAAAAGTGGAATATGCGCCTAACAAAATATTTATGATTTTTGTTTGATTTTTTATTGAAATTTAATATTTATATTCAATTGAGTTTTAATTTTGAACTAATATCGATCACTTTATCTCTATTTTCTCTAACACTATTACTCTTTCGCTGATAACAAAAGGGGGAGAGAAAAGTTAAGATTTTGTCAAATAAAATCAAGCAAAGGTCAAATATTTTCCATTTGCATCTAGGCTCATTTGTATATTATTTAATTGTATGCATATTTGTAGGGGGAGCTTTGTGTAGAGAGGAAGCATTTAAATAGGGGGAGCAATTAGAGTATATCAATGATCAAATACATTTAACATATTCAAAATCTTAAATATATGTTTGTTATCATCAAAAGGGGGAGATTGTTGAATATGCGATTATATGATTTTTGTTTGATGATAATAAACATATATATATATATACATATTCGTATAAATGTATTTGTTAATGTACTATTTTATTTTTTCATAGATTAAATAAATATTTGCCGAATAAAAATAAATAACACAGAATTTGAATTCAAACAGAATTTTTATTCAAACAAATATTTATTACAATTTTGAATAGTACAAATTCAACCTCTCATTATACATACACAATTTTGATTATAATATAAATTCAATTACATCACAATTTCACATTTACAGTTGACCTCACTACATATTGAGTATTTATCTTCAACTTTATTCCAAATTGAATTTAGCATCTGAGCAATCTGCAAAAATAAATATTGACGCAGTAAAATTGAAAAGGAAATATTTTTGCAGTATAAAATAAAATATAATTTTGAAAATAATATTTGCCTCGGTTATTTAGGTTGTTCGTCATCATTTAATTTTCAATTCATCATACACGAACAGCTTGTGACATACACAGTGTATCACTGTATATGCCACAAGGCCGTGTACACCGATATATATACACTTGATAAATTTACAGGGACAGGTGAGCACAGGTCAAACCCAAATTATCGGATTCAACTCAAGTGCAATAAAAATAATGTCACAATTTTTCAGCACAAGGTCAAATCCGAGCTACAAGCTGGATTCAACTCAGGTGTAATCCGAAAAACAAATCCAATGACAATACAGTCTCAAGTGAAAATGCTCGATCAAGTCAGTGACACTGCCTCAACTAAGCACATGCACCAGTAATGCCAGCGAAGACCACAAGCCAATTCTAACAACTACTACAATGAACCAGCAAAATGAAAAAGGGCAGTGGACAGGACAAGTGCAAGTATCATACTCGAGAACAACTCAATTCAACTGTAAGCACAGCCTCAAACTAGAACAGAATATACAGGACTGCAACAGCCAAATGAAAACAACAAGTACAACTGAAATGCAAACAGTTCAAAGTTAAAGTGAAGACTACAAGATGAACCAGACTGATACACATGAATGCACAGTGCAAACAAATGCACCAAGTAAATGACACAGTAACAATGGAACCAACACAAAAGTTCTCAATTCAACATGACAGCAAACAACAGTGCACAATGGTCAAGACAGCTACAATGAAGCTGCAGTAACTCGAAGCAACTAATCGACCCAAATCAAACTACAATAACCAGAGTTGCTTTAGGATGATCATAACATGAATTGACAACAAGATGAAGAAGAATAACTCTAATATCAGTGAAGCTCAGAGGAAGGTTCAAAAGTGGTCTGCAACAATACCATGGGAGTATGACAGTAAGCAGTGCCACAAAACCATCAAGTTATTGTTTTACATAATACAACTCGAAGTAACAAAACAATGCAAACCAAAAATGATACCAGAGTCAGTGAATAGCATGGCAAAAGTCGAACAAGACCAATATTTATTTTTTACATCACAAAATCAAGTTTACATTCGAAGACAACTGCAGTGCAAAGTCAAAACCGTGAGTTACTGAACGAAGTCGTGGATTCGCATACAAAAAATCAAGTTAGTCAATGCCAAAGTCAAATGAAAATCAAACCGTGATGGCCAAGGATATTGAACGGCTCAAAATCAAAACCGTGTCAACAAAGTAACACGAATTTATACGAATTTGATTAAGTCAATGAAATCATCAACATCAAAACAATATCGAACGGTCGAAGCAAATTGTTGAACAAATCAGATGAACGAAAAGTAAGGAGATCGAACTCATATAAAACCCCAAAAATCATCATCGGCAGAGTATCGAGTTCAAGTATGCCAAAATCGTAGAAGCAAAAGGAAAAATTACATACCCAATCAAACTCGAACTCGATCAAGGAGGAGAAGCCGCAAACAATTAAATTGAAGCAAGCAAATCGAAGCATCAACCAACAAGCGGCGATTTCTCCAAAACCCTAATTGTTGAAGTGGAACGAATAACAGAGAGCCGCCATTATCACAAAGGATTGGGCCGAAGGAAAATAAAGAGGAAAGAAAAAGTGGGCCGGCATAATAAAGAAGGAGATAACACGGCCGCAATTTCTTAATTGATAATATTGGGGCGGGTTATATTAATAAAGAATTTAGTTTATAAAATTCGGGTTTTTGTTTTCTAATTGCTTTTTAATTTGTATTTTTCTTTTTAAACCGTTGAAATTTCTAGTCGTGTGACTAGGGGACAAACTACGTGGCATAGTTTGAGAATTCGCAACTCAGTGGCTGAGTTGTGGCAGGGTTTTGAGCGTAGATTTAGGTTAGTCGGTAGCGGGTGTCGCGAGTTTACGTGTGTAAGCGTGTGACTACTTAATTTCTAGTAGAAACCTTGGAGGCAGCACGTAGGCAGAGTTTTTCCGAAGCTGGGTAAATTCTATGTCGTTCTATTTCTGCATTTATTATTCTGCTATTATCTGTGCTGCTATTATTTTGATATATTTGTTGAAATAATTTATAAGCTTCCGTAATTAATTTTTATAATTAATAGCATCACCCTATTCACCCCCCTCTAGGGTGAAATCGATCCTACATGAAAATGCTCGAGAGACATTTCATTACATCTTTGAAGGGGATGACAATTTCGAGTTCAAAAATCGTTATTTTCGTCCAAAAGAAAGATTTGTTAATCTTCTTATCCAACACACTCTTATACCAAGATCGGGAAACTACAACAACCCGACTTTAAAAGTTTGCAAAGCTCTTTTTGCAATTTTTGGAAATTATGATATTAATTGGGCTCAAGTTATTTTGGATGAGCTAAGGCCCAAGAATTTTTGTAAAGGCCCGCAAATCCGTACCCCTATAAGCTGACAAAATCAACCACACTTCAGCCCAAAATGGCACAAAAGTACGAGTCTTTGGGTAAAAGAAGAAAGAGGTAGAAGAAGAAGAAAAGAAAACAACATCAGAATCTCACATCGCAGCGGACTAAAATATATATATAGAATACAACTTTTAAATACAAGAAATTTGTACTGTATACATGTACATACATACCATATCAGAGTACATCAATCAATCATCCATGTCCATACACAGCAGAAATAATAGACAAATATGGAAATACGCTCTGCCATCCAGCTCGTCTCCTAAGCTTCAGCATAAAACCTAAACCTGTTTAACTCGGTCTGACCCGAGCATTATATAAAATAACACCCGAGTTAGTCTGGAATACCAGCGTGAGAAAATCACACTCAATTGGATTATTAAAGTTTCAAAAATCCTTTGAAGACAAAAGCATCTCGTAAGACCATGCCACAAATAAACATGTCGGGTTTTTACCTTACGATAGCTAAAACATTTTTATTAAAGTTCTCTGATATTATTATAGTGTCTATAGAAAGTAAAATAGAATCTAGCTGAAATGCTTGCATCACACGTTTCAGCAATAGTTGGGCACAATCAAAACCGTACAGGCGCTTATTGGAGATTGGATTCCATACAATGGCAGGGCTACCGGGGTACCGCCCGTCACAGTACCTGGTCTAGATCAGAGTACCGAGGAGCCACCCTAACTCCCCTGCAACACAAGACCGGAACCATCCCTTACTGGACAGTCCCAAGCAAGATCACCCCGCAGTTGGCGCGACCAACCGCCCACTAAGCCGAAATAAAAGGGACATCTAGACGGGGGAAACCTCACTCTCCAGTGGGGGCTATCCACGAAGTCTTGCTGCACCTCCCCTGTTTTAGCCCTTCCCGGTTGATGAGGCTTGAGGTTAAGCGTTACCTTTCAAGAACGAGTCCCACTTAGAATGCTCATCGTCCACCTAACGATGTTCTGAAAGCATTCAATCCATACAAGTCGCCCTGGGTCTGGACAAACCGAATCACCGTCTTCAACTCTTCACGGTCTTCATTCGTAATCGTTCAAACCGGATCGAAGTGGTTTTCGGATAATTAAATCCGATCCCGGACTCTTCGAAACGATCAGTATATTGTCCAATATTGATAGTCGGTTATTTAACTATCAATTAATCATTCACAAGAAACCATCAAATAATTTCCAAAAATTATTTATCTCAAATATCATTCAGATATTATTTCCATTATAACCCATTTGGAATAAATTTTCAAAGTCCTTTTATTTCCATGGAATCATTTAACTAATTTCTTATACTCACTTACATTTGATTTATCCTTTGAAAATATCCTTTATTTTCTCATTTCTTTCTCAAAATCAATTTACACTTTCCTTATAATTTCACAAATTCACTTTCTCCATTTGATAAGATTTCTCCTAAATCTTATCCCATTTAAATTAATTTGCTTACCATCACAAGAGGATTTTAATTGGATTTTAAAAACATTTTGAAAACATATAGGTTTATAAAATAAGAAGTAATATTAAATATTAAATTTTATATCTAGTTATGTATAAGTTTCAAAGCTGGTTTTAGAAAACTTGAGTTTATTATAAATAATGGCTAAGCCTTCAAAAATAACTAATTCGAAATATTTTAAATTCAGAAATGATTTATAAAACCTATATAGTATAGTAAATTAAAAAAATATTCATTTTAAAATAACTTTATACTTTAGGGAATCCAATATCCATCTATAAATGCCTCTTGTCCAAATTTACACTTCTTACTTCCGGAAATATTCTACTATTTCCGTTTCAAACAAATATATAACTCAATATAAGTTCATGACTTATTCTTTTTCATATCCACTGATATCTTCCTTTCCCATTTATAACTCCCTGAGTTTTCTATTTATTTTTAAAATAATTTTATTCACAAATTTCATCTTTTATAATTTTATTCCTCAATAGAATTTCATATTATTCCCTAGTAATTCATTCCTTAATATTTCCTTAATTAGAATTTCACTTTTATTCCTTAGAGGTATTAATATATAAGTTAAATTGTCCAAAACTTAACTTTAACCAATTTTAAGTATAACCAGTGTAATAAATATTTTACTTTATTCTCAATAGAAGTAAATCCAAATCTTAAATAAATATTCTTTTTAATTGAAGGTTCATTCAGCTTCCTTCAATTAAATTATTTATGGTATTTAAAAATTTCCAAATTTCAATTCCATATTATTTAACACTATATAATTCAATTCGCATGCAATTCAATATTAATTCATTCAACCTGTCATATGACAACATATATATAAAATCAATAAATATTCTTGAGGAATCCTGTTGGATCCCTCCAACCTGTTTTCCCTGCATCCACAGATGTTAGCACCAAAATAAAATATCAATTCCACTTCAATGTGGAATATTGCAGTATATGAGTTTATATTATCATCTAGTGAATAAATTATCATAAATCAACCAAACACAACCAATGATTTAAATTTCACATTTAAATTTTATTTATGGCATCCAAATGAGTGAGAAAAATCTCACCTTTGCTTTTGAGTTGCAATCCCTTCCAATCTTAACTTGTTTCCATACTTTTGACCTTGAATAACAATTTCATGGATTTTATTAATATTTGAACAGATCGAACAATTAATTTCCGTTTAAATAAATTTATCCTTTAACTCTAATAATTTAATTTTAACTAATGATCTATTTCAACAAATAATTAAATTTTAAACTAATTCTCCTTCATAAAAATCTTTTAGTAATTAAATAAGTAAATTAAACAAATTAATCGCCCTAATTAAATTATTTTAAAATGAACTAGCAATATTTAAAATGTAGAGGTATATATTTATTTTAATTCTTCTTTGTAATTTCTTATACCAAAATGACCTATATTTATTTTAAAAATCAAATCTTTATATTGTTTTCAAAGTCCCATATATATATATACACTTTTCTAAAGAAATAAATTCATCTTCCTAACATATAATTTAAATTTTAAAACAGAAAAGATATTAACTTTACTGTAGAAATATTTTTCCTTTCTATTGTTTTTTTTCTTTTCCATATTCATATACTTATATAAAAATTAAACCCAAAAATTGATATATATTTTACGGAAATAAATTTCCTAACTGCACAGTTTCTTTCTTCTAAAATCACATATACTAAAAATCAAATTTATAATTCTACCACCATTTAATATTCCTTTTATGTATATAATTTCAAACTTTTCGTGCATAAATATATTTTTCTAGCTTGCTGAACCAGAACATTTTAATGCTTCAGTTTATTTCCATCTATGCCTATTCCAAAAATAAATAAATAAATAAACTACCTCACGATCGCCACTGCTCGTGCGTACGTCGCCAGCAAGCTCGAGACCCGGCACGCTGTCGCCTCCAGTCGTCCAACCTGTACCACACGCGAGCTTCACACCGCTGCACCCAAACCCAACAACTCAAATACGAGCTGAAACCCTAGCCCTAACGTCGCCATCCTCGGCCTCACCACCATCACAGCAACTTTCGACCGACCTCCCAAACTCCAAGCGCCGATCGCCACGCTCGAGCAGATCTGGCCCCAAATCGCGAATGCCGCAATTTGCGCGAGATCGAACTCGCCCTAGTTTTGTTCGATTTCGATTTGAACGAGGCTTGATTTGTTTTCGAAATGAATTCGAATCGTACCCTCCTTTTTGTTTTATACGAATCAGAGTTCGTTTGAAGCAAAATGAAGAGGGGAAAAAATTGGAAGGAGGTAGCGGGTTCTGGTGGTTTGCGAACTGAAAAGGTGATAAGCGGCCATTCTTATTTTTTTTTCTCCGAGCTTCATTAATTCTATTTGAGGATGAAAGAAAATAAAGAAATCTTGCGTTAAAAAGGGGATAGAAATGGCTTGCTTTGGAAGACAGAGTGGAATAGGTCGGCAAAAGAAGATATAGGGTGGCTGATGGGAAAAGATTTTGACAGGTGAGATGATGTAGGATATTTAAATTTTAAAACGATTTATTATTGTCTAGACGTTCCTATCTCGTACGGTCACACGATAGCTCCGAAAATTACGAAAATTGAAATCCGGCAATAATTCAATATTACGGATCTAATGGAACTGGTTTCGTCGAAATCCGAGACTATGCCTCGGAAGGTTATTTTTAAATGTCAATTTAAACGATGTAAATTTAAAATCGAACAATCCACTGTTAAATTCAATTTTAATTCATCTATCACTTCCAGTATTATCAATATAAATTTTATAAGCTGTTAAAATATTTCCAACATGCTTACAATTCCAGATTTAAATATTTTACCCGATATTCAGTTACTATTTTAATAATTAATTAATTCAACAGGTCGTTATATTTAAATTCTGAATCCTTTCTATCATATAAAACCAAACTGTTCATATTATAATCAAATTAAAGTTCAACTAAAATATTTAAATCCAATTTAAATATTGCAAATTAGTCGTTCAAAAATCCGGGTCGTTACATCCCTCCCCCCTTAAAAGAATTTCGTCCCCGAAATTACTAGTTTGGAAGAATGGTCCAATACCCGTTACTATTTCTCTAAAACCAACAATTCAACATATTTTTAATAAAAGATGCATTAGCCTTCTTATTAATTTTCCAAACTTTTCCCTAGTTTCAAACTATACCTTTTTGTTCAACCATTCAGGTTTCAATTTAAAACTAAATTTTGACTTATCAAAATTTTCTTAAAATTTTTCTAACACCCTAAATTCCCGAAATTTTTTGCCAGCGTCTCCTTTGCGCGGCTAGCTCGGTACAACTACAAAATGGCTCTACGCCTCCCAAATCCCAAAAGAAAACAAAAAGCCAAGTGGCTTGATCAAAATCCCAATCAATTTCCATATAGAAATTTAAATACATACCTTTCTGTCGAGCATTTCAATTTTATCTTCTGAAATCAAAATCAATTCTCTTTACCTTTATATTACCTGCATATCTTACACATCAATATGTCCATCACAGTATTCAAAACATTTTATCGACTACCTTACAAATGTCAATATATATTCATTCAAATATTATTTTAGATTATATTTGAAATATCACTTCCCAATTGAGAAAACATCATTCCTTACTTAAGTTAGTATAAGCATTTTATGTGTTTCTTATATTCATTTCCATCTTACTATCTTAGTATGTATCTATTCTTATTCAAATTGATTCTTCCATTTGCATATGAATTCAATTTATCTTTAACTCTGAATATTTAAATTCTAATTTTCATTTATAACAAATTCGTGCTATTATTTCAAATTAGTTTCATTCACTAATTTATTTCAATTTCCAATTTGAAAACGTTTGTCTCAAAATATTTTTCCAAAAATTTTCAAAATTTTTCTAACTCCCAAAATTTCTAAATTTTTTTGGCAGAGTCTCATTTGTACGGAGGAGCTTTTGCAATTTGACAATAGATATAAATATATATACATCGACCCACACGGTCGGAAAAACCAAAAACAGTTCATATTTCCTATTTTATATTGCGTAGGCGTACCTTATTTAGCATTTTAAGCAAGCGGCGAATTTTATTTTAGCATTTACGTGCCCAAATTCCCGCTATACAGTCTTCTAGTACCTGTACTTGCTCAATTTAAACATACAAGTAACATATTTATGAAATTCACAACATTTCATTCATTTAAGCAGCTACAACACAATTATAACATAAGTAATGCACTATAAATACTTCCAAAAGCAATTTGTATAGTTTCCAAATTAATTAAATTGGCTTCTTAACCAATTCATACACCATTTGTATTCAACTTAAGTGATTAACAACTCATTTGCTTAACTCAAATTCATTTTTAAGTCCAAACAATTCATTTCCAATTTAATTGATTTCAAAATCAATTCTGCTACTTATCAATTCAAAGTCATATTCTATAAACAATGCACACAAGCAGTTTGTATAAACAATTGATAAGGTTCCAATCAAATCCAATTGCTTTTACTCAATTTATATCATCATATCCTGATTCAGAAGGATTTTCAATACCATTCTTTTATATTCAATTTATTTTTAATTCAATCTATTTTATATTCATGGCAATCGATGAAATACAAGTTTATTTACTTCTATCATCCCATAGAATTTATTCAACCTTATTTACGACAACAACAATTATTTCCATGCAAATTCGACAATATCCATTCAAACAACAGTTTCTTTAGTTTTATAGCCATTTTTAAAATTGATTCCCACTCAGTTCATATTTAAATTCGTTCCATTCCAATTCCTTTAAAATCCATATATTTGCATTTACTTTATTTTTACATTGAGTTTTATTCAAACCCATTTTATAAAGCTTGACAACCTCCATGCTTATGATTAATAACCATTTCCCCAAATTTATACAAGTCATGCTTCATTCAATTTTATATTTAAGTCAATTCACTTTAAATCATCTAAATGTCATAACTTAAGTCATTTCATTTGCCCAAAAATTCTTTTTCAATTTAATTTGATTCTATTTAAATCTAATCTCTTTCATTTACTACTTAGCTCAGTTAATTTATTTACTCAATTCAATTAAAAATTTCAATTTCCATGTTCGATTCATTCTCGAACTTATTTAATTAATTTCAAGGCCATCTCCACTTTCTTTATATCATTTGGATTTTATTCGCACTTCAAGCCAATTCATTTATAATCCAATTTTATTAATTCTCAATTCAACTTCATTGACATATTCCATTTTGGATATCTTTTACATTTCTAAAGTTCAAAACAATTCTATTTTGGTTTATTTATTTCCCTTCAAACTCCAGATCTTACATGTATTAAACAAGCATACATTTTATTTCAATCATTTACATTCTTTTGATAAGCCACCGGAGTTTATTTATACAAATTATCCAACTATTTCCATTCAAATAAAGATTTTATTTCATTCAACTTGAATTATTCAAGCTTTTATTAAATAAACTTTCACTTCCAATTCTACATTGGATTTTTTTTATCTTCAAAAATCGTCTTATTATTTTATCTGTGTTCAATTTTATTTTATAATTCAAGTTTGGATTTTATTTCACTCTCCAAATATACAAAATAGTTTTATTTCGGCTTACTATTTTACTTCTTCATACTTTTCTCTTATAAGTCACACATTTATATTTTCACATTGCTACCCATATGAAGCTTGAATATATTCACATTTCATTTAACTCGAGATTGAACACTCATTCACAGCCAAAAATATTCTTAATCAATATGTTGCCAATTTCCTTTATAAGCTATCAGAATATATTTATTCCAATTCAATTTCATTTCAACTTACTTTTATTTATTTAAGTAAGAATTTAATTCATTAAACATCATTTATAACTCAACTGAATTTTATTTCAATTCAATTTGTTTAACTTAACTTCCATTAAATCAAGCATCATACCATATTCTTTAATCTACCAATTCTCTTGGATTTAATTAAGCAAGAACTTAATTTCATTTAACATCATCCATATCTCAATTCATTTCATTTCAATCTTAAATTTAAGTCCAATTATTAAGCTTAAGTTAATCTCAACCAAAATTTTATTTCTATTAAATTTCCCAATCCAATTCATTTACATTCTAAATTTGTTTTACTTTATTAATTTACTTATATCATTATTATTATTACTCATCATTTGTTAAATTCCAAACAATTAAATTTTCAACTTTTTATAACCTCATTTGTCTAAATATTAGCATCCAACATCCATGTTATATAATAATTTCAGAAAATATTTCTTTTTATATCAAAATATGTTTTGGATGAAATTATTTCATTCACCCACTTCTGAAAAACAACAATATTGTGTCGAATTGTTCTATTCAAGTGTTTAGAAACCCCTTCGGTACAGTTGTGCAGACTGCACTGACGAAGGTTCATATGCCACTCAATAAATCAATCAACACAATATAAAACCATTTTATATTCACTAACAAATACGCACTCATGTCTATTAATACGCTCAAACTCATTCTAGAGTACTAATAACTCTATCTTTAATGAGTAATCCCCACCAGAGCCAAGGTTCTCGCTTAACCTTTCAGCTCTGATACCAAGTGTAAAGGCTCGCAAATCCGTACCCCTTTTGAGCTGACAAAAACAACCACACTTCAGCCCAAAATGGCACAAAAGTACGAGTCTTTGGGTAAAAGAAGAAAGAGGTAGAAGAAGAAGAAAAGAAAACAACATCAGAATCTCACATCGCAGCGGACTAAAATATATATATATAGAATACAGTTTTAAATACAAGAAATCTGTACTGTATACATATACATACATACCATATCAGAGTACATCAATCAATCATCCATGTCCATACACAGCGGAAATAATAGACAAATACAGAAATACGCTCTACCATCCAGCTCGTCTCTTGAGCTTCAACATAAAACCTGAACCTGTTTAACTCGGTTTGACCCGAGCATTATATAAAACAACACCCGAGTCAGTCTGGAATACCAGCGTGAGAAAATCACACTCAATTGGATTATTAAAGTTTCAAAAATGCTTTGAAGACCAAAGCATCTCGTAAGACCACGCCACAAATAAACATGTCGGGTTTTTACCTTACGATAGCTAAAACATTTTTATTAAAGTTCTCTGATATTATTATAGTGTCTATATAAAGTAAAATAGAATCTAGCTGAAATGCTTGCATCTCACGTTTCAGCAATAGTTGGGCACAATCAAAACCGTACAGGCGCTTATTGGAGATTGGATTCCATACAATGGCAGGGCTACCGGGGTACCGCCCGTCACAGTACCTGGTCTAGATCAGAGTACCGAGGAGCCACCCTAACTCCCCTACAACACAAGACCGAAACCATCCCTTGCTGGATAGTCCCAAGCAAGATCACCCCGCAGTTGGCGCGACCAACTGCCCACTAAGCCGAAATAAAAGGGACATCTAGACAGGGGAAACCTCACTCTCCAGTGGGGGCTACCCACGAAGTCTTGCTGCACCTCCCCTTTTTTAGCCATTCCCGGTTGATGAGGCTTGAGGTTAAGCGTTACCTTTCAAGAACGAGTCCCACTTAGAATGCTCATCGTCCACCTGACGATGTTCTGAAAGCATTCAATCCATACAAGTTGCCCTGGGTCTGGACAAACCGAATCACCGTCTTCAACACTTCACGGTCTTCATTCGTAATCGTTCAAACCGGATCGAAGTGGTTTTCGAATAATTAAATCCGATCCCGGACTCTTCGAAACGATCAGCGCATTGTCCAATATTGATAGTCGGTTATTTAACTATCAATTAATCATTCACAAGCAACCATCAAATAATTTCCACAAATTATTTATCTCAAATATCATTCAGATATTATTTCCATTATAACCCATTTGGAATAAATTTTCAAAGTCCTTTTATTTCCATGGAATCATTTAACCGATTTCTTATACTCACTTACATTTGATTTATCCTTTGAAAATATCCTTTATTTTCTCATTTCTTTCTCAAAATCAATTTACACTTTCCTTATAATTTCACAAATTCATTTTCTCCATTTAATAAGATTTCTCCTAAATCTTATCCCATTTAAATTAATTTGCTTACCATCACAAGAGGATTTTAATTGGATTTTAAAAACATTTTGAAAACATATAGGTTTATAAAATAAGAAGTAATATTAAATATTAAATTTTATATCTAGTTATTTATAAGTTTCAAAGCTGGTTTTAGAAAACTTGAGTTTATTATAAATAATGGCTAAGCCTTCAATAATAACTAATTCGAAATATTTTAAATTCAAAAATGATTTATAAAACCTATATAGTATAGTAAATTAAAAAAATATTCCTTTTAAAATAACTTTATACTTTAGGGAATCCAATATCCGTCTACAAATGCCTCTTGTCCAAATTTACACTTCTTACTTACGGAAATATTCTACTATTTCCGTTTCAAACAAATATATAACTCAATATAAGCTCATGACTTATTCTTTTTCGTATCCACTGATTTCTTCCTTTC
The DNA here is from genome assembly GCA_030765085.1 of Allium cepa. Lineage (NCBI taxonomy): Eukaryota > Viridiplantae > Streptophyta > Magnoliopsida > Asparagales > Amaryllidaceae > Allium > Allium cepa. The sequence goes on along the minus strand of CM060929.1, from coordinate 673,737,919 downwards.
CCATTTATAAACCCCGTTTATAAATTTATAACTCCCTGAGTTTTCTATTTATTTTTAAAATAATTTTATTCACAAATTTCATCTTTTGTAATTTTATTCCTCAATAGAATTTCATATTATTCCTTAGTAATTCATTCCTTAATATTTCCTTAATTAGAATTTCACTTTTATTCCTTAGAGGTATTAATATATAAGTTAAATTGTCCAAAACTTAAATTTAACCAATTTTAAGTATAACCAATGTAATAAATATTTTACTTTATTCTCAATAGAAGTAAATCCAAATCTTAAATAAATATTCTTTTTAATTGAAGGTTCATTCAGCTTCCTTCAATTAAATTATTTATGGTATTTAAAAATTTCCAAATTTCAATTCCATATTATTTAACACTATATAATTCAATTCACATGCAATTCAATATTAATTCATTCAACCTGTCATATGACAACATATATATAAAATCAATAAATATTCTTGAGGAATCCTGTTGGATCCCTCCAACCTGTTTTCCCTGCATCCACAGATGTTAGCACCAAAATAAAATATCAATTCCTTTTCAATGTGGAATATTGCAGTATATGAGTTTATATTATCATCCAGTGAATAAATTATCATAAATCAACCAAACACAACCAATGATTTAAATTTCACATTTAAAATTTATTTATGGCATCCAAATGAGTGAGAAAAATCTCACCTTTGCTTTTGAGTTGCAATCCCTTCCAATCTCAACTTGTTTCCATACTTTTGACCTTGAATAACAATTTCATGGATTTTATTAATATTTGAACAGATCGAACAATTAATTTCCATTTAAATAAATTTATCCTTTAACTCTAATAATTTAATTTTAACTAATGATCTATTTCAACAAATAATTAAATTTTAAACTAATTCTCCCTTATAAAAATCTTTTAGTAATTGAATAAGTAAATTAAACAAATTAATCGCCCTAATTAAATTATTTTAAAATGAACTAGCAATATTTAAAATGTAGAGGTATATATTTATTTTAATTCTTCTTTGTAATTTCTCATACCAAAATGACCTATATTTATTTTAAAAATCAAATCTTTATATTGTTTTCAAAGTCCTATATATAGACACACACACACACACACACACACACACACACACACACACACACACACACACACACACACTTTTCTAAAGAAATAAATTCATCTTCCTAACATATAATTTAAATTTTAAAACAGAAAAGATATTAACTTTACCGTAGAAATAATTTTCCTTTCTATTGTTTTTTTCTCTTATCCATATTCGTATACTTATATACAAATTAAACCCAAAAATTGATATATATTTTACGGAAATAAATTTCCTAACTGCACAGTTTCTTTCTTCTAAAGTCACATATACTAAAAATCAAATTTATAATTCTACCACCATTTAATATTCCTATTATGTATATAATTTCAAACTTTTCGTGCATAAATATATTTTTCTAGCTTGCTGAACCAGAACATTTTAATGCTTCAGTTTATTTCCATCTATACCTATTCCAAAAATAAATAAATAAATAAATAAACTACCTCACGATCGCCACTGATCGTGCGTACGTCGCCAGCAAGCTCGAGACCCGGCACGCTGTCGCCTCCAGTCGTCCAACCTGTACCACACGCGAGATTCACACCGCTGCACCCAAACCCAACAACTCAAATACGAGTTGAAACCCTAGCCCGAACGTCGCCATCCTCGTCCTCACCACCATCACAGCAACCTTCGACCGACCTCCCAAACTCCAAGCGCCGATCGCCACGCTCAAGTAGATCTGGTCCCAAATCGCGAATGCCGCAACTCGCGCGAGATCGAACTCGCCCTAGTTTTGTTCGATTTCGATTTGAACGAGGCTCGATTTGTTTTCGAATTGAATTCGAATCGTACCCTCCTTTTTGTTTTATACGAATCAGAGTTCGATTGAAGCAAAATGAAGAGGGGAAAAAAATGGAAGGAGGTAGCGGGTTCTGGTGGTTTGCGAACTGAAAAGGTGATAAGCGGCCACTTATTTTTTTTTCTCTGAGCTTCATTAATTCTATTTGAGGATGAAAGAAAATAAAGAAATCTTGCGTTAAAAAGGGGATAGAAATGGCTTGCTTTGGAAGACAGAGTGGAATAGGTCGGCAAAAGAAGATATAGGGTGGCTGATGGGAAAAGATTTTGACAGGTGAGATGATGTAGGATATTTAAATTTTAAAATGATTTATTATTGTCTAGACGTTCCTATCTCGTACGGTCACACGATAGCTCCGAAAATTACGAAAATTGAAATCCGACAATAATTCAATATTACGGATCCAATGGAACTGGTTTCGTCGAAATCCGAGAATATGCCTCGGAAGGTTATTTTTAAATGTCAATTTAAACGATGTAAATTTAAAATCGAACAATCCACTGTTAAATTCAATTTTAATTCATCTATCACTTCCAGTATTATCAATATAAATTTTATAAGCTGTTAAAATATTTCCAACACGCTTACAATTTCAGATTTAAATATTTTACCCGATATTCAATTACTATTTTAATAATTAATTAATTCAACAGGTCGTTATATTTAAATTCTGAATCCTTTCTATCATATAAAATCAAACTGTTCATATTATAACCAAATTAAAGTTCAACTTAAATATTTAAATCCAATTTAAATATTGCAAATTAATCATTCAAAAATCTGTGTTGTTACAATTTTACTATGGATGAAAATACATTATATCATGGAATTTATCTCACCCGGATTTTTAATTACTTTGGAGTTGATTTCAAAAGGGAAGAATTTATAACTAGAAAAGTGTTCAACCATGAAAACATTTCCTTTATGCAAATTCCATTAGTGTTTCAACCATATGAAACACTTAGGGAAAAGGAAGAAAGACTTGCTCATGAAGAAATGGAAGAAATGGAGGAAGAAGAAGAAGAAGAAGAGGATGAGGAAGGAATGGAAATTGAAGAGGAGGAAGAGGAAGATCAAGAAACCTCCTTAGAAAGTATTGAATATCCTACAAATCCCGCTAATCCATCCAACAAGACCATTCTCAATAATCAAAGAATTATAGTGGAAAATCAAAAGACACTTAAAAGATCAATGAGTAAGAAAACGGATAAGATTTCCATTAAAATCGACAAGTTCTTCGGGAAAATTAGTAGAAAGCTTGGACTATCATCTTCTTCGTCTTCATCTAACTAGTTTTAGTTCATGTTATCTTAAGTCCTATCTTTGTATTTCCTTTATTTTAGTTAATATTATATTATCTTATGTAATGTTGACCAGAATTATTAATGGAATCTTTCATTTCTTGTTATTCAACTTCACTTGTCTCTGTAATTGCTTGTTTTTATATTATACAAATTTTAGTTTAATAGATTTATTTATAATATTCAAAACAAAGAAAAATGTCATTTTAAGCAGAGGCATGTTGACATACACCATCCCCCTATGTCGACATCCAACGGGCGGAAAATAGCTACACTTTCAAATTTCATTTTCATGTAACTAACTTGTGTCTATTCATTTCAAATGACTTTCTACCCCTATTTATATCTATTTCTTCCAGAACAAATTGTAAAACTTCATCTCTAATCACTCTCTTTCATAGTTCTTCCTATTTCTCGAATTATGGCTTCTCCGATTAAGAATCTACGTGATAATCTTGAAGAAACTCTCACTTCGTTCAAAAATATTCTTACATTTGTACTTCATAATCAGCGTCACTTAGAATTGAGTCAAATACTGATGATCAAGGAGAAAGAGATACATTTCGACGCCCTTCGTTGGATGATCTCAGCCCTTAAAAAGGACGATCTCGAAGGAAATCCACCAGTCACTCTCGACAAAGATAAAGAAGGATGGGATGCCTTCAAAGCAAACCCTATCTTTAGAGAAGATGGATGAGTGGAAGTACTAAGGAATGTCTAGTCATTCTGCATGTTATTTGTTTGATTTGATTGGTGTGTTTTAAACTTGATTGACTTAACTTATTTGGTATGGTTTGTATATATGAATTTTATTGTAAATATGATTGGTTGATGATTGATTTACTTTTTGGATTACATTTATGATCACATTTAGCACTTATTACACCCATATATGGTTTACCCTATTTTATTATGGTTGATTATCTTATAACAATTTCAGGGATTTTTAAGAAGTTTTTGTTGATGACAAAGGGGGAAAAGTTATAAAATAATAGTTGGCTTGGAGTAAGGGAGAGTTATGGAGTAAAGGGGAGTTATGATAGGAGTTATGGTACGATAAGTATACTTTATAAATACAGGTTGTCATCATCAAAAAAGGGGATTTTTTTTAGAAACTGAGATGTTGGTTTTGATGACAATAACCTTTTTAACTTATCTTATTATAAAACATATACTAACGTTGTTGTCTAGATGATATGTATATGTAGGATATATATATATATATATATATATATATATATATATATGCAGGTATCGATTACTGAAGAATGATCAGTATAAAGACTCAAGATTGAAGACCCAAGATTGAAGACTCTAGAGTATCGAGATCAAGATTTCAAGATATGTGTCTAATTTTTGTTAAAACTTCATAATAGCATGGAAATCTTCATTTCGAATTTCATTTAGGATGGAACCCATTTCTACCTTCTTAGTGGCTTACAAACCTACGGCAAGTGGCTTAAAAACCCACGAACATCCTGGTTTTATACAAGTTCTCGAGTCCTGATGTGATGAGATATTATGCAGGAAGAAGCTTGCGAAATTACTTCAAAATGGTTTTTCAAAATGATTTTCAAAAATGCCTTTCAAAATATTTTAGCCTTAAAATTATCTTTTCAAATGATTTTTCAAAAAGATGTTTTAGCCTTAAAATATTATTTGTTTTTGTTTTAAAATAAACTCTTGTTTTAAACTTCATTTTCAAAAACAAATTTTACATCGTTTTTTTACATAAGGACGTCGACATCATGGGATACCCCATGTCGACATGGTGGCCGTCGAATTCAAAAGTTGCAATTTCAAAAGAAGTATCGATTCGTTTAAATCTCTTCACGAATGGTTAGGACCATTGGTGCTCTATAAATAGGATTCACAAACGAAATTTTTAATCATATATTTTCATATTTTCTTCACTTCTTCTCCACATATCCATATTCTATAATTTTCATACTTTTAAGACCGTGCCGAAATTCTGCCAAATTCTTAAGTGAATCAAATTAGAATCTCATTCTTGTTTGATTCTCTGCCCTGACTCGAAGACCGAAGTGCTATTTAGATTTATAGGATCAATTTGTAATCAAAAGTTTATCGATTCTCTCTATATGGTGTTGTTGTGCCTGGAAATCAATTGGGTGATCTCTTGGCCAGTAAATCAAGAGAGTTTGCCCCAGACCATGAGACAGGAAGGTACATCAATACCTTTAGAAATTGAAGAAAGTAATCTCGACATTGGTATAATAAAAATCAGTATGAGGTGGTTTTCCTTGGTACAGGACTAGATGTAGGGTAACTCCGAACCAGTATAAAATCCGGTGTGTTCTTTCCCTTTACTGCTCTTTATTTACTTTCTGCATCTATGTTTGATTTTGTGATTATTCTGTGATTAAGTTTTGCATTTTTTTGTGTCATAATTTTAAGTTAGTTCATATAAGTCTTAGAATCCATTAAATACTATTCATCCCCCTCTAGTGTTAAATTAGCTTTAAGATCCTTAATCTGCACTCCCTTTCAAACTGGTCAATTCTAGGGAGTCTAGATTGATGAGGATGTCCTTATGATGGGACCATTGGGGTCTCTTATAGGGCCTACCATGCAAAATATGTTAGAAAGACAAGTTCTATTTTCCAAGGAGATCAAGCAGGAGAAAGTTGAGCACATTCCCCCTCCTCTGTCGATAGCTTTACCTGGCGAGACTACCTTTGCTCTCGTCACTCTTCCTTCCCCCGGAAGCACTCAAAGTGCACCCGTCGGATCTTTATAGAGCACTCTATCTAAGGATTGTGGAAGTATGGGTAGGAGTAGGGAAAAGACAGAGGAGCCTGGCATACACTTTTCCAAGTAAGAGAAAAATAAGAAGAGACAAAAGCATCACAAGTGGCTGTTTGCTTTATTTCTCTTTTAGGGTTGTATAGCGATAGGACTTGTTTTATCTTAGGCCGGCTTTGTGCAGGATCGGCCCCCACTTTTGTTTTGAATGTTATGTTAATAAACTTGATTTTCTTTTCAGATTCTATGTTGACTTGTCTTAGTTATGAGAAATGCATTAGTATTTTTGTTTATACACATGCAAATCATTCCTTTATCATCATTTGGTTAGATTATTAGCCTGTTTTGTTTGACTTTAACTAAGCTCCCTTTAAATTGTAACAGCGATCTGTGTTGCGCTGTTGTAACACCCTTAATTTTTATTAACATAATTTATGAAATTTAATTAGATAGATAAAATAAAACAATGTATTGGGATAAAGAGAATAAGGTTTCATAACTAAATGTGGTATGCCTTAATACTTGGATAATAAGATTAATTAAACCACAACGAGAAAGATGAATAATGCAAGGGGTAATAGGGATAATCACTTATTTTCTAACCATAACTCTTCCTCTCTCATTATACCTATTTCATTTCACTTCATGTAAACTAAAAAAAACTTGAGGTTGACCACACAAAGGAAAAAAAGAGGAGAAAAGCAAAGGAAATCAAAAGAAAAGCTAAGGGGAATTTAATCAACACTTAATCTCAAATCTTTTTATCCAATCAAGGTGAATAATAGTTATCCATGTTAGTTTGTATTATTTGTTTTGGCTTTATGCATAAACCTGAATTATATGATGATACTATGCCAAGTTATGAATGATTGTTGCATTATATGCATGTTTGATAATTTGTTGGATTATTTATGAAATTATCTGATAGGTTTTAAGTGTAGAAATCTAGTTTGTGACCTTCAATTGACTTGAAATTTGGATATGTTGTTTAAAGCATTAATTTGGAGAAGGTTTATTAATTTCATAATTTTCCAAGCTTATATAAATATATTATGAATTTCCTAATAAGGAAATGGACTTATTTAAAGTTTTAATTATTAAAAATAATCAAATAATGAATTTTATCTCAAAATTTTTATATGTGAAAGAATATATTAATTCTGGTTTTTGTGATTTTTAGGGATTTTTTCCAAGTGACTATAATTTTCTATGAATTTATCAAGCTAGAAAGACTTAATAATTATATTAAAATAATAATATAAGTTGCATGGTTTGACGAATACTTTGGGAATGATATGCATTGCAGCAGTTTTCTAAAAAGAATATTGGTAAAGTATTTTTTCAACCAATAGAATTTAACACAGAGTTGAGAGTTGGTGAAAAGAAATTACTTTAATTGGGAATAAAACAGTTTTTAATTTATCTACAAATATGCGCTCTCGTATGGCAAGAATGCCAAAGTCTAACCCATGTTGCAGTAATGCATTTCAACATCAATAAGGGGGGATGCATATGATATCGATTTATGTTGGTATGGAATGAATCAACTCAGGTTGAAGTAGGAAACCCAGTATATGATTGATGTCGATATCTTTACCTTTCGACATCAATGATTTTGTAGATTATTAGGGATATTACGATATTTGCAACGACCCATAAATTTTAGTGATTTTATTTATTAAATTAATTGAAATTTTGTGAAATTTTAAACAATAAAACTTGAAAATAAAATTTATTATTTGGAATACGTCTATTTAAACATAGCAACTGGTAAATTTTCATTTGATAATATTGAAGTTTTTTATTGTGTAATTTTATTTCAATTCAAATCAGTTAAAATTGATGATAATAAAATATTTTTTGAAACTTAAATATTTTTATATAATAAATTTGTATATCATCTTCTGAGTGAGATGTCATCTTTCATTTCCCCAAATTTTGACTAATATTGCTCCGTTTATCTTAATTCTGGCAAATTTGCAGCATCTTTCGGCACTGATATCGAATTTTGATAGAATGATCGTACCACTAATATCTATATGCCTTTTTGATCATCTCATCGTGCTAATCTCTACCGTGTATTTATTTCTGTATTTTGAGGTCCGGTATGCGATGGAAACAGTAAATTGTTCGTTGTACCGGTACCGTAAAATTTTGACTTTACTCCTTCCTTCGGTTTCAAAATTGAAACGTGTTGTACAAAAAATTAATTGCTTTAAATTTTTAGCTAAATCATAGCTTCTGACCGTTTCTCTTGCATTTACTTCATTTCACAAGAGGTACGTTCACTCTGCATTTTTTTGGTAGCTTTATTTTTTCCTCCCCAGATCTGTTGCTCACCATTACCCATTCGATGAAGCTGCTCCTCCTCCTATCAAAACCCAACGCTCATGGCCCCAAGCACAGAGCTCACCATAGGCCACTTCTTCAACTGGTCCACCTTTCTTTTCCTCCACCCCTCTCTTGCTTGCCTGCCACTTGTCAACATCCCAGATCCATGCATGACCTGTAACCGACCCAGGCAAACAGCCCACGTGAAAAACCTAGCCTTCATTCTCCCCCTCCTCCCATGCCGCCCATGCATCCCAAGCTTCCATCTGCATCTTTTTTTTGGTTATATATATATATATATATATATATATATATATATATATATATATTTAAAGATCGGCTGTTGTATTATTTAATATAAACCATGTATATTGTAAATGGTTGCTGCAATAAAGTTTGCACATATTTGGAACTGTTTTGATTCTTATCTCTATTAATACAATTACCTTGTTAATATAAATTTACTTTTCCATCATACCTTATCTATTTAAGTTCTGCTAATAGGTAGAGTATGTATATAGGGAAAACATGATGTAAGACTAACAGTTTAAAAATATAATGCTTATGCTTATGGTTATATACAGTAAGTATATAATATTAAATATTGTTATAATAAACTGTTAATTATTAATAATCATGGGTATGTTTGTCGTTTTTCTAAGTTTAAGGGTAGTAGCAATATTTATATAGTTTATATATACATATATATGAATTGCTTATAATAAATATGTAACAAGTTGGCTCATATTGTTTGTATATAGGCTGCTGCATATTTTTACTAGAAGTATACGTATCTGAGATGAAGGCGTATATCACATGCGTGTACTAACTCTCAACTGTTATATTAGGCATGTTGCATATTTCTGTTATATATATATATATATATATATATATATATATATATATAAATAAAATAGTGTAGTAAGTAAGTTGTAAAGTGTTGCATTGTACATATAGGTTTGTATTAGATTTGTACCTTCGCATATGGTCTGCATGCATATTATATATTTTTTAATTTATTTATTTTACATACGTGTAATATATATAAAGTGGTTTCAAGTTGCTTACAGTAAGGTTTATTTAAAGTTGTCCACTACTATTATTTATATATACAATGTAAGTTATATATGTATGGTTATATATAGTTGTTATATTATTTGTGTTTACTGTATATTGGCTTAATATCCTATATATTCTAAAAGTAATATATATATATATATATATATATGATGTTTAAAAATAATACACTATTTATATAATAGTGATGTTTAAAAATGTATGTATATGTATATTTATGTGGAGAATAATGGTTTGTTGCCTGGTATTGATAATTGCTAATAGGAATGAGTTATTTACTATCGGATTTGATTTCTGAAATGACTACAGATTCTACATTTTATTATATATGTATTTCGATTTTTTTAGAGATATAGTTTGATCCTTCGTATGTTTGCATTTTAAAGTTTATTGATTTTTAATTACATGTCGGTTTTGAATATGTATTTTTGATCGATTTTTAGCCTGAAGAGGAAAATAATAATATAAAATGCATCTCATCTAAATATTATATTTAGCCAGTTTGATTCGTTCCCATCGATTTGTATTATAAGATATGTTCGTCAAATTCGTGACAATCTTGCAATGATTTGGAATTTGTGCTTGGATTCGTAACTCAATTTCATTGTCTATCCTCTCTAGCCTCGAAAGGTGAGCAATCACTCATGATTAACGTTCTTATATTTATTAAATTTGATTTCAATTGAAACGACAATTGAAATATGCTGCTGTAGTTATTTAAATTTTTATATGTGCTATTATCTGTAACTGTTCACCTGTGGGATATGACACCATATCCTGTTGTTTATATTATATTTTTATTGATGATATATGCCTATCATTATTAGTATCATATATGTTATCACTCTGCAAGTTTCCTATTAGTATAGAATTCCCTATGGCTTGAAATGATACATACCCAAACGATCTATAGAATAGGGGAATATTGTTATGGGTTGAAATGATAAACCCAAGCGATTTTCATTGAATTGAATTTAGGATTGTGGGTTGAAATGATATATACCCGTATATATTTAAATTTTGGATTGAAATAATAAATATCTATATCACTTGACCATAGGATAAAAAATTCTATATACTGACACCGTTGGTCTATATATAAGTATTTTGAAATAATTTCTACGGTTTTGGAAGAAATATATGGTTTTAATAAATATCAATTCTTAAAAATATTATATATAAATGTTATTTTATATATGGATTTAATAATGATATTTAATTTAATTAAGATTGATTTAATTAATATATAATATGTTTAAGTATTTATTAAAATTTAAATTTCAAAAATAGATTTTTGTAATAATTTGAATATGTTAAGGTTGGGAAGATAAATTTGAATTTATTAGAAATTATATTTAATTAAGAATTATATTTAACTAAATCGATTTGAAACTTATTGAAATTGAGATTTAAGATATGTTTTATAACTTGATTTTGGTTTAAATAATTTAATGAATATTTCATGTTTAAATAAATTAAAGGAAATATTTAGTAAAATATAATTTAAGGTTATTTAAATAATATTGAATTTATTAAGTGAATATTTCAAGACTAAATAATAATGAAGTTAAATCAAGATCTATACGAGACTGTTAAATCTAGTTTTGGAAATGTTGAATATTTAAAGCTTTGAAATATATTGAAATTTAAATGGTTTATCTTGTAGTACAAATCTATATTTGAAATCGATATAGTTTGAATTTATCGGTTTAGAAACTGAATTGAATTGAAATTGATAAATTGAGATTGAACTAAATTTGAATTTGGAACTCGAGCTGATTTGAATCGATTTGTGAAATTTGAGGAAATATAAATATTGTACTCTATAAATTGTTTAATATATATATATTTAATATAAAACTATTTTAATATAAACTATTTTAACTTATGACTATTTATATAAACTATTTATTTCATAAACTATTTTATTTTATATATTATTCTTAAAATGTTTAAGTGGTGGAATATTATATGATTTCAAAAGTGTTTTGGGTTTTGAAAGTGTTGTAACTTCGAAAGTGCTATAATTTGGAAATAGATATATTTGTAATGGAAATGATATTTTAGTTTTGAAGTATAAATTATTTTGAAATGACCACGGTGTTATAATGACATTTGGTTGTCAATGGCGTATATTTCTACATTGTAGATAGTTCCACGGATCCTTAAAGGATGGGTATGCCAAACATCCTTTAAGTTACTTGTATTTTGGTTGATATTTCACTTGAGTTGGATTTATTGGTACAAGAATGTTAATCCTGACTCAAGTGTTTTGTGTTTTGTTTTACGCTCGGGTCAGACTGAGTGATACAACATTTGGGACTCACCATTGGAGTTTGGAGCTTCAGTTGGAGATCCAACTATCGATTCAGCTTTCAGCTTTTCCAGTCGATTTGTTCAAGCTGTATTTGAGATATTCTATTGTATTTTATTTCAAACTCTGTTGTTTATATGATAGCTTCATGAACTACTATTTATCAATTCCGCTGCATTACTATTATATTACTCTGTGTATGTGATTCTATAATTGATTTATTTACTGTATATGCTGAGTTTTTGCCAAATATAAATTAACAATCTGATATTTTGAGCAATTCAAGTCTGGCATGTGCGGATGCGAATGGTTCGAAATACCGGGATGTTACAGTTGGTATCAGAGATCTGGTTTTAGGCAAAACTTAGCATATGTAGTGGATTTAATTATAGAATTACTTTCGTTCGTGCTTGAATCTTTGCCTTCTTGATTCGATTCTTTTGAATTTTGGAATGCTCCTACTTGTCTTGAAATCCATTCTTGTCTCCCCTTATTTGTATTCTTTTGATTCTAGAGTATCCCAATCTTTGGCGATCGAATGTCGATTTGCCTATAATTCCGCATTGATCATATTCCTAAAAGTCATGGCTGACCCGGTTAAGGTCGCCTGCGATTTATATGTATATCCATCTTCTATTTTGTAATATAATTATCTAGTCTTCGTTCGAGCCTATCTTCGAAACAGAATACTTTTTGATTAGAGTCCCTCTAATTTGAATCTCTATCTTTGTTTTGAAATCCATTCTTGATTCATCCTTTGAAAAATCGTGTTTGTTTGGAAATTGTTTTATATATCAAAACTATTATTCGATAAGTATGATTATATTCTATATATAAAAATGAAAATGTTTTCGATACGGATTATATACCTTTTAAAACGAGAATTTGAAGTTCCAAAAGGATTTGAAATTTTGAAAATTTTATAAGAAATTGATTTATATAAAAATGATTTATAACTGAAGGGTTTTAAATTTGAAATTTGAGAAACTGAATTCTGGTATTTTGAAATTGGTTTTAAGATTTTGAAAATATATAATAATACGATTTGAAAGTATATTCCGAATAAGAAATATTTCAAATGACTTCATATAAGTTCCAATGATTTCTAAAAAATTTCTAAGAAGTTTTAAGAAAATAGAAGCCCAAAACTCACTTATGTCGTTGGAGAATAATTTCAGTGATGAGTGCACGCATCATCGACACTGATTTTCAAGTTTCAGAGTGGGGGAGAGGCCACTTCAATAGCTTTAATATGCGATTGATTTTGTGAAACCAATTTTGATTTCAAATTCTGAATATGATTTGATATTTTCGAAAGATATATGTATATATATTTGAAACGATTTGAAATGAGCCCGGTGTTCAGTCCTCGAGTTTCAGATTTAACCATATCTATTAAAATTGATTTACTGATTGGTTGCTGATTTCCAACTCTTGGATTTGAAATTTGATTTCTCCGACTATTTTGAATGTTCGAACACTTCCAAATCAAGGTTAATTTTCAAAGCTAAGTAATTTCGAAAAGTATAAATTATTTGATAAAGTTTATAAGTTTTGTTTTGAATGTTTAAGTATGAAGTAATATGATTCATTAAGTTTGAAACTATTTTATTAAGTAAATGATTAAGATTATTTTGAATTATACTGATATGAAATTTAGTTTTGAAATGTTTTGAATAAAATTTAGTTTTAAATGTTTTTAACTTAGTAACATCTTTTATGAAACTATATATATAGAATAATTATTTTCAAAAGGTAAATTGCATCTTTCAAACAGAAATAATAGTTTAAAGGTTTTAAAGGGATGGTTATAAAGTTGGTAATCATTTTGGATATAATTGATTTTGTGAAAATATTCGGTTTCGAAAATAGGTTGGAATTTAAAACCCAATATTTGTACAATGATATGGAAATGAATTTGTTTGGCCTAAATTATGTTGATTTGGAGACTAGGATTATTTTCTAAACCTATTATTTTGGAAACTTTGAAACTGAAGATATTTAAGTTGGAAGAAATAATTTAGTGAAATCGTATATGATTTTGGAACTGAACCGATATTGAAACAAATTGAAATTGAGAATCCTATTTTACTAAGTACTTGATTTGGGATTTATCAAACTTATATAAAATTGATTTGTATAAGTATGAAGTTGATTTGATTTGGAAAGGTAATCAATTTGAAAAGCAAAATCTTATATGTTTAAGTCTATATAAGTGTGATTTAATATACTATTGATTTTGGAAAGTATTCGATTTGAAAATGAAATCTTATATATAATTGACTTTATATAAGTATGATATTTGAAATTGATTTGAAAGGATACTATATGATACGTATTTTCGAAGAAAAGATATGGAAAGTGCCTTCTGCTTGATATCCTTTTTGTGGCCACATTTTGGATTCATTTTATCGAAATTATTCTCTCTGATTTAGGATTTTCGGATATGATACTCGAGTGTCCTTCGAATTCCATGGCGTTACCCATGGTTTTACGAACTCAACTACATGACGTAATTCGTAAGGCAATGGTTGCTTAAAAGATATGGATGTTTCCTGGAGGATCCATGCGTAACCATTGTGTATCTGCGATCTATGGTCGTTTTAGTGGCGTAATCCGCAAGGAAGAGATTGCTTAAAAAGTACGGATGTTTCCTAGGGGATCCAGGCGTAACCATTGTGTATCCACGGTCTGCAAGTTTTTTGTTATCATGGCGTAATACGCAATGCAGAGATTGCTTAAAGGGTAGGATGTTTCCTGGGGGATCTAGGCGTAATCATTGTGTATCTGTAGTCTACAGTTTTTTTGGTTATTATAGCGAAATTCGCAAGGCAGTGATTGCTTAAAAGGTACAGATGTTTCTTGGGGTACCTAGGCATAACCATTGTGCATCTGCGATCCATGTTTAGACTTGGTTAAATTGTTTCGATTGTACTTTCCATATCGGTTTTGAAGGTTTTTCGAGTATTTTCACTGGGTGTTGAAACAGGTCTACTAAGAAATTGGAGAATTCCAGCTTTGCGCCTGATCAACCTATGACCAGAGTCTATAAGAACGAGGATAAACCTGTTAAGGCATCAAGTTATAAAAGTATTTTGATAAAGTATTATATAAAGGATCTTTTGTTCATTTCTTTTCTTTCTAAATAATTTAAAATGTTTAAAATATTGTTTAATTATATACTACATGGTTTAATAGTAAATTATTAGTGTTATAAATATTTTAGAAGTTATTAATTAAATAAACCATATTTAAAGTAAATGATTATTGATTTGTTAATAATGTTTGAAAAGTATAAATTATGGATATAATAAATGGGTTTAACCAAATTATTAAATATTAATTAATTTAAATTTAAATCTATATGGTTTTAAATTAATTGTTTATTTTGTTTTTTTTCAATCCATTTTCTTCTGGTTATTTCTATTCTCCTACCTCGTTCCATTTCGGGGAAGAAAAGTTTTGAGTGGGGGAGAATGTAACGACTCATAAATTTTAGTGATTTTATTTATTAAATTAATTGAAATTTTGTGAAATTTTAAATGATAAAATTTGAAAATAAAAATTTATTATTTGAAATACGTCTATTTAAACATAGGAATTGGTAAATTTTCATCTGATAATATTGAAGTTTATTTTATTGTGTAATTTTATTTCAATTCAAATCAGTTAAAATTAATGATGATAAAATGTTTTTCAAAACTTAAATATTTTTATATAATAAATTTGTAAATCATCTTCTGAGTGAGACGTCATCTTTCGTTTCTCCAAATTTTGACTGCTATTGCTCCATTTATCTTAATTCTGGCAAATTTGCAGCATCTTTCGGTACCGAATATCGACTTTTGATAGAATGACCGTACCACTAATATCTATATATAGTTTTGATCGTCTCGTCGTTCTGATTTCTGTGATATTTCATTTCTGTATTTTGAGGTCCGGTACGCAACGAAAACAATAAACTGTTCGTTGTAACGATACCGTAAATTTTTGGCTTTACTCCTCCTTTCGATTTCAAAATTGAAACATGTTGTACAAATAATTAATTGCTTTAAATTTTCAGCTAAATCATAGCTTCTGAACGTTGCTCTTATATTTACTTCATTTTATAAGAGGTACGTTCACTCTGCTTCTTTTTCGGTAGATTTATTCTTTCCTCCCCAGATCTGTTGCTCACCATTTCCCATTCGATGAAGCTGCTCCTCCTTCCTATCAAAACCCTACGCTCATGGCCCAAAGCATAGAGCTCGCCGTACGCCACTTCTTCAACTGCTTCACCTTTCTTTTCCTCCACCTCTCTCTTGCTTGCCTGCCACTAGTCAACAACCCAGATCCATGCATGACCTACAACCGACCCAGGCAAACAACTCATGTGAACAACCTAGCCTTCATTCTCCCCCTCCTCCCGTGCCGCCCATGCATCCCAAGCTTCCATCTGCATCTTTTTTAGGTAATATATATATTTAAAGATCGGCTGTCATATATTTGATGTATACCTAGTATATTGTAAATGGTTGCTGCAATAATGTTTGCACATATTTGGAACTGTTTTGATTCTTATCTCTTTTAATACAATTACCTTGTTAATATAAATTTACTTTTCTATCATACCTTATCTAGTTAAGTTCTGCTAATAGATAGAGTATGTATATAGGGAAAATATGATGTAAGGCTGAGAGTTTAAAAATGTACATGCTTATGGTTATATACAGTAAGTATATAATATATAATATTAAATATTGTTACAATAATCTGTTAATTATTAATAATCATGGGTATGTTTGTTGTTTTTCTGAGTTTAAGGGTAGTAGCAATATTTATATAGTTTATATATATATACACATATATATATGAATTGCTTACAATATATATGTAACAAGTTGGTTTATATTGTTTGTATATAGGCCGCTGCATATTTTTACTAGAAGTATACGTGTCTGAGATGAAGGCGTATATCACAAGCGTGTACTTACTTTCTCTCAGCTGTTATACTAGACATGTAGCATATTTCTGTTATTTATATGTATAATAGTAGTAGTAAGTAAGTTGCATAGTGTTGCATAGTGTTTGCACATATAGGTTTGTACCTTCACATATAGTCTACATGCATATTATATTTTTCTTTATTTATTTATTTTACATACGTGTAATATATATAATGTGGTTTCAAGTTGCTTACAGTAAGGTTCATTTAAAGTTGTCCACTACTATTATATATATATATACACACACAATGTAAGTTATATATGTATGGTTATATATATTTGTTATTTTATTTGTGTTTACTGTATATTGGCTTAATATCCTGTATATTCTAAAAGTAATATATATACGATGTTTGAAAAATAATATACTATTTAAATAATAGTGATGTTTAAAAATGTATATATGTGTATATTTGTGTGGCGAATAATGGTTCGTAGCCTGATATTGACAATTGCTTATAGGTATGAGTTATTTACTAGATTTTACATTTTGTTATATATGTACTTCGATTTTTTTAGAGATATAGTTTGATCCTTCATATGTTTGCATTTTAATGTTTTATTGATTTTTAATTACATGTCGGCTTTGAATATGTATTTTTGATCGATTTTAGCCTTAAGAGGCAAATAATAATATAAAATGCATCTCGTTTAAATTTTGTATCTAGCCAATTTGATTCATTCCCATCGATTTCTATTATCAGATTTGTTCGTCAAATTCATGCCAATCTTGCATTGATTTGGAATTCACGCTTGGATTCGTAACTCAATTTCATTATTTATCCTCTATAGCCTCGAAAGGTGAGCAATCACTCACGATTAACGTTCTTATATTATTAAATTGGATTTCAATTGAAATGACAATTGAAATATGCTGCTGCAGTTATTCAATTTTTTATATATGCTATTATCTGTAACTGTTCACCTGTAGGATATGGCACCATATCCTGTTGCTTATATTATATTTTTATTGATGATATATGCTTGTCATTATTAGTATCGTATCTGTTATCACTCTGCAAGTTCCCTGTTAGTATAGAATTCCATATAGGTTGAAATGACACATACCCGAACGATCTATAGAATAGAGAAAAATCATTATGGGTTGTGTAACGACCCACTATTTTGGACCATTCAAATCGACAATAAATACACACATGTCAGACTTGAATAATTTAAAACGATAGATTGTAATATAATTTGGAGCAAATAAAACCAATCATATAATCCCAGCCACAGATAAATCAGAATAACTTGCAGCGGAAATAAAATAACAGAGTTGTTCATGAAGCTACCACAACACAGTCTCAAAAACAGTCTCAAACAAGTACAAAATACAGAGTTTGAAAAGTAAATACAACAGAAATCCCAGATACATAAACGTTCACTAGTACAATAGCTGAATAGAAAATACTGAAAGAAATAGATAACAACTAGATGACTGATGATCTTCAGCAAATCCTAGCTCCAGAAGGTGAATTCCAAAGCTGATACTCAGGCTGACCCGAGCGTAAGAAATAACACAAACACTTGAGTCAGAGCATATATACTTATACAATGTAAACCAACTCAAGTGAACTGTAAAAATAGATGTACAAGTTACTTAAAGGATGCTTGGGACCGTCCATCCTTTAAGGATCCATTAAACTATTTACTATGTAGTAATATACGCTATTATAATAGTATCTAGAAGTAAAGTAAACTTACTTCAAAATAGCGTTAAGGAGTTACCCAATCTCCCCCTTAACACATACATAGTCCCAGTAGTCAATCCAGTATCATGGTCTCTCCTGATCGGGAAGCCACCAGAGGATACTCCACAGTCTACTACACAAAACCAAAATCGTACAAGGTACGCTAGGGCAGGTGACACGGCACAATGAGACAATGCCAGGATAGATATACCAATTACACATCCAGACTGGTGGTGATGCGTAGCAGCCACTACCGCCCACCTTGAGCCACACTCCCAAAATCAAAGGTGCGCGCCATATCAATCACAAAGTAATAGAATGGCATACGAAGAAGTGTGTCCGATAAGAGGAGCTACCATACTAACCCGGAATCGCTCCTGTTTTAGCCACCTTATGACAACTCACGGGAGTCGGTCCACATACATACCTCAATAGAACATCGCCACCTTCCTACTTCATTCTGGAATCTCCACTGCGTACACGGTTGTTAAAGTGGTTTTCGGAGTTGGCAGAGAGTACGACAACTTTCGATCTCGGTCTCTTTAACAACCCAACGTTATTAGTACCCGTGGTTATAAATTTCAAAATTGGTTTATATTTCAAATCAAAATAATTCATTTAAACCATTTAAATATGAAGTAGTCATCCTTTCAAAAAAATTCAGAATTTCAGCTTTTTCTAAGTTTATTTGTTCAATTTCAACCTTTCAAAACATTGTATTTTCAAAAACAGCAGCACTTATTAAGTGCTAGTAGATATGTCAGTATTTCAAAAACAATCCAATTTCATAAACCGCAGCACTTTAAAAATGCTGCTGTAGGTATATTTAGTATATTCAAAAACAGTTCAAGTTAAAAAACTGTAGCACTTCAGAAATGCTACTGTAGGTATTTAGTATATTCAACACATAGTTCAATTCAGAAACTGCAGCACTTCAGAAATGCTGCTGTAGGTATATTTAGTATATTCAACACATAGTTCATTTCAGAAACTGCAGCACTTTAGAAATACTTTGTACGTATATTTATTATATTCAACACATAGTTCATTAAACCACAACATTTCTAAAACGCTATATTTTCTATTTTAAGCTTTACTATACCCTTTTAAACAATATATCTTCAACTTTTCTAATTTTTAACTTATCAAACTTATTTCACTTTTCAAAATTATTTATTTGGATAATACTTAACTTATAATTTTAATAAAATAACATTTATTAATATATATCCAATTTAAATTTAAATTCATTTGTTAAGTCAAATACTTTATAAATTGCTTAACTCTTATTTCAACAATTATTTAATACTTTTTTTAAAGTAACCATTTCATAAATTAAATATTCTTATCTCTAAGTTAAGCTTAAAATTCATTTAATCCCTGAATTTTTAATTATTACGTCAAATAATTTTTTTACATTTTAATCATTAATTTGCTTATACATTTTAACTTATAGAAATCACTATAACATTTATTTAAATCAATTAAATCTAATTTAAGTTAAAATCTCATATTATATATTTCAAAAATACTAAAAAATATTCATAAAATATTTAATATTAACCTCAGGACTGTATATTATTTTCTAACGTAGGTCAAGTGATACGGATATGTATCATTTCAATCTGTAATTTAAAAAGAAAAATCCGGGTTCTATCATTTCAAACCTGCAATCCCAAGTCAAACAAAATAAATAGAAATTGCTTGAGCCTATTATTTCATCTGATAATGATTTTTCCTTATTCTAATGTCCGTTCGGGTGTGTATCATTTCAACCCATAGTGATTCTATTCTACAGGGTAGTTGCAGTGCGAGAAACAAGAAATCAAATAAATAGTAAAACATATCATATGATGTTAGGTGATGCAACAGATATATAATCAGGTAATATCATCATATAGTGTCAGGTAACAGGCAGATTTGAGCATATAACATAGCGTATCAACTATTACAATTCAAGCGACTTGTTTCACATTTATATAAGTACGATTTGTCTAGAGTGAATAACTCACCTTCTCAAGCTAGAGATCAAGTTCAAAACACAAAATCCAAACTCCGCAAAGCACAAAAAGCACGACTAGATTCGAGAAGAAGTAACACCTAAATTCAAATCTTGTAATCAAATAAATAAAACAATTATAAGTTTATGATTCTACATCATATTATAAATCAAAACAACGAATAAAAAATGATCAAAGCGAAGCAAAATTGGATTGAATCATCAAGTAGGCTTGGCCACATCATCCATAGGCTCGGCCACACGCCTACATGGCTTGGCTATGTTGTGTTAGAGGCAACTAGGCTTGGTTATGGGGTCATAAGGCACGACTATGGTATGAAATATGAAGGGGATGCGAGCAAAAGTCAAGTGGAGGCAAAGGCATGGATCAATAGGAGCTTTGGGCTCGGCCCTATGCAATTGTGCTCGGTCAAGACGTAAGGTGGCTCGACCATGGTGTGGCTTTGGGTGAGATCTGGCCAAGGCACAAGTATAGGCTTGGAGATGGGATAGTCACGGCTAGGTGATGGAGTTTGTGTTGAGGCCGAGACAACAAAGAGGAGTGGATGCATAAGGAAGGCTTGGCTAGGGTTTTTATCAAGTTTTGGTAATGGGATCTCATCTTGGAGTCATGACCATGATTTGGGGTGGTGTTGTAGACGTGATGGTCGGTCGTGGTAGTGGTGGGAAGGGGATGTGGTCGGCAATTACATTGTGGCCGAGCTAAATAATTAGAAAACAAAAGGTAAAAGAAAAGAGAAAAGAGAAGAAAAGGAGGAGGCCATGACTTACTATATTTTTTCTCTGGACGCAAATGAATTTTTAAGATGAGGTGAGAAACTTTTGTACGTGATTTGCAAATAGAAGTGGCGGCTAGGGTTATGGGGATGGGTTGTGAACGGCTAGGAATTGAAGAGGGTGGAAAATGAAGAGCCTAGTTGATTTCCAAGCAAATAAACCGAAGACTCTTTGAATTTCCAAGCCCAAAAATCAATTAAAAGAAAATAGAACATGGAGAATGGAAAAATAAAAATAAAATAGAGAATAGAAAATAGAAAATGAAATATAATGAAGTAGGAAAATGTATAATAGAAAATAAATAGAAAAACGCTGAAATAATCGTGTGTGAAACGCTGAAAGTTATCAAATTTAAGAAGTATAAAATGGAATTTTATGAAACGAAAAGCAGTACGAACATCAAAATCAGATAGAGTTTCAAAGAAAAAGATTAGAAACTAAAAATTCAAGTTTAAAATTTTTAACTATGGCCAAACTTTGACCAAAATATAAAAATTTCAGAAAATGCTTATTTTATTGTATTTGGAAAATAATTTATAAACAAAATCCAAAATTATATTGGAAAATTCCAAAATTTCAAATTTTAAATAATTAAACTTCAAAGTTTCAATTAAAATTGAATTAAAAAATATATAAAATTTATGGGTTGTTATACACTCCCCCGCTCAAAACATTTCGTCATCGAAAAGGAACGAGACACGGAAACAAGGAAAGATAAGATAGAGAAGCAAATAGTACCTGAAACAAACAACTCCGAATTCGAAGCACTCATGCTCTCCTCCCTCTCCCAGGTACAATCCCGATCATCCGTACTCCACAGCACTTTGACCAGATTGACAGATTTCCTTCTCAGCTGCTTCGTACCTCTTTCGATAATACGATGTGGCTTCCTCTCGACAAACAGATTAGGCTTAGTATTCAAACTCTTGAGAGAAAAAGTCGTGACAATCAAATATGAATAATGCAAATATCGACGAAGAAGAGAAACATGGAATACATTATGTACTCTAGAAAATTTCTCAGGAAAATCTTGACGGTAAGCTAGAGAACCAATCCTCTCAGTGATACGGAAAGGACCAACAAACCTAGGAGCAAGCTTCTCTCTACGACCAAAACGAATCACATTCCTTAAGGGAGAGATCTTAAGGAAAACAAGATCACTAATAGCAAACTCCAAACTCCTCCTACGCTGATCAACATACTTCTTCTACCTATCCTGAGCAATCCTTATCTTCCTCTTAATCTCCTCAACCTTCTCCGAAGCCTCTAAAATCACATCAGGACCAAGAACCAAACGATTACCGGATCCAATCCAGCAAGATGGAGATCTACAAGGTCTTCCATATAGAGCAGCAAAAGGAGACATTTCAATACTAGCCTGAATTCAAAGATGAAATGGGATAGATAAAAGACTAAGATAGGATCAAAATAGAAGATTGAAAATATACCTGATAATTGTTGTTATTGGTCAATTCAACAAGATAGAGATGATCTTCCCAAGATCCTCCATAATTAAGAACATAAGCACGAAGAAGATCTTCTAGAATCTGATTTACTCTTTCCATTTGATCGTCGGTCTGCGGATGGTAGGCAGTGCTCAGATTCAGACGAGTACCCAAAGATTCCTTAAAAGCTTTCCAAAACTGACAGGTTAAGATAGGATCCCGATCACAACGATGCTAATAGGAACACCATAGAAACGAACAATCTCCCTCATATAAATCTTAGCCAGACTGGAAGCAGAACGGGTAGATTTGATGGGAATGAAATGTGCTGATTTGGTCAATCTATCCATAATAACACAAATATTCCCATTACCCCTCCGAGTCCTCGGTAATCCATCAAAAAAAATCCATGGAAACCTGTTCCCATTTCCAATTAGGAACCTCAAGGGGCTGCAACAAACTAGGGGTCTTCTGATGATCTGCCTTGACTTGTTGACAAGTCGCACACCTACTGACAAAGATAGAGATATCCCGCCTCATACCTCTCCACCAATAAAGCTTCTTCATATCCTGATACATCCTCGACACACCAGGATGAATAGAAAGTCTAGATCGATGATGTTCCCGAAGTAACTTTTGCCTTAATCCATCAACATTCGGGACACAAATCTGATTATTAATCCTCAAAATACCTCTATCATCGATCCGAGCTCCACTACCATCAGGACTAATATCACCAACCTTACTACAAACACTCTCCTTCATATGCCTAAGCATCTCATCCTCATCCTGCTTAGCAATGATATGATCCAAAATAGGAGAAGAAGAAACAACAAGCTGGCACAACATGGCCTTTTTCCTAATCAAAGCATCGGCAACAACATTAAATTTCCCAAGGGTATAGCTAATGTCAAGATCATAATAAGAAAGAAACTCAAGCCACCGAACTTGCCGCTGATTCAAATCCTTTTTGGTGAAGAAATACTTCAGAGACTGATGATCAGTAAAGAGCTCAAACTTAGCACCCAAAAGATGATGCCTCCAAAGCTTCAGAGCAAAGACCACAGCAAGCAATTCCAGATCATGAGCTGCATAATTGGCCTCATAGGTCTTCAGTTGGCGACTAGCATAAGCAATCACCTCCCATGTTGCATCAGAACAGCTCCCAAACCCTCACGACAAGCATCAGTGTATACCGTTAATACCTCATTTCCATTTGGAATGGTAAGCATTGGTGCGGAAGTAAGCTTACGCTTCAATTCATTGAATGCAGCTTCACACTTATCACTCCATATAAACATAGCATTCTTTAGAGTTAAAGCAGTGAGAGGTGTGGAAATTCGAGCAAAGTTCTCAATGAATCTCCGATAATAACCAGCAAGGCCTAGAAAACTGCAAATATCAGTTGGAATCCTTGGGGTTTCCCAATCCTGTAATATAATAGGGAGAAATAAGGACCATAGAAAAGATAGAATGATCAAATTACGGAAAGAAAAGAAAGGAAAGATTTACATTCATCGTAGTGATCTTGACTTAATCAACCGAAACTCCATTACTAGAAACAATATGTCCAAGGAATCAGACTTCATCTCTCCAGAAATAGCATTTCGGGAATTTAGCCTTCTACTGATGATTTCTAAGAGTCCCCAAAACAAATTTCAAATGTGACTCATGCTCTTCCCTTGTCTTAGATAAGACAAGGATATCATCAACAAACACTAGAACAAACTTATTAAGCACATCACGAAAGATACGATTCATCAAATCAACAAAGAAAGCAGGAGCATTAGTCAACCCAAAAGGCATAACTAACCATTCATAAAACCCATTCTCAGTACGAAAAGCAGTCTTGGGAATACTTTCCTCAACAACTCTGAGCTAGTGAAAACCTGTGGCAATATCAAGCTGAGAGAAAACAGTAGCTCCATGGAGCTGATCGAACATATCATTAATGCGAGGCATAGGATATCTATTCCTCATAGTTAGCTTGTTCAACTCCCTATAATCAACACGCATCCTCAAAGAACCATCATACTTAGTAAAGAAAACCACTGCTGCTCCCCATTCTGAATGGCTAGGTCTGATCAGACCCTTGGAGGACAAGTCCTCAATTTGTTTCCTCAGCTCAACCTTCTTACGGGGTTCCATTCTTCTAGGAGGAAGAACAACAGTTTGAGCTCCAGGAATAAGATCAATACAGAAATCAATTTCCTTCTTAGGAGGTAAAGAAGTGACTTCACCTAATACGTTGGGATAGAGTTTGACTACAGGAGTCAAATGAATATCACCAGGAGAAGCATCAAGAGAAGATATAAAGTTGCCAGCAAAATCCTAGGGCAAACTACACTGAATCACCAAAGAATTACCAAAATCATCTACAAGAGAAACAGTTTGGGTACTACAAGAGACAAAGGCACCACGCCTCTTCAGCCAATCTCCTCCAAGCAATAGATCGAAAGCATCAAAACCCAGAACATAGAAATCACCACTGAAACAGTGATCAAAATAGAGAAGCATCACTTACTTACAAATCCTACTAAGATTCAAAGGACCACCAATAGGATTTGAAACACATAAAGGCACAGAAGCAAACTCGGTAGAAAGAAGATGCTCAAATTTATTATAAAGATCCACAGAGATAAAGCTATGAGAAGCTCCAGTATCAAAGAGAACACGAACAAGAAAATTAAACAAAGAAAAAGTGCCCTAAAGGGTACCTTGGTCATCACTAGGAGTAGGAGTAGGAGCATGAACATGTGCAGGTGGTGGAGCTGGAGAAGATGTAGAAGTAACAACAAAAATACCCGATGACTTGCCCTTCTGCTAAGAAGGGCACTCCTTCTTGAAATGTTCAGGCTGTAGACAAATGTAGCAGAGATCTCGCCTGGTCAATTGAGCTAGAGGAGGGATAGCAGCACCAACTAAAGTAGGATAGCTATTCGCATAGTGTCCCTCTGATACATCTGTAGCAAGTAATGGCAGATAGGTCGGTGGACTGCCTCTGAGATGAAGAAGATGATCCCAACCCTGGAGTATTATTTTGATTCCTCTTTTGACGGCGAAAGTTGGGCTTCCTCTTCCTAGGATTACCAGAAAAAGACCAAGCTCAGAACGGGCAGCTGGAGGATCCTTAGAAGCAGGATTCTCATATCTAATGGTCATGTCCATCAGAGTGGTTAAAGGGCTGTGCACATGAGCAATGAGACGATCATAGTACTCCGGACGGGCACCAGCAATGAACTTCTCATTCTTCTTGAGAGGAGTCTCAATCAGATTAAGGCCAAACTTATAAAGTTCATTGAACTTCCTCTCATATTCAGCAAAACACATATCACCCTGTTTTAGATCCATGAATTCCCGATACAGGTGAGACTTTCCTGCCTTGGGCATCCGCTTCATAGAAAAAGCATCCCTAAAGCACGATAAAAGACCATAAGACAGATTTCAAAAAGAGAAACTGAACCAAATTTGAAACAAACACGAGATGATACCTAAATTGCTCCCAAGAAATCACAGCCTCAGAAGTGTGGGCTGTGACGGACTTACACCAATCCAAGGCTACTCCTTTCATTTGCCGAGCTGCCAACTAACGCTGCTAGGCATTAGTGATCTCAAGACCGGAGAAAATCCTCTCCAAGTCCTTCAACCATTGTTGAGCTTCAATAATGCTCTCAGTTCCGGTGAACTTGGTGCCACCAAGCTCAGTGTATTCCTTACAAAGTTTAGTGAACGTAACTGGTGCAATAGGTTCAGGAGCTGGGGCAACACCACGTCCCTTACCTCTTGCATTCCTATGACTCATCCTGAAAAATCAAGAATGAATTTTAGGATAAAGATAATTGAGAATAAAGACAATATTAGATAAGATAAGATGCAAGGGGAATTGGATATCCTGAATAAAGAAATTACTAACAAGGTGGATAAGGAAAATAAGGAAGTTTTAGAAAATTTTGATGTCAAAACAAGAAAAATCTTTATATCAAAATACTCCTTGAAAATCATTTGAAAATCATTTTATACTTTAAAATATGTTCTCTTACAAAAAAAGGATTCTAAGATTGATTTCACTCATTCTAGGGTATTTCTACCCTATCTCTAATGAATTTTTGCTCCGCAGGCTAAGGTTGTTCTAAAACCAAAGCTCTGATACCAATTGTAATGACCACGATTTTGGACCATTAAAATCGATAATAAATCCACACATGTCAGACTTGAATAATTCAAAATGATAGATTGTAATATAATTTGGAGCACATAAAACCAATCACAGAATCCCAGACACAGATAAATCAGAATAACTCGCAGCGGAAATAAAATAACAGTAGTAGTTCATGAAGCTACCACAACACAGTCTCAAACACAGTCTCAAACAAGTACAAAATACAGAGTCTGAAAAGTAAATACAACATAAAGCCTAGATACATAAATATTCACTAGTACAATAGCTAAATAGAAAATACTGAAAGAAATAGATAGCAACTAAATAACTGATGATCTTCAGCAAATCCTAGCTCCAGAAGGTGAATTCCAAAGCTGATACTCAGGCTGACCCGAGTGGAAGAAATAACACAAACACTCGAGTCAGGACATACATACTTATACAATGTAAACTAACTCAAGTGAACTGTAAAATAAATATACAAGTAACTTAAAGGATGCTTGAGACCGTCCATCCTTTAAGGATCCATTAAACTATTTACTATGTAGTAAAATACGCTATTATAATAGTGTCTAGAAGTAAAGTAAACTTACTTTAAAATAGCGTTAAGGAGTTACCCAATCTCCCCCTTAACACATACATAGTCCCAGTAGTCTATCCAGTATCATGGTCCCTCCTGATCGGGAAGCCACCAGAGGATACTCCACAGGCTACGGCACAAACCAAAATCGTACAATATGCTCTAGGGTAGGTGACATGGCACAATGAGGCAATGCCAGGGTAGATATACCAATTACACAACCGGACTGGTAGTGACGCATAGTAGCCACTACCGCCCACCTCGAGCCGCACTCCCAAAATCAAAGGTGCGCACCATATCAATAACAAAGTAATATAATGGCTTACGAAGAAGTGTGTCCGATAAGAGGAGCTACCTCACTGGCCCGGAATCGCTCCTGTTTTAACCACCTTATGCCAACTCACGGGAGTCGGGTCTACGTACATACCTCAATAGAACGTCGCCACCATCCTACTTCATTCTGGAATCTCCACCGCGTACACGGTTGTTGTAACAACCCTGTATTTTGTTATTATTTTAAACTGAAATTACTGATTAAAAAAATTATTTTATTTATTAAAATGAATAAATTTTGTTATTTTAAATATAAATTTTGATTTTTATGTGAATTATAATTCCAAACATTAATAAATAGAATATTTTCCAAAAATGTGAATTTTGGTCAATATGGTCAAACTTTGACTTTTAATTTAAAAATTTAAATTTTGAAATGTTGAAATTTATTTTTATTTTATGAAAGTAAACAAAATTTTAAGTATACTGCTTTTCGTTTCGTTGGAATCCGATTAATATTGTGAAAGTTATGCTTTTTAAACCATTGTATGTAAATTGTTTTATTTAACAAAATTGTTTATTTTAATTTATATAAATAATATTTTTTTTTTGTCATATCATATTCTAATTTGTGTATATACATATAAGGTGACATGTCGTGTATATATTTTATTTTAAAACATTTTTAAAAATGTAGTTGAAATTTACCAATGACAGTTGTATTTTGTTTCCAATTTTAATTCTAGTTTCAATTAAACAAAGTATTTTCTTTATTTATTTTCTATTTTCCTAAGACATTATTTTATTTTCATTTCCACTTTATTTTTTTAGCTTTTTATTTTTATTTACTTGATTTTTATTTGCTTAAAATGAATTATTAAAATTGGTAATTCAAGAGACAAAGTCTTTTCATTTACTTGTGACTTTTGCTTAGCCTAGTCTTTTCATTTTCCTTTGGCCTTTCATTCTCCTTGTTTTGGTCGTACACTTCCTTTTGCTAGCCGTGTGTTTCCATTCATTTTTTCACGTGAAAAACTTCCTTCCTACTTTCATTTCTCACGGCCAAAAATTTTGGTAAGTAATGGCTTCTTCTTTCTACTTTTCTTCTTCATTTATCCATTGTTTTGGCCTAGCTTCCTCTTGTCTTGCTCGGCCATAACCACCACCATCTCCTCCTCCTCATCATCCGTTGCTAAACACCTCCGCCTCAGATCAGATCAGGCCGTGACAATAGCCTGAGTAAAACATCACAAAACTTTGCAAAAGTCCATGAAAACAATGCCTAGCCAAACTAAACTTCACCACCACCTTCAGAGTTGGAGCTTTGCTTGAAGATCCAGCCATATATTTTTCTTTCAGCATCCAGTGATTCCAATGATGTATTCTGATTTGTACCTGATGTATCTTATTACTCTTCTGTTGTATCTTGTTTAACTCTGATGTATCTTATATATATATATATATATATATAGTAGCTTCATGAACTACTATCTCTTTTACTTCCGTTGCATTATTAAATACTCTGTGTCTATTATTGTGATTTATTAATTTACTGTATATTCTGAGATTTGCCAAATTTATTTACAATGCAGTATTTTTAGCAATTCAAGTTCGATATATGCAAATGCGAATGGCTGAAATTATCGGGTTGTTACATGTTTTAAGCAATTCAAGTCCGACATGTGCGGATGCGAATGGTTGAAAATATCAGCATGTTACATGTGGTATCAGAGCTTTGGTTTTAGGCAAAACTTAGCATATACGGTAAATGTATTTACAGAATAACTTTCATTTGAGTTTGAATCTCTTCCTTTTTGACTCGATTCCTTTGAATTTTGGAACGTTCCCTGCGGTTTCAAAATCCATTCGTGTCCCTCACTATTCGTCTTCTTTTAATTCTGGAGTATCCCATAACTGTACTTCGAATGATCTTTATATTGAGTCGACGGTCTTGCCAATCTCAAATTGATTTGTAAAAGGGGTGAAACTCCTTTACAATAGCATCGATTCTATATCCTCGGTTTAGATGCTGGCATCTCTTATAATTCTGAATTCTATCTCTTGAGACCGAATGTAGATTTACCCCAGAAAATCCACATCGATCTTATTCTTTAAGTCCCGGTTGACCCTGTTAAGGTTGCCCATCATTTATATAAGCTTATCCATCTTCCTATTCTGTTATTTAATCATCTCATCTTTGTTTCAAACTCATCTTCAAACCATTCTTGAAGTGTATTTGTAAACTATATACAAAATGTTTTATATATTGTGTTGTTTGAGTTGTTGATGTTGATTTGGGTTTCCAATCGATTCGTTTGATCAACGCTATCGATAAGATTTGCAAAACACTTGAACAGAGCAAACTGAAAAGATATGTTTTTTCAAACTTAGTAATGAAATAAATTTTGTAACTATATTATAAATCTTTTTCTGGATTTTATTGAATTGGTTGTTAAGAAATAATATTTGATTTTATATATCATTATCTCTTGTTTCAAATATAAATAGTTGAACTATAAATATGGTTATAAATTTATTTGGAAATTTAAAATGAATTTAAAACAAGAATTTGAGAATTTAATTTTCGATGGATTTCAAACCTTGTATTTAAAGTTTTAAAAGGATATATTATTTAAAGTATTTTCGAATAGAAATTTGTTTCCAAAGAATTTTAAAGTTTAAAACTAGTGCTCTTCTCTTTTTCACTGGAAAATAACTTTGGTGATGACTGCAGCATCATCGACATTCATTTTCAAGTTTCGAAGTGGAGAGATCGTTCTGTAGTCTTGCTACAGTTTTGTTTTGGAGGAATTTAATTGATTTGAATTTCTAAAATTAGACTGGGTTTATAACATATGCTGATATATGATTTAAATTTGAATTGATATATATATAGTATATGTGCATTTATTTATCTCTAAATAGTTTGGAATTTATCGGAAATTTAATTCCTAAATTTTAATATTTTCAAGATTTGGATAAATATTCAAGCTTGAAATGATTAAATTAGAAAGTTTTATTTGTATAATACACAATTTCATTCCAATATAACTAACCTAAGTTATACAGAAGTTGAATATATAATTGGATAATATACAATATAAAAAGGATTTTGTAAATAAAATTTGAGTGGTTATAATAAATGTTATACACTTAAATTTTAGTTATAAAAAGATTAATAGAGGTAAATAAAGAAAAAGGTAATGGAATAATTTACAATATAAAATAATGTTAAAGGAGCTAAGAATAAATTAAAGCAGTTATAATAAGTGTAAATATACTTAATATTGGTGATAAAATATATTGAAAGGAATAATTTTAATTTTAATTAGGAATAAAGAAGAATTAAATTTATTGAGTACATTATGAGTATAATAAATGATTTTTTTTTTCAAATCCATGATTTTGGAGATTTTTTATTTAAGATAATTGGATGATAAGATAATGAAATTAGAGATGGTTAAGATTTATTTAACTTATGTAAAAATTAATTATCAATTTAAGTTGAAATTTTCATGGTTTCAAATTTATTATCTTATTTTGTTTTTCAAACTATTTTTTGGTTGTCCTTATTCCCTTATCTTGCAACAGAATATGGAGGCTATTGCTTATAACAGTCTGTTTAGAAATCTTTCTATAATCTTTGATAATCTTTGGTACTCATTTTTAATCTGAGCACTGCTTGCCATCCACAGACCGTCGGTCAAGCGGAAAGGGTGAATTAGATTCTAGAAGATCTTTTTCGTGCTTGTGTTCTTGATTCTTGAGGATCTTGGGAAGATCATCTCCATCTTGTTAAACTTACCTATAACAACAGTTATCAGGTATAATTTTAATCTACTTGTCATTTTGTCTTAATCCTATTTCATTCTATATTTTTCTGTGTTTTCCCGTACCTCATTCCTTTTCGAGGACGAAAAGTTTTGAGTGGAGGAGAGTGTAACAACCCTGTATTTTGTAATTATTTTAAATTGAAATTCCTGATTTAAAAACTATTTTATTTATTAAAATGAATAAATTTTGTTATTTTAAATATAAATTTTGATTTTTATGAATTATAATTCCAAACATGAATAAATAGAATATTTTCCAGAAATGTGAATTTTAGTCAATATAAACTTTGACTTTTAATTCAAAATTTATTTTTCTTTTATGAAAGTAAATAAAATTTTAAGTATACCTCTTTTCATTTCATTGGAATCCGAATAATATTGTGAAAGTTATGCTTTTTAAACCATTGTATGTAAATTGTTTTATTTAACAAAATTGTTTATCTTAATTTATATAAATAATATTTTTGTTTGTCATATCATGTTCTAATTTGTGTATATATGTGTAACATGACATGTTATGCATATATTTTATTTTAAAATATTTGTAAAAATGTAGTTGAAATTTTCCAATGACAGTTGTATTTTGGTTTACAATTTTAATTCTAGTTTCAATTAAACAAAGTATTTTCTTTATTTATTTATATTTTCCTAAGACATTATTTCATTTTCATTTCCACTTTATTTTGTTCAGCTTTTTATTTTTGACTACTTGATTTTTATTTGTTTAAAGTGAATTATTAAAATTGGAAATTTAAAGAGACAAAGTCTTTTCATTTACTTGTGACTTTTCCTTAGCCTAGTCTTTTCATTTTCCTTCGGCCTTTCATTATCCATGTTTTGGCCGTACACTTCCTTTTGCTAGCCGTGTGTTTCCATTCATTTTTCACGTGAAAAACTTCCTTCTCACTTTCATTTCTCACGGCCAAAAATTTTGGTAAGTAATGGCTTCTTCTTTCTACGTTTCTTCTTCAATTTTCCATTGTTTTGGCCTTGCTTCCTCTTGTCTTGCTCGGCCACAACCACCATTACCTTCTCCGACCGCCACCACCATCTCCTCCTCCTCATCATCCAGTGCCAAACACCTCCACCTCAGATCAGATCTGGCCATGACAATAGCATGAGAAAAACATCACAAAACTTTGCAGAAATCCATGAAAACAATGCCTAGCCAACCTAAACTTCACCACCACCTTCATATCTTGACTCGGCCACCTCCCCTAGCTCCACCACCATTATGACCTGACCTCTGACCACCAGCATGACGTCTAACCTGACCTAAACCAGTGCATGGCCAAGCCTAACATTGCATAGGCCGAGCCTATGTGCACAAAAACTCCACCTATTGTACTTTTTCCTTTACATTTCTCCACTTGTAACCCCAAAAACTTCACATCGCTATGTAGCTGTGCCTATATGATGCCAACCCCGAGCCCTCACCGCCATATTTATACCATGGCTGAACAAAATATTGAAGGTGGTCGAGCCTATGTTGAGTCATGGTCAAGCACTTTTGTGTTAAAGCTTAGTGATGTTCTTTGTTAATTCAAATTTCCATTTTGTTTCAATTTAACTTTGTATTGTATATATATGTTTATATTGTCTTGTTTATTTGTTGTATACAAGATCAATATCAAGGCTCTCCATTCATTCAAATCTGATCATGCTTGTCGTGCTTTTGGAATCGCTCTTGTGTGCGTTGTTTTGGTCTATAGCTTTGATAAAGGCGAGTCCTTCTCACTCTGACATTATTACTTATGAAATGGTAAATAGATGACAAGTGATTAGTAATTAAAATGTTATGCAAGTTAATGATGATTATATGATATGCTATTCCATGTTATTACCATGTTAACTTTGTTAATTATCATCCGACATATTATATATGACTGTATATTGTGACATTGACATGTTAGAATATTTGTTTGTATTGTTTATGCATATGTTTAGACTGCAAGTTCCCTGTTAGAATAGAATCACTATGGGTTGAAATGATGCATACCCGAACAGACATTAGAATAGGAAAAAATCATTATGAGCTAAAATGATAGGCTCAAGTGATTTTTATTGTATTTTATTTGACTTGGGATTGCGGGTTTGAAATGATAGAACCCGGGTTTTCTTTTTAAATTGCAGATTGAAATGATACATATCTGTATCAGTTGACCTAGGTTAGAAAATTATATACAGACCCCGTGGTATATTTTTAAAGGATTTTTCTTAAGATATGTATTTTTAAAAGTATGAAATTTTGATTTAAAATATAAATTTTATGGTTTTGAGAAAGCTAAATATTAAGTTTTGAATTTTTGAATTTAAGTATGTAAATTTGAAGTAAGTGTGATTTTGACTTTAAATTATACTTATAAAACTATAAGTAAATAATGGAAATTAAATTTAATGTTTTGAAATGATATTTGAAGTGAAATGTTAAGTAAATTTACAAGTTAAGAAAACAGTGAATTTTGACTTAACAAATGAAGTGAGTTTTAAATTGGATATTTAATTATAAAATTTTGTTGCGATAAATAATATATTAAAATTTTTTAAATGTGAAATTTTTAAGTCTTGAAATAAGATTTATAAATTTAAAATAACAAAAATTTGGAGTGTTAATGTTTCTGAAGTTATAATAAAATCTGGAATTTTTTTAATAACATTCACAAAAATATTGTGGTCTTATGACAGCATTTTTAAGTGTTGTTGTTTTCAATTTAACTATGTTTGAAATCACTAAATATCTATTACAGCATTTTATAAATGCCTTTGTTCTCGAACTAAACTATTTTGGAAACTTTAAGCTACGATAGTACTTTATAAATGATGTCGTTGCTATAACTTGACAATGTTTTGAAATGTTATAGATTTTAACACCGTTTGAGTTATATTTTAAAGCGATAATGATTTAACCTTTGGAATTGATTATTTGTGAAATATAAGGAGTTTTGAATATATTTTTATATTTAAATTTGAATTTTTAAGGAATTTAAATTGAATTTGAATTTAAATAAGGTTTACTTGGTTATGTGTTAATTTGAACGAAATGAGATAAATGAATTTTTGAATGAAATTTTGAAATGTGTTTTGAAATGATATTTAAATGATATATTTGATTTTAAAATGATATTAAAAATTGAATATTTGAATTTAAGAATGATAATGAATTTATAAAGGATTTGATAGGAAATGATTTTGAAATGGTTTTGAATGATATGATCTCTATGTCGATAAAGAATGTGAATTTGGAATGATACTTGATTTTGATCTATTTGACAAATGAATATTTGAAGTTTATATTAGTATGAAAGGATGTTTGGTTTACTTGTAATTTGGGTTTATTTAAATGATATTGGATTTATGAAATGGATATTTCAAAACTAAGTAATAATGAAGTTAAATAAGAGGTATATGAAATTATAAAATTTAGTTTTGAAATGTGGGATATTAAAATTTTGAATTATATTGAAAAATTGAATAGTTTATTTTATGGATCAAATCTATATTTTAAATTGATAACATTTGAAATGATTTGTTGGGAAACTGAATTGAATTGAAACTGATGGTTTGAATTGAATTAAATTGGAAATTTTAAAATTTGGGTTTAATTAAATAAATTTGTAAAATGTAAAGAATTAAAGGAAGGTACCATGATTTCAAATGTATGATTTCAAAATTTTATGATTTTCAAAGTGTAATGATTTCAAGTATTTTGGATTCGAAAGAGTTATAACTTTGAAGGTATTATGATTTTTGAAAGGTGAATATATGTTTGAAATGGAAATAATATCATATTGATTTGAATATAGTTCTGAAATAAAAATGGTTTTGGTTTCGAAGTATAAACTATTTTGAAAGGAATATAGTTTGAAATGAAATGACTTGATTTTTTTTGTAGTATAAACTATTTTGAAATGACCACGACGTTATAATAACGATTGGTTTTTAAAGAGACCAGGATCAGAAGTTGTCATACTTTCTGCCAACTCCGAAAACCACTTTAACAACTGTGTATGCGGTGGAGATTCCAAAATGAAGTAGGATGGTGGCGACGATTCTATTGAGGTATGAACGTGGACCCGACTCCCGTGAGTTGGCATAAGGTGGCTAAAACATGAGCGATCTCGGGCCAAGTGAGGTCATTCCTCCTATCGGACACATTTCTTCAGTACTATACTCTTACTTGTGATTGATTTGATGGCCATCCTCCGATTTTGATTCGGAGTGTGTTCCGAGGTGGGAGTAGTGGCTACTACGTTACCACCAGCGCGTGTGCGTAATTGGTATATCTACCCTGCCATTACCTTGTGTGTCGTGTCACCTACCGTAGTGAGCTTTACTACGAGTTTTTTTTTCTCCTGTAACCCATGGAGTATTTAGGGTAGCCTCCCGATATGGAGGTATGCTGATACTGGATGGACTACTGGGACTATTACATGTTAAGGGATATATAGGTAACCCCTTAACGCTATTTTAAAGTAAGTTTATTTTACTATAAGACATTATTATAATAGCGAATATTACTACATAGTAAATAGTTTAATGGATCCTTAAAGGATGGGCGATCCCAAGCATCCTTTAAGTTACTGATGCATTTAGTTACTGTTCACTTGAGTTGATTTACAGTTCATAAGTATTTATGTCCTGACTCAAGTGTTTTGTATTTTTGCTTTACGCTCGAGTCGGGCCGAGTGATTCAGCATTCAAGACTCACCTTCGAAGTTGGACCTTTGCTTGAAGATCCAACCATCTATTTTTCTTTCAGTATCGAATGATTCCAATGATGTATTCTGATTTGTACCTGATGTATCTTGTTACTCTTCTGTTGTATCTTGTTTAACTTCGATGTATCTTATATATATATATATATATATATATATATAGTAGCTTCATGAACTACTATCTCTTTTACTTCCAGTGCATTATTAAATACTCTATGTCTATAATCTGAGATTTATTAATTTACTGTATATTTTGAGATTTGCCAAATTTTATTTACAACGCGGTATTTTGAGCAATTCAAGTCCGACATGTGCGGATGCCAATGGTTGAAAATATCGGGTTGTTACATGTTTTGAGCAATTCAAGTCCAACATGTGCGGATGCGAATGGTTGAAAATATCGGGTTGTTATAGTTGTTAAAGTGGTTTTCGAAGTTGGCAAAGAGTATGACAACTTCCGATCCCGGTCTCTTCAATGTTATTATTATTCGTGGTTATAAATTTCAAAATTGGTTTATATTTCAAATCAAAATAATTCGTTTAAACCATTTAAATATGAAGTAGTTATCGTTGCAAATCAAATATTTAATTTCCAAAATTTCAGCATTTTCTAAGTTTATTTATTCAATTTCAACCTTTCGAAACATTGTATTTTCAAAAATAGCAGCACTTATAAAGTGCTACGGCAGATATTTTAGTATTTCAAAACCAGTCCAATTTCAAAAACTGCAGCACTTTAAAAATGCTGCTGTAGGTATATTTAGTATATTCAAAAACAGTTCAAATTCAAAAACTGTAGCACTTTAGAAATGCTACTATACGTATTTAGTATATTCAACACATAGTTCAATTCAGAAACTGCAGCACTTCAGAAATGCTGCGTAGGTATATTTAGTATATTCAACACACGGTTCATTTCAAAAACTGTAGCACTTCATAAATGCTGCTGTAGGTATATTTAGTATATTCAACACATAGTTTATTAAACCACAACATTTTTGAAACACTAAAATTTCTGTTTTAAGCTTTACTATACCCTTTAAAATAATATATCTTCAAACTTTCTCATTTTTAACTTATCAAACTTATTTCACTTTTCAAAATTATTTATTTGGATATTACTTAACTTATAATTTTAATAAAATAACATTTTATTAATAAATATCGAATTAAAATTAAAATTAAAATTCAAATAATTTATAAATTGCTTAACTCTTATTTCAACAATTACTTAGTACTTTATTTAAAACACTCATTTCATAAATAAAATATTCTTCTCTCTAAGTTAAGCTTAAAATTCCATTTAAACCCTGAATTTTTAATTATTAAGTCAAATCAAAATTTACATTTTAATCATTAATTTGCTTATACATTTTAACTTACAGAAATCACTATAACATTTATTTAAATCATTTAAATCCAATTTAAGTTAGAATCTCATATTTTATATTTCAAAAATACTTAAAAATATTCAGAAAATATTTAATATTAACCATGGGTCTGTATATTATTTTCTAACCTAGGTCAAGTGATACGGATATGTATCATTTCAATCCGTAATTTAAAAAGAAAAATCCAGGTTCTATCATTTCAGACCCACAATCTCATGTCGAACAAAATAAATAAAAATCGCTTGAGCCTATCATTTCTGCTCATAACGATTTTTCCTTATTCTAATGTCCGCTCGGGTATGTATCATTTCAACCCATAGTGATTCTGCTCTACAGGGAACTTATAGTATGAGAAACAATAAATAAAATAAACAGTAAAACATATCATATGATGTGAGGTGATGCAACAGATATATAATCAGGTAATATCATCATATAATGTCAGATAACAGGCAGATATGAGCATATAACATAGCATATTAACTATTACAATTCAAGTGACATTGTTTCACGTTTATATAAGTACGATTTGTCTAGAGTGAATAACTCATCTTCTCAAGCTAGAAATCAAGTTCAAAACACGAAATCCAATCTCCACAAAGCACGAAAAGGCACGACTAGATTCGAAAAGAAGTAACACCCAAATTCAAATCCTATAATCAAATAAATAGAACAATTATAAGTATATAGTTCAAAGTCATATTATAAATCAAAACAATGAATAAATATGAATCAAAGTGAAGCAAAATTGAATTGAATCATCAAGTGGGCTCGGCCACATCACCCATAGGCTCAGCCACACCACCCATAGGCTCGACCATACCCCTACATGGCTCGGCCATGTTGTGTTGGAGGCAACTAGGCTTGGTTATGGGGTCACAAGGCACGGCTATGGTCTGAAATATGAAGGGGATAGCGAGCAAAAGTCAAGTGGAGGCAAAGGCATGGATCAATAGGAGTTTTGATCTTGGCCCTATGTAATTGTGCTCGGTCAAGATGTAAGGTGGCTCGGCCATGGTCTGGCTTTGGATCAAATCTGGTCAAGGCACAAGAATAGGCTTGGAGATGGGATGGTCATGGCTGGGTGATAGAGTTTGTGTTGTGGCCGAGACAACAAAGAGGAGTGGATGCATAAGGAAGGCTCGGCTAGGATTTTTATCAAGTTTTGGTGATGAGATCTCATCTTGGAGTCACGGCCATGATTTGGGGTGGTGTTGTAGAGGTGATGGTCGGTCATGGTGGTGGTGGGAAGGAGATGTGGTAGGAAATTCATCGTCGCCGAGCTAAATAATTAGAGAACGAAAGGAAAAAGAAAAGAGAAGAGAAGGAGGAGGCCATGACTTACTGTATTTTTTCTTAGGACGCAAATGAATTTTTGAGATGAGGTGAGAAACTTTTATACGTGATTTGCAAACAGAAGTGGCGGCTAGGGTTGTGGGAACGGGTTGTGAACGGCTAGGAATTGAAGAGGGTGGAAAATGAAGAGCTTGCTTGATTTCCAAGCAAATAAACCGAAGGCCCTTTGAATTTCCAAGCCCAAAAATCAATTAAAAGAAAATAGAAAATAGAGAATGGGAAAACTAAAATAAAATAGTGAATAGAAAATAGAAAATGAAATATAACTAAGTAGGAAAATGTATAGTAGAAAATAAATAGGAAAATGCTGAAATAATCGCATGTAAAACGCTGAAAGTTATCAAATTTAAAGAGTATAAAACAGAATTTTACGAAACGAAAAGCAGTATGAACATCAAAATCTGATAGAGTTTCAAAGAAAAAGATTGGAAATTAAAAATTCAAATTTAAAAATTTCAACTGTGGACAAACTTTGACTTTCTATTGACCAAAATATAAAAATTTCAGAAAATGCTTTTTTTATTGTATTTGAAAAATAATTTATAAACAAAATCCAAAATTATATTGGAAAATTCCAAAATTTCAAATTTTAAATAATTAAACATCAAAGTTTCAATTGAAATTTAATTGAAATATTTATAAAATTTATGGGTTGTTACAGGTTGAAATGATAAACCCAAGCGATTTTCGTTGAATTGAATTCGGGATTGTGGGTTGAAATGATATATTCCCGTATATATTTAAATTTTGGATTGGAATAATAAATATTCGTATCACTTGACCATAGGATAGAAAATTCTATATACTGACACTATTGGTCTATATATAAGTATTTTGAATTAATTTCTATGGTTTTAGAAGAAATATATGGTTCTAATAAGTATCGATCCTTAAAAATATTATATATAAATGTTATTTTATATATAGCTTTAATAATGATATTTAATTTAATTAAGATTGATTTAATTAATATATAATATGTTTAAGTATTTATTAAAATTTATATTTCAAAAATAGTTTTTTGTAATAATTTGAATAAGTTAAGGTTGGGAAGATAAATTTGAATTTATTTCAAATCGTATTTAATTAAGAATTTTATTTAATTAAATCGATTTGAAATTTATTGAAATTGAGGTTTAATATATGATTTTATAACTTGATTTTGATTTAAGTAATTTAATGAATATTTCATGTTTAAATAAATTGAAGGAAATATTTAGTAAAATGTAATTTAAGGTTCTTTAAATAGTATTGAATTTACTAGGTGAATATTTCAAGACTAAATAATAATGAAGTTAAATCAAGATCTATATGAAACTGTTAAATTTCGTTTTGGAAATGTTGAATATTTAAAGCTTTGAAATATATTGAAATTTAAACGGTTTATCTTGTGGTTCGTAACTGTATTTAAAATCGATATAATTTGAATTTATTGGTTTAGAAATGAATTGAATTGAAATTAATAAATTGAGACTGAATTAAATTTGAATTTGGAACTCGAGGTGATTTGAATCGATTTGTGAAATTTGAGGAAATTATAAACATTGTACTTTATAAATTGTTTAATATATACTATTTTAATATAAAACTATTTTATATAAACTATTTTAACTTATGACTATTTATATAAACTATTTATTTCATAAAGTATTTTATTTTATATACTATTATTGAACTGTTTAAGTGGTGGAATATAGTATGATTTCAAAAGTGTTTTGGGTTTCGAAAGTGCTGTAACTTTGAAAGTGCTATAATTTGGAAATAGATATTTTTGAAATGGAAATAATATTTTGGTTTTGAAGTATAAATTGTTTTGAAATAACCACGGTGTTATAATGACGTTTGGTTGTTAATGGCGTATATTTCTACACCGTAAATAGTTCCATGGATCCTTAAAGGATGGGTATCACAGACATCCTTTAAGTTACTTGTATTTCGGTTGATATTTCACTTGAGTTGGATTTACTGGTATAAGAATGTTAATCCTGACTCGAGTCTTTTGTGTTTTGCTTTACGCTCGAGTCAGACTGAGTGATAAAACATTTGAGACTCACTTTTGAAGTCTGGAGCTTCGCTTAGAGATCCAACTATCGATTTCGCTTTCATCTTTTCCAGTTGATTTGTTCAGATATGTCATCAGTCTATGTTTGAGATATTTTGTTGTATTTTATTTCAAACTCTGTTGTTTATATGGTAGCTTCATAAACTACTATTTATCTATTCCGCTGCATTATTATTATATTACTCTGTGTCTGTGATTCTGTGATTTATTTATTTACTGTATATGCCGAGTTTTTTCCAAATATATATTAACAATACGATATTTTGAGCAATTCAAGTTCGGCATGTGCGGAGCGAATGGTTCGAAATACCAGGATGTTACAATATCCTTTTGAATAAAGTCTACATTCAAATTTCAAGCGTTTTGAGGTTCGACATTAGATATTCGGCAACCTCCATTGTTTTATACTAAACACCTTTTGTCTCCTATAGTTTTTGATATTTACTACCTTAAGGCAATGATGCCGCAACACTTAATTTTCGATATCAAATAAAATTGGCTTTGATGCCGCTATTCTTCATTTCGGTATTAATTATATTATGGCAGTGGAGCCGTGGGTTTATGATTTCGACATTTAATATTTTAAGGCAATGATGTTGTAAGTTATCAATTTCGAAAACTTAATAGTGGTGGCATAGTAGCCGCAGTTTAGTAAGGATGACATCAATTCCTTTGAGATACTGATGTTGAAGATTATTAATTTCAATATTTCCATTTTCTAAGTTGGAAGCCTTTATATTATGAAAACCTAATAACAAGTTTCATAGGTTCGACAACCTATATACTTATATTATATGACAAGAATGATTTTAGCCCTATAGCCTTAAGTTTTATGAATCAGAATTTTATTATAACTTCAATATTGTAGGGGGAGACAACCTATATCGTCCATATTGATGCTACATTTTATTAATTTAAATAGCTTTATTTGACGGCTTGATAGCCTAAGGTTTTAGAGGTGCAACAACCTCCTATTGATTTTGAAATTAATGAAAACTATTTCAAAGAAGGAATATTTTGACATAATATCTTGACTAAGTAAAAGGATGATATTTTCTTTGTTTTAAATACGATTTCAAGGGATAAATCATTTATAAAGACTTATGCTTTCAAAGAAATAAAAAGAGTATTTAAGCCTAGGGTTTTACATGAGAATTATTGTTACCACCATTAGATAAATTGTGATAGGATATCTTAGCTCAAGGAGTAGAAATTAGAAAATCAGATAACGGGACTGGTGTAGGGTCGCATACTAGACTTCGACTGTTAGCCCCTAGTTGACATTGGTCCACAATTCCAGTGCATAGGGTTTTGTTGAGGGTAAAGACTAAAAGTAGGTTTATGCACAAAAGGGAATCTATAACTTAGATAGGTTATTGGTTGGCCTGCCAAACCATTAAGTTAATAATGAGCATAGCAAAACTATGAGATAAATGGATAGTCGGATATACGCAAAGCAGATTGTGTTCGAACGGATAGTCCAATTTCCTTCTAATGGTAATTTTGGAGAATTTGGTATATCTAATAGCCCCGAGTCTACCATATAAGTTAGTAGTAACCCTAGGAAAACTATGAAGTAGGAATAGATAGTTTTATGATATAGACAGACTGCTTAGATTTACCTATGTGGCATGCATGCATATGATTATTTTAGGTTTGTTTAACTATTTTAATTTCAGAAGCATGATGTTGGTTGACATAATTTTAGAAGATACTACTGAGGTAAAACCCATTCTACTTAGCAGTGTAGTCTTACTAGATTTCTATTTTCGAGATATCATATTATTGTACACACCAGACTTTTTGTTTTCCCTGATGTTTTTGTTTTCCCTTTTGATCCTCGAGTGGTCATTTCAGTAGTTCGAGAGTAAGGTTTTATAGGTTTCTAGGTTGATGAATAAAGCTTCTGAAGACGTGCAGAAGGAAAGTTAGCTACATTAAGGAGTTATTTTGTCCGTTGTGTTATTGTTTCATTTTGTTTGAATGTACGCAATGGCAAATATGTATTTTCCAAGTAGTAAACTTCTATCAACCTAAGGGGCACTTCACATGTCGCTTTTGGAATATTTTTTAATAATCATATTTTATTTAAACCGGGGCAACGTTTGGGATTATATAATAAATATGAAAATTATTAAAGAAATGTGTTTTGAAAATTTTCATATTCCTACGCTTCTGATGTTATGGACATGATTGCATGACTAATTTTTCATAGAAAATTAACACTATGAATGACTGCAGTATCTGTAGAGTATAATTTCAAGCCTCGAAATGGGGATGTTACAGCTGTGTTGGTTATCTAAAATCTTGATACTGGGGACCCTCTCCAGGATTCGACCGAGTCTTGATCACCTAACGCAGTAGTCAGAATATCCCTATCTGGAATGTTTTTCTTTGATTGACTCGAATTTGATTACTTGGTTTGGTAGTTAGAATATCATTTTTTAAGACATTGACCTTTGACCTTGCTTAACACCGGGCGGTGATCGCTGTTTGGATAAGATCTCGCCTGACTCCATGCAATGATCTTTAGCTTTTTCCATCCTCCAAGAAAGCTATCAGTGCTCTGCCAAACTCCAGGCACGAGCCAATGGAGCGAATGGTCGCGTTCCGCTTGCTTTTGTTTATACAACTTCCCCTAAGTCAGGGGTTGAAAGAGTTAGTAGGCATCTATCTTCGGATGCCAAGGACGGTTTACTTCAAAGGCCCGAACAAGGACTGTAGAAGTTTGGTTGGCACCTAACTCTGGATACTATTATACCTTCATTATGCATGTGCAGATTCATTCACATTTACTATAGTTCATAATTTTATAGTTAGATAAAGACAGAGTCACGGATTCTGGAAGTCATTTCATTTTATATACATAGGACATGACAGATTTTTTCTAATTATATCAAACTTGAATAGATATTCACAAATTCAAATATCATGTGAAATAGCATCGCAAGTGTTTGCTATTCCATGCTCAGGGAAGTGAAACCTCGTTTGTGATCACCAACTTGAATGTTCTATCTCTAAGCTCATGCTCGATTAAGTACGGACCTTCCCAGCTCGGGCCCATATTCATAGGGCCAGGGAAGATTCATTTGAGAACAAGGTCACCAATCTCAAAGGTAAGGCTCTTGACCTTGGTGTTATAATATAGAACGGCCCATTTTCTATGTGCGACTGCTCTTAAGTCAACTTTACAACACTTCTCATCTACCATGTCAAGAGATTCTAACAAAGTTCCTTATTCGTTCTAGGGTAGTAATGAGTCAGTTGATGAGAAGGTACTTTGAGTTTAACTGGAATCACAACCTCTAATTCGTAGGCTAAGGTGAATGGAGAATGGCCGGCCCTGGACTTGTGGGTTGTTCAGTAAGCCTAAAGTGCTAATGGTAATTCACTGACCCACTTGCCCTTAGCCTTCTCCAATCACTTCTAGAAAATTGACAATGGTTTTGTTCACTGCTTCTACCTATCCATTCGCTTGCGGTTGTGCTACCATTGAAAATCTCTTTTCATTGCGATGCATACGGTAGAAATCTTTGAACTCGATGCTATCGAATTGGGTTCTATTATCAGATATAATCGTTTATGGGACTCCAAAGCGACATATGATATTGCTGACTAAGAAGTTGATCATTTTCTTAGTAGTGATTGTGGCTAGTGGTTCCGCTTCATCCCACTTCATAAAATTGTCAATAGCAACGATGGCATACTTCGTGCCACCTTTAGACATTGGTAGTACACCTATGATATCAATACCCTAAACAACAAACAACTAGGGACATACCATCTATGAAATCTCCATTGGTAGAGATCTAGGAATCTTTGCGAACCTCTGGCACTTGTCACACTTTTTGATGTTGTCTGTTGCATCTTG
The DNA here is from genome assembly GCA_030765085.1 of Allium cepa. Classification (NCBI taxonomy): domain Eukaryota; kingdom Viridiplantae; phylum Streptophyta; class Magnoliopsida; order Asparagales; family Amaryllidaceae; genus Allium; species Allium cepa. Next base: position 673,693,056 of record CM060929.1, on the reverse strand, counting down.
GTTAATGGTTGGCCAGAAGTAGCCATAGTGAAGAAAATTTTTCACTGTGGTTTGCCCTCCAGTGTGGTCACCGCAAGCTCCTCCATGCACATCTTTGAGGACTCGCTTGACCACTTTATTGGAAACAAACTAAAGCAAGTGGACTGAGAATCCCTTCCTGTATAGTACTCCTTCTTGAATAATAAATCTTGAAGCTTTGCAAAGGAGCCACTGTCGCTCGTTTTTCCTGTCAGGAAGGATTTCTTTCTACAAGTAATTATTAATTGGAGTCATCCATGTCTCCTTTTCAAACTCAGCCTCCAAGATCCAGTCGACATCAATCCGGTTGATGCTTAGAGCGAAAACCACTTCCACGACGACCAGGCCCATGAGTTGCGCATCTTCTGAGCTAGCCACCTGTGGCAGTGAATCAGCTTGCACATTCTTCTCTTTAGAAATATGCATTATCATGTAATACTCGATATCATTAAGCAATTCAAGAGCTTTCCCCAGATAAGGAGCCAGTCTCGCTCCTTTTGCATGAAACTCTTTTCTCACTCGGCACACCACTAATTGGAAATTGCAAAAGATGTATAAAGTTTTTACTCCTAACTCTTTTGGAATTTTTAGTCCCATGATCAATGCCTCATACTATGCTTCGTTATCTGTCGTGAAAATGTTGAGTTTCAGGGTGTAATAGATTGAACGTTATTCGGGGGTTACAAACATAACACTTGCCCTAGAAGAATGCTCGTTAGATGCACCATCAATGTACATCTTCCATCCAGCATTTTGCTCTCCACTACTCTTTGGAGTATCATCTCATGTAATGTACTCAAGTATGAAGCCTACCAATGTCTGGCCTTGTGTAACAACCCATAATTTAATCACTTTAAATAAGGAAAAATGCTCTTAAGGAAAATTTTTCTAAGTGCCACTTTTGGCAATCAGAAGTATGATACCTAAGACATATTTTATTGGGTGATGGCACCTTAGTTGACATGGAGAAGGTAGGAGCCGTGCAAGATTTCAAAGACCCCAATAATTGCAACGATTTACCTTTCTTACACCAAAAGACGATACTTAATACATCATTGGTATTCATGTACCGATTATCTATGTCTGAAAGACAAGTCGTGGGGTAAAGATAATAAAAGAGACAAGAGAAATAAAACGTAGATTTCCTGCAACGTTTGAGTTACATATTCAACATCACATAATAGTACATATGGTTACTGCAAAATGTTACATCAAAGTTACAATAAGTACCTACTCCCATCAAGTATAACTATAATACTTTCCCATACTGCTAAAGCATAATATACAAGACACATCGGAAGTAAAGACTACTACTGGATAATGAGAAGACTCCTGCTCTATCCCGGTTCCCAAAATGCTCCAAAGAAACCTGACTACCTGGCTACTCATAGAAATTTGAGTACCCGAGAGTTTATGGGAAAGAAATAAAACCTAGGGTCAGACATGGGTCTTGTGTGAGTAAAGAATATGCAACGACCCATAGTTTTTAACGGCTTTAATAATGTAATTAACTAAAATTTTGTGAAATTTTATATAATTGAATTTGGAAATTTTGCTTGAAATTAAACTATAGAATTCTGCAATGAAAATTCGATATTTGAAATACGTCTATTTAGACATAGCAAATGGAAAAATTTTGTTGGAAAATATGAAAGCTAATTCTATTATGAAATTTTCAGTTGATATTAAATCAGTTGAATAGTTGAAAATAAAGAATTTTTGAAATCTGAATATTTTATATAATAAAAATGTGAACCACTTTCTGAGCGAGATGTCATAATTCATTCCGTCAAGACTTCTCTACCTCCGTTTATCTTATTTTCAGCAAATTTGCAGCAGTTTGGCAGCGAAATGTCGACTTTTGATCGGATGATCGTATCACTGATATCTGTGTACTATTTTGTTCGTGTCGTCGTGCTGATCTCTGAAGTATATTTATTTGTGTGTTTCGATGTCCGGTACGCAGTGAAACATGCAAAACGGCCAATCTGTAACGATACGCAATTTTGGTTTCTTTGTGACCATTGGTTGTCTACCATTCAAAACAGATATATATGTACTTTTATTATTCACATAATTCAATGTCGTGGCTGTCACTATTCCCTATTCCCTTTTATTATTTTGTTTTGTTTGTATTTACAATATAACAGCCATTTCCTTCGTAATAATTTTCTGAAATCGATATGGCCTTTCAACATCCCCTTTTGTCCTTTCGTTTCTAGCTCTCTGTACATTTCCAAGAAGAAAGAAAATATAAAAAATTACGAAAGCATTCTTTTGTTTAGGGAATCATGCCTATTGTTCTCCTCCCTACTCTTCTTCCCTTCTCTGTTGCCGTTTCTTCTTCTATTTTTTTATATAATCTATAGTTTATATTTCTCGAACCTGCTTGTAATAATTTTTCTCACGTCCATTTTCATTTTTCCCAGACCTCCGCCATTAGCATGCTTACCTACCTATCCATTTTTAATGCCCACATCACCTTCACCGTCTATGCTGCCTTTGCCCTACCCAATCACAGACGACAACTTCCGACCCTATCCCACTAAACCCGCCGCGCGACAGCCGCCTAACCCACCTCGAACAACCGAGCAACCTCTCCGCGTCCGCCTTCCAACTTTGGCCACGTGTCCCTCCACCTCCCAACATCGCCAAGATCTGCACCCATCCGACCAAAACCCACGTCCCTTCCAAACCCGAAACCCTTCGCCTTCCATCCGAGCCACCTATAGTCGAAGCTCCTCGTCCTATCTCTACGTGCTCATGCCTCCTCCTCATACCTCTGCCCCCATTGCAGCACATCCCACATTGACCAAGCACAACCTGTAACCCATCCTCCACTCGAGCGACACCATCATAGCCTGCAACTAAAGCTTAGCCTTCTTCCCTTTCTCTTTGTATAGGTATATTTTTTTATTTTTATATAAGTTTATAGTATATATTATATTTTAGAAGAAGCATTATCTATGTCTTTACAGCACACACACACACACACACACATAATTACAGTGACATGTTTGCATGTATATATGAGGTAATTTTTGAAAGGCGATATTTGTTTATTTAAGTATTTCTTTCTAAATGGTATAGATATATAAATATATAGATAATTATCTGCTTATATATAACACTAAACTAGGACTGTACACATAAGTATAAATAAGTTTATATGGATTTATATATAAAAGTAAGCTTAAACATAGTATTTTATAATATGTTGTTTGGTTGCTATGAAAAATATATAGTTTATATATATATATATATATATATATATATATATATATATATTAACCTGGTAAACATATATTGATTTTTAATTTGCATGTGTATATATACCAAGTTGTTTATAATATGTAAATTATATATAAAAAACTTATACATTCTGTTTGCATGCTTTTATTGTATATATATATAATACATAAGTAGTATATAAGTTATATTCTGTTAGATATTAAAAATACACACATATATATAGTTTATATAAGTTTGTTGTTTTATGTTGTATATATTGTGATATGTTTGTATATCTATATAAGTATTTATTTCAAAATATATTGTGTATATATATATTTGATTTTAACATATGCGTTTTAATTTAAAACAATGATTTTTGAAACATATATATATATATATATATATATATATATATTTAATTTAATATGTGTTTGCATTTAGTATATAATTTTTTATATATATAGTTATCTGTAATTATATATAAGTTCACTTATACCATTGATCTTCATCAATCCAGTTTTGATTTGATTTCGTCAACTCCAAGCTATTAGCCTTGCTCGTCGAATTCGCGTTCAATCTTGCTTTTCTTTGGAACTCGTGCTTGGATTCATAACACATCTCATTCTCGTTCATCTCTAGCCTCGAAAGGTGAGCAATCACTCACGATTAACATTCTTATATTTATTAAATTTGATTTCATTTGAAATGACAATTGAAATATGCTGCTAAATTGAACTGTTAATCATTTAGTTGCTATATATATTATGTGCCATTATCTGTAACTATTCACATGTGACATCTGACACCATGATCTGTTATTTATATTTTATCTGTTACTGATGATATATGCATGATGTTGATATGTTATATTATTATCATCACTGTTCTCACCCTGCAAGTTCCCCGGTTAATTTAGAATTCCCTGTGGGTTGAAATGATACATACCCGAACGATCTTATAGAACAGGGCAAAATCGTTATGGGTTGAAATGATAAATCCAAGCGATTTTCATTGAATTGAATTGAATTTTGAGATTGCGGGTTGAAATGATATATACCCATAGATATTTAAATTGCGGATTGAAACGATAAATATCCATATCACTTGACCATAGGATAGAAAATTATATACAGGCATCGTTGGTCTATATATATATTTTAAAATGATTTCCAAAGTTTTTAAAAGGAAATATATATTCTTTTATATAAATATTGATTTTTTTAAAATATTATATATATATATATATATATAAATGTTATTTTTTATATGTTTTAAATTCTTGATTTTTAAAATTATATGTTTTGGGAAATTTATATTTATAAGTTAGTTTTGAAATTATAAATTTTAAGATTTTACTTATAATTTTACTATTTTTAATATATATATATAATAAGTTTAATATAAAATAAATTTGATATAAAATAAATTTAATAAGGTTTAATTCAATAAGTATATAATATGTTTTAAGTACTTATTTTATTTTTTTAAATAGATTTTTATAATAATTTTACAAAATTTAAGGTTGGGAAGATAAATTGAAAATTGATTTGAATTTGTGTTTGTTAAGAACTATACTTGAATAAAATCAATTTGAAACTTATTGAATTTTGGAATTCGAGTTGATTTGAATCGATTTGTGAAATTGAGGAAACTATTTTTATTATATAAAGTATTTTTAATTTATATATAAAACTATTTTAATATTTTAATTTATAAATTATTTTAATATAAACTATTTTTAATTTTTAACTATTTTATTATATAAACTATTTTATTATATATACTATTATTAATATCTAAACGGTTATGATTTCCAAAGTATTATGATTTCAAAGTGTTACGATTTCCAAAGTACTATGATTTCAAAGTGTTACGATTTCCAAAGTGTTATAATTTCTAAGTTTATAATTTCGAAAGTGTTATAACTTTGAAAGTGCTATGATTTTAGAAATTGACATATTTAAGTGAACAATGATGTCGTATTGATATGGTTTTGAAATGATATGATATTTTGATATGTAGTATATAATATTTGAAATAAAATGACCACGGTGTTATAATAACGTTTGGTTGTTAAAGAGACCGGGATCGGTTGTTGTCATACTCTCTGCCAATACCAAAAACCACTTTAACAACCGTGTACATGGAGGAGATTCCAAAATGAAGTAGGATGGTTGGCGACGATTCTATATGAGGTATATACGTGGACCGGACTCTCATGAGTTGGCTTAAGTTGCCTAAAACAGGAGCAATTGATGGGCCAAGTGACGTAGCTCCTCCGATCGGACACATTTCTTCGATACCATTATATTACTTTGTGATTGATTGGGTGCACCTTTGGATTTTGGGAGTGTTGGACGAGTTGGGCGGTAGCTGCGGCTATGTGTTACCAACAGCCCGGAAGTGTAATTGGTATATCTACCCTGCCATTGCCTAGTTGTGCCATGTCACCTACCATATCGAGCCCACTACAACTTTGTTTTATGTGTACCTATAGAGTGCCCTTGGGTAGCCTCCAATTTACAGAGGTATTATGGTACTGTGTAGACTACGACATTATATAAAAATGTGTTAAGGTGGATATGGGTAACGCCTTAACGCTATTTTAATACTTTTACTTTACCATAAACATATTATAACTAGCGTACTGTACTACATAGTAGATAGTTCCATAGATCCTTAGAGGATGGGTATCCCAAACATCCTTTGAGTTACCTGTATTTTAGTTGATATTTCATTTGAGTTGGATTTATTGATATAAGAATGTTAATCCTGACTTGAGTGTTTTGTGTTTTGCTTTATGCTCGGGTCAGGCTGAGTGTCACAGCATTTGAGACTCACTTTTGAAGTTGGAGCTTCGCTTGGAGATCCATCTATATCTATTCAGCTTTCAGTTATTCAGTTGACTCCGGTGATTTATTCAGATTTTGTTATTTAACTATTGTATTGAGACTTCCATGCATTCGAGACTTCTGTTGTATCTTGTTTTAACTCTGTTATATATACAGTAGCTTCATGAACTACTATTCATTTGTTTCCGCTGCTTATTGTCGCATTACTCTATGTTTGTGATTTTGTGATTGGTTTATTTACTGTATATGTTGAGTTTTGCCAAATATAAATTAACAATCTGATATTTTGAGCAATTCAAGTCCAACATTTTGGAAGCGAATGGCATGAAATATAAGGATGTTACATATGGTATCCGAGCTCTAGTTTTAGGCAAAACTTAGCATATAGAGTAAATTTAGTTATAGAATCACCTTCATACGAGCTTTAGTTTCTATTTCTTTGACTTGGATTTCCTTTGAATTTTGGAACTTTCCTCTTCCTTCTGAAATCTATTCTTGTCTCTCCCTATTCGTATTCTTCTTGATTCTGTAGTATCCCATAACTCCACTACGGTTGATCTCTATAATGAATAGGCAGTCCCGCCAATCCTAGAATGATTTGTAAAGGGGGAAACTCCTTTACAACAAGCATTTATTCACCAAAGATTTATGTATCCTCGGTTTAGATGCTACTATCTCTTGCTATGACCGAATGTTTCTATAGTAAATGACTAGGGAAAATTCTCTTGTGATCAATCTTATTCTTGAAGTCTCGGTTGACCAGGTTAAGGTCACCCGCGATTAATATTAGTATATCCGTCTTTCTATTTTTTAATTTGATTGTCTTATCTTCGTTTCGAGCTTATATCTAGTTAAAATTCTCTTGATTAGGGTTCCTCTAATCTGAATCTTTATCCTTGATTTGTAGTCCATTCTCGAATCATCGAGTGAGGGAGTGTATTTGTTATTAATAATAAAATGTTTTATAGTGTGTTGTTTAAGTTGTTAAGGTTGATATGGGGTTTCGATCGATTTGTCTGGCCAACGCTATCGATAGGAATTTCAAAACACTTGAACAGAGCAACTAACATAATATAAATAAATGAAATTATAAAACATGGTTTTTAAACTGATTTGGAATTGAAATGAACTTAAACTAAGAACTTGAGGATTTAATTTCTGGTATGTTTAGAAAATTTAGTTTTAAAATTTTGGGGTATATTATTTAAAGTATTTTCGAATAGAAATCGTTTTCAAAGAATTTTAAGGAAAAGTTTTAATCAGTACTCTTTTCTTTTGTTGTTGGAAAATAATTTCGGTGGTGACTACAGCATCATCAACATTCGTTTTCGAGTTTCAGAGTGGAGAGACCATTCAGTAGCTTTGCTACACTTTTGTTTTGGAAAAAATGAATTCAATTTGAAATTTCTTAAGTATGACTTGATGTATAATATATATAGGTATAGATTATAGATTTGATTTGATATATAATACACACACACACACACATTTATTTCTAACGGTTTGAAGTGAATCGGAAAGTTAACTCTTAAATTTTGAATAAATATTTAAAACTTGAAATAATTGAATTGGAAAATTTTACTTATATAATGCTCAATTGCATTCCAACATATATAACTTACCTAAATTATTCAAAAGTTAAATATGTAATTGAATAATATACAATATAAAATGATGATTAAAGGAATTTATAAACAAATTTGAGTGGTTATAATAAATATCAATATACTTAATCTATGTGATAGGATATATTAAGTGAAATAAATTGAATAATATTTTGAAAAAGGAAAAAATTAAATAAATTGATTTTAGAAATGTTAATTGAGATAAATTGAATGATAAGAAAATGAATAAATAAATATGAATTTAGGAATAGTTAAGATTGAATTATAAATGAAATTAACTTAAGTAAATCAAATGAATTTAAACCAACTAATTGAATAAACCAATTTAAAAATAAATGAAATTTATATGGTTTTAAATTAATTGTTTTATTTTATATTTCAAACCAAATTTTCCTTCTGGTTGTTTCTATTCTTCTACTTCCTTCCTTTTCAGGGATGAAAAGTTTTGAGTGGGGAAGAGTGTGACGACCCATCGTTATTAACAGTTTTAATAACATAATTAACTAAAATTTTGTGAAATTTTATATAATTGATTTTGGAAATTTTGCTTGAAATTAAACTATAGAATTTTCCAATGAAAATTCGGAATTTGGAATACGTCTATTTAGACGTAACAAATGGAACATTTACGTTGGAAAATATGAAAACTAATTCTATTGTCAAATTTTCAATCAATATTAAATCAGTTGAATAGATGAAAAAAAAACATTTTTTAAATCTGAATATTTTATATAATAAAAATACAAACTACTTTTTGAGTGAGACGTCATAATTCGTTCCGTCAAATTCGGACTTCTCTACCTCCGTTTATCTTATTTCCAGCAAAGTGGCAGTAGTTTGGCAGCGAAATATCGACTTTTGGTCGGATGATCGTATCGTTATCTGTGTACCGTTTTATTCGTCTCGTTGTGCTGATCTTCGAAGTATATTTATTTATGTGTTTCGATGTCCGGTATGCGGTGAAACACGTGAAATGGTCAATCCGTAACAATACGCATTTATGGTTCCTTTGTGACCATTGGTTGTCCACCGTTCAAAACGGATAGGCATGTACTTTTATTATTCATGAATTCAATGTCGTGGCTGTCACTATTCCTTATTCCCTTTTATTATTTTGTTTCGTTTGTATTATCAATATAACAGCCATTTCCTTCGTAATAATTTTTTGAAATCGATATGGCATTTCAACATCCCCTTTTGTCCTTTCATTTCTAGCTCTCTGTAATTTTTCTAAAAGAAAGAAAATATAATAAATTATGAAAGCATTCTTTTATTCAGGGAATCATGCCTATCGTTCTCCTCCCTACTCTTCTTCCCTTCTCTATTGCTGTTTCTTTTCCTAATTTTTTTATATAATCTATAGTTTGTATTTCTCGAACCTGCTTGTAATAATTTTTCTCATGTCCATCTTTCATTGTTCCCATACCTCCGCCTTTAGCATGCTTACCCATCTACCTTTGTTAATTCCCACATCAACTTCACCCCCTGTGCTGCCTCTGCCCTACCCAGTCACAGGCGACAACCTCCGACCCTGTCCCACTAAACCCACCGCACGACAGCCGCCTAACCCGCCTCGAACGATCAAGCAACTTCTCCGCGTCCGCCTTCCACCTCTGGCCACGTGTCCATCCACCTCCCAGCGTCGCCGAGATCTGTACCCATCCGACCAAAACCCACGTCCCTTTCAAACCCGAAACCCTACGCCTTCCATCCAAGCCACCTACAGCCGATGCTTCACCTCCTCTCCTCGCATGCTCACGCCTCCTCTTCATACCTCTATCCCCATCGTAGCACAACCCACATCGACCAAGCATAACCCGTAACCCATCCTACACTCGAGCGACTCCATCATAGCCTACAACCGAAGCTTAGCCTCCTTCCATTTTTCTTTGTTTAGGTATTTTTTTTCTTTTTATATAAGTTTATAGTATATATTATATTTTAGAAGAAGCGTTATCTATGTCTTTGCAGCACACACACACTCACAGATATATATATATATATAGTTACAGTGATATGTTTGCGTGTATATATAAGGTAATTTTTGAAAGCCGATATTTGTTTGTTTAAGTATTGATTTCTAAATGGTGTAGATATATAAATATATAGATAATTATCTACTTATATATATAAAACTAAACTAGGACCGTATACATAAGTATATATGAGTTTATATGGGTTTACATATATAAAAGTAAGTTTAAGCATAGTGTTTTATAATATGTTGTTTGGTTACTATGAAAAATATATTGTTTATATATATATTTATATATTAACCTGGTAAACTTATACTGATTTTTAATTTGCATGTGTATATTTAAAAAAGTTGTTTATAATATGTAAATTATATATAAAAAAACTTATACATTCTATTTGCATGCTTTTATTGTATATATATAATACATAAGTAGTATATAAGTTATATTCTGTTAGATATTAAGAGTATATATATAGTTTATATAAGATTGTTGTTTTATGTTGTATATATATACATGTGATATGTTTATATATCTATATAAGTATTTATTTCATAATATATTATATATATTATTAGCACCAAAATTAGCCACTAACACCTTTAAGAAAGATTGTGTAGAGAGACCAATGAAGATAATAAATTAAAACAGAAGACAGTATGTAAAATTGAATGCAGAGAACAAGAACACCAAATTTATAGTGGTTCGGGGTAACTGCCTACGTCCACTTTGAAGTTGATTTTTATTTCTTTCCTTGATAGTTGATTACAGATACAATCCGTTTCTAATTACTTGAATACAAGTTTGAATGAAAAATAGGAGAGTATGAAAAATGGCAGAGTCTCCCAAGTGTTTCTCGAAAAAAGGTCCCTTTCAATGTGCCCCTGCCTCTCTATTTATAGACGAAGGTGGGTTGGACTTCCCTGGTGGCCAGGTAGATGAATACCTCGGCGCAAATGGAGTGGTCTCTGTGCGCCGACCCATAGATGCCGAATAGGGTATGAATGCCGAACAGGGCATGAATGCCGAACAATACTGGAAGCGGAACCAGAGTGTTGTGCCGAACCACTTAATGCCGAGCCACCATCTTCAAGACGAACGAAGTGAGATGCCGAGGGGCGAGTGTATGCCAAGCAATGATCGAAGTTGATTGAGACTGGTTGAATGCCAAACGCTTCTGACTGCCGAACGACCTCGGGATGCCGAACACCTCTGGGTGCCGAACTATCTTCGAATGCCAAACATCCAGAGATGCCGAACGTCCTTGACTACCGAGCGTCCTTTAGATGCCGAGCGAGTCCGCCTTGCCGAACGTACAGAGATGCCGAACGTCCTTGCCTGTCGAGCATCCTTTAGATGTCGAGTGCTCTTCTGATGCCGAGCACTCCCGGATGCCGACCGCTCCCAAATGCCGAGTACTCACGAATGTTATTCGAGCCATTTGCGCCGAGTGTTCAGAATGCCGAATGATATGTAAATGCCGAATGATCCATAAGTTGCCAAGCAATGTGCTAATTCCGAGTACTAAGTTGCCTGGTCAAATCTCCAGGAAACACTTGCCCCCCAAAGTGTATCGCGTGGCCGAACGTGATGCGCTTTGAATCATGAATCCACTGCCTTTTCTTCGAGACATGGCTCAGTTTCCTCGATGGTGATTTCTCTTGATCACTGGTTGAGGTGGTGTGCCGAACGATACAGCCGAAGACGAACGCTCTATGTGTGCCGAACGATACTTTTTTGACCGGTTCCACCGATCATTGCCTCTTCAACTTCTCCTTCTCCCATATAAAGGCCGGCCTTTTCCTCCTTCTTCTCTTTTCACTTTTTACCTCCGCTACCTTGCACTTACAGATCTCGCCTGTTAATAGCCTCCAAAGATCTAACGATCCTTTCCAATCCATTCGGCATCCTCTCACGTCTCGATCTACTAACTAGGTATCTATCCCTCTATTTAACTCCTTTTCCTGATTAAAAAACTTTCACGAGAGGCTCCAGTTTGTAAATTAGAACATTAGAACCGAAGCCGATAAGTGTTGCGTGGGTGAAGGACTCGAACTGTGATTAGGATGTTATTTAGGGCTAGCTGTTGTGGAAGAAAGGTGAAATGTTCGGGGATGAGCACACGATGGAGTTGTTGAGAGATGTATCGTGGTTCGGCACGGTTCCCTTGTGCCGAACGAGATGGGAAGAAAAAAGAATAAAGGAGGAGTAGGAAGTGGCTTGGATGCCGAGCAACATGGTCTGGTATGATTCGCCGAATGATCCATCCTTGTTGTTCGACGCGGGGGGAGGAAGAGAAGAAGGAATGAGCTATTGTTAAGAACGGAGTGCCAAGCGTTGGGGCTTGGCGTAATTCTGGTTCAGCATGACTCACCACATGCCGAGCAGTGGAATGGAAGGATAGGATGAGAGTACAAATTAGATAAGATGCCGAACGTTATTTCGGTCGAACAAAACTTAGGGCGGTCGATACTTAGACCGAACGATAGTTTGGTCGAACGATAGCTTGGCCGGTCGATACTTAGGCCGAACGATAGTTTGGACCGAACGATCATGAATGCCGAACCATATCTCAGCCAAACAATACTTGGGCCGAACAATCATATATGCTGAACCATATTTTAGCCGAATAGAACTTAGGCCGAGCACTCATTTACCTTGCCTAATCATGTAACAAAACAAGGACAAGGACTTCAGCATACTAGCATATCGAACTGATCTGAACTGATAACTTCCTAGTTCCAATTACTCGTAAGCCTGAACTGAATTCGATAAAAACAGATAAAAGCTTTTGACATACAATGTCGATGTCTGAGTCCAAAATTGAAAACAACGCAAGGCTGGTTTTCAGAGACGGTCAGCGATGACGGTCTTCGAGAATGACAGTCCAAAGTTCAACTTTATACCATCAGCTATGTGACTTATAATTTCTCAACGTTTATATTTGAATGATTGCACTAGATCACACACCGCACAGGGGGGGAAATTTATGTTGTTAAGTCTAACGCCGATCATTGTTCGAGTATAGTTCAAACAGGTGCTCTGCCAAGCTCAACATTTATTGGAAATGTCTAAGAGGTCTAGCTCCGCCATGGTTTCGGATAGACCGGGACCGTCCTCTCGACAAGAAGTCGCATATATTTCAAATCCGTCAACCTCCCCTACACATAACTTAGCTCCCGACGCTTTGGAGGCAGCAATTCTCTTGGATAACCCTGTTGATTCACAGGCTTCGAAGGTCAATGAAGTTGCGCTCCGACGAATATGCTCCATCCATGGGATCCCTTTCGACGACGTGTTGGTTCCCTCGAGGCACGATCGTACACACTTTCCCCCAGTTGGTTACACGGCGTGTAATAAATTCATGTGTTGGGTTGGCAACATGCCACCGTTCAATTTATTTCTTCGGGATGTGTTGCAATACATTGACATTTCTCCGTCGCAACTGCACTCGAACGGCCACACATTTATCTACGATACCTACATCCTCTTCATGACCATCCTCTCTAGGCCCCTAACTCCGGGCGACATCAGATATTTTTATATGATCAAGAAGCGGGGAGATAGCCTCTCTTACATGTTTCTCGAGCCATATCGCAAATGCCAAATCTTAACTAGGGAATGGTTCTATGTGCGTTGTCCTCCCGGTTTCACGAGGATATGGGTGGAAGGAAGTAAGTCTTTTCTACGGATTGATATTCATACTTGGTCAGAGCCATGCCTTTTCTAATTCTTGTTTCATCTTTTCAGGTATCAACCCGCGTCCTGATGGTCGCGGATACTCTGAGGCCGTCGAGGCTATCTAAGCCCTTCCTACTGAAGAAAGAGACATCCGGACTCTCATTTCGAATGAGTCGCTTACAAGGTTTGGGCTGCTGGCAGCAGGCCGTCAGATAAGCCTTCCTCAAGGCGCTACCGTGCCCAAGCCCACCTCTAGGAAGGGGAAGAAATTGGCTGAGTCATCAGTACGTCGCACTCCTGACGCACCAGAAAAGTGGGAATTAAGGGGGACGAAACACTCGAAGCACAAGGTGAGAACTTGGGTCCCACTCAGGATCCGACAGTCGAAGTGCACGACATTGAAACGTCATCTTCCCCTTCGAAGAGGAAAAAGAGATTGACGTACAAGATTAGAAAGGAGAAGGTTGGAGGAACTTCAAAAGTTACGCTCATTCCAACGGAGAAAGAGGCCTCTTTCCAGCATGTAGAAAGTTCTTTAAAGGGCCTATCGAACCTCTCCATTCCCGATGTCCTTCTCAATTATGACTTTGACGATCCGGAAACATTTCAACTTCACTCGGCCATCAGAGGCGATGCGGGCGCTCTAGCCCAAAGTCAGGAAGAGAAAACTCTCATTAGTAAAGCAACTGGTCCGTCGAAGGGAAACACTAGGACACACACCTGCACTTGCCCTTCACTTTGCACTTTAATTCTCGTTGTCACTCTTCTTATTGCTAACTCATTATTTCTCAAATTTCATACAGGTGGCATGGGACGTACACACGGCATTGATCGCCTCTGCGGGTCATCTGTTTTTCTATCACTATGGGCGTGATTCAGGTTTCGGGAGACGTCGGGACAGTGACGATGACAGCGATAGGGATTATCATTCCCGAGACTCATCATCTCGGAAGAAAACATACTATCATCCTAAGTACCACCAACATCCCTCTTCTCATTCGGAACCAAGCAAAGACAAGCGCGACCACAAGGGGTCGCAATGCGACGTCCCCCGGGATCTACACTCTGACTCCTCTTCCACTTAACAGTCCCGAGATCCTCACAGGAGGGCTGAACTTTCTAAGCCGTCCCCTTCTGCTCCTGCAACTGATCCAACCGTGTCAAAGAGGCTGGCCGAGCTTAAGGATAAATTTCCAAAAATCTGCTTTGATGGCCTGAAATTCCTCCTGGCAATTCATCCTATTCTCGAACATGTCAAGAAAAGCGCCATCGCCTGTACCAACGACGTCTATGTTCAACATGACGCGTTTGTTCATTTGGCTGAAAAACTTTCTGAAGTCTCCATGGAGCGCCAGCACGAGATCGATCGCCTGAAGCTTGAGGCCATCCACGACAGAGATATCATTAAGGCGCAGGAAGAAGAGCTTGCATCTTATAGATCTCAGCTTGAGGACGCCCGGCAGAGCGCTCAAGACACTGCCGAAGCCGTGACTCGTCTGGAATCGACACATAAAAAAGAGATTGACGAGGCGGTACAACGCTACGGGGCCCTAGCATTAGAGAAGGACTCAGTCCAAAAAGAGAGGGACGTATTCAGCCTTCGAGTCAAGGAACTTGAGGATCAGCTCCGCAGAGAGAAGGAAGAGAAAATGGCTGCCCAAGAAGAGTCACAGCGATACTGTGACGAAATCGTTGCTACTCGACTCTTAAAAGAAAAACTTGAGGCCGAGCTTTCCAAAGTCGAGGCGATAAATAGTGAAGCCCGTGAAGAGGGCAAGAAGATAGCGTCTGCGGACATCGGCTCCCATCTTGAGGCGGCTAGAGAAGAAGGGAGGGAAGAGGTCAAAAGCATGTTTGACCCATTAATCGCTGAATTCAATGCCCTCCTCCTATGCATCGAGACTTGACTTTTCTGGGCGATGGCTGTCTTGAATCTTTAGCCGAGGCATGGGAGGCCTTGATAGAAATCAGGAGGGCCGAGCACGGTACCGAAGAGATTGATGAGGGGGCCTTGATAAAAGAATTCCTCAAGGGGAATGAGCCTTCGGACTTGTCAGCAGCTAAAGCTATTTATTGCAAAGGCTCCCCTTCAAAGAAAGGGAAAGAAGTGATTACCGGTCCATCTGGGATCGTGCCTCCAGCTCATGCGCCTACTCAATCGGCCGATCGGCCGATACTCGATCCATTTGAGCAACATATCGGTTACAATCCGGAGTACCCCGGCCTTGGCATCCATATTCTGTCTCCCATTCCGGAGGGTGAGACCCCCTTGACGGCTGAGAGCCTGCCGGAACCTGGTAGATAACCCTTCACTTTAAGATTTCAAAAGTTGTCATTCTTTATGAAGGACTATTGTATTCTAATGCTTGTTTTTCATGATTTTGCAGGCCGTTCTGATCCTGGGCCCACTCTGAGGAGCGATGTCGCCAAGGAGGTGGAGGAAAAGATAGGTGAGGCCACTCAGGAAGGAGAGGCTCCCGGGCCAGATGCTCAGGTGATTGGAGCGCTGGATGAAGAATCTAAGACTTCTTCTCCCATCGAGGGGAGTTATGAAGTAGAGATTACAGGCGCCTCCGAACACACATCTGAGCTGAGTATGAAGGAGCGGCTTGAGAAGGGGAAGAGAGAGACAGCTGAGATCAAGGTCGAGCCTCGAGTTGTGGACCCAGACGATCCCTTGAACAAGCCGTTGAAGGTCATTCTCCCTAGCAAGTCCAAGCCCGTGGATGTTCCCCATACTTCTTCAGCTGCTACCCCTCCATCAAAGAAGAGTACCAAGGGTAAACACACAGAGGAGGAGCTGTTCGAGAAGACAACGGAGGTGAAGAAGTCGAAGAAGCACAAGAAGTGATCATTACTCTTGTTCAAAGAGAGTTAGTTTAAGTTATGTAATTATTTTCATCTACTTCCGTAGTCTTTGTAAATAGATTGTCGACTCCGAACTTTGGAGGGCTTGTAGTAGAAACTTTTTCTGAATAAAGCTTAGTTGCCTTTTTCTGTCTTTCAAAAGGCTCTTGTCGTTTAATTTTTGTATGATTGTGATTTAAATCCAAGCTGTTGTGAATAACATGGACTTCTCGGTTCACCTTCATATAGCTCGTAGATTCTTCGAGAGCTGTTCGTTTTTTCCTCCATGCTTCAAGCACTTAGAATATTTTTTAGTCCACACACCGGGGACTTAGAGTACTCCAGTTCGCGCTCTGAGGACTTGGAGATTTTGAGTCGTTTATACTCGAGTCCACGCTGCTGGGACTTAGAGTACTCCAGTCCGTACTCCGAGGACTTGGAAATTCTGAGTCGTTTATACTCGAGTCCACGCTCCGGTGACATAGAGTACTCCAGTCCGCACTCTGGGAACTTAGAGATTTTGAGTCGTTTATACTCGAGCCCACGCTCCGGGGACTTAGAGTACTCCAGTTCACACTTCGGGGACTTGGAGATTTTGAGTCGTTTATACTGGAGGCCACGCTTCGGGGACTTAGAGTACTCCAATCCGCACTCCGGAGACTTGGAGATTTTGAGTCGTTTATACTCGAGTCCACGCTCTGGGGACTTAGAGTACTCCAGTCTACACTTCGGGGACTTAGAGATTTTGAGTCCTTTATTCTCGAGTCCACGCTCCAGGGACTTAGAGTACTCCATTCCGCACTCCAAGGACTTGGAGATTTTGAGTCGTTTGCATGTGTTCGTATGTCAGCCAGAATAATATAATTTCATTTGCCTGTCATAGGATCATCATACGCAGAAACATTAGTAATTCATAGAAAAGATGGCTTCAAGCCTTTATTAATGAAAGCAAGCTAAATTGTCTTACTACATGCCAAGAACTAGAAATAAAAGCGTACTGGAAATAAATGCAACTAGCACATGAAAGAAATAGACTAAGTATAATAATGCCGCAAGTGTTCGCTGTTCCATGCACGGGGGAGTGTCGCACCATCGACGGTCGCTAGCTTGAAAATTCCTTCTCTAAGCTTCCGTTCGATGACGTATGGACCTTCCCATGCGGGATTCATATGAGACGGGATCAGAAAAACACGTTTCAAAACGAGGTCTCCCACACCAAAAATTCTTTGTCGGACCTTTTCGTTATAATATTTAGCGACTCTATGTGTATGCGACCGCTCACAAATTGGCCTCTTCGCGTTTTTCGTCAATGAAGTCCAACGATTCCAATAAAAGATTCTAGTTCGACTCAGGGTCGTAATAAGTTACCCGATGTGATGGAACTTCAAGTTCCACGGGTATGACGGCTTCCATGCCATATGCCAATGCGAATGGAGTGTGGCCAGTCGCGATCTTGTGGGTGGTCCTGTAGGCCCAAAGCGCCGTTGGAAGTTCATCCACCCACTTGCCTCTAGCCTTTTCCAGACGCTTTTTCAATATGGGCTTGATTATCTTGTTTACGGCTTCCACTTGTCCGTTGGCTTTCGGGTGAGCAACCGCTGCAAACTTCTTCTTAATGCCATATTTCTGAAAAAATTCTTTGAACTCCTTGCTTTCGAACCGAGTCCCATTGTCTGTAATGATGGTCCGTGGAAAGGCAAAACAGCATATGATATTTCGTACGACGAAATTAATAACCTTCTTGGTGGTTATTGTGGCTAGAGGCTCTGCTTCTGCCCATTTGGTAAAGTAGTCAACCGCAACTATTGCATATTTCGCTCCACCTTTGGCTATGGGTAAAGAACCAACTAGGTCAATTCCCCACATTGCAAATGGCCAGGGACAAACCTTTTGCGTGAGTTCCGTCGGTGGAGCTCTCGGGATTTTTGCATATATCTGGCATTTATCACATCTTCTCGCATAGTCTGCAGCATCCCGATTCACAGTTGGCCAGTAGTATCCATAACGGAGGACCTTCTTTGCTAGTGTCTGCCCCCTCGTATGGTCACCGCACTCTCCTTCATGGACTTCCCTCAGGATTTGTTTTATCTCATCATGGGCAATGCATCGGAGTAATGGGGTCGAGAATCCCCTTTGATACATTATTCCATCCTATATTACATAACGAGAAGCCTTATGAAGGACTTGTCGTCTTTCGCTCCTTTCTTCGGGTAAGATCTCGAATAGCAAGTACTGCTTGATTGGGGTCATCCACGATTCCTTCTCGATTTCTATTTCTAACACGAAATCTACCTCCATCATATCTATACTCGGAGCATGGAGGGTCTCAACAGGAAATAATGCCATTTGTTGTGCATCGCCTGTGCTTGCGAATTTTGCTAATGAATCGGCTGCTCTGTTTTGCTCACGCGGGACATGTGAAATATCATAATATTCGAGATTCACTAGCACCTCCTGGACTCGAACCAAATATGGGGCAAGTCTCTGCCTCCTTGCTTGGTAGTCTCCTCGCACTTGGTATACCACCAGCTGCGAGTCGTTAAAGATTTCAACCGATTTTACTCCCAGTTCTTTGATAAGTCTTAAGCCGACGATCAACGCGTCATACTCGGCTTCGTTATTCGTTGCAGTGAATTCAAGCTTCAAAGCATAGCAAACTGATCGGTTCTCAGGAGTTACAAGAACTATGCCAACCCCGAACAACGGTCGGTAGGTGCCCCATCGGTGTACATCTTCCATTGAACGGGAGGTATGACAATGTGGTCGTTTGATTCGTCTGACATAGTAAACTCGGCGATGAAGTCAGCTAGTGCTTGCCCTTGTATGGCCCTTCGCGGCAGGTAGGTAATATCGAACTAACTTAACTCAATATTCCATTTTAACATCCTTCCAGAAGTTTTCGGTCGTTGGAGTATCTGCCGCAAAGGTTGATCAGTATAAATACTGATTGAGTGCGCCTGAAAATATGGACGAAGCTTGCGTGATGCAATCATCAAGCAATAGGCTAGTTTTTCAATCCTTGGATAATTTCTTTCTGCCCCCGTCAAGCATTTACTAACATAGTAAACCGGCTTTTGAACCCGGTCTTCCTCGCGAACCAAGGCTGTACTGATAGCGTGCTGGGATACAGCAATGTATACGTACAACATTTCGTGGTCTATTGGTTTTGACAATACCAGGGGACTTTCTAAGTGTCTTACAAGAGCTCGGAATGCTTCCTCACAATCGGATGTCCATTTAAAATTCCTCTTTCCTCTCTTTATAACATCGAAGAAAGTAATACACTTGTCTGTGGCCCTGGATATGAATCAGCTCAGCGCGGCCACTTTTCCATTCAAGCTTTGCACTTGTTTTATGGTTCTGGGCACTTGTATATCTCGGATAGCCTGAACCTTCTTCGGGTTAGCCTTGATTCCCCGCGCATTCACAATGAAACCCAGAAACTTTCCTGACGCTACGTCGAATGAACACATCAAAGGATTGATCTTCATTCCATAATGCCTGAGTATGTCAAACATCTCCGCTAAGTCTTGGATGTGATCGTTTGACTGCCGTGACTTCACGAGCATGTCATCCACATAGATTTCCATCGTTCTACCAATCTGATCTTTGAACATCCGATTCACCAGACGCTGATAAGTTGCTCCTGCGTTCTTCAATCCAAAGGGCATAACTACATAGCAATACAACCCAACGTTTGTGACAAAACTGGTATTTTCTTGATCTGGGATGTGCATCGGGATTTGATTATATCCAGAGTATGCATCAATAAATGATAGTAACTCATGTCCAGCAGTTGATTGACCAACTGGTCAATCCTAGGCAACGGGAAACTATCCTTCGGGCATGATTTGTCTAAATCAGAATAATCAACACAAGTTCTCCATTTTCCATTCGCTTTCTTCACTAGCACCGGGTTAGATGCCCATTCAGAATAGAGGGCGTCACGGACGAACCCATTGGCTTTGAGTTTGTCCACCTCCTCTTTGAGAGCTGCAGACCTCTCCGGGTCCATACCTCTCCTTTTCTGCTTTACGGAAACGAACTTTGGGTCTATGTTCAACATATGACTCGCAACTGTTGGAAAAATCCCATATATATCAGAGTGTGTCCAAGCGAAAACATCAAGATTCGCTCGGAGGAAGTCAGCGAGGTTCTCGGCCACCACGGGGTCGAGTTGTGATCCAATTTTAAGAATTCATGACGGGTCATCCCGGCTGACTGGGATGTCAATTGTGAGTTCAGTCGGTGCTGCATTTGTTTCCCTGGGCCCCCCATCATCATCTCTCGGATCTATGTCTCTATAGATCCGAGAATGTTGCCCGAGCCAGGTCTCGGGCGCTACATGTCAATCATCAGAATTTTGGATGCGGACGGAGCTGGCCGCAACCTTTCCTTTCTCTCTACGTCGAGCCTCTCTCGGCTCGTCCATATAGCATGCACGACCAGTTGCCTGATCACCGTGTACCACTCCAACACCTCCGTTCTGTTGGAAATTTTAACGTCAGACACCAAGGGGCCAATGTTGCCCTAAATTCTGTCAGGGCTGGACGTCCTAGAAATACCTTATATGGAGAGTTAACATCCAACACTATGAATGGTAGGATTCGCACCCTCCTACGCTCACATTGCCCCAGTTCAACTGGTAGCTCCACATATCCCACTACATCCGTTGTTGCGCCGTTAAAGCCATGGATTCTGGCTTTAGATGGTTTCAAACCCTTAGTCCCCAGCTTCATTTGGTCATACACCTTCTTGTAGATGATGTTAATGGAACTTCCGCAATCAATTAGAATTCTCTTCACAAACTCCGGCCCGATTGTCGCAGATATGACCATCGGGTCGATGGTAGGAGCCTCCACCTTATCCGCATCTCTGCTCCTGAATACAATATCATCATCCATCGTGCTCTGCTGCTTCGCAGGAGTCCCATCCTCCGCATTCGAACAACACTCATACTCCGCATGTCTTAAAGAGTTAGCATATCGCTCCATCTCCTGCCAATTCTTATCCGCAGGATGAGGTCCGCCAGCAATCGTGTTGATAACCAATCTACCCACAGTTCGAGCAAGTTGTTCTGGTTGGCGTGGAGCTGGCCCGCGTCCGGGGTCTGATGTCTCTTGTCTTCCTTCTTGTGGGTCTTTGACAAACTCTTGCAGCTTCTTCTGTCTAATCAACTTTTCTATAGCGTCATGGATGTGTCTGCACAATGTCTGCACTCCTCTGTGTTGTGCCGATAAGACTCATGAAAGCGGTAATACTTCCCAGTTCTCTTCTGTTCCTCCGTTGATTCCTTTGGGCATGGTTTTCAATATTGAAAAGTGTTGCAAGTTGACAAATAGATGTTCTCAAGAGATGCGTTGAGCGGGGTGTATTCATTGTAGGTCGGGATCCTTGACTTCCATTTCCCCGTCTCTCTTTTCTTTTTGGGATTTCCACCTCCGGATCCTTTAGACTGCCCAGGCCTGTTTTGGGCATTGACTTGAGCTTTTCCTGAATTATCGTCGGTTTGCTTCATGGCGACGCTACTTTTCACAGTCTCCTAAGCAGGCCCTGGTGCCTTATCTCGTCTTGTCCATCGAGCTTCCTCCCTTCTTATGAACTGATGAACTTTCGAATAAAAATGCTCCAGCGTGGCTGGGGGCTTTCCCGCCAACCAATCTCCAAATTCAGAGTCTGGATCCACTCTACGCATTACCGCCATCAAAATTGCGTGGTCGTTTGGATTGCGCACTTCGGTAGCCGCAACATGAAATCTCTGCTAGTATGCTTTCAACAACTCTCCCCGAGCTTGGATGATGCTTGATAAGGACATCACATGCTATGGATGAGCGGTGTGTATCCTTAATTGTTCTATGATTTTCATTGCCAATTCGTCAAAGCTGGATATGGATCGTGGGGGAAGTCGAGTAAAACACATGGTGGCAATTCCGGACAGAGTGATTGGGAAGCACCTACACTTGGTTGCATCATTAGCTCTTGCAGAATCCATCATCTATCCATACCTCATGACATGCTGCCTGGGATCAGTCTTCCCTTCGTAGGCTGGGATGGTCGGCATATTGAACTTCTTAGTGTACTCAGCCTGTAGGATACCATCTGTAAAGGGAGTTTGGCTTCTGGACACTCCCCAATCTTCATTGGTCAAGCCTTGGTTCTCACTCATCAACTGCCTGACCATAGTTGTTAAGTCCGGAGTTTGTATGGAGGATGGAAGGTTGGGTTCTGTTCCACCGGACCGTGCGGGTTGATGTCCAGCCTGATTTGGGTCTTGGAGATTCGGGTGTCCAGTCTCTTCACGGGCTTGATCTTTAGTCAATCGATCTGTGGCACCCGCCTGTGCACCTTCATCCTTACGGCGTCTACGCCTAGGAGGTTCATCAGCTGAGGTTGAACTATCAGATTCAGAATAAGGGGCAGGGTTACCTCCAGCATTTTGATGCTGCTCCTGAGTGAGCTGAGTCTTGAGATTAGTGTTGGCTTGAATCTGCTCAGCAAGTTGCCTTCTACTTTCCTTGAGTTCTCTTATCAAGTCATTGAACTCTGCTTGGGAAACGACTTCCGCTTGGTTTTAGGTGGAGGGCCCTGCACCTCGAGTTGCTTGTGGATTTCTAGATCCAACTTGTTGCACGCTAGCAATCTCGTGGACATCTGTGTTGTGAGAGGCCGATCTAGTTCGTGGTCTCCCCATGGTAGAGTCGTTGGTTGTAACTCTGAATAGAATCAACAGATGCCTTGTGAACGATCTTGGATCTCCTCTGAGAGATTTATGTAATCCAGTAGCTACAAAGCAGATCCTAACAGCCAGTCTCGTGGACATCTGTGTTGTGAGAGGCCGATCTAGTTCATGGTCTCCCTATGGTAGAGTTGTTGGTTGTAACTCTGAATAGAATCAACAGATGCCTTGTGAACGATCTTGGATCTCCTTTGAGGGATTTATGCAATCCAGTAGCTACAAAGCAGATCCTAATAGCCTGAGAATTCAATTCTCAGTGAAAGCACCAAAATGTTAGCATCAAAATTGGCCACTAACACCCTTAAGAAAGATTGTGTAGAGAGATTGATGAAGATAATAAATTAAAATAGAAGACAGTATGTAAAATTGAATGTAGAGAATAAGAACACCAAATTTATAGTGGTTCGGCGTAACTGCCTACGTCCACTTTGAAGTTGATTTTTATTTCTTTCCTTGATAGTTGATTACAAATACACTCTGTTTCCAATTACTTGAATACAAGTTTGAATGAAAAATAAGAGAGTATGAAAAACGACAGAGTCTCCCCAGTGTTCCCCAAAAAAGGTCCATTTCACTGTGCCCCTGCCTCTCTATTTATAGACGAAGGTGGGTTAGACTTCCCTGGTAGGCCAGGTAGCTGAATACCTCGGCCCAAATGGAGTGGTCTCTGTGCGTCGACCCATAGATGCAGAACATGGCATGAATGCTAAACAATACTGGAAGCCGAACCAGAGTGTTGTGCCGAACGACTTAATCCCGAGCCACCATCTTCATGCCGAACGAAGTGAGATGCCGAGTGGCGAGTGTATGCCGAGCAATGATCGAAGTTGATTGAGACTGGTTGAATGCCGAACGCTTCTGACTGCCGAACGACCTCGGGATGCCGAACACCTCTGGGTGCCAAACGATCTTCGAATGCCGAACGTCCAGAGATGCAAAACGTCCTTGACTGCCCGAGCGTCCTTTAGATGCCGAGCGAGTCCATTTTGTCGAACGTCCAAAGATGCCGAACGTCCTTGCCTGCCGAGCGTCCTTTAAATGTCAAGTGCTCTTCTGATGCCGAGCGCTCCTAGATGCCGACCGCTCCCAAATGTCGAGTACTCACGAATGCTATTCGAGCCATTTGCGTCGAGCGTTCAGAATGCCGAACGATATGTAAATGCGGAACGATCCATAAGTTGCCGAGCAATGTGCTAATGCCGAGTACTGAGTTGCCGGGTCAAATCTCCAGGAAATATATATATATATATTTGATTTTAATATATGCATTTTAATTTAAAACAATGATTTTTGAAACATATATATATATATATATATATATAATTTAATATGTGTTTGAATTTAGCATATAATTTTTTTATATATAGTTATATATATAAGCTCACTTATACCATTGATCTTCATCGTCCTAGTTTTGATTTGATTTCGTCAATTCCAAGCTATCAGCCTTGCTCGTCGAATTCGCGTTCAAGATTGCTTTGCTTTGGAATTCGTGCTTGGATTCGTAACTCATCTCATTCTCGTTCATCTCTAAACTCGAAAGGTGAGCAATCACTCACGATTAACATTCTTATATTTATTAAATTTGATTTCATTTGAAACGACAATTGAAATATGCTGCTAAATTGAACTGTTAATCATTTAATTGCTATATATATTATGTGCCATTATCTATAACTATTCACCTGTGACAACTGACACCATGATCTATTATTTATATTTTATATGTTATTGATGATATATAACTGTTGTTGATATATTATATTATTATCATCACTGTTCTCACTCTGCAAGTTCCTCGATTAATTTAGAATTCTCTATGGGTTGAAACGATACATACTCGAATGATCTTGTAGAATATGAGAAAATCATTATGGGTTGAAATGATAAACCCAAGCAATTTTAATTGAATTGAATTTTGGGATTGCGGGTTGAACTGATATATACCTGTAGATATTTAAATTGCGGATTGAAATGATAAATATCCGTATAACTTGACCATAGGATAGAAAATTATATACAGACATCATTGGTCAATATATATTTTAAAATGATTTTCAAATTTTTTAGAAAGAAATATATATGGTTTTATATAAATATTGATTTTTTTTAAATATTATATATATAAATGTTATTTTTTATATGTTTTAAATTCTTGATTTTTAAAATTATATGTTTTGGGAAATTTGAATTTGTAAGTTAGTTTTGAAATTATAAATTTTAAGATTTTACCTATAATTTTACTATTTTTAATATATATAAAGTAAGTTTAATATAAAATAATTTTAATAATAAGATTAAATTTAATAAGGTTTAATTTAATTAGTATATAATATGTTTTGAGTATTTATTTAATTTTTTTCAAAAAAATAGATTTTTATAATTATTTTACTAAATTTAAGGTTGGAAAGATAAACTGAAAATTGATTTGAATTTGTATTTGTTAAGAATTATACTGGAATAAAATCAATTTGAAAATTATTGAATTTTGGAATTTGAGTTGATTTGAATCGATTTGTGAAATTGAGGAAACTATTTTTATTATTTAAAATATTTTTAAATTACATTTAAAACTATTTTAATATTTTACTTTATAAATTATTTTAAAATTTTAACTATTTTATTATATAAACTATTTTATTATATAACCTATTTCATTATATAAACTATTTTATTATATAAACTATTTTATTATATATACTATTATTAATATCTAAACTATTATGATTTCCAAAATATTATGATTTCAAAGTGTTATGATTTCCAAAGTATTATGATTTCAAAGTATTATGATTTCTAAAGTGTTATAATTTCTATGTTTTATAATTTCGAAAGTGTTATAACTTTGAAAGTGCTATGATTTTGTAAATTGATATAAAGTGAATAATGATGTCGTATTGATATGGTTTTGAAATGATATGATATTTTGATATGAAGTATAAACTATTTGAAATTTAATGACCACGGTGTTATAATAACGTTTGGTTGTTAAAGAGACCAGGATCAGTTATTGTCATACTCTCTGCCAATACCGAAAATCACTTTAACAACCGTGTATGTAGTGGAGATTCTAGAATGAAGTAAGATGGTTGGCGACGATTCTATATGAGGTATATATGTGCACCTGACTCCCATGAGTTAACTTAAGGTGGCTAAAAACATGAGAAATTGACGGGCCAAGGAGGTGGCTCCTCCGATCGGACAAACTTCTTCGATACCATTCTATTACTTTGTGATTGATTGGGTGCACCCTCGGATTGTGGGAGTGTTGGACGAGTTGGACGGTTGCTGCGGCTATGCGTTACCAACAGACCGGAAGTGTAATTGGTATATCTTCCCTGGCATTTCCTAGTTGTGCCATGTTACCTACCATATTGAGCCCACTACGAGTTTTTTTTATGTCGTACCTATGGAGTGCCCTCTGGTAGCCTCCAATTTACGGAGGCATTATGGTACTCTTTAGACTACGACATTATGTAAAAACATGTTAAGTGGGATATGGGTAACGCCTTAACGCTATTTTAATACTTTTACTTTACTATAGACATATTATAATAGCGTATTGTACTACATAGTAGATAGTTCCACTGATCCTTAGAGGATGGGTATCCCAAATATCCTTTGAGTTACCTATATTTTAGTTGATCTTTCACTTAAGTTGTATGTCATAAGACCATGCCGCACATAAACATAGACGAGATTTTATATTATGATAACAAAAACATATCTATATAAAATCATCATATATTATAATAATGTCTAGAGTACATACTTATTTATCGTATCCAAAAATTTTACACTAATTAAATTCTAACATAATAGGTATACATTCAAGTCTGAAGGCTCGTATTGGAAAATGGATTCCAACACTGAAAGGGCAAGGGTCTACCTACCGAATCCATACACCTCTGATAAAATGTATGGAAGGCTACAACACATTGCACCTCTACTACTCAATGTTGGCCCTAACCCTTACCGCATAGTGCCGAATATGATCACCCCTTGGTTGCGATCAGAAACCATAAAGGGATCCCAAAGCATACAATGAATATCGATTCTAGATAAGGGATGACCATAGCCAAATGGGAGCGACCTACATACCCTGCTGCACGTCCCTACTTTAGTCATTTACTAGTTGTGAGGCTTACGCTTTACCTTTCCCTTCTAAAAAACCATCTTGGAAAGCTATTATTGCCTTCTAGGCAACAATGGAATGATAGCATTCATCCATACATGTTGTTCCAGGATCGAACATACACTCCACCATTACTATCTTCCATTTTGAAATCACACTCAGGAAGAATAGTACAACTTCATAACATACTTCATAATGATCCAGCATGAACTTTATTAGTTTGGAGTGGTTCAAATAGATCATACTTATCTAGAGGTCAAAATTTCGACATAGAAAGTGTCAGATTTACATTGGAAAATATGTAAGTTGCTCTGCTCTATAATTTCAATTTAAATACATCAGTTAATATTTGATGGAAATTAAATATTTTTGAAATTGGATATTTTTATATGAGAAAAATGTAAATCATTTTCTAAGTGAGATATCATTTTTCGTTTCGTCAAATTTAGACTGCTCTAGCCCCATTTATCTTATTTCGGGGTTTTAGCAGTAGTGGCAGAGAATATCGAGTTTTGATAGGAAGGTCATGTCTCTAATATCTACGTACCATTCTGTTCACCTCATCATGCTGATCTCCGCAGTATATTCATTTGTGCATTTCGGTGTCTGGTACACGGCTAAATTTGCAAAACTGTTTGCCATATCGGTACCTATTTTTGGCATTTTGGTTTTCCTATGTCCATTCGTATACCCACCATGTAAAACCAATAGCCACTTACCTTTATAATACCCAAAAATTTATTATTTGACTTTCAATCCACCACTTTAATTTATTTTGGTTCATTTCCTTACCCATTCCTTCTCTTTCCACCACTTTATATAATTAAAGCAATTTCCTGAAGCTTTGTTTATCTTCTTCCATCAATGCTCATGTCCTTTTTTCAAAACCTATTCCTCGACCTACTTTTTTCCATCCCCACAACTCCAACTGCCGAGCACCCATCAACAATTTTCCGCCACCTTCACCCCCTAAGTCAACTCGCCTGCCTGACATCTTTCCACCCGACTACAGTTGCAGCCAAAAACCAATTGACCTCCATATCCCACTCCACCAAACGCTGAGCATTAATCCAAACCAAACCCCTAGCATAGTCGTTCACCTCCAGTGCGATAGCCCTACACCACAACCTCTACTCCACACCCTCTGCCGCACGCAAGCAACCCAGCCCAAACGCCTTAGCCGACCTGAGCCAGAGCAATAGCCTATCACCTTAGTCCCTCCACGCCATTCATAAAGCCTCGCCTTATACCCAACAGTTCTCGCATCCACTCACCCAAGCTCACAGCAGATAACCACCTTTCTCTTGAAACTGTAGCCATAACCTTGCCGCCTTCATCAGCCGAGCAACAATTTCCCTAGCCCTTCTTTTCTTATTATGAAGAAAAGTATATATATAGTATGTTTAAATATTTATTTTAATTTATGTTACTATTTTAAAATAGATTGTTCGTAATAACTTTAATATATATATTATGTTTAAATATTTAATTGAAGAATTTTGAAAAACATAGATTTTAATACTGATTTACAAAAAAAATATGATATGAAGATTTTTATTTTACATATGTGTTTGAAATTGGAATACTGATATTTTAGAAAAAAGATATATTTTGTTTCCATTTATATCTATTTTTGATTTGTTTTCGTCGATTCTTAGTTATCAGCTTTACTTTGTTCGTCAAATTCGTGTTCATCGTGTTGTGCTTTGGAATTTATGCTTGGATTTGTAGCTTGTTATGTGTCAAATTTCATTAGCCTCGAAAGGTGAGCAATTTAACGACCTATAATTTTTTATAATTAAAAATAGTTAATTTAATAAGATTTTTGTGATTTAATGTTGGAAGAAATAAAAATTTGAGATTTAATAAAAAGAATATAACCGAAATGAAATGTAATAGTATAAGTTTAAGGTAATTGATAACTACTTTTTATGTAATTTCAATTTATTGAAATGATTTAAGAGTAATAATTAATTATAGATTGTAAATTAATTTTAATAATGTGCTTAATAATTGGCAATTGGATTAAAAGAGTAATTGATAATTTAAAGGTTGTATTAATTAATGAAATAATGTGTAATAAATTATAATTGGATAGAATTAGTATTGTGTAAGTTGTTATAACATGTTTGTAAGTAATAAACTTATAAATGTGACTAAAAGTTAATGGCGACAATTGTTATTTGTTACCAATTTATTTAATCAAATATAATTAAATGAAATTAAAATATCATGTTAATATGAGTTAAGACGATAACTGCAAATTTTGAATGTAATAAAGGTATAGAAATGTTAATTATATGCAAAAGGCAATAATTGATTTAACAAAAAGAGTGAAACAAGGATAAATTGATTTATTGGGATTTTAAATTATAATAAAATTGAAAAAAAAATTCAATGAAATTGAAATATTACAACTAATGTGGTAAAAGATGATAATTGTAGAATATTAATGCAATAAGATATAAAATAATGTTAACTATGCCCATAGTGTAATATTTGATTTAATAAAAAGATGGAAATAAAATCAAAACAATTTATTGAAATTTTATTTTTAATTAATTGGATTTAATTACAGTTGAAATTGAACACTGTAATTAGGGTAATAGTTAACACTGAATTAATGTGTAAACTTGTTTTAAATTATTGAAAATATCCGAGTAATCAAAAATGATAAAAATTGTTAGTTATTAAAAGTGGAATTAAAAAGCAATTTATTCAATTTAATAATAATTTATTTATTTAGTGTGAAATTAGCCATTTTGGCAACTGTCTCGGATTTTGACAAGACCAATTTCATCGGATACGTAACAGTTAATTATTGCAATATTTCATGTTTAGTGGGGTTCGGACTTGTTGTTTGATCGTACGGGTTTGAAACGCATAGAAATCAATTTATTCGAAATCAATTTGAAATAAGCTAATTTTAAAGCTAACTTCTTCATAGGACGGAATTAGGATTTGAAACTTGTTCCTTTGAGTTTAAAAATATCAGAAACATATATTTTTATATATGGCACTACCCACTTTTGTTTCGGGGACAGAATGGGCCTTTTGCGTTGCCTAATCGTTTCAATCCGTCCATTCAATTCTTATCCATTCTATCCGTATATATAGCTTGTTTCTCAAACCCTAGCAGCCATTCCCTATTATCTATATGTACACTTCCATCTATTTCCTCTTTCTCAAACAATAGTCATCAGAAACCCTAATCCCAAATTTCCAAACCCTAACTTCAATTTCAAATCGATTTCAAAAATTAAACCTCCCCAAACCCTAACATATTATATATCGTTTCGAAGATCTTGACGAGCATAATCCAGCAGTGCAATTCATTTCTCAAATCGAATCACCCTTTGTTTAGAAATCTCCGAATAAATTTCGGTCATCGATTTGATCTTTTGACGATCCAAAGGTGGATCGTCATCCGATCGATGATCGGGGAGTGGCGTTGGGAAGCTGGTGTCGAGCAGGTCATCATGGTGCTGTTCGTTTGTGCCTAAGGTCAAGGATTTCAGCATGGTTGGCCTGGAAGTGTCGGCGATCAGAGGTGGTTCCAGGAGACGATGAGGCTGCATGACCTAGGGGGAGGGGCACCTCGGCGTGGGAAGGTTGGCGCGACGACCTAATTGTGGGGAAAGGCGACGAAATTTGATCATCAGTGGTGGCTCTGTTGGGTTCAAATGCGATTGGCTGTGAATATCGCGTGCACAACCTAGGGTTCTCGTGAATGTGGAAAGGTGACATAGCAGAGTAATTTCTTTTGTTTATTTTAAATTTTATTTTAATTTTCAATCATTCTAATTTCCATATCTTTTATGTACGAGGTAGAATTCACGTGCGGTTTTCTCCCTTGGGATCGCATCGAAATTTCGGACATTTAGGAACTAGTTTGGACAAATTCTGAGAGTGTTGAATTTTAGGCCTTTATTTGGATTTCAAATCCTTTTTTAAATCAAAGGTGAGTGTTTTAACCCACTCACAATAATTAAGCTATCTTATGTTAGTTAAATTAAATTTATGATGTGATTAGAAATTAATTGATCGATGTTTGGTATGTTTAAATTGTCATTCTAGTTAAATTTGACTTTTATTGCATTTAATCATCGTTTAATTTAATATTGAATTTAAATTGTCAATTTAAAACTTGTTATTGATGATCAGTTATCCATTGATGTTTATTGATTGATTTGGATAATGATTGTGATGGATGTTTGATTGTTGATATTGGATGACTGGATGTTGTATTTTATATTATTTTAACACTATAAGTTCCCTCTGGATTGAAATGATACATACCCGAACGATCTATAGATTAGGGAAAAATCGTTATAGGTTGAAATGATAGACTCGAGCAATTTTATGGATTTTTATTTAATTCTGGATTGCGGTTTGAAATGATATATAACCATAAAATTTTAAATTGCGGATTGAAAAAAAAAAAATCTGTGTCACTTGAGCGTAGGGTAGAAATTTATATACTGACACCTGATTGGTCAAATTAAATGATTTTTAATTCTTTAAATTTTGAATTTCGTTAACTGGCATTTTGAAACAGAAATTTATTTATATAAACTGAATTATTTTCGATAATCCAAGTGTTAATGTTGAAATTGGAATTGATTTAATGAATTCTTCAAAGGGTTTAAATTGGAATTTCAAAGTTGAAGTTTTGAATATAAATGAATTTATCGGAATTGAGTTATTGAAAATGTTTGGATATAACTTCGAAATCGATTTTAAATTAATTTAAACTATCGTGATCAATTTAAACTATTTTAATATATTTTAATCTATTATAACCTATTTAATCCAAATTAATCTATTTTACATATATTAAACTAATTAAATTTATTTGATCTATTTTAAATCTATTTAATATAATTTAAATCTATTTAATCTATTTCAAATTCATTTAATCTATTTAAAATGTACTTAATATAATTTAAATTTATTTAATCTATATTTAACCTATTTAAATCATTTTAAATCTTATTAAATAAAATTTAAATCTATTTTTACCATTTAAACTATTTTAATCTATATAAACTATTTTTTAAACTATTAAAACTATTTATGACTATCTAAACTATTTTCTAAAATTTCAGACTATGTAAAGTTGAAGTATTTATATTTAAATCCTTGATGGTGATTTACAACCTAAGTTGGAATTTGGAATTGATACCTTTTGTGAAATGACATATTTGAGTAAATAATGATGATTTTGGAAGGAGAATCTAATTAGCCTGGCTTATCGACAATTTCAAAAGCGAATATGATTTCGAAGTGATTATGGTTTTGAAAGTGAATATGATTCTGAAAGTGATGTAGCTTGAAATCGAATATGATATTTTGATATTAATTATGAAATGACTTTGTAAATGTAAAAGAACCATCCAGTGTGAAATAAGCGTTTGGTTGTTAAAGAGACCGGGATAAGATATTGTCATACACTTTACCAATACCGAAAACCACTTTAAAAATTGTGCACGTGGTGGAGATTCTAGAAATGAAGTTGGATGGTTTGGTATACGATTTTGTTTGAGGTATTTACATGACCCAGACTCCCGTGAGTCACCTTAGATGTGACTAAAACATGAGTCATTCCGTGCTAAGTGAGGTTGCACCTCCAGTCGGACACATTTCTTTGATACCATATTATGACTTTGTGATCATTTGGTAGCCACCCCTCGATTTTGATTATGGGAGCGTGTTACGAGGTGGACGGTAGTAATTGCTATGCGTTACCACCATCTCGGATCCGCAATTGTTATTTCTACTCTGGCATTGCCTCGAGCGCCGTGTTCACATGCCCTATAGCGTCTTCTACAAGTTTGTTTTGTGTCGTACCTATGGAGTGCTCCCTGATAGCTCGCCTGAGGCTGTAGTTTACAGTATCTGCATAGACTACGACATTATATAAAATGTTTTAAGGTGGATATGGGTAACGCCTTAACGTTATTTTAATACTCTATTTTACTGTAGACACTATTGTAACAGCGTATTGTGCTACATAGTAGATAGTTTAACAGATCCTTAGGAGATGGAAATCCCAAACTTCTCTTAAGTTATTGCATTCACGTTAGACGCTGTATAGGAGATGTCAAACCCCGTAAACATCTTCAATGCCATTACACTCATATTTATTTACCATTGATTTAACTTACATAAGTTCTTTTAGTTCTGACTCGAGTGTTTTGTCCTTTAAATTCGCTCAGGACAGTCTGAGCTTTTCATTTTATTGAAGACTGCTTTCTGGAGGATGAAGATGAAGATTTTGTACTATTATTATTCCACTACATCATATTGTTTTGCTGCATTTATCTATTATTTATTCTTGTTGTATGTAACTCTGATCTATATTATAAAAGTAAAATCAATGTTATTTGTAAACAGCTTCATGAACTATTTATTTGATTATTATATTTTGTCATTCCACTACGAGATTTTGTATTTGTTTTCTTTGTTTCCCTTCTTTTTCGTGTTTACCCCATAACAATCTACCCTTTTGCATGGTTTGAGTTTGAAATGCGTGGTTTATTGTCGATTTAAACTGTCCAAAAAGGTGGGTCATTACAGTTGGTCTCAGAGCTTTGGTTTAGTGATAAACTTAGCTTTTTGGGGTCTGACTCTTTAGAAATAGGGGTAGCAATACCCTAGAATGAGTCGCTGAGTGTATATATATGAAAGAGCGTATTTATTAGTGTTATAAAAGGTTTTTGTATTGTGTTCATTTGTTCTATTTTGTGTTTATAAATTCTGGTTGGTGCATAGGACACTATGGTATCGATAGGAATTTCTAAACACTTAATAGGACAGACCGACACAATATTGTTTTGAAATATAGGCAAATAAAATAATTTTTCCTATTATATATTTTGCATATAAAATAATATATTTTATAAATGATATAGTTGGATGTAATATGTTGTTTGTTAAGTAAAGAAATTTTATGAATATCGATAAAAAAAATAGGATTTACAAATAAAGTAAATATAAATTGGAAGTTGTAAAGACCGACCTTTTTGGACGGTTTAAATCGACAATAATACATGTCTAAATCAAACCATTCAACAGGGAGGATTGTTAATGGGTACATAAGAAAACAAAAGAAAAGAAGGAAAAATAAAACACAAAATCTCACAGCGGAATAACAAAATACAATAATGAAGTAAATAGTTCATGATGTTGTTTTACAAATAACATGTGACTACACTTTTACAAATTCAAATCAGAGTTATACATACATCATAAATAAACAAACATTGCAGCGGAACACAGAATGTATCGGACTAATAAATAGCAATAACATACTGAATCTTCGTCTTCGTCCTCCAGAAAATTAAATGATCTTCAATACACTAAAAAAGCTTAGGCTGACCCGAGCGTAATGAAACAAATCATTCGAGTCAGAACTAAAAGATCTTATGTGAGTCAAATTAATCTAAAATAAAATGTGAGTGCAATGGGTTCAGAGATGTTACAGGAATTTTCCATCTCCTATCAAGTGTACAACATGAATATAATTATTAAAAGATTTCAAATAATTCGAGGTATCAATTTTAACCACTTTAATTTAAAAAAATTGAAGTTTAACCTAAACCTTCCAAATAATTAAATTCCAATACATAATCCAAATTCAAGAAATTGTATGGGTATATATATCATTTCAATCAGTACCAAAATCAACATTTTCAAATTAATGAAAACCGTTCGGGTTTATCATTTCAACCCATAACGATTTCCCCTAACCTATAAGATCATTCAGGTATGTATCATTTCAATCCATAGTGAACTTGCATTATTACAACGATATAAAATACAACATCCATTTATCCCATATCAACAATCAAACATCCATTACAATAATCATCCAAACCAATCAATAAATATCAATATAGAACTGATAATCAATAACAGATATTTAACTGGAAATTTATATTCAATAATAAATTAAATAACGATTTAATTCAAATAAATTAACTGAGATGACAATTTAAAGTATATCAAACAGCCATAAATAAATTTTCAATCACATTATAAAATTAATCTAACAAACATAAAAAGTTTTAGAAGTTGTGAGTGGGTTAAAACACCCATCATTGAATTTAAATTGAATTTAGAACCAATTTAATCCCAAAATTCAAAAAGTCTCCCAATTCGTTCGTACCAAGCCAGAATGTCTAGAATTTCAATACGAACCCAATGAAACAAACCGCGTATGAAACAGAACTCGTATGCAAAAGTTATTCGAGTTATAAGATTTGAAAATGAAATAAAATAAAAAAAAATAAAAAAATAAATCACCACTCAGATTCGGCCACGTCAACATCTGAATACGCGAACCCTAACCCAAACCTATCGACATCGACTGCAGCCACAGAACTCCGAGCAATTACTGCCACCGCCTCGTCAAACTTTGACACGATCGGCCAACTCCACTACCTCCACCACCACAGCGGTGCCTGGCCGAAGCACGGTGACCACGAGCGACGCCTCAGGCGTACGCGATGCCGAATCCTACGCCATACGTTCGTCATCCAATTCTAGCGAATTGAGACATCACTGGCAAGATGTGACTGTAAGGATTGAAAGCACTCGGCCTCCTTTATGCCTCCATACTTCCCGATCTATGAATCGCGGAAGATCCACCGTTAAAAACAGACCCCACGTTTTGATGGTCGAGAATTATCCTTCGAGTTTCGAACACATAGGAACCCAAATCGAAAAACAGGCTACAGATTTGACTTTCGCTCGTCGAGAGCTTCAAATCGATATATAATATGATATAGTTTGAGGAGTTTGAATTTTGGATTTTGTTTTGAAATAGAATTTGAGAGTTTGGGAATTGGAATTTGTTTCTACCATTGAAAAAGAGGAGCCACAGAGAAATGTACGTATGGACATAAGAAAAAGAAAGGCTTCTAGGGTTTATAATGAGGTATTTATAGGAGTGGCTGAAAAATAGAAGAAATGGACAAGATTGATTTGGTTTGGAACGATACACGACCTGAAAAGCCCGTTTTGCCTCCAGAACGAAATTGGGGCAACCCATATGTCAAAATAGATGTCTTCAAAATTTTTAAACTCAATGGAACAAGTTTTAGGTCCTAATTCCATCATATGAAGAAGTTATGTTAATATCAGCTTATTTCAAATGATTTCAATTGATTTTAATTAAATTGATTTCTAGGCATTTCGAGCTCGTACGATCAAACGACAAGTTCGATCGCTACGAAAATTGAAATCCTACAATAATTCACTATTACGTATCCGATGAAACTAGTTTCGTCGAAATCTGAGACAGTGGCCAAAATGGCTATTTTCACATTAATTAAATAAATTAGTATTGAATTAATTAATCACTTTTTAATTTAAAATTTATAAACTAACCAATTTAACTATTTTTAATCACTTAGACACTTATGATAACTCAAAAAAGTTTACACATCAATTCAGTGTTAATTATTTCAATAATTACAGCGTTCAATTTCTATTGTAATCAAATCCAATTAATTATAACTAATTTCAATAAATGGACTTTGACTCAATTCCAATCTTTTTATTAAATCCATTATTACCCTATAAACGTAGTTAACATTTGTTTTACATTTCATTACATTAATATACTCCAACTTCCATCTTCTATTTGTATTAACTATTATATTTCCATTTTATTGTTATTTTGTCAATTTTACACATTAATTAAAATTGAAATCCCAATTAAATTTATTTATCTCGATTCCTATCTTTTATTTAATCAATCATTTCCTTATGAACAAATAATTTACATTTATATATTTAATTACATTACAGATTGCAGTTATTGTCTAAATTCACATTAATGTAATGTTTAATTACATTTAATTGCAATAAATCTATTTATTATAGCTTAAATTCTAATAAATAAATCAGCCTTGATTTCCATTCTTCTTATTCACTCAATTATCATATTATGAATAAAATTTACATCGGTTACATCTTAATGAATTAACCTTCTTCAATGATCAACTAAATCTACAATAACTACACTACTTAAGTGAAATTGTTGCAATTGATTTCTAATTAAATTTAATAGACCAAATAATTAAATAGGTAACATATTTTAAATGTTTCCATTCCTTAAATCACAACAATAAGTTTATTACTTACAACAAATGTTACAATTGCTTTCATAACACTAATTTCATTCAATTTTCATTAACAATATATTATTTCATTAATGAATTCAATATCCACATTCTTTTCCCTATGTTCACTTTATAATCAAGTATAACCATACACTACTTCAATTAATTAGAATTCCATTCGAATTGTTAACAATTAGCTTTAATTAACATTGTTGCATTTCATTTTAGTATACATTTCATTAAGTTACAAATTTTTATTTATTCCAATTATTTGCTCACAAAATCTTATTAAATCAACAAAATTTAATTATTGAAATTTACGTGTCATTACAATCTCCCCTACTCAAAACTTTTCGTCCCCGAAAAGGAAAAAGAAGGGAAAAGAAGAAATCAAGCAATCGATATATCTCATTCAAAATATTAAATTTATAAACAATTTATTTACATAATTAAATACTTTAAATAAAATACATCAATTTGTAACAATTAAATCCTTTCATATTCAAGTTAATAAAAGTTTGAAAACATTTCAAAAGAAATTTCTAAGTCCAAAATTCACTGAAGATTTCGGCCGAGCCTCCTTTGTACGGAAAGGTCTGGGCGAAATAATAATATCAAAATATAACAATTATATATACCATAATTTTCAAAATAATATATCCCAACAGCGGGAAAAATAATATAATATCGCTAGAAACCGTAATCCGAGAACGTACCTATTTAACGGGCAAATTAACGCTTATTTTATGAAACCAAAAGCAGTAGCAATTCCTTCCATAACCTGTATTCCACTTATATAATCCAAAGAGGTAAATATTTATATAGAAGTGAAATGATTATATTGTTTTAAATTAATAAGAAAAAATCAACATAACATAACAACAATCACTTTCAACCAAAAGCATACCATCATCACATAAAATCAAAATAAATCAATACAACATAACAACAATCTTTTGCAAACAAGCATACAATCTTCACAAGGGATCAAAAAATCAACCATTTCTAAAGTTACAATCATTAAATTTAATATAATATTCATTTTATCATTTACTTTAATTATCAATAGCTTCAAACCTTAACTTAAGTTCATAATTCTTTGCTTATAATATTCACTTTCTATTTCATTTTATTTAGTAGCACTACAATTATAACTCAAGTTCATAACTATTTTCATATCAAATTTCTTGTTTATAAAAGTAAATTCCATTGAACACTTTCATTATTTAAGTTTTTCTTGTATAATATTCCATTACATATCCTTATTTAACATTACAACTTTTAATATCCTGGTAAGTTATATATATGTTTCTAAGAAGGTAATTGAAAGTTACACAAGTTTATCTTATTCCATTTTAGTAAATAAATGTTCAATGGTTATCATTTCTTATTTTAATATCCTTTTTGTTTACAAGTTACAAATTTCGAATTCCCTGTATATTTCATTTATAACTTAGCATTTAATTTCTTACTTTCAACTTTAGAAGTTCCAATTATTAAATAGTTAAAATTTTATTCCATTAAAATAATTGAAATTCTAATTTAAATTTTCTTTAGTTTATTCTACTGGTTTTTTTCTTCTCATTATTTGCTTTTCCATTCATTTATTTATATAAAGATCAATCACTTACATAATTTGTTTTCCATTAAGGATTTAAGTAATTAATGAATCATTTCATAAAATATTACTTAAGCTTCTACTGCCTTACTTAAGTTTATTACTTAATTCTGTCATTGAATAAAATTTAAATTTTTGGTATTCGCCCTTGAAGAGAAAATAAATATTTCATCATATCTAAAAATTCAATTTAAAAATTTTAACCTCATTCACTAAGTAAAGTATAATATATATTTAAAACATCCTCATAGCATTATATAAAGATTTTTCAAAAGTATAAAACAATGTTAGAAGTTTATATCAAAACATTATAATAAGCTTTGAAAATAAAGTTCCTTATATCCGAAAATTTATTAGACTCGTTATTTTTAAAATAAGTATAAACTCAAGATTATTAAAATGAAACTAATAGTATACTCAAATCCTACATTAAATTTCTAGATCGAAGTATAAATTTTCATATCCTCATAACTAATTTTGCACATTTGTTTTAAAATGCATATTCAAATCATGGAAAAACATTTGTTATGGTTTAATACAAAAATTCAAACAGTAAATAAACCAATAAATTTACTATTAATACTTTGAAATCAAGTAAATATTCCAAACTATACTTCCAAAATAGAGATTTAAATTTATTTTTCAAGTATATTACTATAAATAAACTTCGCAGATCAATATTTTTTCCATTTATATAATATCTTTAAATTATACATTCAAAGAAACTTATATAAATTTTACTTGAAATATTCATTTGAAAGCTTTATTTGCAAATCAATCATCTTTAATACTTTGATACATTTCAAAAATTCATTTGTAAAATTTCTTACTTCATTTATAAATACCATTTAATTAATTTAAATAACGTCTTTATAAATATATGTAGATTATTTGAGAATGTTTACTTACATCATTACTTATATTTGCAAAGAAGCTATTAAAAACCTTAAATCCATTATTTATAAATTTATTAGTTTTAAATCTCAATATACTTTTAAACATCATTAATAAATCAATAATCATTAACTTTAAATATGTTTTATTTAATTAATAACTTCTCAAATATATACAACACTATTAGTTTACTATTAAACCATGTTGTATATATATAAACAATATTTTAAACATTTTAAATTATTCAGAAAGGATTAAGAAAAAAAGGACCAAAATATCCTATATATAAACTTTATCAAAATACTTTATAACTCGATGTCTTAACAGATTTGTCCTCGTTCTTGCAGACTCTGGCTATGCGATGATCAGGCGCAAGGCTAGAATTCTTCAAGTACCTAGTAGACTTGTTTCAACACGCAGTGAAAAATACTTAAAAATAGGTATGAGAAGTACCGCTCAAAATCAAATGTCAAATGATGATAATACGATAGCAGTGGCCCGCTGCTGATCTAGTATTTATGCAACGGACACAAAACTTTCTAGAAAATCCTTCTCCCTTTCGGATTCCAAAAAAATATCGTAGTCAATTCGTAAACAAGGGACCATCGACCCCTGCTGCAGTGGTACGTTGCTGATTCAATGATTTATGCAATGGATGCACTTACTTCTCGGAAGATCCATAAACGACAGATCCCAGGATCGAAAGCGCTTCCATTGGGTAAACTAAAGAACCATCTACCCTGAAAAAAATCGAGGAACTCATGAGTTTAAGTCCGGACAACCATATCAGTTCGAATCCATTTCTGAATTCACCCAAATCCATTAGGGTTTATAGGTTGAATCATTCCTGGATTCCCCAAGTCCATCTGGGTCGAAGCATATCATACTATACTTCTTCGCGGAGGGTACTTCTACATACCTTATACTTCGAAATATAACATACCATATATAGTACCCTTTCAAAATCATAGCTTCAAATATCGCACTTATATATATTCCATTATATATAAGATTTCATTTTCAGATAAGGTACTTTTCAAAATCAATAATCTCGAATATATCAAATCATTCTTATATAAATCCTGTTATATATAAGATTTATTTCTTTAGATCGAATACCTTCCAAAATCAATAGTTTCAAAATCACTTGTACTTATATAATGTCCATCTTATACAAGAAGCAAAATTTTCCAAAATCAATTTCGTTGTATGAGAAACCATATGGGATTGAACATCTTTGCTTTGTAAAAGGTTTTGAATTTAGAATAGTTTTTGTATATAAAATCGTTTTGTGAAATGGTTTTGTAAATAAAATGGTCATGTAAAATAGTTTGTAAATAAATAGTTTGTAAAATAGTTTTGTAAATAAAATAGTTTGTAAAATAGTTTTACAAATAAAATAGAATAAGATAGTTTGTATAAGGAAATAAAAAAATGGTTTTGAAAAAAATGGTTTTAAATCGATAGTAGTTTGCATACAAGAAAATTCCAAATTTAATTAAAAAGATATCCAACCCAACAACTCTCAATTTCAGCGTCGAAGCATATCAATAATATTAAAACATAAGATGTACATATGTCATCATTTCGCAAAATCACCTTCGATCGCTCGCTCGATTATACAAGTTTGCTTTCGAACTAGTATTTTTAATTTGACTTCCCTAATGCGGACTTCGCTAAGGTTCTTGACTAGAAACCATCTTTCTCCTTGCATAGTTATATACTAGAATAGAGAATTCTAGAATCAAACCAAAAACCCATATCAAATATTCGCCATCAAGAATCGAATGAAAAATCCTAACACTGGTGTAATTCACATAGAACTTGTGTACTAAAATCCGGATCAAATTAATTTTGCAAATAAAGAATATACACAATACTTACATAATTATTCCAATTTGTTTCCTTACAATTACATCTTAATCAAATTCATTATTAATCTCATTGATTAATACAAGTATCACTTCATACTTTAATATTTGTTTCACAGGATTTCTCCATTTAATATAAAACATTAATATATTTATTCTCATAATATTGCTTATATTTCTATTCAATCTAAATTACATTCATTTCACATGTAATATTTCACATTTAATACTACTTCATTTGCAAATCATTTCATAAGGAATTTTCTTAAGTTTATAACCAATTTATAAAAACTTAATTCCTTTTTATAAGACATTGTTCGAGTTTAAAGTTATCACAACATTATTTATAACCATTTATTGCAACATCCATTTATTTCATAACAATTTACAAGTCATGGCTTTATTTATAATCATTTTACATTTAATTCATATTTGCTTATCCCATATAGTTTCAACTTTACCTTTGAATTTATTTATGACACATTTCATAAGTGTTAATTAACTTTATAACATATTTTTCAATTTAATATCATTTACAACATTCCTTAAACGCAATTTCAATTAAAACATCCCAAGGCTTAAAATTCACACATGCATATTATTACATTACATGCCAAGAATGTATACAAAAATTCAATTCATTTACTTGACATAGATATGACAAATTAAACCTTGTTTCACTTGCTTTCAAATTAAGGTTATCAAACTCAACTGCATAATTCAACAAAATTTCCAGGTTTCAACGCATATATTAATTCAGAAGGTTTTGACTATCCAAATATTTTATTTTATTTCAATAGTTGAAACAACCAATCAACAAACAACACGATTCACAACATGGCATTTCAATTTCATAAACAAATATCCTAATTATTCTCTTTCGAATAATACTACTATTATTACACTAGTTTTAGTCCATTTATTTAATCAACAATAATAGCCAATGTTTATAATTTGATTAAATACAACAAGTCAACAATAAGATAATAATTAGATATTACCATTTCATAAAACAAACACATTACAAATAACTATATCAGTTATAAAAAAATTCTTTCATATATAACATATGATATTAGGAAAATTATTTCATTTCAAAATTATATAAAACATTTTTATAACACGAACAAGTACACGCTCTCGTATATATATACTCAGACAAACTCATTCTAGGATATTATTAACCTATCTCTAATGAGTTAACCCCAACAGGCTAAGGTGTGTCAAAACCAGAGCTCTGATACCAACTGTAATGACCCACCTTTTTAGATGGTTTAAATCGACAATAAACCACACATGTCTAATTCAAACCATTCAAAAGTGAGGATTGTTAATTGGCTAAATAAGAAAAAAGAAGAAAAAATAAAACACAGAATCTCGCAGCGGAATGACAAAATATAATAATCAAATAAACAGTTCATGAAGCTGTTTTACAAATAACACGCGATTACACTTTTACAAATTCAAATCAGAGTTATACATACATCATAAATAA
The DNA here is from genome assembly GCA_030765085.1 of Allium cepa. Taxonomy (NCBI): domain Eukaryota; kingdom Viridiplantae; phylum Streptophyta; class Magnoliopsida; order Asparagales; family Amaryllidaceae; genus Allium; species Allium cepa. The sequence continues at coordinate 673,649,944 of CM060929.1, read as the reverse complement.
ACAAATATTGCAGCGGAACACAAAATGTAGTGGAATAATAAATAGCAATAATATACTGAATCTTCGTCTTCGTCCTCTAGAAAAATAAAATGGTCTTCAATACACTGAAAAGCTCAGACTAACCCGAGCATAATGAAAACAAAACATTCTAGTCAGAATTAAAAGATCTTATGTGAGTCAAATTAATCTAAAATAAAATGAGAGTGCAATGGCTTTAGAGATGTTACGGGAGTTTTCCATCTCCTATCAAGTGTACAATGTCAATATAATTATTAAAAGATTTCAAATTATTCGAGGTATCAATTTTAACCACTTTAATTACGAAAATTCAAAGTTTAACCTAAACCTTCCAAATAATTCAACTCTAATACATAATCCGAATTCATGAAATTGTATGGATATATATCATTCAGCCAGTACCAAAATTAACATTTTCAAATTAATGAATACCGTTCGGGTTTATCATTTCAACCCATCACGATTTTCCCCTAATCTATAAGATCGTTCGGGTATGTATCATTTTAACCTATAGTGAACTTGTAGTATTATAACGATATAAAGTACAACATACATTCATCAAATATCAACAGTCACACATCCATCACAATAATCACCCACTCTAATCAATAAATATCAATATAGAACTTGTTATCCCGCCTTTTGGCAAGGCCGTGACACCAAAGACTTAACTAGAAACCAATGATAGTTCGTCCTGGGGATCGTTATTACATAGGTCTGCTATGGATGTCGGTAAAAAAAAAATCGAGTCCGGATCAAGCTACAATTTATATGACATGACAAGCAAAGCTAAGAAAGCCAACATTCCAAATTTCAAGTCAATCGGAGTTCGTATGCTCAAGATATTGATCGATCACGGTTGAGAAATCCAAACTTGCATCGATCGTAACTCAAGATCTACAAGTCCAAATGCCACCAAATTTTGCACAGTAGCTTACTGGCAACCTAAGGAATATTCATACCAAATTTCAGCTCAATTGGATCAATTCTTGATCGATACGAAATTCATGCGTATCGATCACGGACCGAAAAACTCTAACTTGCATCCATCATAACTTGAGATCTACAAGTACAAATGCTATTCAATTTTCACAGTAGCTTAGTGGCAATATAAGGAATGTTCGTGCCAAATTTCAGCTCAATTGGATCAATCCTTGATCGATACGAAATTCATGCGTATCGATCACGGACCGAAAAACTCCAACTTGCATCCATCATAACTCGAGATCTATAAGTACAAATGCTATGAAATTTTCACAGTAGCTTACTGGCAATATAAGGAATGTTCATGCAAATTTCAGCTCAATTGGATCAATCCTTGATCGATACGAAATTCATGCGTATCGATCACGGTCCGAAAAAATCCAACTTGCATCGATCATATCTCACAATTCATAAGTCCAAATGCTATGAAATTTTCAACCAAGCTTGCGTGCGACCTAAGGAAGGTTCACGCCAAATTTCAGCTCGATTGGATCAAATCTTGATGGATACGAAATTCGTTCGTATCCATCACGGATCGGGCCGAAACTTTGTGGGATCGATCGCGTGGGCCCCCCCACGTGCCAGAAAAAGTCTTCTGAGATTTGAGCGAAATATCAGCCTCCTACGCCTATAAATAGCACCTCAGAGCCTGCAGAAAAGGGATCTTTTTGCTCTCCTACGTCCAGACTCTGCCGGATCCATTTTTGAACTCCATAGCTGCTGTTGTACACGAATTTCAACATTATAATCCGCTGTAGTCTGCTGTAATCAGTTGTAATCGGCAAGTGAATATCAATAAAATCATCAAACTTCATAGTGGACGTAGGCCATACGCCGAACCACTTTAAAACTCTGTGTTTCTATGCATTTTCTTATATGTTTATTGGTGTGTTTGTTAGATCTGCTTCATTTTACAAATATTCTCTTCATTTTATCTCTTCAAACACATCCGAAGAGTGTTGTGCCCAATTTTGGTACAAACACTTTGGTGCTTTCACTGAAAGAAACCGAGTTTTTCTCCCGTTCGTTGGATCTACTTTCGATATCGGATTGCATAAATCTAAGGAGAAGATCCAGATCTACTGTTCAGCGGTTCCTTCTATTCTATTCAGATTGCCCCAGATCTAAGAGGAACCATATTCATCATGAAGTCCGTACCCATATTTTCGAATCCATAAAATATGGGTATTTTTCGTATCATATTTTCGTATCCATGAAAATATGATGAATTCCGTACCCATATTTTCGAATCCAGAAAATATGCTGTTTTTCGTACCCATATTTTCGAATCCAGAAAATATGCTGTTTTTCGTACCCATATTTTCGAACCCAGAAAATACGCTGTTTTTCGTATCCATGTTTTCGTATCCAAAAAATGTGGTGATTTTTGTATCCATGCTTTCGTATCCTGTGAATGTGGTGATTTTCGTATCAGTAAATGTGGTGATTTTCGTATCCATGCTTTCGTATCCAGTAAATGTGGTGATTTTCGTATCCATCAGCAGATAGTCTCTCTTCGTATCGATCACCTATTGACTATTTCGTATCCATCGGGAGCGCTACTTCGTATCCATCCTGGAAGACCCTGTTTGAATCCATCAGGGCTCGTTAGTTCGTGTCCATCAAGTTACTTCGTATCCATCACAGAATCACTGTTCGTATCCATCAAGTTGGAGCAAAAAGCGATCGATACGAAAAGCGATCGATACGAAATTATATCGATACGAAAACTGATCGATACGAAATTCGATCGATACGAAATGATGGGTACGAAGTGCATCTGATGATCGATCCAGCCAGCTGCATTTCGCATCGATACGAACTACGCTGTTCGAATCCATCAAATCACCACCTCCAGAAGCCAATATCCATTGATACGAACTGCGAATCATCAGTTCATTTCCAGTGACATCGAGCTCATCGATACGAAATGAAGTCCATTGCGATGGAGTCCAACGAATTTCATAACCATCGATGCGAACGAACATTTCGTATCCATCATTTAAAAAAAAAAATCGGGTACGATCCAAATTTCCAAATTTCCCAATCGACGAATCGTGGAAGATCCACCGTCAAAAACGGACCCTATGTTTCGGTGGCCGAGAATTATCCATCGAGTTTTGGACACATAGAAACCCAAATTGAAAAATAGGCTGAAGATTTGACTTGCGCTCGTCGAGAGCTTTAAATCGATATATAATATGATATAGTTTGAGGAGTTTGAATTTTGGATTTTGTTTTGAAATAGAATTTGAGAGTTTGGGAATTGGAATTTGTTTCTGCCATTGGAAAAGAGGATCCATAGAGAAATGTATATACAGACATAAGAAATAGAAAGGCTTCTAGGGTTTATAACGGGCTATTTATAGGAGTGGCTGAAAAATAGAAGGAATGGAGAAGATTGATTTGGTTTGGAACGATAAATGACCAGAAAACCCTTTCTGTCTCCGGAACAAAAATGGGTCAACCCATATATCAAAATAGATGTTTTCAAAAATTTTAAACTCAATGGAATAGGTTTCAGGTCCTAATTCCATCGTTGAAGAAGTTATGTTAAAATCAGCTTATTTCAAATTGATTTCAATTGACTTTAGTTAAACTGATTTCTAGGCATTTCGAGCTCGTACGATCAAATGATAAGTCTGATCGCTATGAAACTTGAAATCCTATAATAATTCACTGTAACGGATCCGATGAAATAAGTTTCGTCGAAATCCGAGACAGTGGCCAAAATGGCTATTTTCACATTAATTGAATAAATTAATATTAAGTTAATTAATCACTTTTTAATTCATAATTTATAAACAAACCAGTTTCATCATTTTTAATCACTTAGACACTTATAACTCAAAAAAGTTTACACATCAATTCAGCGTTAATTTTTTCAATAATTACAGTGTTCAATTTCTATTGTAATCAAATCCAATTAATTATAACTAATTTCAATAAATGGACTTTGACTCAATTCCAATCTTTTTATTAAATCCATTATTACCCTATAAACGTAGTTAACATTTGTTTTACATTTCATTACATTAATATACTCCAACTTCCATCTTCTATTTGTATTAACTATTATATTTCCATTTTATTGTCATTTTGTTAATTTTACACATTAATTAAAATTGAAATCCCAATTAAATTTATTTATCTTGATTCCTATCTTTTATTAAATCAATCGTTTCCTCATAAACAAATAATTTACATTTATATATTTAATTACATTACAGATTGCAATTATTGTCTAAATTCTCATTAATGTAATGTTTAATTACATTTAATTGCAATAAATCTGTTTATTATAGCCTAAATTCTAATAAATCGGCCTTGATTTCAATTCTTCTTATTCACTCAATTATCATATTATGAACAGAATTTACGTTGGTTACATCTTGTTGAATTAACCTTCTTCAATGATCAACTAAATCTACATTAACTGCACTACTTAAGTGAATTAGTTGCAATTGGTTTCTAATTAAATTTAATTGACCAAATAATTAAATAGGTTACATATTTTAATTGTCACCATTCCTTAATCACACCAATAAGTTTATTACTTACAACGAATGTTACAATTTCTTTCATAACACTAATTTCATTCAATTTCCATTAACAATATATTATTTCATTAATGAATTCAATATCCACATTCTTTTCTCTATGTTCACTTTATAACCAAGTATATAACCTTACACTACTTCAATTAATTGGAATTCCATTAAAATGTTAATAATTAGATTTAATTAACAATGTTGAATTTCATTTTAGTATTCATTTAATTATTAAGTTACAAATTTTTATTTCTTCCAATTATTAGCTCACAAAATCTTATTAAATCAACAAAATTTAATTATCAAAATTTACGGGTCGTTACAGAAGTTTGAAACTATAGTTCTGGGATTTTTAAAATTTCTTTCAAAGGGTGTTAGGAATATAATATTAGTAGTATTTAGAAGTATTATCTGATATGAATATTTCAAGATGATTGAAAGAAGGTCTTAAAGGGAACTTTTAAAGGAAATAAGTTTTGTACTCCTCTCTTAGTCGTTGAAAAATAATTTCAGTGATGAGTGTGTGCATCATCGACATTCGTTTTCGAGTTTCAAAGTGGGGAGGCTGCTATAGTAGTCTTACTACACATTTGTTTTGATAATAAATCTTAATTTTCTAGATATGATTGGATATGTATAAGTTATGAGTATGTACGTATATATATTATTTTAAAATTATTTTAAAAAGGAACCCGGTATTTAGTTCTTAAGTTCTGTTAATTAGTAATTTAATAATTGGAAACTCTAAAATGAAAATAAGGAGTTAAATGCTAAGTTATAAATGAAATATACAAGAAATTGAAAATTTGTAAGCTGTAAATAAAAAGGGTATCAAAAATAAGAAATTGTAAGTATTGAACATTTATCAACTAAATAAACAAGACGGACCTTTATATTATTCAATTGCATTCTAAAAGACATTTATGTATATAACTTACCAAAATATCATAAGTTGCAATGTTAAATAGGATATGTATAGAATATTGTACAAGTAAACTTTGAAAGTGTTTTGATACCAAATGAAAGTGTGTTGTGGATCGTGTAATATGGATATATGACAATATAGAGTATAGTGATGATAGTAATACAGTAAATAGTGCGGAATATAAAAGCAGTATAATAAAATGACACCAGAGATTTTTATACTGGTTCGGAGCACCGTCCTACGTCCAGTTCCAGACTCCTTCTGGAATTTCACTAAAACATCAACCCTAACTTAACCTAGAGGAACAGGTCTATACAACCCATGAGCAGCCGAACATGGAACTGAGCAGCAAAACAGGATTTCACCTCAGCAGCCGAAGAGGACTTCACATGCCGGAGCAGCGGAACATGGCTTCAACAAATACAAAAGATTGTTTTGACTTTGTGTGTTCTAATAACACGGATTTGTCACTTGTAGTACACCCTTCCTATAATCTTCTCCTCGAGTATAAATATATATATTTGAAGTTTATGAAGAATAGAAAGGAATATATTGCTTTAATGCAAAATAATTGAAAGTGTTATAGAAAATAGATTCAAGAGAGTTTGATTAGAAAGTTAACAAAGTTCGGTGATAATTCGTTGATTTGAAATCAAGTTAGAATGTGTATTTATAGAGGTTAAAGAGCAGCGACTGTTGATGAAGAGTTTCGATTGAAGCATTGCATCCAAATCTTTTCGTAGAGATTCGTAACTCTTCACAAATAGCCGTGTCTTTTCAAAAGGTAGTCGTTGTAGAAATTCAGTAAACTGAACCTATAGGTCAGTCGACTGAATGTTCAAACGAATTTTTAAATATATATCTGTGCACTTGTGCATGTTGCATAGAATTTCCAAGGTCAATCGACTGAACCTCTGGGTTAGTCGACCGACCTGGTAAAATCTGTGCAATTTGCACAGTTTACACAAGCATAGTAATATACACAAATTTAAAAACTTTTATATATTTTATATGCTTCTATATGTATAAAATATGTGGGATTAAGATGATTAAATATATAAGCTAATATATATGTAAACAATGAGAGATTTTAACAAAATTGACCTAAGACTCAAAACTAAAATAATATAATTGATGCATCGGTTTTGAAGTCTTGTCTCCTTGTAGTATATATTCTCTTTTTGTCGTAGCAGTCGTCAAATCTGTATGTCATAGTGATAGCTTTGTGTAACGAATCAAAACCAAGTCTCAACATTCTTCCCCTTTTTGATTGATGACAACCTGTAAATAGATATAGATTTCGACTGTATATATAATATAAATACTTACTCCCCCTGAATATTTGACGCTCTATATCCTGCATTCTTAACGTTAGTAATAATATTCCTCCCCCTTTGTCATTGACAAAATGAATAAGGAATATGAATAATATAGAACAAAATAACTACAATAATGTAAGGTATCAGAAAAAATTAACATTTAAGGCATGCGATACCCATGGTTCTTATAATTTTCTAATTTTTAGGAAACCATACCCATTTGGGTGCAGTTGAACCTTTAAAAATATAATTTTGATTATTAACTACTATATCAAAACAATCATTAATATATTTTTCTCTATTTTTCAAATTAACAGAAACACAAATACTTAGATAATTTTTATTCATATTTCCCGTCAATGATTTTGTACTTCTAAAAAAATTACAAATATTACTAGTCATAGCTGTATTTGAATTTCTATAGAAATTGGATTTAGACTATACTAGAAATTTAGTAGTAGCACTAGCATTTTTACTATACATGAATGCGTAGCTAGTGCTATTTCAGCGATTAGTTTTATTATACCCTAAACCACTTTTATCATATAAAGGTCTAGAACTAGATAATCATGTTTAAATCGTTTTGACCTTTATTAAATTTTGTGATTTCATTGTTAAGTTTATCAAATTTATTTTTAAAGTCACAATTATTATTTTCAAAAGAAATATTATTATTATTATTTAAAATATCAATTTTCTCATTTAATTCAGAATTCTCTTTTTTTAACGTACCATTCTCATTTTTGAGAAGGAAATTTTCAGATTCTGAATTATCTAAAGAGGATCATAATAAATCATTTTGTCTCTTCAAATCAAAATTTTCTTTTGAAAATTTTTCTCTCTATTTTTCAAATATGGTGTTTTGTTCATCTAGAAAATCTGTAAGAGCCTCAAAATTGTTCTTTAAAACACCATGTTGATTTTCTAAAACTAACTTCTTATTTTTCAATTTCTCATTTTCAAGTTCAACAGATTTCATCTTTTCTAAAATAATAAAATTAAGCTTTTAAATCTTATTTCTTATACTAACTAATTCATTATTATCTTTTACTAAAATTTGTATTTTCATTTCCCGTCGAAACTTTATTTACCTCTGGAACTGCTTGTGTTAGCTTTCCAATCTATAGCCCTAATTCCCATATTGCTTCAACTCAACACTCACAGTGCCTGCAGCGCTCCAACTCTATCGCTCGTAATTAGGAGGCTGCTCTAAAGTGACCATTAACTTAATCTCTTGTCGTGCATAACCGCTCAACTCTGCTACTTTAGTTCAGCTACTCGTCTCTAGTCCACCGCAATACTACTGTAGTTCATCGAGGAAACTAACTTAAATTTCTGCATATACTTTCATGAAGTTAGTACTTGTGATTTCTTCTTTTATGTTCATTTCCCCATCTTTTCTTTATTCGTAACGTAAAATCGTATCATTCCTCTTTTATTCGAACCTAGGTTTATAGTCTTTGCCTCCAATTCACTCCAATTTAGGTATAATTTATTGCTCAAATCCATATTAAATTTTGACTTTCGGTATGAGTCCATTTGTGGAAATAAACTCAGTTTGAATTTTGGTTTTAATCTAGGTTTTTTTCATTGTATTTTAATTCAAATTTAGTTTTAATTTTGATTAAACAGCTTGAATTCGGTTAAAATTTTATTCTACCCACTTTTTAACTCTAGTAGGATGGAAGTAATTACGTTTAGTAAAAGAATATCACTATTGTCAAGACTGGTTAGCTTTGAAGTTTTTATATTCATTATGCATATTTTTCCAAGTATCTAAATAAATAAAATGGTGTTATATAGGAAATTCATAATACTATTATAGAAATGTTTATTGAAAACTTTTCTGAAATTTTTAAATGTGAACTCTTAAATTTTCAAGTGTAAGGCAATGTCTACTTATTCAGGTACCTATGAAATGATTCATACCACTACTTTTTTTACCCTCTACAAAAACATGTACTATTTTGTTATAAAATAATGCATGTTAAAATAATTCATTTGTAGTAGTTGCTTTGAAGCAAAAAAAAACAAATTTTTCTCAAATACATTAAAATCATACTCCATGATGTATGTAAAAATAATTTTCACATGTAGTCATTTGGTTAGATATAGTAGGTAGAATAGGAACGTGCACACCGTATAAGATATGTTCACATTATAAAATATATATAATGATAATTAAAATTGTAAGTACCAATTACCATGTATTGGGAAAATTATACTGTTTCATGAAAATAACAAGTGTATTATGGAGGATGTATTATTAGAGATGTTTAAAATACTGAGATCAGAGGGCGTAGTAGTTGCATTTGTATCTTAAAGGGTCTCCGATGTCGCAGACTATCTAGTGAAGTTTCGGTATGTTGTTAATATTGAGTAGCTCTACATTGTTATATTATTAAATGATATAGTGTTACGACATGCCATTTTTGTGCTTGAAATATCTTTGCTTACTATTTTCTATTTGTCCTCGGTATTGTTTTCAATAAGCTCAAATTGTGCTGCATCTTTGGCATTTTCACTATTATTGGACTTTAGCAGAGAAACTGCAAGATTTTAGGTATTTGGAATTTTGGTTATCCTACAATATTATATTATTATTTTCAAATATGAAGCTACCTATTGTTATTGTTAGAGCTGTTTGATATTTCACAAAAATACACTCAATAATAGAGGAATGAAGCTTCTATTTTATTAAGTGAACAAATCATGGCTCTATATCAGCTTTACAAAAATAGCAAGAATAGATAAAAATAGAACCATTATTACATGACTAACTCGTGGTAAAGTTGTTTCATAATAACTGGATCTGATAACCAAACAACGTGGAATAAAACAACAAGCTGTAAAGACTAAATCATGTAATAGTGGTTGTAGATTTAAATTGCAGTAAAATATTATAAGCTCCAACAATTCTACACTTAAACTACAATGCATAAAGCAATCAGTTTACCCATTAGGCATTTTGTATAATCTAGGCAAACATCTAAACTTTCCAAAATCATAGAACTTTAATAGTTTAGTCATGACATCTACTTGATTCTTTGAACTGAATACACTAACTCCACCAGTTCATTTTTGCATAGGTCATGATTGAAATGGAATCTAACATCTGTATGCTTGCTACTTTGATGCATGATAAGATTTTTTGAAAATCTTATGGAAGAACTATTGTTATGGAAAATCATGATGGACTTACTCTGACAGCAACCAGACTTTTCAAGAAACCTTCTCATCCACATGCATTGACATGTACAATAAACTGCAGATATGAATTTAGCCTCTGTGGTAGATAAATAAAAACTAACTGTTTCTTCAAAAACCATGTCATGGCTCCATTACTCAACATAAAGACATAATACGGTGACACTTGCAATCATCAACATACCCCGCATAATTTTTGTCTTAAAAAGAAATTAATTCTTCGCCATTCATAGCATCGGTTCTGTTGAAAATTCCTAACTTCATTGTACATTTCACATACCTCAAGACCATCTTAATGGCTTGCGTTTGTAGCTCTGTTGGATTCTATGTATACTGGCTAACAAAACTCGCTACAACCATAATATTAGGTTGTGTGATAGTCAAATACAACAAACTACCTACCATTTCTTTATGCTGAGTAGCATCTACTCGAGCTCCTCCTTCACCTCTTGAAAGTTTGAAACCTGGAACAATAGGATTTCATATCGAAAATGAGTTGTTCATGCCAAACTGCTCTAGAAATTCATTTGCATACTTCCTCTGTCTTATGTAAATCCCTACATTAGTTTGCACAATCTGAACACCACGAAAATTCTTCATCTCACCCAACTCGGTCATTTCAAACTCCACCATCATTGAAGCTTTAAATTCTTCGAACATCTTGGCATTACTTCCCGTAAATATCAGGTCATCTACATACAAACCCGTAATTAACACCTTACCTTCTCCTTTAGACTTGATAAACAAAGTATGCTCATACAGATATTGTTCAAAGGCTTCTATAATGAAGCATCTCTTGATTCTGCTAAACCATGCTCGTGGAGCTTGCTTCAGCCCATATAACACTTTTTCAACTTGTAATCTTTCTACTTCTCTCTCTTCTTCACATATCCTTTAGGTTGGTCAACAAATACATCCCTTCGAGCTCCCCATGAAAGAAAGCACTTTTCACATCTAGTTGAAAATTCTTCATCTTACCCAAATCTGTCATTCCAAACTCCATGTAACTCCCGTATCTAGAAGGCAAAAGCTAAGCGTTATGGATGCTGTAGTCATCCATAATATTAATATCTGGTGACGAAATACGGTAATGTTAATGGTATCCATAATATCAAAAGCACTTAAATATGAAAAAATCACAGATTTCTAAAACAATAATTTCAGTGATGACATTTCAAATATTATCATATCCAACTTACAAAAATCCCCAAATGTAATCTCAAGCAATGATCAAATATAATTTACAAATACGCCAAGAGCGACATATAATGATGTCACCTTGGATGATCATAGCAATATAGACATAACTGTTTTAATACATAGCGGAAATAATTTTAAAATAGAATTCCTAGATTAGCTATCCATTAGCCACTTGCTCGTCTTCGGAAGCTTTATTCGCAAAAATCTTCTAAAAACTAAAGCCTAAACCCTCAGCTACCCAAATCAAATTTTAAGCGCCCGAGAGTTTAAGGGGAAACAAAAATTTTGAGTCAGACATAAAGCATGGTATGAATAATCTATGTTACATCTCTATTTATTTATATTTAGTGAGATCACGCCGCTTAGCGGAACGGGTTTCCCCTCACTAATTTTCCTTTTCAAAACATATATTTTGCAAATCCTTTCCTGCAACCAAACTAGTTAATCAACTGATTAATAATATAGTAATATCCATTATGCTAAAACAGGAAATAAAATAGACTATTTTTCTAAAATCTAAGTTATCTTCTGTTTACTGGACTATCTGTCCTAAATTCTGATTATACCAAAATAGCAATATCTTTTATGCAAGATAATGGGCTATCTTCCCATAAAAGGTAAAAAAGGGTGGACTAACTGTCCTTAAAAAGTAACAAGGTCCGTTATGCTAATAAATGAACTAATTGTTCATATCTGGGCAAACTCCCCTTATCTGGACTAACTGTCCTCTGGGATGACTAACCTCAAAATAGACTGACTATCTGAATTTAAATGAGCTAACTGTCCGAATTTTCTTTTGGGTTAACAACCCTTCAAATTTTCCATGAAAGTCTTTTCAAAATGGTTTAGTCCGTCAAATCATGTATATACATGGAAAATATATCTTTTGCATTACTCTAAGCTATTTTTGTCATGTTATGTATACTTTACTCAAAATAATGTTGATGATGTTCAATAAGGATTATCTATCCTTTTATAATAAGTTAAAGTCCTTTATAACTTAAAGCACTTAGGCTATTTGCCTAGTCATTATATTCGAGACCTTTGTTAAAAACATTTAAACAACCTTTCGAAAATACTAAAGAGAACTTCTTCAAAACCATTTCTTAAACCCTTTGAAAGAATTGACGGTAGCACCTTCATAACCCTATTAATAAAACCTTTCGAAATCATTGAAGATAACTCCTTCAAAACCAATAAAAAGCCTTCATTTTATAAGCTACAAACGTATGACATCCGCCTTTTAAATCCTTTAAACCTTAGCCTTTTAAAAACGTTGCAAAATCATACTTTTCGACCTTTTCAAAAGGTCACGCCTTTCGACCTTGTCGAAAGGTTTCTTTTTGACCTAGTCGAAAGGTCTTAACTTTCGACTTTGTCGAAAGCCTGGGGAACCTCCCCTATGAAATCATTAATAAACCTTTCGAAAGCAATGAAACTTAAAACCTTTCGAAGATAATGGGATCAATTTAAAACAAATGGAAAGCTTTCAAAATCATTCAAAGTTAACTACCTTGAAACCTTTAAAAGGTTTCGACTTAAAACATTTGGATTATGCCTTCAAGTATAGCAAAAGGATCGGAAAGACATTGGAGCCAAAAGCAACTGCTTCGAAAGAACCTTTCGAAACCATTCATAATCAATGGAGAGGCGGCAAATTTTAGAAAACGTAAGGTTACCTTCGACTCCATCCGCGTTGAAAGGTTTGGAAGCGGCAACTAAGCTTTCAACCTTTTCAAAAGCTATACCTCTCGACTTTGTCAAAAGGTTTCAATTAAAACAAGAAAGCAAACCAATCGAAACCTCTTCTATTAAACCGTTTGACAATGTCGAAAGCTCTTTATCTAAAGCTAGCAGGTATATTTTCTTTTAAACCAAAACAAAGCTTCATCACCTTCGAAAGCTCTAACCTTTCATCCATAAACCTTTTGACTCCTTCCAATTCACTATTGTTAGCGTCAAATTTGGTCACTAACACCCAAATGTCATTGAAAGCACCAATTCATAGTCAGAGATAATAGATAGAGTGTATGTAGAGAGTATAAATATGAAGAACAATCAAAATTAAAAAGAAAGCAGTAATAACAGAGGATATATAGTAGTTCGGCTGACTCTGGCCTACGTCCACTGCAGAAATTTATTTTTTATTAATATCGGAATCAATTACAGTTACAATCCAGAGTTTTTTAAACAATAATGGCAGAGCAGCCTTAGTGGAGAAGATGAAGGGAAACAGAGTGAAGATCCCTTTTCTAAAGCCCCGCCTGCTGTATTTATAGGCAAGACCCGAGTTACTCGGCTTCCTGAGTGATCCAGGTCAATCAAGACCATAGCCGAACCCAAGTCCATCGTCACTGTCGACCCGTAGTTTCCCTAGGTAATGACCCGAAGCACGCCTACCTGTGACCCGTTGTAGCTCATGTTATGACTCGAAGCAATATTACCTGACCCTATGTCTTCAATACACCAACCTGATTTCCCTTAACCGACCCAAAGTCTGATGGATGCCAACCCAGGGTTAGATGCGGTGCTCATGAAAACATGCTGACCTGAGTGACCCGAAGCAAGGCCCTCTCTTACTTAAAGTAACTACCACGAAAACTCAAAGCAAACCCAAGTTTGACTTGAAACAAACTTCAACCATCTTGAATCGACTCGGTTTTTGTCGAAACTCATATTTCAAGCATCCCAAACCTTTTGTCCATCGGCTATGCCGAATCCCGACTTCATAATCATGTTTATCATCCGTGATTGATCGTTTATCTATCATACGAACCAGTTTCATCAGATTCCGGCCTCGATAACCAAGCAGTCGTTTGAGTTAAATCCGCCTGTCTACGGCCTTGCCAAAAAGTGGTTTACATTTGCCTCCTAAAATATGTCTTTCTATTATCCGATATCCAAATCCGCAACTGTTCGAGTCGTTATCTAATTCCCAAAACCGTTCGAAATCCGTTGATCGAATCCACGATCTATTCGGATCATTTTATCTAAGTTAAAGACCTCATTGGGTCCTATAATCCATACACAGGACCTCGCTGGGTCCAAATCCAAAGTCGGTACCTCTTTGGGTCCAAATCCAAGTTCGGAACCTCTCTAGATCCTGAAATCCAAATACGGGACGTCACTGGGTCCAAATCCAAACTTGGGACCACTCCGGGTCCTAAGCCAAATCCTTAGCGGTTCGAAGCCACCGAATCCATGTCACATCTTGGAAGTTAATAGTCAAGTCTTACGATCTCTTCGGATCGTTGATGGCCTCTTTGAACCCTTGTTAAATTCGATCCAAACTTAACGGTTGAATAGACAGATCTTGTTGCACTCCGGCGAAGCAAACTATCCCTTGCACTCCTGTTCACCCTGAACATTAAGCGATGCCTTGGTCCTCCTAGACCGATCTCAGCCTCTCTGGGCTCTTACTGGATCCTATCTTGTCACTTTCCAATGAAGTTGAAACAACATTGAGTGAGCCGATCCTATCGCTTTTCGGCGAAGCGGCGTCACTCCCTGCACTCTAGTTCAGTATCCCTAAACATTAAGCGATGCCATGGCCTAAGTCCTAGACCAATTACAGCCTCTCTGGGCTCTTGCTAGATCTCATTCTATCACTCTTCAGTGAAGGGGAAACAACAACGAGCGTGCCGATCATATCGCTCTTCGACGAAGCGGCGTCACTCCCTGCACTCCGGTTCAGTGTCCCTAAACATAAAGGGATTAAATTCCAACTGACTTCCAATATCCATCCCGTAACTCTCTGATTAGGGATTTGTTTTGCAAAATCCAAATTTATTTATTAAAGCCAAATTCCAAATATCCAATGAGAAATATAGAAAAAACTAAATGTTGCCTCTCCGGGCAGGGCAGCCTATTACTATCTCATAGCATGCCTAGGAAAATTCCAGAAAATCAATTAATATGTTCTTTTTAACATATAAAATTTTCGGATCCAAATTATAAATTATTTTCCCGTAAATAATTTTATAATCCAAAATACCATTTTCTTCCTTAGAAAATTCATAATAATTCCATAAAAATTCATAAAAAAATTGGAAAATTGCACTCGTCTCTAAAATAATTTTTAAGATCAATATAAAAATTGGCAAGGCTAACGGATGTCATTTAATAGGGTATTCATCTTAAAACATGTCATAAAATCTATATGAATACAAATTAATCATCACATGTATATATAATCATTTTATCATTCAAAACACGGCAAATCTTTGCAAAAATTATTCGAATTTAATCTTAAAACCCAAATCCATAAAAATTTAGAGATGTAAACATTATTCGCCTTTGCTTTAGAGATTAAGGAGCTTGAGATTTGAATGGGTTTGATTTGAATTTTCTTTTCTTTTAGCTTTTCTTTAGTTTCCTCTTCTCCTTTCTTGCCTCGATTTTGAAAATTTTGAAATGAAATGAATGTGTATATAACACACGACCGAAGGTAGGTGATATAGGAATGGACTCTTTCCCATAATACTCCTTCTCTAATTCATTTCAAACCCATTTTTAATTCATTGGTTAAAAAACACGACCACCTTAAATAAATCAAATCTCAGCCTCCTAATCAACACATTATTTTATTTACTTTATCTAACTAAACCTCCTAAATAATTTTATCAAAAATCTAGGGTGTTACACTCCGCCGTCATTGAAGCATTAAACTCTTCGAACATCTTGGCATAACTTCTCGTAAATATTAGTTCATTTACATTCAAACTCAATATTAAAATCTTACCTTATCCTTTAGACATGATAAACAAAGTATGCTCGTACGGAGATTTTTCTAAGGCTTCTGTAATGAAGTATGTCTCGATTATGATATATCAAGCTCATGGAGCTTGTTTCTGCCCATACAACACTTTCTTCAACTTGTCAACTTTTTCCTCCTCTCCCTTCTTCACATATCCTTCAGGTTGGTCAACAAACACATCCTATTCTAGCTCTCCATGTAAGGATGTACTTTTCACATCTAATTGAAAACACTCCATTTTCTTTGTGTAGCTAAGGTTAAGACCATTTTAATAATGTCCTACCCAACAATCGGTGTGAATATGTGATTATCATTGACTCCTTGTTGCTAGCTTGTCCTTTTGCTATATGTCGAACCTTAAAAATTTCAACCTCTTCTTTCTCATTGAGCTTTGTTTTGTAGATGCATTTCACTCTTATATTTCTAGCCCTAGTTCGCAGATCTACCAAGCTCCATGTATCATTTTTTTCAAGTGACTTCAACTCAATTTTCATAGCTTTTCTCCGCTGCACACTCGACGATGCTTCCTCATAAGAATTTGGATCACCAATCGAAGTGTAAAAGATCATAATTTTTGTTTCTTCTTCCTTTAATAATTCTTCATTTATGACATAATCTTCCATCCAATATGGTTGTCTCCTATTCCACATTTCATGTTAAACTAGTGCATGTAGAACTAAGCTAAGCTAGCGTTTCCATCTTGAGCAGCTTCTTCACTTTCTTCTTCACTATCATCATGCATATTGTATTTTTTCTAGTTCTTCATCATCACCCTAACCGAGTACATTATTCTTCTCGTCCCTTTCACTTCTAATCCAATCCCACCTTTCACTTTCTTCAAAAGTTTCATCTCTACTAACCATCTTCTTTCTTTCTTGGTTGAATAACTTATATGCTTTTGAACACTTGCACAAACCTCGCAACATACACTTCAAACTCTTATCATCTAATTTGGCTCTTATGTTATCATGAATACGAATATGCCCTATGCACCCAAAAACTCAAAATTTCTCCACATTTGGTTTGTCTGACTCCATGCCTCCTCGAGGGTCATATCTTTAACAGCTTGTGTCAGATATCGGTTAGGGATGTGAACTATCCAATCGACTACCGCAAGCCAAAAATATTTTTGCATTTACTTTTATGAAAAATACACCTTAAAAGATTCATGGTAGTTCTATTTTTTAGCAAAATTATTTTACTGATGGATAAAGGCGGTAGTCAGCTATCTTTTAATACTATTCGCGGCACAAAATTCATCAAACTCACTCGAAGTGAATTCACCACCATTATTTATATGCAAACAACACACGTATGCTCTAACTTATTTTTCAACAAGTACTTTGAGTCTTTAACATAAGAAAAGTCTCATCTTCTCAGATAAAAAGTATACTCGACACTTCCTAGTATAATAAAAAATGAAAGTAAGCATATACCTTTTGCTGCTATTTGATTTCGACCTTACAGGTCTGCATAAATCTACGTTAATTAGCTGTAGTCTTTAAGTTACTCTCCAAACGTTCTTCTTAGGTATACGGTTCCCATATCGTTTTCCAATTAGATAGTGTTCGCAAAACTTTTCCTGAGCTTGTATTTGAGGTTGCCCCTTCTTGATCCTTATGAAAACTAGAGTTATAACACTCTAAAGCTGAGATGACCAAAAAGATGGTTTCGTAGCTGTGCTTCATAATCATTTATGGCATTACAACAAGTTGAATCTCTTGCTTTAGGTGTTGCAAATATCACAAACATCTGGTTGGTTGTCATCGGGGTTTGAGATATTAAACCTCAACTAGGATGAATTATCTTGCATATTCCTTTATAAACTAGTATGGCCAACCCCTTCACTTGCAATTTCCCTATACTTAATAAAAAATTTATCCTTAGGAATGTAAAAAACTATAATAACCCACGTGATTTACACGTATATTTTATTTCTATGGACAAAATATTAATTTTTCAAACAATGGAATCAGGTAATGAGAATTATAGCATTACATAAAGCTTATGTTTCTAGTTAGAATAATATATTGGTTTGTCCAAATCAGAGTTTATATGTAAGAGTTACGTGGGCTTTAAAATACGGGTTTTTGATTGTTTAAATGGACCTAAGCTCATTAGGATGAAGCAATGGTTCAAAACTTATATAACAGTCCGATGAGGAGGATTTAAATTCACATTCATTTCAGTTTTCTAACCTCTCCTTCCACCATCTCTCATCCCTTCCTCTGTCATCTCTTATCCTCTTCCAAAATCTAAATAAAAACCATTGATTATATACCAAATTGAAGATCATAAAAAGGGCTATAATAATATATCAATCATTTGCGGAATCAGGAATCGTGGAAGGATTGCATTTCTAGAAAGTGAAGCTTTTAGGGAAAAGTGATGAATTCTAGGGCTTTGTAATGCAATTCAGTGTGTGGGAATCATTACCGAAGATATATTGTTGCACAAAAGTAAAATATGTTGTATGATTACTAATTGGCTAAATTAAATAATGAACTTGGGTAATTTAGATTAGAAATTGATACTAAAATGATTAAGGCAATTAATGATATTGATAATAATCAAATTTGGGTAAGGTTTTCATTTATATTATTTATTAAATGGAAATTGTATTTTTAAATAGATTACGGAAATTAAGGAGTGATTATGAATATGATGATAATGCTTGATATATGAAGGGTTAGGATAGTGAAATAAGATATTGAAGAGAAATATGAAGTGATAAAATAATAAACAAATAAGTAGAAATCAAATTAGATAAGAAAGTCTAAAATTTGGAAGTATTTATCTGGAAATCGTTTTGGCCAATGGTTGACCGATGCTTGCAGATCAATGCTCTGGGGTATCTTTTTACTGGCCAGGTTGAACTTGGACCAGGGCTGGAGCAATTTTAGTCTAGCCAAACCTATATGAATTAGTTATTAAATAATGTGCTGGGAGTTTAGTGATGTTTAGGAGTGTTTAACGTCTAGATACGTACTCCTTTGGTTGTGCGTTTTTATGGGTGGTTAAATCGTGTGTAAAAGAGTCGGCTATATCTACCTACCCTTTACGTATACGTGTGAGGCTATGTTTGTCTAACTCATACTTTTTTTAATGTTTAAAGGTATAGTCTATGTTTAAATATTTCTAGGGTTAGTCTCCATTTAACCAACTTGTATGTGTATGAATGGGTCGGTTTATTTTTAACTAACTCTCCCATTTATTATTGGGTTAGTACGGGTTTAACTAACACTGTTCTGTTTCCTTTATTATGTGTAGATGAACTAGTCTATGTTTAACTAACTCTATTGCACATTAAATGTTAATAAATATAATAGTAGTCCTCATATCATATTTATTATGTTGGACTAACTCTATGGATGTAGGTGAGACAATTGAGGTAAGTAAGTATTTTTATTCATATGATGTTTGTGAAATCATATAGTAGTATATAATTGGTAATATTTTTACTCACTATACATATGTCTGACTATGACAACCCGCACCTTCCGACACACTGATCCAAAGCCTACATGACTTTTTATCCACGTCGACGCCCAGAAGCATGAGTTGTCGGGGTTTTTAAAACATTACAGAGACTAAAGATATACAAATATGATCTAAGATACACTACACATTCAGAACTCAGAGCGAAAGCCAACAAATTATAAATAAAGAAAATAACCATCTCAGAAAATATCTCAAAACATAGTCTTAGAAAATAGTATGTAGTTAAACCCAAGTGCACATAAATAAGATACATAATTTGATAAATACTAAGTATTGAATAAGATAGATGGTTACATGAAGAGCAAAACAAAATGACAAGTAACTTCAAGATAAGCTCGCTTCTCCACATACTAATCACGGGCCTATTACATACTGCCTTATCCTCCTGTGGTGGAAAAAAAGGAAAAAGGCTAGGTCATAAAAAAGTCTAGGTAGTGAGTAAACTATTAATATATGGTGATCACATTAATAATACTCTGTGTGACCTAGGGTGTCCTAAAAGTGTCCGTGAATCACTTGTTTAATTTATTTAAAGGATTTAACTCAACACACACCTATACCAACTACTTGTACACGCTCATACACAGGATCGAATATCTGATTGAACCTACAGACAATTAATGATCGATTAATAACTACTATAACTTTTCCAACATAGGGTTATCCTACAATTTCCTTTATATGATTACATCTCTCGCATTACAACCAGTGTAACTATTCCATATAGGTTTCCCTATAATTTCTACAGTAAGACTAAGTTTCCCATAATCACGACTACACGTACCCCCGTTACACATTATGGATGAGCCCGCAATGTCGGCTCGTCGAAATGTCACATCATCTGCATCCATGTCCACCTCTCAATGGTAATGCAACACCTCTTATTGCACTACCTATGATCCAACAACAACATAGTATCACATCATGTCAGTATCTGTAAATACTAAGGAACTGTGAGAAATGCGGATTACGGATCTTAAGGCTGGAATAACACTAGAGGGGGTGAATAGTGTTTTATGGATTTTCTAAATCTTTTTGAAACTTAAGCAATTTAAATTCACAGAAACAGATATAATCACAGAATCAGAAACATATGAAAATACTAAATAAAAGCAGTAACGGAAAGAACACACCAGGATTTTATACTGGTTCAGAGTTACCCTACATCCAGTCCCGTACAATCGTACGAATTTTTTATCAAAATAATCTCCCAGATTACACCCTCGGTTTCAAGGCTACAAGGTACACCCTCCTATATTCGAGTCCAGGAAAAATTCTCTTGATTTAACCAGGCTATAAGATCACCTAATTGATTTCCGGGGCTACAATCACACCCAGTTAATTTCTAGGCTCAACTACACCTTTTACTCAATAGTTTGGTTTACAAAAGATTTAATAACTCTGAATAGCACTAAGATCTTATAGAGAGAGTGGCAGAGAATCAAACAAGAGATAATCAAGTTTGATTCACTTGGTATTTTGGTAGAGTATAGTTTAGGATTCTTTTAGAATAAATGTAGAAGATGAAGAGGAGAGAAAATAAATGAAATCTGGTAAAAAAATTCATTTAGAACTTACTGGTTTTTATAGTAGAGCAACAACCATATCTATTCGTGAAAGGATACGATGAATAGACACTTCTTTTGAAAATTGAAATTTGAAAATAATGGACACCATGTCGACATGGGGTGTTGAGGGATGTCGAAATGCTCAAGGCAAAAATTGATGTTTTGATTTTCTTATTAAAATTGGTTTCAATAATTTATCAAAACAATTTCTAAACTTTGTAAATATATTTGAATATAGTTTAAACATATAAAAGAGTTTAGAAAGCAATTTTTAATATATAATCTTAATCTATAAAGTGATTAAAAATCTGAGTATATAAATATTTTAAAGCTAAATATTTAAAACTAGAGGTGGTTTAAAAACAAGGACAATTTTGAAATCAAAATATTAAAAATGATAAAAATAGTTTTAAGGCTAAAATATTTAAAACCAAGAGAGATATCTTTTTGAAAAGAAAGTTTTTGAAAACACTTTAAAAAAAAAAGATATATATTTTTGAAAAGCATTTTCATAAAATTAGTGGACATCAAAATAGGACCACTATATGTTCCACAAGATTTTGTCGTGGGTTCCATCCCACTAGGGTTCCATCCCTTTAACAAGATCGAAGTGGATTCCCTTCTATGGATAATTTTCGAATCTATGCAGTTAAAGCGCTCGGCAGATTCGAAGCGGTGGAGGTGCAAAAAGTAATGGCGGGGATACAGCGAGGATATAGCGGGATATAGCGGATGGCTCTAAAATAGCATATAAAGCTCGTACTTAATATTTTTACAAATATATAAATGGTAATTTAATGAAAAATTATCATTCAGTTGAATTATAATTAATACATAAATAATTTTAAACAAAGAACATGTGCGAATATACTTTAAATAAACGTAAAACTGTTATATAACATAATTGAATTTAGTAGAATATTAGAGTATTTTCATTTTTGAAAATATATTAAAAATTAAATCAAATAAATTAGTTTCATAATTTTTATAATGTATAAATCTAATTTTTTAATTCATTTTATTAAAGAGGATATAGCGGAAATAGGAAAATATAGCGGGAATAACGGGATATAGCGGAAATAGCGGGGATTAAAACGGAAAGGCTATATTTTAGGGCTATATGGAAAAATTATAGCGGTAGAAATCCACTATGAGATAAAGCGGGGTTATAGCGGGGTAATAGCGAAGCATTAACTACACAGTTTCGAATAAAGATGTAAGTACTTTCAAGAAGTTTTAACATAATTATAGACTCAATACTTATCTTATACTATTGAAATCTTGAACTCTTGATGTCTTGATACTCGTGAATCTTCAATCTTGATATCTTCAGTCTTGAATATCTATATTGTACAGTCTTCATTCTTGGTACATGCATGTTTATATCCTGCATATATGTGTGTGTGTGTATGAACTATAATGTTAGTATTTATATTTTATAACAGGTCCTAAGGTTGTTGTCATCAAAACCATCATCTCAAGGACTAACAATATCCCCATTTTCGATGTTGACAACCTATGTTTATAAAATATACTTCTCCTTAACAATAACTCCCCCTAAAACTAAGCCTAACTACTCTAACTACTATATTTTATATTTCTCCCCCTTTGTCATCAACAAAAACTTATCTTAAACTAATGTAACTCCCTCTTGTCTTATACTGAAGTACCTGTGACAAATTATGATGGTGTAAGTGTGTGTATATATATATATAATAGCATGAGTTAATAATAAAGACGTGATAAATATGAAAGTTTAAATCTAATAAATATATACTATGTTTCATATAATGTTATACAATCCATTCAAACCATAAGGAGATCAAATATTTTTACAAGCTTCAACCCATCCTTCTTCTCCAAAGATAGGATCCTTTTTAGTAACTTTCCTATCTTCATTTTATTGAATTAAAGTTCCTACAGGATTTTCATCGAGATCATCTTTGTTTAGGGCAGAAATCATCTAACGTATGAAATGCTTCTCATGTTCTTTTATCATCTGCATTTGACATAGTTCTAAGTGCCTTTGATTGCGGAGAATAAAAGTAAGTATATTCTTGAATGAATTGAGAGTTTCTTCAAGATTATCACTTAGAGTTTAAGAAGAGGAAGCCATTTTTGATAAGTAGTGAAGAGATGCAAATAGAGATAAGTAGGAATGAAAAGATTACAAATTTATGGAAGAAACAGGTGTTTAAATAGGCAGAAATTCGTTTAAAATTAATAGACACGAGTTAGTTATTTTAATTTCAAAATTTTAAAAATAACCAAATCCAACAGTTATATATCGACATAGGGGGGTAGAGCCCTGTCTACATGGCTTCATTAACTATTATGTCATATATATAAACTTATATAATGTACTAACATTTATTCCAGAGACACGATAAGGTAGAAAAACAAAAGATAGATGATTTTTATAAATAGATGAGATGATACATAAGATACTATATAACATGATAAAAAGAACAATACAAGCTCACACAAAACAAACTAATACATCACAACTTAGTTCTAAGAATGTACTAGAGGATGAGGAGGATGATGATAAGCCAAATTTCCGACCAACTTTAGCAAAGAATTTGTTCATAGTAGTGGACATTTATCTTATTTCTTACTAACGGATCTTTTGAGAATCCGTTGATTTTCCACTATAATCTTTTTATTTTTGAGGAGAGCTTTGTTGGAAGGATTATTAGTATTGGTAGGATATTCAATACTTTCCAAGGAGGTTTCATCATTATCTTCTTCAATTTCCATTTCCTCCCCTTCTTCTTCTTCTTCATCTTCTTCCTCCATATCTTCATGTGCCAATCTTTTCCCATTTTCAGCAATATTGTTGAAATTTGAAAGGAATTTTCATGAGAGAAATGTTGGCATGACTAAACACTTTTCTAGGAACAAATTCTTTCCTTTTGTAATTAACACCAAAAAAAATTAAAAATCCGAGTGAGATAGATTCCATGATACAGGGTATTCTCACCCATTTTCAAATTCTTAAGACGAAGTTCATCCATAATCACTTGTGCCCAATTAATGTCATAATTACCAAAGATAGCAAAAAGGGCTTTACAAACTTTTAAAGTCAGGTTATTGAAATTTCCCAATCTAGGAGTGATAGTATGTTGCAAAAGAAGATTGATAATATGTGCTTTCGGACGAAAGTTATTATTTTTAAATTCAAAGTTGTCATCTCCATCGAAAATGAGATGAAAATCTGACGATCATGTTCATTAATATTAAAAGTAGAAAGACCCATTCCCGAATTCTTGCAGTTGAGAATGTTGCCCAAAATTTCATAATTTAAAACAATTTTAGTGCCTTTAAACTACTTCAAATTTCATCTTCATTTCCTTCATAAAAACCACGATTCAAATTCGCAATAAACATTTTAACACGATATAAGTTACAAACAAAATCATTTTCAGAATTGTCAAAAAGACTAAGGATATTATTCTCTTCAAGAAGAGTATTGATTTCATATGTAAAGAAATCGCTTAAGATAGCAAACTTTCCCGTATGAACTTCTCCGTAATTAGCATAGCTTATATAAGCCTTGATTGCTTCCAGATCATTATAGAGATACACTTTAATGGTTTTAGACAGCCTCATTGTGGATGGAGTGCTTGAAGAAACCATTTTTGAAGAGATTAGAAAGTTTGAAAGAGTGAAAGAGAGTTTGAATTTTAAAATGAAAGTGAAAAGGTATGATAAGATAATGGAAATAAATAGATATTCAATAGTCATGTTCTCTGGTCAAGAGGTACCTTTCCAGAACATTGGATATGGTGGAAAGGTGCAGGAAAATTCAAAGATTTGAATTAATATTTGAATTTCAAATTTCTGATAAGGATATCGACATCATGGGTAGGACCATGTCGACATGAGTCAGAGAATTCATGGGACATACTTTCCTATACACTTTAATATCTATATACATATATTATTTTTAATGCATATATATTTTCTGAAGTAATATTAAATGTAATTATACTCTTTTAATAAAAATATATTATAATATTAAAAATAAAAAGTAAACATAATAATAAAAATTTTAAAATTCAAACGACACATAATTTCAAAAACAATCAAACAATTTTAAGTAAATAATTTCAACCAATATATTGTAAACGTGTACCTTTTTCTAGATTCGTATCTCCAAGATCATCGGAATTATGAATAGCTGTAAAGCATATAATTGAATTTTCCATCTTCTGATCATCATCGTTTGAGGATGAGTCTTAGTCTGTATCGTCTAGTGTAGCGGTATACGCTCTTTTCATTTTCTTTGTATAATCATTGCTTGCAGGAAATTTTTGCTTATCGGGATGCGGACAGTCTCTTTTGAGATGGCATGTCTCGTCACAGTTGAAACATTTGACGTGGTTTGTACTTCATTATGATTTCTAGAATTTCTATGATCATTATTTTTGAAGTTTTTCATCTTTCTGTATTTCAGAAACTTCCGAAAATTCTTTGTCATGAAAGCTATTTCTTCATCATCATTACTTCCTGAGTCTGATCCATCTATTAATGCATTGAATGCAATTGACTTTTTTCCGAATGCCTTGCTATCTCTTCTCCCTTGCATTTGTACTTCGAATGACATTAGATTTCCAATCAATTCTTCAATCTTTAAAGTACTGATATCATTTGCTTCTTCGATTGCAAGAGTTTTCTAATCCCATTCTGGAGTAAGAGAATTTAGAATTTTTCTGACTTGATCTTCTTCGGAAAAACTTTTTCCCAATGATATTAGAGAATGCACAATATCCTGAAATCTACTATACATATCTGAAACGGACTCATTAGAGTTCATTTTGAATAATTGAAACTGATTAGTGAGTATGGATATTTTGATCTGTTTGACTTTGCATGTTCCTTCATCAGTAACTTGCAAAGTTTTCCAGATATCATATGCAGACTTACAAACAGATACTCTATTGAATTCATTCCTATCAAGTGAACAAAATAAAATATTCATGGCTTTGGAATTATTTTGTGCAATAAACTTTTGCTCAGCAGTCCACTGTGCAAAACTAGTTGTGGGTTCAAAATATTCAGTTTGTGTGATATTCCAAGTGTCTAATCCTATTGACTGTAAATATATTTTTATTCTACATGCCCAATATCCATAGCTAATGCCATTAAAAAGTGATGGTCTGGAAGTAGACCGACCCTTTACAAATGAACTAGTGATAGTGTTAATAGAATTAGTGTTGGTAGCCATTTTTAAAAAATTCAAAATTCAGATTATGAAAACTTTGAAAAATAATGCTTTGTTACCAAATGTGAGAAATGCAAATTGTAGATCTTAAGGCTGGAATAACACTAGAGGGGGTGGATAGTGTTTTATGGATTTTCTAAATCTTTTTGAAACTTATGTAATTTAATCATCAACAAATGCAATTCACAGACACGGGTATAATCATAGAATCGGACACAGAAGCAAATACTAAATAAAAGCAGTAAAGGAAAGAACACACTAGGATTTTATACTGGTTCAGAGTTACCCTACATCCTGTCACGTATAATCGTATGGATTTCTTATCAAAATAATCAGTTTCAAGGCTACGAGGTACGCCATCCTATATTCAAGTCCAGGGCAAACTCTCTTGATTTAACCAGGCTACAAGATCACCTTATTGATTTCTAGCGCTACAATCACACCCAATTGATTTCAAGGCTCAACCACACCTTTTACTCAACAGTTTGATTTACAATAGATTTTATAACTCTAAATAGCACTGAGATCTTATGGAGAGAGTGGCATAGAATCAAACAAGAGATAATCAAGTTTGATTCACTTGGTATTTTGGCAGAGTATAGTTTAGGATTCTTTTAGAATAAATGTAGAAGATGAAGAGGAGAGAAAATAAATGAAATCTAGTAAAAAAAAATCGTTTAGAACTTACTGGTTTTTATAGTAGAGCAACAACCATATCTACTCGTGAAAGGATATGATGAATAGACACTTCTTTTGAAAATTGAAATTTGAAAATAACGAACACCATATGGACATGAGGGGTTGAAGGATGTCGACATGATCAAGGAAAAAATTAATGTTCTGATTTTCTTATTAAATATGGTTTCTATAATTTGTTAAAACAATTTCTAACTTTGTAAATATATTTGAATATAGTTTAAACATATAAAAGAGTTTATAAAGTAATTTTCAATATATATATATAATCTTAATCAATAAAGTGATTTAAAATCTGAGTATATAAATATATTAAAGCTAAATATTTAAAACAAGAGATGGTTTAAAAACAAGGACAATTTTGAAATCAAAATATTAAAAATGATAACAAAATAGTTTTGAGGCTAAAATATTTAGAACCAAGAGAGATGTCTTTCTAAAAAGAAAGTTTTTGAAAACATTTTTAAAAAACAAGAGATATATATTTTTGAAAAGAACTTTATAAAATTATTGGATATCAAAATAGGACCATTATATGTTCCAACAGATATTGTCGTGGTTTCCATCCCACTATGGTTCCATCCCTTTAACAGGCTCGAAGTGGATTCCATTCCACGAATAAATTTCGAATAAAGATGTAAGTGCTTTCAAGAAGTTTTAACATAATTCTAGACTCAATACTTTTCTTGTACTATTGAAATTTGAACTCTTGATGTCTTGATACTCATGAGTCTTCAATCTTGATATCCTCAGTCTTGAATCTCTATACTGTACAGTGTCTTCATTCTTGGTACCCGCACGTTTATATCCTGTATGTGCATATATATCTAAACTATAATGTTAGTATTTATATTTTATAACAAGTCCTAAGGTCATTGTCATCAAAACCATCATCTCAAGGACTAATAGGAACTCCCACTGTGCCACACCACACACTTCATTAGGCATCAGTCAGTGTTGCACGTCCACCATAGAACCTCATATGAGTGCTATTTCTGATAAAATCACCCCAGTCGAATATTGACCCGTGTTGGATAAAGTACATGTATCCAGCGCCGTAATGTCCTAGTGTCACCTCAAAAGGAAATAACTTCCCTGCTGCTAACATCCACAGAAACACACACACACACACTCCTAACTAATTTATTTATTTACAACTAGGGCATTTTACTCTTCTGGAATGCTAATTGGTTGAACGCCTAATCTTGAAGTAGTCGACCGCTTGCCGTTGACCGCTCCAATAAGTGTGGTCGACCGATTATGGTGAAAATTTTAAGTTAACCGTTTATTTTGTTCGATTTTTGATTAATTACTATTTAATTTTGTTCGTTCTATAATTTCAACAGCAAACTGCAGTTTCATTTCATGTTTAATAATTTATGTGAAATCAAAGTGGTATTTGTCTAAACTCCTAGTTAGATTCAATTTATAGTAATCAATTAATCTAGAGTTTGACATCCATGTTATCTGATTATATTAACAGATTATAGAAATTCTACTTGATTAAAAAGGGGTTTAACCTAGATCAATTTTTATTCTAACAAGTTTACACCCACTTAATTTATAATTATAATTTAAGTTTTAAACCATATGATTCTTCAAATTAGTTTATAACAACCTAGATCGGATAGGGTATATTAAAATTAACTACCTGTAATAATCTTATTAAAAATGTTCCGATTCACCTTAGATTCGAGCTTTCCTTTGAATCCTGACTGGAATCTCCTTCCATTTGTTAGTTGTTTGTTTGATTTGCCCTCCTTAACCCTCTACTTTTATTTAATTTTAATTTTGAAGAATTTAGGTTTGGAGAAGAAAGAATTTGGCAGAGTTTCATTACATGGACACATTTTTGTGAATTAGAATTTAGGTAAGTTGTGTATTTACAGTAGTTTTAAACTAATACAGGCTGTTGATCAATCCTAGAAAACCTTTGGTTTCATCCTGTACTCTAAACTTTTAATTCATATCCAAGTATAAATATTTCATTAAATTCAGGTCGTTGGCCGCTTAAAATTTTCGATCCGGAGCTTCAACTGGTCAACTATCAGGTGGTGATCGGTCGACTGCTATATGTCGAACAACGATACCCTAGAGTGTCGACAGATGGAGCTATTTATTTAAGGATAGTTTAGTTTCCTTATTAGTTTATTTAATTAATTTCATTTTCGAATTTTAAAATGTCTATAACTTCTCCATACTAGCTCCAATTTCAAAGTGTTATATATGAAAATTATCCATAAAATCCCTACGAGTGTATCAGTGCAAGTTTCATAGTCAAATTTGAATGTTTTTAAAATTATAATTTTTCTTGTTATATTTAAATTTAATTCCCTTATTAAATTTTTACTTAAATTTTTAAGGAGCGACATTCTCCCCCTTAAAAGGGTTTCATCCTCGAAATCTCCAAGGAGAGGAAAATGTAACTTGTGCGTGCAACAATCAATAACTACAACTATTTACTCATCCATCGTCCATTGGCAATCAGTGTCCTTAATTAAATTTCTAATGAAATATGTACAAGTAAGTGTGGTATGCGTATGAACCTATACAAATGGAAAGAGTAGATGGTCTCCTGATCTAGTCGACCTCTTGAAATGCAAATGCTTATGCCATGTATCCAAATGCATGCAACATCATAGGTAAATATACGCACAATTCTGCATGTATGTTCAACCATTCAATCCATATGCAACAACCATGAACATGTAACTCAATAAAATAAATAATGAATGATGATATGATAATATGTGTTAATTAGAGGATATACTTATCAAATGTGCAAAAACCAATCCGACAAATACATCCACTAGCATCCATCATCAAAAACATGTCCTAATGACAAGTTCACAACTAATCCAAGCATCCAATGGTCTCTACATATAGAATATAGCAAGCTAGAACCTAAAAAAATACAAGTGACCAAAACTTAATTATCTAAAGTGGTAACGTACCAGAAAAGAGGTCTAGGTAGGAAGCTTGAATCCTCTCCTAAGGGTCCCATGTTGTAACAATCGTCCTGCACCTTCGATGTAGGACGTTTGTCAAAGGAAAGAACAAGAAGCAAAGAAGAGAAATGAAGAGAAGAAAAGAGAAAAGAACATCAACCAATCACATCACCTGTCGTATATCTCACATTGCATCAAACAAAATATAATAATCATCATTGAAATATAACTGGTGAGACAGTAACAACTACGTGAACCACAAAATCAGAGTACACAGGCTCATATAGTTATATAAAATAGTTATAGAGTTATACAACTGATAAATAAACTCAGCTGATTAATTTTCATTAATAATAGTAAGTCAAACACTGCCAAGGCTCCATAGTGTTATACAGCGGAATATACAATAACAAACTAAAATATAAGTATGATTAAACATCATCTCCTTCTAATCCTTCGGTAGAACTCCACATGATTCTCTCTTGTCTACTCATTTAAGAGTGCTCGAGATAATAAGAAGCAAAGCACAAAACCTCAGGTCAGGCAATAGTTTGGTGTAAGCGATAAATAATCTCAAAATACTATAAAAGTCGATATAGTATATGAAAAATAGAGTAAATGAATCATAACTAATCTGTTCCTACAACCATAGATTGAGCAGATAACATCAATAATATGCTACTTTGCAACATCATAAAGGGGGTACTCCACACTAAGTAAAATGTCGGGATGCCTAGGTATCCCTATCCACAATATCTACATCATCTGACATCCCTAGAGTGACAGATGGCTAGTTAAGCAACCATAACAAATATATCATACATCAAACAATACTAACTTTCAATTAGCGTGCTCTAGATATATGATAACTCATATAGCCCCTATGCCAGGGACTAATAGAAAAATCAGTTTATTGTACTCTCGTATCACGTAGCTCAAAGCAAGATACGTGTCTCATAGCTAAAGCTAGACACTAGACCCAACGCCACTGGTCCAGTGTATATAGATCCCTATATGATCCATGCGCACCCCCACTTGCAATTCCTTTGCTTCAAGTTCAACGGAAAACACTCTAATTTATCATTGATTCTTTTGCACATGCACATCCTTCTGAGCCCTCCATTTTGCTCAATACGGATCCGAGCCCTTCCTTCGATCAATCTAGTTTCCATTATTATTGAGGAACCCTTCCATGTTCCTCCACTCCACGTATCCCTCCAATATCAAGCCTCTTCAGGGCCTACTCCCTATAGAGTCAAAAACCAAAGATATGGACCTTTTAATCTTCGGTGCCTACTCCTTACTTGAGTCATGAACCAAAGATACAGAGCTTTTATCATGCCATTACATTGCTATCCAAACTAAAGGGAACAAGCCTACACCTCCAGCATGATCTATAGAGTCCTCAAACAATTAACTTCAAAACCTAACTCCACCTATTGTTGAGTAACCAGTGGAAGTACCAACTATCATGTTGAAGCGTCACATCATCGCCTTACCATCGAAATCGCTCATCGTAGAGCAATAACATCAAGCCTCTATGTTGTTCACATGAACAAACCATCACATCGTGCACCTTGAAGTCTCCTCGCCGTCTTTGCCAAAGATTGGCCAAATCGACCATCATCAATAGTGATGGGCATTGACCACTCTACAATAATCAATACCAACCACTTTGGTCGTGTACTTAAGCAAAAATGGATAAGTACAAACAAAATGGAAACATCTGATATCTATCCTGAAGTTCAAAGCCCGTCCAACATAACAATAAACTAGGCGTTTAAGTATAATAAAACCATATTTTAAAGTTAGAAACCATTTCAAAACTTTGATTTAATACTATACTAACAATCATAATATGGTAAGAGATAATATCACTCACCTCAACAAAATCTATCCAAATCAATGCCAAGGCTAGGAGCTCTCTATCACAAGCGTAATGTAAGAAACCTCGTCTAAAATAGATCTCATATGCAAAAGATATGGACGATATAAGATTCCAAATTAATTAAATAATAAACTCACCAACTACAAATTTTAATGATCTTCATTACCTCTAAATCCTTATCCCCAAATCATCTAATGCCATGTACATGTGCACTTACAGGCACAAGCAAACCCACCATGCTCCTTAACTTCTCTCTTCCCTATTTCGACCGTTACTCAACGAAATCGTAAACTGTCATCGCCAATGCATCCTTTTCGCAACGCACATCACGATGAGCAGCTCGATCCATTGAGGCCAATGCGCCTGATGCTACATGCCTTCCCCTAATCACGACGTGATTTGCAACTCTTG
Organism: Allium cepa; assembly: GCA_030765085.1. NCBI lineage: Eukaryota > Viridiplantae > Streptophyta > Magnoliopsida > Asparagales > Amaryllidaceae > Allium > Allium cepa. Next base: position 673,617,745 of record CM060929.1, on the reverse strand, counting down.
ATCAGAACCGATGAAATTTCGTGGAAAGGAGTATTTCACAAAGAGAAATTCAATGATTATCTTCGATTATCCTATCACCACCTATAGCTTCGCCTAATCGAAACTCTAGATCCTACATGGAAGAGGTCGGTGCCTCCAATCGCAATCCCACACAATTCAACAATGGTTAATGCGAAGCACTGCTCCATAATATCTCAATGGATCTGGATTCGTAAAATATCATTGAGCTCGTCTCACGATTTTATTTTTTGATGTGGATTTAAGGAGAGGGAAATAGTTCTCCTTCGGGAAATTGAACATTACATGAACAAAATGAAAATAGAGAGAGGGGGAAATATGAGGTGGATTTATAAGATTATTATATTAATATAATATTTAATATACTTGAATTCTCAAATAAATAGTTATATGTGTCAAGCCTGTACGACTACATGACATGTCCGATCGCAACAAAACTCGTCTGCATACATCATCTTATTTTTTGGTTCCAACGGTATAAATTTCATTGCTAATTGATACTATGCCTTGGGATGATAATTTCACACATTTTGGGATCATTTTGGTCATCAGATTGCCCGATCTTCAAATACAACGATGCTTATTCTCATTTTAATTTGCAATTTAATTTGTGGCGTCAATTTGAATTCAATGAAAGCAGTATCGAGTCTTGATTCAACCATATTAAAAAAAATCATATTTTTGGGCCTTCAATTAGTTAACGATTCATTATTAAATCAATTATATAAATATCCTATCATTAAAATACAGATTGTTTCATTCTTCTCTCCTTAAACGGATTTCGTCCCCGAAATCACAAAGTAAGGAGAACGTCTTCTAACCCATAGGTCATCAAAGCACCTCAAATTTCAGCCTCACCTCCTTTGCGCGGCTAGGTTCGGAAAAAATCCCAATACAACAAAGATATGTATACATGTCACATCTGAGGCATCTTGTTTCCAAGGAAAACCAAGCATGTATCACCAAATCTACACTACAGATGTCACGTACCTCTTTTATAGTAAGATCGTACCATCTAGTCGATTCATTTCCAAATTCCTTAATGCTTTTTGTAAGTTCTCACAAAATCCACTATCGAACAACGGGTTTCAGCCACTTAAGATGCTTTTGACACACAATGGAATCACACTATCCCTTCTACATATAACTCAACAAATTTGGACGCCATTCTACTGGATATAAGGAATACAAATCTAGCATTCTTCATCACCAAATCGATTATGACTTAAATTCTATCATACTATCCTCAATCCTTGGAAATCCATCGATGTAGCATATAGATATCTGTTCCTACCACTCGAGAACAAGCAATCTCTCATCCCTATGGAACCAACAGCCTTGGTCGAGTCCATACTGCATCACCTCTATAGACATTACTCATTCCTCCAACTTAGCCATGATCTCCTCCAGTCCAGCTTCACACCTCCGACTTGTACCGATCCTCTAAATCAAAGTAGGTCTAATGGTCAGATTAGTCATCATCTTTGGCCGTAGCTCTCATCGAGTTTTGAAGTCATAACCGGCAATAAACTTGAGCAATGCCCACTCTTGGAATATTGCTCCCAAACTGGTATGTGTTCCACGCGAAGCATCAATAACTGAATTTCCCTTACAGACGTATAGGAAATGTCAAAGTCATAGGAGCCTAAGAATTCCAATCATCACTATCGACGAAGTTTGAGATCCTTCTCGAAGAAGAAATGCTTTAATGATATAAAGTCACTAAACTACTCAAACCTCTCTCCTAATAGATAGTGCCTCCAAATCCCTAAAGCGAACACTATCACCATCGACTCATAATCATGAGTTGGATATTTCCTCTATCGCAGTTTCAGCTGTCGATTAACACGCGACAATTTTGGCTTTCGATGTCATTACAAAACACAGTTAAGTACCACAAAGATGTGTGTACTATCGACTCCGCATTCTCGCTCAAAATGAGTAACCTCAGTGCACTCGCCAACCTCTTGGTCAAATTCATTAACACGTGTCCTCACCTTGCATTTGAAATAAAAATATCATCCTCTCTCATCAAATAGGTTAATGATGCTACTATCCAGGGTCTATTCAAATTCTAGACCGTCGTAACCTCTGTGGGATCTACAATGATGTCCCACTCTGAAACAACATCACCCAAACGTCTTATATCCCTCTTCCACTTCTAAAAATCTCATCATCAATCGATGTCTTCTTAACACTTACAATACAATCATCAAACATTCCTTGTGCTCTTCTTTCGTACATGAGTAGACGTACGTATCAGCAATGAGCATAAGCGCAGACTTACTCAAGTAATCCCTTGAAACACAGTCCATGAGATCAATATAGCATGCTGACAAATCGATTAGTCCGAACGGCATAACTAACCAACCAAAAATCAAAGTAGCGTATGAAATGTTATACTCGGTACACTCTCCTTAGCTACTCTTAGCTGGTGGAACCCTACCGTAAGGTCTTATAGACCTGATCGAACAAGCCATCAATAAGTAAGAGATTATACACGTTCGTTATCTCATTCAGCTCGCGACAATCATTAAACAACCTCAAAGATCCATTCGCCTTAGTGACAAACACTATAGGTGCATCCTACTTAAATCTGTTTGCACCTTTAACTTCCTTTGCTCTTTGGGCATCATATGCCTTAAAGGCATAACTACTAGTCTAGACCTCTAACTAGACCGATATGGAGCTCAACCCCTATATGGTGGTAATTCGGTTACCTCATCGAATAAGTCTGGACACTCTCTGGCTCTAGGGATAGATGACAACTCATCATGTGGAACATAAAGCGAATATAGAAAGCTAACCATAACCCCATCCTCTGTAGGCAACCAATCACTATCGTTTGCTCCTCCGCGACCCAAATCGTGACCATCGGCCTCTCACAACAACCACTATTCCATATCCCTTCAGCCAGTCCATTCCTAAACTATAATATCAAACTCAACTAAACCCCAAAATAAACCAATAGCCAAAAAAACATCCATGACAGAATAAGACAAAGTCTCAACAAACCATGTATAGGCTAGCTGAGCCCGTAACTAGTTTTGTCATAAATAAAGGCATTAACTATCTCGAGTCTGAATCCCAATCATTCTTTCAAATCACCAGATATGAAGGAATATGAAACTTCAAGATCAAATAAAATATGTATGGAAACTCCATAAGTGGAAAGCATACCACAAATGATAATGCTATTTCCCTTCTCTTTCGTTGATGGAGCACTCGATGAAATCGAAATGACAAACAATGCATATGCTCCGACGGTTTATCCCTTCTCGGCATGTTCGAGATTATTCTTCAATACTAGGTATAGGATCTCACATCATAATCTTCTCCATCAATTTCTCGAAGCTCTCATCAATATGACCAATCAATTGCTTCACTTGCTGATCACTCAACCAATGATAAATTCTTCATTCTTCGAAGTGAACTATGAGCTAAACCCAAGTAAATCGATCCTTCAGAATCGAAGCTTTAGAGGCACTCCACTAGTTCATTGTTCATATTTGGAGTTATCCATAGGTCAACTTCTACCTCATTGCATCATCTAACTCCAAGTCGTCGAAGATCATTTTGTAGGTAGTCATCCGATCTTGCCTTTCAATAGCTGACTCGTCCCAAGGAATGGTCTTCCTCCGAGACTCACATAGTCTTTATACAGCTTGGCGAAGTCAACTCTTTCCATTTACACTCGAGCACTATAATCATTTAGAGAAACTTGGGATTCTAAAAAATGATTCGCACCATCTTTGCGAACACATCCTATCAATCAGGCTTAGTGACCCTGATCCTTCCCAATCCTCGATCCTAAAGATGAAGTCAATAGCAGTATTTCATGTATGCCAGATCATTCCTATTCTCTAGTAAGGATAACCAGTCTCTCATAAAGAAAACTGCATCAATAGTGCTCCTATGTACAATACAAGTTATATACTGTATATATTACTATATAGTATTGAAAACCAACATATATAACAAAAACGAACTCTCTTGTATGTATGTGTATATATATATAGACACACACATGCTCTGAATCTAGTATAAGACGATAACTCATACCGTATCTCTACTAGAGTATGGTATCAACTCAGGTTAATCACATAACCTAAGCTCTGATACCAAATGTAACGACCGCCCTACACCTCTGATGCAGGACGGTTGTCAAAGGAAAGAAAAAGAAATAAAGAAGAGAGGAAAAGAGAAAGGAACATCAACCAATCACATAACTTGTCGTATATCTAAAATCACATCGAACAAAATATAATAGTCATCACAGATATAATAAAGGTGAGACAGTAATAACTACATGAACCACTAAATCAGAGTACACAGGCTCATATAGTTATACAAAACAGCAATAGAGTTTATACAACTAATAAATAAACTCAACAGATAAATTGTCTCTAATAATAGTAAGTCAAACACTATCAAGGCTGCACGGTGTCATACAGTGAAATATACAATCACAAACTCAAATATAAGTATGAGTAAATGTAACCTCCTGCTTGTCCACCTACAGAACTTTATATGTCGTCCACCCCTGCCCTTTAGTCTGTTCATCTAAGAGTAACTGGGATAATAAGAAGCAAAAAATAAAACCTCGAGTCAGGCAACAGTCCGGTGTGAATGATAAACAATCTCAAAATACTATAAACGTCGATATAGTATATGGAATAGAGGGCATACGAATCATACCTGACCTTTCCTTAAAACCAAAGAGTTAGCACATAACATCGATAATATGCTACTCTACAACATCATAAAGGGACACTCCACACTAAGTAGAATGTCAGGGTTCCTAGGTATCCTTATCCACAATTTGTACATCCCGTGACATCCCTGGGGTGAAAATTAGATAGTTAGGCAATTAAAACAAACATAATATCCATCAAACAATACTAACTAATCACTCAGTGTGTTCTTGATATATGATAACTCATGTGGTCCCCATGCCAGGGACTAATGGAAATCCTGTTTTCAGTTGTATGCTCGTATCACGTAGCCTAAAGCTGGATACGTGTCTCATAGCCAAAAGCTAGACATTAGACCCAAAGCCACTGGTCCACGGTATACAAATCCATACATGATCCATGGGTGTTCCTATTTACAATACACTAGCTTTGAGTACAACAGAAAACACTATGAGTTATTAACGATCCCTTAGCACATGCATATCTATCCGACCCCTCCTTTTTCTCAATTAAGATCTGAGCCTTTCCCTTGCTCAATCCAACTTCTAATATTCTTGAGAAACCCTTCCGCATTCCTTTGCTCCACGGCTCCCTCCAATATTGAGCCTCTTTGGTACCCACTCCCTACATGAGTCACAAACTGGAGATATAAGGCTTTTAATCATTGGTACCAACTCCCTAAATGAGTCATAAACCAAAGATACAGAGCTTTTATCATGTTGTTACATCGCTACCTAACCTAAAAAATGCACACACCAACACCACCGACATGATTTATAGAGTCCTCAAACTATCAACCTCAAAACCTAACTTTACGGACTGTTGAGTAACCATCCAAAGTACCAACTATCATGTCGAAGCGAACATCATCGCCTTGACATGGTATACACATAGCGCGTATAATGTGTCTATATCGACCAATAGGGGAATTCATATCAAAAATAGCCTAAATCTAGATATTCCCTAAAAATAGCATGTCATTGGGAACAATGTGCCATTCAGTATAAAACCGTTTTAAAATATTTTTATTTTCTTTTATAAAAATCAGCTAGGTGTTTAAGTATAATAAAATCACATTTTATATTCAGAAACCATTTCAAATATCGATTTAATACTATATCAAAAATCCTAGTACGCTTAGAGAGAATTTCGTTCGCCTCAACAAAAGCTATCCAAACTAATGCTAAGGCGTGCAACTCTCCATCATGAGCACAATATAAGACACTGTATCCAAAACAGACCTTGTATGCAAAAGATAAGGACAATATAAGGTTCCAGATTAATTAAATAATAAATTCACTAATTACAAATTTTAATATCTTCATTACCTCCCAATCCTTCTCCTTAAATCATCTAATCCCATGTGCATGTACAGAAACAAGCAAGCCCACCATGCTCCATACCTTCTCTATTCCCTATCTCGGTTGTCACTTAATGAAATCGCAAACCATCTTCATCAATGCATCCGTCTATGCATCCTCTTTGCAATGCATGCCATGATGTGCAACTCGATCCATTGAGGCCAAAGGCAACCTAATGTCGCAAGCCTTTCCCCATCACTATGCAGTTTGCAACTCTTGATTGGATCCAACGAAACTTAGCGGAAAGGTGTATTTTGTGATGAGAAATCCAACAGTGATCTTTGTTTCATCGCCTATAGCTCTGCCTAATCAAAAATCTAGATCGTCCATAGAGGAGGTCGATGTCGTCAATTGGGATCGCACTCATTCCACCATGGTCGATGCGAGGCTCTCCTCCATATGATCTCAACGGATCTAGTTTCATAATTTACTATTGAGCGGATCTCACGATTTTTTTATGTGGATTTGAGGAGAGAGCCATTTTTCTCCTTCAGGAAATGGAATAGTAAGTGGATAAAAGGAAAATAGAGAAAGGGAGGGAAAGATGAGGTGGATTTATAAGATTATTATATTAATATAATATATGATTTATTTGAATTCTTAATTAAATCATCATGCATTTCGATCCCGTACGATCACATGATGCATTTGATCGCAATGAAACTTGTTTGCTAACACCTCCTCATTTCTCCAGGTCCAGTGGTTTAAATTTTGTCTTTATCCGAGACTATGCCCTGAAATGATGACTTCACGGATTTCGAAATCGTTTCGACTAATAGATCGTCTGATCTCCATGTATAGCGATGCTTATACTCATTTTAATTCGCAATGTCAATCCGAACTAAGGGGAAGTAGTCTAGAGTTCTCATTTGATCATATGAAAAATATCATATTTTTGGGCCTTCAATTAATTAACAGTTCAGTATTTAAATCAATTATTTAAATATCCTTTCGTTAAAATATAGATCGCTATAAATGTACTCTCCGTAGGATCGTCTCCCCGCTGAACTTTGACAAGCTCGATAATCATGTTATAGGGTCGCTTTGTACTATGCTCAAGAATACAAGTGGATGAACGGTGAAAAACTGAGTCCTTCTCTACTTCCTTCTCCTCTAGCTGACTAGGCTCGATTATGCAGTCGTATCATGTAAGCACTTTTGCAAGTGCAACATGTGGAAAACGTCATGTACTCCTGCTTAACTTCTTAGGAAGCTTCTCCATATATGCTAACTTTTCAATCCTACCAGTAATCGAAAAGGGCCTACAAATCTTGGTGCTAGCCATTCGAACTACCAAGTCTCATGAAATGCCTAAGCGGTGAGACCTTTACAAAAACCATGTCTCCCTCTGCAAACTCCAACTCCGTGCGTAACCTGTCACCATAAGACTTTGGCCTACTGTGCGGATTTCATCCTCCTACGGATCAAGTCTACCTTGACTCCCTCTACATATCGGTACAAGAATAATCCCATTTGTAGTGTCCCACCAACGAGATAGTGATTTACAGGGTCCTCTGTATAATGCCTCAAATGGTCCATACCAATATTCGGCTGAAAGTTGTTATCGTAGGAAAAATCCACTAGTGGCAAGTGATCCTTCCAAGAGTCTCTGAAACCCAAGCTACACATTCAAAGAAAACCTTCGAACATTTGGTTCACTCTCTCCATCTTTCCGTCTTTCTGTGGGTGATAAGTGGTACCCAAGCTCAACTTGTTGGCCAAAGCCTCTTATAGACTCCTCCAAAACTCGTTTGTCAAAAGCAGATTGTAACAACCCGCCCTTTCGACCATCGAAAGTCAGCACTTAATACATCCATGGTATTAGAATGTTGAGCATCCAAGTGTCGAAAAGGCAGATTGCTAGGGTAAAAAGAAAAGGAACAGGGAAAATAGAATCTAATAGTGGAACGATAACATATAATATAACAAAGATAGTAAAAGCTGTCACTCCAAGATACAAGGTATACGAGAGTTGAAAACAAAAACCATCAGCCTGGGCATTAATAAATTCTAAATTAATAATTGCTAATGGGTATATATAATAATATGGTAGAAAATAAAAATACTATGGCAGGTGAACATCCACAGCTACTTCATGAGCTCCAAGTCCCACCAACGACAACCGGAAAAACTCGGTCTAACCGAAGCATTATAATAAAATAGCACCTGGATCAGTCTCAAAAATCAACATGAGAAAACTCAAGAAGTATGATGAACATATAATAATTCTGTGAGGCCAAGCTACTAAACACGGAACGGGTTTTTACCTTACAAGAACAACATCCGTACATGAAGAAATAAAAAACAAATTAGAACAACAATCCAAACAAGAAAGGATGGAGACAACCAAGGTAAAAATCCAAACTTAACAAATGGGCAAAAGTAATTAAACCTCGAGAAGAGCTCCAGGCACTTCTTGATGCAAAAAGGTTTAAATCAAAGAAACAAAGAAAGGGAAATTTTTTAACAATGACTACACGATGCACCCTCTTATCGAAAGTATACCTCTAGACAATATCCTTGAGAACTATGATGGCTCTCAAAAAATGTACAAGCCGGACTGCGCCAACCTCACCGAGCATCCGAGCATTTCACACCTCCATGTGCATACCACCGTATCCAAACTAGAGTAGATGTGAAGATACATAATATAAGCAATCCCACATAGCTTGACATCTACTCGCGCTTTGGTTTTAGTCATTTTTGATAAAGGATATCAACGCTTAAATGAGAAACAAATTGACTTAGATTGACGAATGATCATATATGAAAATTCAATCTCTTAAAACATTTGACTCACACTTGTGCTTTATTTTTACATCATAAATATTGGAAAAAAACTTTAAAAACACTCTTTAACATATTCTTCTTAAAGAGCTAATTACATTTCTAAGTGCATTGAAAAGAAGGATAAAAAACAAATGTCATTAAAACATCGTTTACTATAAACACAAAATAATTTACAGTTAGCTTTATTTTTAAACATTCCATTTTAAATATTTCTTATTTATAAACTATCATTTATAAATTTAAAACAACATTTATTATCCCGGAAGATAGTAAATCAATTTAAAATATCTTTATAAATTGAAGAACATTGTTAACCATTCCGAAAGATAATTGATAAAACTTTTTTATAAATTTAAAACCACATTAATCATCCTTGAAGAAAGCTAATCAAATTTATAACAATTTTATAAGTTTAAAACCACATTAATTATTCTGAAAGATAATTAATCAAATTTATAATTTAAAACAACATTAATTATCCCGAAAAATAAGTAATCAAATTCAAATTCTCTTTGTATATTTAAAATAATATTAATTATCCCAAAAGAAAGTTAATAAAATTTATAATTTTTTTATAAATTTAAAACAACGTTAATATCTCGTAAGATAATTAACCAAATTTTAACTCCTTTTATAAATTTTAAACAACACTTAATAAAAGTGCAAAAATACTTGAAAATATAGTTTAAACAACGTTCAAAGCGCAAAAATGCGACCAAACATTTATTTTTTTAAAATACAAGCACAAATTCAACACACGCACGGAATTAAGGAGATGATATTTCATAAGTGATAGTATAGCGATAGTCGCTATAACAACACTTATATAAATCCAATAGTATGTCACAAATATTTCAACCAAACATCAATATAAGTAACATAAAAATATAACTAAATCTATATTAGCGCCCTTAGAGTCTCTCTACAAAAGTCCCATGTAAATCACACACATATTTATGTGTATATCGAAGTGTTCCGTAGCGACCTATTCGCTACTTATGCTCTTCGAATTTCCACTTGTTTTCGTTCCTTGCAACACAATAGTTATTTAAGTCATCCACTTCCAAGAAGAGATCAAATACAAACAAACAATCAAACAAAAATATATAAACTTTCATCCAAATATTCAACACTAATATATAGCAACACATAAACCATATAGTTCATTTAGAGGTGATAAACTCACCAAAACTCTAACTAATGCTTTCGGGTTTTGGTTTGATCTAAAATAAAAGGGTGTTCGATTTTAGCTCAAAATTCTACTAGCTTTAAATTCAACGTATCCAACTCCAATGCAAAGATAACATCAATATGGTTCAAACACAAAAGACTGCATCCAACGTATGAGTAAGATATTAATTTTATAAGATTTAGTGTAAACCAAATCAGTTAATTACTCAACTATATTTTTAATTATGCTTATTAACATATAATCCTTCTTCGTCCTCAATTCAAAATCCAAATCATGTACATGATACTAACATTGCCGTGCATGCTCAAGCATTGACACGGAGCTACATTCCATCGTTTGATGAACAGTCTTCGCTATTGTTCTTCTCTATACACGATCTTCCTCGTCGCCTATGCAAAACTGACCTGTAGGATTCTCACACAAAACCCTAAAATGTCGCACTCACCAAATAGGATCAGACCTTCCCAATTCTTTACCAACGGCGCTTCTTCATAGGAGCAATGCAATGGCATCCTTCGTTCGACCCACCGTAGCCCCATCTTCAACCATAACCAACCTAGCTCGGCCTAAGAATATCAATTACCCCAAATCGACGATACATACAACAAAACTATATGGATTTGAAGCCTCCGACACTACGAACTCTAGGGATCCGTTTTGTAATTTTTCATAGCCAAAATCTCTAGATTTTTATTTTTAAAGGAAGTGGCCATTTATTTGGTTTATAGGAAATTTGAAAATGGAAATGAGAAAAAGGAATGAGGAAAAGTCGAGTATGTTGTATTTTCTAAGTGTAACTTTGGTTTACTCTATAATTTTCGACACTTCGCTACATAAAATTCCATTCGCATTCATACTGGAAATGATAGGAAAAAAATATGATCATGCACAAAAATACGACACGATCCCAAAATAACAATAAATACACACTGGTTATCTTATTCTGTAAAATTTCAAAAATACCATCATTTGTCGAAATGTACGTCAAATGAAAATTTAAATACTTTCCAAACTAAAAGTTATGGAAAAATCATATAAATTCATTTTAAAACACGTCATCAAAAATCAAGTCGTTTTGTTAACAATTGATTTTCTTTTTATTTATTCAAACTATTTATTATTGTAAATAAATTAACAAAATGAGTTCATCATCATTATTTATTTATTAAATGAAGTTAAATAAGGCTAATAAATCCATTTAATTAACATTTAATTAACAATTCAAATATTTAAATAATCCTTATATTTCAATATAAGTTATTTATATTTTTCGAGACGTTACATTCTCTCCTCCAATAGAATTTCGTCCCTGAAATTCCCAATGGAAGAAAAGGTTCTCTCACCCTCAGGTTTTTAAAGCTCCTTATATTATGGAAAATTTCGGTAGCACCTCCTTTGCACGACTGTAACTGATAAACTATAACTCACCACAACTAGCCCAAATTAACAAAGAAAACAAAAGCACAAAAGTGGCCTTTCATATTTGAGGCATAAAATCATCAATCAATTACTAATCTCTAAATTTATTGCATACCTCTTTTGCATTTGACTTTTGGCAAGCAACTTACTATCTCGATGTGAATGTAGGTACGCAAGAATCAAATAGTAATCTCTTGCATCCCTATACCTGTCTCGACTTACATAATCCAAAAGAGAACCATGCTGACAAAAGAGCAATACATAAGATATATCTATCATAAGCAACAGCCATATGAATAATTTAACAACCATATGCAACAAGGAAATATGATGCAACTTATAATAATGATGCAACTCTAGTATGATATAAAGCCACATGCAACAAAAGCAATATAAAAATTATATGCAACAAAAGTACAAAGAATGCTTTGTAATAAAGTACTAAGCATCCAATCTTTTCAAAAGATAAATTCAAAACTAAATGCCCAAGATTGCATATCCAAAATACATTTTCAAATTTCTCCAAAGAGAAATATATCAAAACTAAAATCAATTATGACAAGGAACAGGCTCCTCCTAACGAAGCATGTAAACTCTAGAATCAAAACAACATGGAGCATCCAGTGGTATTCTAGTTCCTCCTAAAACAATAGCTAGAGTAAACAAATATACCGTGTGGGTCTTCCAAATTGAAAAACTCCTAACTGCCCAAATTTAGTCACAACAAAAACATTTGAAAAACCAATTCAAAAAAATTCCTTTCAAATATCCTAAAATAATAATACTTCACCAAAGTTTTTAAAATAATAATATTATTATTTCTTTCATAAATTCTTTCGAAATCATTTTTAAAAGCACGAGGATTTAAGTTGTAATAAACAACAACTTAAAAATTCTTTGTTTATAAATTTAGGCATAAACCATTGTATATAAAATCAAACTATCAATCAAACCAAATTCCACAAAGGAATAAAATAACACTTAGCATTATTTGAAATGTTAAATGACTAACAAACAATATTTAGAATTTTTCTAAGGTTCATAACTTTCTCGATCATCCAAGGATACAGATAATTTCCTAAGCATACCACTACGCTCATCAACCTTTTTTTATTGCTTAGAAGATTAACTAACTCCCTCGAACAAAATTGAAAGTCACTTCCCAAACTTTTCTAAGCCATACAAAAAAGCATACAAAAATAATTAAGTGCGTATGATGTACATAAATCATTCGTACATAATTTCTAATTCGACCACTTACTTGGATACACAGACTTTACTTCCAAACCAGTATTTCTCACTCGACCATCCTACTACAAATTCCGATCTGGTTCCTTGATCAGAAACCTCTATTCTCCATACATAACCATATGCTATGATAGAAAACCTTAGTACCGCATCAAGAACCTGAATTAAGTGGAAATCCTTTTTAGACTGGTGTGATCAACCCGAAGTTATATACTCGAATCCTAGATTAAGAATAGTGCAAATAATATGATCTACGTATAACTTATATACTAATCTTATTGGTTTCTTAACTATACCAGTTTCTTTTTGAATCACTTTCATTCTCACTTATAATGTTTCATTCAATACTAAAATAATTTATGAATTACTAATAAATTTTCACTTTAGTTTATTAACATTTTATAAAGACACATCTTTAAAAAACATTATATTAAAATCCTACTCCACTTTTATTCACTTGTATAATACGCTTTCCCCTCCTATGAGTGTATACAAAATGTAAATTTTATTTTCACTTGTATAATACTCTTTCACCTCCTACGAGTGTATACATAATGTAAATTTTATTTTACTTATTTTTTTTCAAACTAAAAATGGAGGCCCAAACAAAATATGGTTAATTCAAACCTAAGTCAACTTTTCGATCTCTTTATCTTAGAGTGTTCTATGGAAAAATGTTTACGGGTTGGCCTAAAAACATAAAATAGTTTATGAGACTTAGATGTTTAAACAAAAACTACGATTTTAATAATAAAATGCTTATTAAAATTTTCCTACCCAACTTAACCTATTCAAAAACTTGAGTTAAATTGTCTCTTCTCTATCCAAGAGTAGAAATTTCATTTATTGAATTATTTATCAAATACATTTTATTTAAATCAAGTTCCTTTAAGGAAGCTTAAGAACTAAATACCCAGTTTTTAATTTAGAACCCTTTTGGAAGTCATACTACATGTATTTCTATATATAGATAAAATAATTTTAATAATTATTCACCTTCACTCACTTTGGGTTAGTTTAGATTCACACTCATTTTGATTGCGCAATGATAAAGAGAATAATTTACTAATTGCACTACGATGTTCGCTTAAGTAATATTAGATCGTTACATAGAAGATTATTGTGACGTCCCACACCGAGACCCACATTAACAAAGAGAATTATTGGGTAATTATGTCTGCTAATGCAGAGAATAGGGCTGGTTTGGAGCGACCATCTATAATCTTGTCTTAAACATCTATTGAATATGTCGATGAATGCTCTATATCATTTTTTCCTATCTCTCATGGATCGATATATCCAATAAATGCTTAATACAAAACTATATGTGGCTAATGGATTTATCAGAATAAAATACAAAGCCATAATGCATATCGCATCACATAACAGTAAACATTATATATATAAATACATATACATTGATACATCCTAGTACAATACAAAATGAGACACAAAAGTGGTTCGAAGACCAAACTATATACATCTAATCAAAATACATATTGAGTCAAGTGGAAAGAAATATAAACTACAAAAAAGTGCAAGGCTGATATCCAAGCAGATGCATCAAAGATAAGTCCCACAAATGATAGCTAACCTGAAACAACTAGGTCTGACCCGAGTATAAAATACACGAGTCGGTCTAGCTAAATAATCAGTTAGTAAGGATAGGCGTTAATATAAAGTATAAGATATAGGGTAATAACTCTTCTTGAATGAAAAGATGCAACAAAAAGAACACACACTCATGACTTAAGTGGACCAATGTCACTTAAGTATAAAAGGACATCAAAAGAGTTAACTCAAACAATAATACTCAAATATAGAAATAAATGCCTCATATCATCGACGAAAACCAAAAACATCTGTAATAGTTTCAATTAACCATATTCCCTAAAAAGGAGAAGTCTTATGCTCAAAATTCGAGAAATGATGTAAATGACAAACACAAATATGAACTCTTAAAAGAGTGATTTAAAAACTCCAAACTACGCCAAATGGCAGACTCGTCAACATACATACATACATACATACATACATACATATATATATATATATATATATATATCCAAGAAGAAGATTGTAAATCTCATACAAAAGCACCGAAGGTGGCAAACTCAAATTTCAAGTATGGACCCAACAACCCAATGAAAGAATGGACCCAACAGCCTAATAAAAAGAATGGACCCAACAATCTAATAAGAACCCAACAGCTCATATCTAAAAATATGCACGTGCAAAACTCTAGTTCAGTACTATATCAATTATAGGTACCTATCCCATACGATCAAAGTCGTAAATACCAGATGACTGAAGTCATAAAACTCAGATGACCGAAGTCCATAAACTCGTATTGAGCCCAATAGCTCAATAAAGATTGGACCCAACAGCCCAATATGAGCCCAACAACTCTAGTACAAGCATAACTCAAAATGTGTCACAAACTCTCGGCTAGGAACCTGAAAAGTGGTAATATGCGTCCCATACCACACATTCTCAATAACGGTTTAATAACCGCTAGCCAATGCCACATTAGAAAACTCGAAAACCTTAGAAAACTCATGACTTAGCTCATCTCATCGACAAGTATAAAAAACCTCGTGATGGTTCCTCATGAACCACAAATCTCAAAATAACAAATCACAAACTAAGGACCTTCCTCATGTCATCGGTAAGTATAAAAACATCGTAATGGTTCTCATCGACCATAAATCCTAAAATAGGAGATCTCAAACCATAATAACTCGCCAAATATTGGCCATCCTAGATAATTCCTATAAATAAGAATCATAAAACTCATAATACGCCATAAAATGGCAAAGCAACTCAGAATTGATAACTTCGAATGGCTTCGATCGTACAAGTCCAAAATTAACCGAAATAATAAAAGCACATGTCCCATACCACAAGTTTTACTAAATCATTTAATTATCTTTCTCATACATTCTAATAGTGCAAAAATTTATATTTTATATTTAAAATAATTTACTTTGGAAAACAACCTTACAATTTTCGAAATCAATTTGAAAACCATATTTGAAAATTTCTCTTATTATAGAGAATAATTAGATTTTACACTTGAAAGTAATCTAAAATATTATATAATAATTATTTTGAAAAGCCCGTTAATTTTAAAAACCATTTCAAAAAGATTTGGCGAAAATCGTGCTCGAAAACGAATAAAAACAAGGAAAATCACTCAACCCGATATTCGAATTTAAATCAAATTTCAAATTCCACCAAATCTTGGCTAGTCCATTAAAAAACATCATAACCTTCTAACACATTCAAAATCATCTCAAAATTTCAAAAGAAATGGTGTGAAAAGGCCTTGGAATCAAGAGAAAAGGTATAAGAAAACCCGGTAAACAAATTATAAATGGACCATATGTAGGTCGACCTGAAGGTCGACCATGCATCTCCTCTGGTCGACCGCCAAGCCAAATATGAGGACACTTTGGTCGACCATACGGTCAATCTAGGGATGTGTATGGTCAACCCCCTCGTCGACCATGCATACGCATATTCGTTTTCTTGCTCCAGGTCGTTTTCTCTTGGGCGATTCAAACCTTGAGCTCAGTTTTGACATAGCAAATGAGGATGAAATGCTATGAAATTTTGCATGCATGTAGTACAACATCCAAACTATTATCTAGATAATATTTGGAAAAAATTCATTAAGATATTAAGGAGTTATCACTACCAAAGATGCAACAGAAACAAGATTACATACTTTAAATAAAACTTGATAGAATTTGTTACAGTAAGTTATTTTCTTCTAGATCTTTGCATTAGATGGCAAGATTCAGCTAGAGTTGTGAGTTAACAAACTCACCTTGCTGTACTTGAGTGCAAACCCGAATTATTAGCTGAAATGGTCAAGCTTTGAGGGGAAGAAAGCTTCCAATACCCTATAGAATTCCTTAAACAGACATGCAAAAGAAGTTTTACAGTAAATAAGAAAAATTACTTCTAAAATTATGAATTTGATGAAATTGTAAGGTTTTGAAGTGAGATTACCTTCTAATTATACTGTAGTTTCCAAAAGATTTCAAGTTGATTGAATTTAATTGAAGAAATAGCTTGAATTGCAATTTAGAGGAGTGAGTTTCTATTTCTCGAGCTAAGGAAGAAGGAGGTGAATAACAAAAATGAATGTACTGGTAAGTTCTCATCTCTTTTCTTATTAACAGATAATTCTAGAAAGGGTTAATGGATTTAAACCCTACCCAATTGGCCCAAGGCAAATTTACTTAGAGAAATTATAAAGAGATGTGTAACTTAACCTATATTGTTAACTTATACACTAGTTTTCCTCATTACTAACCAAACAAAAATTTGTAAATTTACATACACAAGAAATAATTTACTTTACACTATATAAAAGAATTAATTTTTATTTTTAAAAAATTATTATCATTTCTCACTTAGAAAAATATTACAAACCATTTCAAGCTCGAATTTATAGTTAAAACACATTTTCAAACCAATTTACATCTTTTTATTTAAATAAACAACTTTTAAAAATTCACATACTTCTTTTTAAAAATTATTAAAAGAAGTAATTGGCAATAATTAATACAATTATTACATTTCTTCTAAATAAAACCCATTCCAACCATTATTAACCAAAATATATAGAATAAAGTTCCAAACTTTATTTTTCTCATTTTATTATCAAAATTTAATGTTTATTCCAAATAAACAATTTAAAAATCACTAATTTATTTTAATTCTTAATATTAAATTATAACTACTGTTATTTTTGACATTAACAGGTAATCTCCAAAACCAGAGTTGTTACAGACTCCCCCTTAACAAAATTACGTCCTTGCAATTTTTAGAGAAGATTTTGTACTCAACACAATAATTTCATCAATCAAAGGAAGGATAGACAAACACGAGATCAAAATTCCTCACTCTCAACTCAAGGTTAAAGAAAACCAAGATAAAATTACTCGATAATTTCTATGATTACCCAAATATTATCATCGGGATTAGCAGACTATAGAATATCTTCGAGCAATCCTCATGATTTTGAAGGCATTTCTCCTTGAAAATAAGGACATAAAAGCAGAAAAGCAAACCAAAAATCAATCGAAAGAGATTGATTTCACCAAAGTTTCTCGAATAGAGTTGGGATTTAGCGTCGCTTTATTCGAATTCCAAACAACAATGCGATAACTTTCTGTGTCTCACTATGGAAGGAGCCATACAAATACTAAGATAACAATAATTGAGGTAAGAAACCCCGAAAAGAGATGATTATTTCAGAGGTCACTAAACTAAAATGACCGAAAAACCAAGTTATTAGATTATTGCACTAAGGCAAAATAAACACAAGGAAACAAAATAGATAAAAAAATTAATTTACCATCAAAATTTATTAGAGTTTCAAAACTCATTACCTTCAAACCATAATCTAAATTACCAACATTTGAAAGTTTCCAAAACTTTTTAATATAGCATCTTTTATTAATAAATAAATTTAAACTCATATTTTTTCTTATAACAAGATTAAATTTCCAAAAGATTTTTATAAATTCATATCAATAAATTCTCAAGATAAAACTTAAAATTTTACCATTCTTTATTTTTCAAACATCCAAAAATATCAAAACAAGCTTCATCTTCAACATTTACAACCCATATTAAATTATTCAATAACCACTTACTTTCCAATAAAGTATTATCTAATTAAAATACACCATTCCAACAATAAAACATAATATATTCAAACCCATAAATTTTAATTATCCTAATGGCATTGCCTCGCTATTGGTTTATAATGAGTATCCCTATCGATTTGCTGCAGAGTTGATCAAATGGTCAAAACTGCCTCGCCACTCATCCAGCCACTATGGTTCAATGGCTGATATGTCTTCTAAAATTAAATTTAATTCTCAAACCATTTTGATTTATTTTCGTGTTAAATCTCATTAAAACTCAATTTACCATATCTGATTGCCTCATCACAACGTTTACGTAATTCCTATCGATAATGTTCGCTAAATGCATCGACCAAAATTCTTAAAGCACTCGGGATAACCCAACACAATACAATTTCTATAAAAGAAATACCTCATATAATATTCAAAATTTTCTTTATTTATTATCGAAACAAAAATCCAATTTCTCTTGGAAGCACATCTTCAATTTTCTGAAAAACTAAAAACTCAATTTATCGATTATTCTTAAAACCAAGGAACACAATTTGAGATCATCGAGATATTCCTAGAATACTCGATACTCGAGATTGACGAAACAAACTAGAACGTTCGTCCAACCTAACGATATAACGAACTTCTCACAAAAACTATATGAGTGCGGGATGCATACGAGGAACGCTATCCTCCGTAACTCGTAGCACATGAAAATCGGTGTAAGGTCAAGCTAAGGAATGACCCTAGAACCACCCAATAGATTACTAAGACATTGATAAGATATAAGAGCAAAGACAAGATATCTTCTCAAATGAGAAGAAGAACACAAACGACACACCATTACTTTGAACTCAATCAATCGCCTCATTCCTCAGTGGATATCCTTGTGGAAGGATAACTGAATGGCTAAGAGGCAGGAATAAGGAGAATACAATACTCGATCGCCCGATTGGGTGTCAAACCCGAAACGGACTAATAGAAATCAACAAAACCACAATAACCAGAATTCGAGATAAATTTTCATCATCCCAAAACACACAACAGATAAAGATACTTCAGAATTATCATCAACATTCCAAAGGACAAGAAAGAGTAAATCAGCCGAATCAGGATACCTAATATATGTAGGACCCTTCTAGAACATTGGATTGGACTTGATAATAAGCAAGCTAATCCATACCAAAGCATACAAATCTCAAGATGATGAATAATAAGCGAATACTCGTGAAAGGAAAATGTTCAAATAATGTCAACATCCCCTACTCAAATACTAAGGTTGCAGGTCCTTGATAGGATTCACAATCCTTAAGAAGTGACAAACATGAAACAATCAAAAGCAAAACAAAATCAAGCTTCTTCAATATGAGTGACCGTGAAGCACTCGAATTGAAGAGAACGAAAATAAATGATCATAAAATAACATAGAATTCTAAAGAAAAGATGAAGGAGGACCTCTAGGTTGAAAGGAACCACCAGAAGCATCCATCACGATATGCTTTCCTGGATAAGTACCCTTAGATGAATTGGGGCATTCGGAAGACCAATGTCCCTCTTGTTTGCAAGTGCGGCAAACGATGGGCTTAGAATACTCTCGAATAAAGTGATCATGAGAACCACAGTTGAAACAAGTCTTGTGAGAACGATGACTTGCACCAGAATAAGAACTAGAGGCAAGATGCTTCTTCTTCTGAGAAAAAGATTGGGATGTTTGGAAGGGAAGTTTTCTCTTGTTTGGGTTCTTGCGAAACTCAGCCTCGTCGCTACTATCCCCTTCCTTCTCGATGGCTTCAAGGTGAAGTGCCGAGTTAAATAGCTCTTCAAAGGATAACTTAAGCTGGAGCATAAGAGATTTCTTCAAGTATTTCTTCAAACCAAAAATAAATTTAAGATTCTTTCTATATGCAGTGCTGATAAATTCGAGCCCATACTTGGATAAGGACTCGAAGAAGAAACATACTTTGAAACGGATAATTTCCCTTGCTTCAATTCAAGGAAGCGACTGGAAAAGGGAGCTTTCTCGGACTCGGTCACAAAATTAAGCTCGAACCGCTCTCTAAACTGTTGCCAAGTAAGGGTGGACTCATCAATCTCGGCAATAAGAAGCTCATACCAATCGGGAGCACGTTCTTGCATCATACTCGATGCTAAAAGAACTTGATGATGATCAGATAAATCCATGCGAGAGAAGATGCGCTCGCATGTCCAAAGCTAAGCCTGAACCTCAAGAATGGTCTCAGAACCTTTGAAAAGCTTGCCTTCCAAATGAAAATAGTCACTGCACATAAGCTCAAATATGGATTTGTGCGGAGGAGAAGAATTGGATGGAACGGGAGGCCGGATGCTCCGAACAAGCTCTAAGATCTGAATAGTTGACATGTACACACCCTCAAAACTTAAGCCACAAGGCTGCTCAGCCACCGAGGTGCGACATCTTTCTCTTCCAGCCATGAGATGAAAGTTAAGATAAAATGGATTATTCATAGGGATAGTTATTATTAACAAGGTTCATCAATTAAGGAATACTACAGAATTACAAAATCACATTCCTAGACGCATTCCCGTTCACCTACCCCTATGGACTCAAGAAGGTCAAGGCACGAATCGAAACAAGTTTGATTAAGAATGATGATTTCACTCATATTGTATTTTGATATATCGTAATATATGTTATATTCTATGTTTATTCTATTTATTCTGAGCTCAGCTCTGATACAAATCTATGACGCCCCACGCCAAGATCCACAATAACAAATAGAATTAGTTGGTAATTCTGTCTGCTAATGCGGAATAGGGCTGGTTAGGAGCGATTATCTATAATCTTGTCTTAAACATCTATTGAATACGTTGATAAATGCTTTATATTTTTTTCCTATCTCTCATGGATTGACATATACAATAAATGCTTAATACAAAAATATAGGTTACTAATGGATCTATCGGAATAAAATACAATAACAGAATGCATATCACATCACAGAACAGTAAACATCATATGTATAAATAAATATACACTGATACATCCCAGTACAAAACAAAATGATAGACAAAAGTGGTTTGAAGACCACACTATATACATCTAATCAAAATACATATCAGAGTCCAGTAGAAAGAAATATAAACTATACGAAAGTGCTAGGCTGATATCCAAGCAGATGTATCAAAGCTAAGTCCCATAACTTGTAGGTAACCTGAAATAACTCGATCTGACCTGAGTATAAAATACACAGGTCAGTCTAGCTAAACAATCAATTAATAAGGATAGACGATAATATCAAGTATAATATACAAGGTGATAACTCTTCTCAAATGAGAAGAAGCAATAGAAAGAACACACCCATGACTTAAGTGGATGGATGTCACTTAAGTATAAAAAGACTTCAAAAGAGGTAACTCGAACAATAACACTCAAATAAAGAAATAAATGCCTCATATCATCAGCGACAACAGAAAACATCTATAATGATTTTAATGAACCATATTCCCTAAAAAGGAGAAATCTTATACTCAAAATTCGAGAAACACTGCAAATGACAAACACAAATATGAACTCTTAAAAAGACTATTTAAAACCTCAAATCTTCGCCAAATGGCGGACTCATTGGGTTATTTAAAAACTAAAATCTATGCCAAATGGCGTACTCATCAATATATATATATATATATATATATATATATATATCCAAGAAGAAGATTGTAAATCTTATATAAAAGCACCGAAGGCGGCAAACTCAAATCTCAAGTATGGACCAAACAGCCCAATGAAAGAATGGACCCAACAACCCAATAAAAAGGATGGACCCAACATCCCAATAAGAACCCAACAGATAAAATCTCAAAATATGCATATGCAAAACTCTTGTCCAATACTATATAAATTATAGGTACCCATCCCAGACGACCAAAGTCGAAAATCCCAGACGAGCGAAGTCGTAAAACTCAGACGACCAAAGTCCATAAACTCATGTTAAGCCCAATAGCTCGATAAAGATTGGACCCAATAGCCCAATATGAGCTCAATTGCTCTAATACTGGCATAACTCAGAATGTGTCACAAACTCTCAGCTAGGAACCCAAAAAGTGGTAATGTGCATCCCATACTACACGTTCTCACTAAACGGTTTACTAAACGCTGGCCAATGCCACATTAGAAAACTCAGAAACCTCAGGAAACTCATGACTTGTCTCATCTCTTCGACAAGTATAAATAAACCTCATGATGGTTCCATGAACCATAAATCTCAAAATAAGAAATCACAAACTCAAGACTTGCCTCATGTCATCGGCAAGTATAAAAACATCGTAATGGTTCTCATCGACCATAACTCGTAAAATAGGAGATCTCAAACCATAATAACTCGCCAAATATTGACCATCCCAAATATTTCCTATAAATAGGAATTATAATACTCATAATACGCCACAAAATGGCAAAACTCAGAATCGATAACTTCGAATAGCTTCAATCGTACAAGTTCGGAATTAACTGAAATAATAAATGCACGTTTCCCAAACCATGTGTTTTACTAAATCATTTAATTCTGTTTTTCATGCGTTCGAATAATGCAAAAATATGCATTTTATATTTAAAATGATTTACTTTGGAAAACAAGCTTTTAAACCAATTTCCGAAATCAATTTGAAAACCATATTTGAAAATTTCTCTTATTATAGAGAATAAATAGTTTTTATACTTGAAAGTACTCTAAAATATTATATAATAATTATTTTTAAATGTCCGTTAATTTCAAAAATCATTTCAAAAAGATTTGGCGAAAACTGTGCTCGAGAACGAATAAAAACAAGGAAAATCACTCAACCCGATATTCGAATTTAAATCTAATTTCAAATTCCACAAAATCTTGGCTATTCCATTAATAGACATCATAGCCTTCTAATACATTCAAAATCATCTCAAAATTGCAAAAGAAATGGTGTCAGAAGGCCTCAAAATCAAGCGAAAAAGTAGAAGAAAACTCGAAAAACAAAATATAAATAGACCATATGCAGGTCGACGGCCAGATCAACCTTGAGGACACTCAGATCGACCGTACGGTCGACCTAGGGATGTGTATGGTCGACTCCCGGTCGACCATGCATATGCGAATTTGTTTTCTTGCTCCAGATCATTTTCTCTTGCGCGATTTAAACTTTGATCTTAGTTTTGACATAGCAAACAAAGACGAAATGCTATGAAATTTGGCATGAATGTAATACAACATCCAAACTATGATATAGAAAAGATTTGGCAACAATTCATCAAGATATCAAGGAGTTATCACTAACCAAAGATCCAATTGTAACAAGATTATATGTTGTAAATTAAATGACATAATTTGTTACAATAAGCTATTTTCTTCTAGATCTTTACATTAGTAGGCAAGATACAACTAGAATTGTGGGTTAACAAAATATCTTGCTGTATTTGAGTAAAAATCCAAATTAAAAGCTAAAAAGATCAATCTTTGAGAAGAAGAAAGCTTCCAATACCCTGTAGAATTCCTTAAACAGACATGCAAAAGAAGTTTTACAGTAAATTAGAAAAACTACTTCTAAAATTAGGAATTTGATGAAATTGAAGGTTGCTTTCCAATACGCTGTAGAATTCCTTAAACAGACATGCAAAAGAATTTTTACAGTAAATTAGAAAAACTACCTCTAAATTAGGAATTTGATCAAATTGAAGGTTTTGGAGTGAGATTACCATTTAATTATACTCTAGTTTGCAAAAGAATTCAACTTGCTTGAATTTAATTGAAGAAATAGCTTGAATTGCAATTTAGAGGAGTGGATTTCTATTTCTCAGGCTAAGGAAGAAGGAGGTGAATAACAAAAATGAATGTACCGGTAAGTTCTCATCTCTTTTCTTATTAACAGATAATTCTAGAAAGGGTTAATGGATTTAAACCCTACCCAATTGGCCCAAGGCAATTTTACTTAGAGAAACTACAAAGAGATGAGTAATTTAACCTATATTATCAACTTATACACTAGTTTTCCTCATTGTTAACCAAACAAAAATTTATAAATTTACATACACAAGAAATAATTTATTTTACAATATATAAAAGAATTGATTTTTATTTTTAATATTAAAATCCTTTATTTCATAATAATACAAAATTTTCACCAAATAAACGTAAGTATACATTTTAACTTCTAAGATTCAACAAAAATCATTTTCTCACTTAGAAAATATTACAAACCATTTTAAACTCGAATTTATAGTTAAAACACATTTTCAGACCAATTTCCATCTTTTTATTTAAATAAACAACTTTTTAAAAATGATTAAAAGAAGTAGTTGGCAATAATTAGTACAATTATTGCATTTTCTCTAAATAAAACCCATTTTCCAATCATTATTAACCCAAATATATAGAATAAAGTTCCAAACTTTATTTTTCCAATTTTATTTTCAAAATTTAATTTTTATTCCAAATAAACAACTTAAAAATCTCTAGTTCATTTTAATTCTCAATATTAAATTATAACTACCGTTATAATTTAATATTAACAAGTAATCTCCAAAAGCAGGGTTGTTACAATTATTCAGATTACCAAAAAAATAATCGAGATGTTTTCCCCGCACTATCGAAAGAAAATGTATCATTTTTAAACCTTCACTTTGAAATATTAACACTTATAAATATTTCAAAGTAATATTACCATTACCTTTCTCAAAATCTTTTTGAAATCCTTTCAAGCAATGCCGCGATTTAAATTCTCAAAAACCTTTTATAAACGATTTTATATATACCATATTCACATAAAATGTATCTTTTAAAATCATTTCATATTATGATAATTTTCCTTTATTATAATTAGCCTTTCACAAATTTAATCCTTTAAATGTCTTATCTTCCCATTTAGATTATGCTAAACAACTTTTATTAAAAGATGGCCGTTAACTTAACATTATTGCCGAACACCTTATAGTCAAATTTTGAAACATAAATCACAAGAGTTCGTTTTAATGTACTCACAATTATGAAAACAATAAATGCCCATAAACTAGTCGAGCTAAATTAGCAATCATCAAACAATAACCAATACTCCTAAATTATCCGAGCATAACAAATCAAACAATAATGATAATAAAGAAATATTATCATTAATAAACAAACACCATAAATAACTATTTGTAAATTATTCCTTTGTATACATAAACAAATAATTGCAGGTAAGATATTTCATTTACCAATTTTCAAAAATCAATACCATGTCTATTTGCCTTGTTCAAGTGTTTTGAATTCCCTATCGACACTGTGACATCCCACGTCTCGACCAAATTCGAAATTAAAACTTAAAAGACCAATTAACATGATACGTTTTTATAGCAATAACAAATATGCTTTCGTATATGTAATACTCTCAAACTCATTCTAAGGTGTCACTTACCATTTCTCCAATGATTTTACCCCCCGAAGCCAAGGTTCTTGCTTAACCTTTAGCTCAGATACCAAATGCAATGACCCGCCTTTTCGACCCTAGAAAATCAGCACTTAATACGTGCACGATATTAGAATGCAGAACGTCCAAGTGCCGAAAAGGAAAATTGTTTGAGTAAAAAGAAAAGGAATGGGGAAAGTAGAATCTCACGGTAGAATGACAACATATAATATAACAAAGATAGTAAAAGCCATCACTCCAAGATACATGGTATATCAGAGCTAAAAATAAACCCCATCGACCTAGGTGGTTGTAACTTCCAGACCTTATAATTGCATATGGGTATATATAATAATACAGCGGAAACTAAAAAAACTACGGCAATTGAACATCCGTGGCTACTACATGTGCTCCACGTCCCACTAACAATAATGGGGAAAAACTCAAACTGACTCGGGCATTATAATAAAATAACATCTAAATCAATTTGGAAAACCAATGTGAGAAAACTCAAGAAATACGATGAACATGAAATAATTCTGTAAGACCACGTCGCTAAACATGGAATGGGTTGTACCTCACAAGAACAACATCCATACATGAAGAAATGGAAAACAAATCAGGACAACAATCCAAACAAGAATGGATGGACACAGACAAGATCAAAATCCAAATTTAAAGAATGGACAAAAGTAATGAAACATCAAGAAGAGCTCCGGGCACTTCTCGATGCAAATAAGAAAACAATTCAAAGGTTTGAATCAAAAAAATAAAGAAAGGGAAAATTTCGAACAATGACTAAGAGATGTTCCCCTTTACCGAAAGTATACTTCTGGACAATATACTTGAGAACTACAATGGTTCTTGAAAATATACAAGCCGGACCTTACCAACCTTACCGAGTATCTGAGTACTTAACATCTCTACGCATATACCACTGAATCCAACGTAGAGTAGATGCGAAGATACCTTAATGGGAGCAACCCCACATAGTTGATCAATTGCGATTTGGTTTTAGTCATTTTCGACAAAGGATATCAATGGTCAAATGAGCAACAAATCGTCATAGATTGATGATACACAAAGAAGATAGTGAAATCTATAGTCAATAAATCAACTATCAGGAATAACAAAATGATCGTATATGAAAATTAAATCTATTAAAACATTACCTACATTTGTGCTTGATTTCCACATCACAAATATTTTTAAAACACTTTAGAAACACTCTTTAGAATATTCTTTTTAAAGAGCTAATTATATTTCTAAATGTATTAAAAAGAAGGGTCAAAAATAAATGTCATTGAAACATCGTTTACTACAAACCCAAAACAATTTACACTTAGCTTTATTTTTAAACATTCATTTTTAAAGTTTTTCTTATTCATAAACTATCATTTATAACTTTAAAACAACATTTACTATCCGAGAAGACAACAAATCAATTTAAAATATCTTTATAAATTGAAAAACATTGTTAATCAACTTGAAAGATAATTAATATCACTCTATTATAAATTTAAGAACACATTTTTTCCCCAAAGAAAATTAATCAAATTTATAACCTTTTTATAAGTTTAAACAACATTAATTATCCCAAAAGACAATTAATCAAATTTATAATCTTTTTTATAAATTTAAAACATCATAAATTATCCTGAAAGATAACTAATCAAATTCAAAATTTCTTTATATATTTAAAACAACATTAATTATCCTAAAAGATAAATTTTATCTTTTTTATGAATTTAAAACAACATTAATTGTTCCAAAAGATAACCAATCAAATTTATAACTCCTTTTATAAATTCAATACGTATATGGTTCGTACACGTATATTTAATAGTATCATATATATGGTACTATTAAATATGTGTGCCATATATATATATATATATATATATATATAATATAGTTTAAACAACTTTCAAAGTGCATAAATATGACAAAACAATTATTTGTAAAAGTACAAGCACAAATTCAACACACACAAAGATTAAGGAGATGATATTTCATAAGTGTGGTTACAATGATAATCGCTATATTGACACTTACATAAATCCAATAGTATGTCAAAAATATTTCAACCATACATCAATATAAGCAACATAATAATTTAAGTACATTAATATTGGTGAGAAACCCCTTAGGATCTCTCCACAAAAGTCCCATGTAAATCACACATATATATGTGAATTTCGAAGTGTTATGTAGCGACCTATTTGCTACGTATACACTTTGACTTTCCTTTTTTTTACTTCCCTGCAACACAACAGATATTTATGTCATCCACTTCCAAGCGGGGATCAAATCTAAACAAATAATCAAACAACAATATATAAACTATCATCCAAGCATTCAACAATAATTCATAGCAACACAGATATCATATAGTTTATTTAGATGTGAATAAACATGCCAAAATTCTAGTTGACACTTTCGCATTTCGGTTTGATCTAAAATCGAACAACATTCAATTTTTACTCAAAATTCTACTAGCTTCAAATTCAATGAATCCAACTTCAATGCATAGATAACACAGATATGAGTCCAACGTAAAATACCGCTTCCAAATTCTACCTCATATGAGTTAGATAATGATTTTATAAGATTTTTTATAAATCATAAATCAAATCAATTAATTGCTTAATTAAAATTTTACTCACCTATATTAACATATAATCCATCTCCCTACTCAATTCAAAAACCAAATCATGCACATGATACCGACATTGCCATGCACGCTTAAGCATCAACATGGAGCTACACTCCACCGTCCGACAACAGTCTTTGCCATTCTTCTTCTTACGCACGAGCTTCCTCTCCAACCCCACGAAGTCACACTCGACATTGCCTATGCAAAACCGACTTGTGGGATTCTCTCATGAAACCCTTAAATGTTGCACACACTAAAATAGGATTGGTCCTTCCTAATTCTTCACCAACAGTGCTTCTTCACACGAACAACGCAACGACATCCTTCGTTCAACCCACCATGGCCCCAATCTCCGACCATAACCAACCCTAACTCAGCCTAAGAATATGGATCACCTTAAATCAATGACACACAACAAACTCATATGGATTTGAAGCATACGACACTACAAACTCAATGGATCCAGTATTGTAATTTTTCATGGCATAAATCTCAAGATTTTTGATTTTTAAAGGAAGTGGCCATTTATTTGGTTTACAGGAAATTGGAAATCGAAAATGTGAAAGAGAAAAGTACAAAAGTTAAGAACGTTGAATTTTCTAAGTGTAGAGTTTGGTTTATTCAAAAATTTACACTACTTCACTACACAAAATCCCATTCGCATATGAACCATGAATAACAGAAACAAAAATACGATATTGCATAAAAATGTGACACCCAAAACAACAATAAAATATACTGGTTATCTTATTCTATGAAATTTCAAAAATATCATCGTTTGCCAAAATACGTCAAATGAAAATTTAAATATTTTCCAAATTAATTTTTTTGGATAAATCCTATAAATTCATTTAAAAATACATCATCAAAAATTAAGTCGTTTGATTAACCATTGATTTTCTTGTTATTTATTCAAACAATTTATTATTGTAAATAAATTTACAAAACGAGTTCATCATTATTTATTAATTAGGAGGAGTTAAATAAGGCTATTAAATCTATTTAATTAATATTTAATTCATAATTCAAATATTTAAATAATCCCTATAATTGATAATAAATTATTTGTATTTTTTTGGGGATGTAACACGAATCTCGATCGCGAATGATGCTAAAAGGAACACTATGTAACCTAACAATCTCTCTCACATATAGTTTTTCCAATTATGTCGCGGTCCAAAGGCTCCTCACTGGAATAAAATGAGCGCATTTTGTCAATTGATCGATTTTGAACCAAATATTCTCATTCCCTCTCATGCTCCTGGGTAGTCCATCAATGAAGTCCATAGAAATACTCTCACACTTCCACTGCTAAATATCTAATGGTTGCAACAATCATATCTGCTTCATCTACTCTACCTTTACCCTCTATCAATTCATACATCGAGCAACATACTTCCCCACATTCTTCTTGTATCAGGCCAAAAAAAGACTCCCTTCAGGTAACGATACATTTTATCTCCACTAGGATGTGTGATATCCCGGAAATTTGGCAATATAAATTTAATAATCTGCGCTAAAAATTAAATTGATTTGATAATTTTTGATAATAAAATTTTGAATTGATCTAATAATCATCTTTTAATAAATATTTAAATTGGAAGATTTTATCTTTTTAGAGCAAATAAATTGTTTTCTGTTTATTTTTTTGATGTGAACGGGTGTGTAGCGTGGAACTACACAGCCGATAATTGTTTTTTATTTATAATATATATAATTGTATATGTTGTAAATTGATAAACTTTGATTTGGGACTTAGTAAATGAATCAATTTTTAATTCTAATTTATTTTTGGTAAATTGGAAATTTTGATATAAATTTATCATTTAGCTTTTCAAAGTAATTTAATAAATATTATATGGTTTATACTTATGATAAATATTATTTGTTATAAAATTTTATTTAGCTTAAAAATATGAATTTAAAATTTGATTAACATTAAAGCTCAAGTTTTATTTTATTTTTAAAAAAATATTGTTTGAAATTTATATATAAGAATTAAAATACAATTTACAAATGATCTTAATTTATTGAATAACAAAAGTAAATTATAATCTCTTTTGTAAATTATTTTAAAATTGTTTAATTTGTTATTTTCAAATAGTAATTATAATACTTAGTTTTTATAATCATAAATAATTTTTGTAAGAAATAGGATTTGTTATTTTTAATTTTAATAAGTGTTATATATGCATACATATATAACTTGATTTTCAAAATTTTGATTTGATAAATTAATTTAAAATTTGAATCAATGTCTTGAATTTAAAAGAATAAATATTTAAAAATATTTGAATAAGCTTATATTTATAATTTGATTGTTTTCATTTCTTTTAATTTAAAAAGAGATAAATTCATTTATATATACATAAGAAATAGTAAATTAAGATTTAAAAGTTTTTATTAACATTTTAAATTAAAATTAAAATACTTAATACATGTGTAAGTTTATTAAGACTTAAAAAGACATGTGTTAAGCCACTAAGTTATCTTTGTGAAAAATGTTTAAAATTTGAACAAGTGTCTTATTTTTCCTTTTCTTTTATTTTTAATTAAATCAAAAAAATTTCTTATATTAACTCATCTCTCCTCATTTCATATTCTTTTATATCCTTCTTTTTCAAAACCTTAAGGAAAACCTTCAGCTAACAAATCTGCAAACTTTTGATCAAAACCAAATCTGTTCAAAACCAAATCTGAAACCCATGTTTCCTCCAAAACTAGAGATCAAATTAACCTGAAATTCATTCTTCAATTCATTAACCTGAAAATTCTAATCTGTAAATAACTCAAAGAAACAATCTGCACTGATATCTCCTCTAAATCAAAACCCTCTGAACCTTATTCAAACTTGAAATGCAAATCTATTATAAAACTGTAGCCTATCCAATTTCATCAAGCCTGCATGCATTTTCTTTTTTCGAAGCCTGCATCTTTTCACCTGGAAACAAACAAGCATGCATCAGGGAGCAGGGCATTTTAGCATAAGCAAGATGAATGTTTAAAAAAAACAAGAGTAAAGTTTTTAAAGTACTAAAGCAAACTGCAGTTTTAAGATCTTATGCAAACTTCAACAACTTCAAGCTTTTCAAATACATGTGTTCTGCTCGGGAAATTCTGTGAGTAACCTCACTCTTTTAAAGATTAAGTATGAATTCTGGTTGTTTATTTTACTCTGGAAATAAAAATGTTTGCATGTCATTTACAAGTTCATTGCTGGTATTTATATATATATATATATATATATATATATGAATATATATATATATATAGTTGTGTATGCTTCTGGGAAATCTGTTTTCTGTACTTAAGTTCCAGGTTCTAAAGATTTGCTTAAAACTCCATTTCAGTTGATCTAATCTGTGTTAAGGATTTATGATTCAATCAAAATATGGTTGAGTAATATAAGTATAAGGTTTAAATTTTATTTACATAAATTCAAATTTGTTTAAAAAATATATATATCTGTAATTGACTCTGGAAGTCAAAATATAACAGAACAACTTTATGTGAATGGAAATTTGATCATCCAGTTCCATTGATTCAAGAGTATAAATTGATTTCTTAAATTAATACTTGAAATTTAAAACTTAAATCAGAATTTTTAGGTTGGAATTGATTGTGAATTTCTGGTTTATTCAAAACGGGGTTTTGGGTTGGAGCTGTCAACCTAGGAGGTCGGGGTGGCCATGGTTTTCTCTGGTGATAGAGTAATGATTGAGGATCTAAGGAAAAATACTGGATGATGGATTAAAGCAATGAGGCAGTGGTAATTTGGGATTGAAGTTGATAAACCTAGTTTTCGCTGTTGGTCAGGAATTTGATCATCTCGACGTCTATAAGTGACCGAGTTGTTCAAGATTCATGTGGACGATTGATGGAGGATGGTGGAGTTCGTGGCCGAAGGCGTAGATTCTCTGATGATCAGAATTTTAGAGCTGAGGCAAATTCCTGTTCGATAATTTTTTTTCCAGTTTTGGAGCACGAAGCTTATTTTTGATTTTGGGATTCTGCATTCATTTTGAGGGTCGGAATCGAATTAGGAGATGGTCGTCGACTTGCTCGTGAGGTCGCGAGAGGCCGGAGGTGGCGGCGGGGATGGTGCAAGTGCACGGTGAACTTGGAATGTCAGTTGTTTTTGGGAAAGAGGGGAACTCGTGTATGTATCGGTTTGCATCGTGTTTTTGCTCGAAGCTTGGGAATGATTGTCTCGAAGTAAATTGTTGTGGGTTCAGGGGAGAATGGATGATACAGGGTTATGTATTAAACCTATCAGTTTAGTTTGAATGGTATTCAATGGAAGGATATTCAAGTTACTCGAGTTTGTTTTGAATTTTGCTCGGGTTAGGATAGGATGAGGCTCGAGTGAATTTTGTGATTGCTCGAGTTAGATTCGTTTCAGGTTAGAAAACATGTTATGTTTTCAAATTTTAAACAGAAATTAAAATATTAAGCAAAGATTTAAAATATGTTTTAAATTTAATTTTAAACTATGGATTCAAGTTTAATTTGAATATTAAGATGGAAATGGCTAAGTTTTTAAATTCAAATTTGCTTTAAAATAAGTCTAAAAGAATTTATTGTTTAAAAATGTTTTTAAAGAAATTTGAATTTAAATATCGAAATTGAAATATAAAGTAATGTTTTAAAACAAAGTTAAAATTTGATTCAAATCTTTGTTGCAAAATAGATTTAAGTTTTTATAGATTTAAGTGTTCAACAATTTTGAATGATTAAAGAAAAATTTAAATGTTTTAAATTTAAAAAGGAAATTTGATTTAAACTTTTGTAAAATTTCTTTTATAAGGAAAGTATTATTTAAATTTAAAGGTTTTTAATTGATTTTAAACTTGTTGAAGTTAAATTATAATTTAATGATTTGTAATTCATTTAATTTTTAGGATAATTAAATGGATAATTAATTTATTTAATAAATTAATGAAATGAATAATTACTTAAAGTAATTAAGGGTTTAATCTTAAAAGTTTTAAGATTTAATCATTCTTAGAATAATTAACTTGTAATTTAAGATTCATTAATTAAATAAGTTTTGATTTTAATTAATGATTAATAATTAATTAATCAAGTAATAAAGGATTAATTAAGTTATAATTAACACTTAATTAATTAAATAATTAGGGGTTAATTAAATGGATTATTAATGATTAATTAATTTGTAAGTAATAATGAACAAAATAAGTTAATTATTTTAGAAAATAATTAATGAATTGTTAAATAGTTAATAAAGGTTATTAACTAAGGATTATTTGATAATTAATTAATGTGGTTAATTTTAATAATTAATTAGATTAACTAATTTAAAAATAATCATTTATGTAAATTGTTAAGTACAATTACTTATGGAAGTAATTAAGGAATTAATTACTTATTGTAATTAATTGAGTTTAGTTTGATTAGATTAAGTTAATTAATTCATTTTAATTAATTTAAATTGATGATTTATGAAGTATAATTACTTAATGTAATTAAATAAATAGAAATTACTTAAGGAAGTAATTAATGGGTAATTACTGTATGTAATTAATTGAAAGTGATTTGATGATGAAGTAATTTGAATATAATTACTTTGTGAATTAATCAAGGGATTAATTGGAGATAATTAATTAATGAGTAATTAATTTATTTTATGAAGTAATTAAGGGTGGTTAATTACTGAATGGAGTTAATCAAGGATGATTAACAGCTATGGTTTAATAAAGATTAATTACTTAACGTAATTAATATAATTAGAAATCATTAATTATTATAATTAATGATGTAATTAAGAATGGATTTAATTTGGAAATAATTAATAAATGAAGGGATTAATTAATGTAATTAATTAAGGATTAATGTAATTAATTTATAGTTAATTAATTAAGGAAGTAATTAAAGATTAATTACAGTATTTGGTTAAGTATAATTAATTTGAGAAATTAATTAGTGGATAATTACTTGAATGTAATTAAAGGTTAATTAATCAGGGATGATTAATTAAAATGAATAATTGGTTGATGATTAATTAATTGGTTGATAATTAATTAATAATGATGTAAGCAAGTTTAGTAATGATGAAGTAATTAATTTAATTCATTTTAAATTATTTAGAAATGATGTAATTAATTTAATTCATTTTACATTAATTATATTTGGTGTGATTATTAATCATTGCTTATATGGATGGGTATTGTTTACCTTGAATGGTTTGAATCTCAGATATGAGATAAGTGATGTTGAGTGATATGGATGCATTGGTTGCATTGTGATGATGATTTGGATTACCTCTTAATAATGATAATGTGGATTATCTGTTGTGATGATAATGCTGATTATCTATTGTGAATCTGTGATTTATCTATCTGTGTGTATATATATAATTGAATTGTTTTAAACCGTTAAAACAACTTGGCCTTAAAAGACACGCTTTGGATTTCGATGAGACCGAGATCGGGTTTCCATATCTGGATATCCAAAATCCACATCGATCCAAATTAACGATAGGTCGTGAATCTCTTGTGAAGAGTGAAGACTCGAGGTGTAAGGACTATTCGTCAGTATAACTCTGAGGGTGATTCCGAGATGAATTTGACAGAATAGTACTTTCAGATTCGAGAAGAAGATTCAGAGTGCAAGGGTTATCGTCACTAACTTTGAGGGTGATTCCAAAATGAGTGTAACGAGATAATGCTCTCGGTTTCGTTCGAACCTGGAACGAACTTGTATGGATTGAATGCTTTCGGAACATCGTCAGGTGGACGATGAGCATTCTAAGAGATGTGTTCTCTAAAGGTAATCGTAGCCTCAAGCCTCGTCAACCGGGAATGGATAAAACAGGGGAGGTGCAGCAAGGCTAAGAGGGTCATGCCTAAGTAGGACGAGATTTCCCCCTATCTAGAGGTCCCTTTTATTTCGGTTGTGTGGACAGTTGTGAGCTCCAACTGGCGGGGTTGTCTTGTTCGGGA
This sequence comes from Allium cepa, assembly GCA_030765085.1. Lineage (NCBI taxonomy): Eukaryota > Viridiplantae > Streptophyta > Magnoliopsida > Asparagales > Amaryllidaceae > Allium > Allium cepa. The sequence continues at coordinate 673,582,356 of CM060929.1, read as the reverse complement.
TTGTCCAGTAAGGGATGGTTCCGGCCTTGTGTTGCAGGGGAGCGGGCGTACTCCTCTGTACGTTGATTTAGGCCACGTATTGTGACGGGCGGTACCCCAGTAGCCCAGCCATTGATGGAATCCAAAGTCTAATAAGTACCAACGGTTTTGATTGTATTACCCACTTTTGTGGCTAGTAGCTGGAATTTAATAGATGTAACAATTTCGGCTACTTCATATTTGCTTGAAAACCCTAGACCTGTTATAATATCAATGGATTTCCTATCAAATGTTTTGGTTAGCGTAAGGTAAAAACTTTTCCATGTTTATGTGTGGGAAGTCTTACGTGATACATTTCTTTTCAAAGGTTTTTCAAAGTTAAGCAACTTTAACATGTTACTCACACCAGATCCATGTCTGACCCAAAGTTTATCTTTTGTTTTCTTAAACTCTTGGGTACTCGAATTTTTACGAGTAGCCAAGGGATTCAAGTTTGCTTTTGACGAATTATGGAGGAGCAATGGAGCAGGAGGCTTCGGCGTTAGATATATAGTATTCCGCTGTGTTGGTTTCTCTGAGTAGTTCTCTTGTCTTGTTTTGAGTTGTATAACTAGATAGGTGTTTATAATTGTCTAGTATGTGTTGTATTATCTGTGTAACTCTGATAGTGGTTGTAAACTATGTAATATTTATGTTATCAATATAATTTATTCGTTCCGCTGTTTAGATTCTGATGTTGTTTCTTCTTTCTTTTCTCTTTTCTATCCCTTTCTTTCTTATTAATGATGCATCATTCTGTGGTGACGGATGGCGGGTCGTTACAGTGGTATCAGAGCATTAGGTTGAGTGAATACCTAGGCTCTGGAGTGGTGTATATCTTGAGAGAGCGTATTTGTAATTTTAAATATATATATATATATATATATATATATATCTAAATATATTTATTTCTACCTATCTGTTGGGTTACCTGTTCGGGTTTTCCAGTATAAGTTATAAAGGTAGATAGGGTAGTAGTGTGTAACACGACTACCATTGGTTGGAGTTTGAATATTTGAAGTTGGAAGTGTATTTGTCGAGACTGTAGACCTAATACCATCTCGAGTGAATTTTGCTGAGATGAAGGATTTCATCGATCTCTGAAGGAAACCTGCTAAGGTTCGGAGTCTATTTTTGGAGTTTGGATGAGTAAAGTTTGGATCTGTCGGATGAGCAGAAGCGAGTGATGGTATCTTGATACCTCAGGAATTAGTAGCTGTGTGATGAGACGCAGTGACAATGGATGTTTCCGAAGAAGTTTTCTTTGGAACAAGTTTAAGGAAGTGAGTCTGCTTCGGTGTTGTGGTTGTGTTCAGCTGGTGTTTCTGTTTGATTTGAAGTCCGAGTTTCACGAAGAGTTTTGGATTGGGAATTCTTTGGCATCTGTGGCAGCAGTGCAGCTTAGACTGTTCTCAGTGTTGGCAGGGAGTCTTCTGGCTGAGCAGTTTTTCTGAGGTGGAGTTCAGAAGCAGCAGAGTGGACCCGTTTCTTCGATGGATTGGCCAGTTAAGTGTAAGCTGTTCTATTTGATTAAGGGAGAACAATTTTCCTTGGATTTGGTTGGGATTGATCGCAAAGGTGACTTGCGATTGTTTGAGTGTTCTCTTGAGTTATCAGAGTTTTTCTGGTTGTCTTCAAGGAAGTCAGAGGTTTGTCCGCATTTGGAGATTGAGTTTCACCAACGATTAGGATTCCAGGAGTGCTACCGGTGGTTCAGCTTAGTAGAGAATGGTTCCAAGGGGTTGAGTTTGGTGAAGCAGCTCAGGTTTTGGAAAAGCTTCTGAGTTTTCTTATGGATCCGATGAACCATATTTCTGGGAGGTGTTGTCCAGTTTGTGCTCGTGTTCTTCTTCAGCATTCTCTTCTACTGCGAATCAGAGTTGTGCAGCGGAAGCAGTTTGGAAGTGCATCTGCTTTTCTTTTCCGATCAGGAGAAGTTGTTGTCTTTTGATGTTTGAGGAGTAGGGTTTGCTCTTGGTTGATCTTGAGGAGATCATTTTGTTGAGTTGATTGATTTTGTTTGTTTCTAAAGACATCAGCAAAGGTTGAGCTGATCGAAAGAGATGAAGACAGCCAGGATCGTCAGAAGTATTTTGTGGATAAGAGACGAAGGAATTTGGATTCCGGGGTCGAAGATTTGATTTTGGTAAGTTTTCTCCGATCTAAAGAGCTTGAAGATTGAGTAAGACTGGGTAAGTCGGCTCCGAGGTGTTTTGGATCTTTTCTGTGTTCTTGTGAGGATTGGTGTTTGATTTTCAAGGTTGAATTGCCAGTTTGGATAACTGGAATTCGATGTGTTTCACGTATCTTTGAGGGAGTACGTGTATGATCTATCTCTGGTTGTGGAACCAGCAGTTCAGGAGGATGTGATTGTTGAGTCAGACTTGTCTGTAGTCTGATATCCTGTTTAGTTTTGTAGATCTAGTTGGATAGGAGCTTTGTAGCTTAGTAATATAGATTGTTTGGATTCTGTAGAGTGAGTATCCTGATATTTATACCGGGGAAACTCGAGGAAACTCTATCCAGAATTTTTGTCTGGATAATTAGATTGTTTGATTGGATGAATTGTTGCTATGGTTGTTAGCATATGGTTGATATATGCTTGTGTTTTAAAATAAATCTTAAGATAAATTATTAAATTACCTTTGCTTTTAAATTTCGGGGACGAAATCCTTTTAAGGGGGAAGGAATGTGATATCCCGGAAATTTGGCAATATAAATTTAATAATCTGTGCTAAAAATTAAATTGATTTGATAACTTTTGATAATAAAATTTTGAATTAATCTAATAATCATCTTTTAATAAATATTTAAATTGGAAGATTTTATCTTTTTAGAGCAAATAAATTGTTTTCTATTTATAATATATATAACTGTATATATTGTAAATTGATAAACTTTGATTTGGGACTTAGTAAATGAATCAATTTTTAATTCTAATTTATTTTTGGTAAATTGGAAATTTTGATATAAATTTATCATTTAGCTTTTCAATGTAATTTAATAAATAATTATATGGTTTATACTTATGATAAATCTTATTTGTTATAAAATTTTATTTAGCTTAAAAATATGAATTTAAAATTTGATGAACATTAAAGCTCAAGTTTTATTTAATTTTTAAAAATATATTGTTTGAAATTTATATATAAGAATTAAAATACAATTTACCAATGATCTTAATTTATTGAATAACAAAAGTAAATTATAATCTCTTTCATAAATTATTTTAAAATTGTTTAATTTGTTATTTTCAAATAGTAATTATAATACTTAGTTTTTATAATCATAAATAATTTTTGTAAGAAATAGGATTTGTTATTTTTAATTTTAATAAGTGTTATATATGCATACATATATAACTTGATTTTCAAAATTTTGATTTGATAAATTAATTTAAAATTTGAATCGATGTCTTGAATTTAAAAGAATAAATATTTAAAAATATTTGAATAAGCTTATATTTATAATTTGATTGTTTTCATTTCTTTTTCATTTAAAAAGAGATAAATTCATTTATATATACATAAGAAATAGTAAATTAAGATTTATAAGTTTTTATTAACATTTTAAATTAAAATTAAAATACTTAATACATGTGTAAGTTTATTAAGACTTAAAAAGACATGTGTTAAGCCATTAAGTTATCTTTGTGACAAATGTTTAAAATTTGAACAAGTTTCTTATTTTTATTTTTCTTTTATTTTTAATTAAATCAAAAAAAATTCTTGTATTAACTCATCTCTCCTCATTTCATATTCTTTTCTATCCTTCTTTTTCAAAACCTTAAGGAAAACCTTCAGCCAACAAATCTGCAAACTTTTGATCAAAACCAAATCTGTTCAAAACCAAATCTGAAACCCATGTTTCCTCCAAAACCAGAGATCCAATTAACCTGAAATTCATTCTTCAATTCATTAACCTGAAAAATCTATTCTGTAAATAATCCCCTCAAAGAAACAATCTGCACCGATATCTCCTTTAAATCAAAACCCTCTGAACCTTATTCAAACTTGAAATGCAAATCTATTATAAAACTGTAGCCTATCCAATTTCATCAAGCCTGCATGCATTTTCTTTTTTCGAAGCCTGCATCTTTTCACCTGGAAAAAAACAAGCATGCATCAGGGAGCAGGGCATTTTAGCATAAGCAAGATGAATGTTTAAAAAAAACCAAGAGTAAAGTTTTTAAAGTACTAAAGCAAACTGCAGTTTTAAGATCTTATGCAAACTTCAACAACTTCAAGCTTTTCAAATACATGTGCTCTGCTCGGGAAATTCTGTGAGTAACCTCACTCTTTTAAAGATTAAGTATGAATTCTGGTTGTTTATTTTACTCTGGAAATAAAAATGTTTGCATGTCATTTACAAGTTCATTGCTGGTATTTATATATATATATATATATATATATATATATATATATGAATATATATATATATATAGTTGTGTATGCTTCTGGGAAATCTGTTTTCTGTACTTAAGTTCCAGGTTCTAAAGATTTGCTTAAAACTCCATTTCAGTTGATCTAATCTGTGTTAAGGATTTATGATTCAATCAAAATATGGTTGAGTAATATAAGTATAAGGTTTAAATTTTATTTACATAAATTCAAATTTGTTTAAAAAATATATATATCTGTAATTGACTCTGGAAGTCAAAATATAACAGAACAACTTTATGTGAATGGAAATTTGATCATCCAGTTCCATTGATTCAAGAGTATAAATTGATTTCTTAAATTAATACTTGAAATTTAAAACTTAAATCAGAATTTTTAGTTTGGAATTGATTGTGAATTTCTGGTTTATTCAAAACGGGGTTTTGGGTTGGAGCTGTCAACCTAGGAGGTCGGGGTGGCCATGGTTTTCTCTGGTGATAGAGTAATGATTGAGGATCTAAGGAAAAATACTGGATGATGGATTAAAGCAATGAGGCAGTGGTAATTTGGGATTGAAGTTGATAAACCTAGTTTTCGCTGTTGGTCAGGAATTTGATCATCTCGACGTCTATAAGTGACCGAGTTGTTCAAGATTCATGTGGACGATTGATGGAGGATGGTGGAGTTCGTGGCCGAAGGCGTAGATTCTCTGATGATCAGAATTTTAGAGCTGAGGCAAATTCCTGTTCGATAATTTTTTTCCAGTTTTGGAGCACGAAGCTTATTTTTGATTTTGGGATTCTGCATTCATTTTGAGGGTCGGAATCGAATTAGGAGATGGTCGTCGACTTGCTCGTGAGGTCGCGAGAGGCCGGAGGTGGCGGCGGGGATGGTGCAAGTGCACGGTGAACTTGGAATGTCAGTTGTTTTTGGGAAAGAGGGGAACTCGTGTATGTATCGGTTTGCATCGTGTTTTTGCTCGAAGCTTGGGAATGATTGTCTCGAAGTAAATTGTTGTGGGTTCAGGGGAGAATGGATGATACAGGGTTATGTATTAAACCTATCAGTTTAGTTTGAATGGTATTCAATGGAAGGATATTCAAGTTACTCGAGTTTGTTTTGAATTTTGCTCGGGTTAGGATAGGATGAGGCTCGAGTGAATTTTGTGATTGCTCGAGTTAGATTCGTTTCAGGTTAGAAAACATGTTATGTTTTCAAATTTTAAACAGAAATTAAAATATTAAGCAAAGATTTAAAATATGTTTTAAATTTAATTTTAAACTATGGATTCAAGTTTAATTTGAATATTAAGATGGAAATGGCTAAGTTTTTAAATTCAAATTTGCTTTAAAATAAGTCTAAAAGAATTTATTGTTTAAAAATGTTTTTAAAGAAATTTGAATTTAAATATCGAAATTGAAATATAAAGTAATGTTTTAAAACAAAGTTAAAATTTGATTCAAATCTTTGTTGCAAAATAGATTTAAGTTTTTATAGATTTAAGTGTTCAACAATTTTGAATGATTAAAGAAAAATTTAAATGTTTTAAATTTAAAAAGGAAATTTGATTTAAACTTTTGTAAAATTTCTTTTATAAGGAAAGTATTATTTAAATTTAAAGGTTTTTAATTGATTTTAAACTTGTTGAAGTTAAATTATAATTTAATGATTTGTAATTCATTTAATTTTTAGGATAATTAAATGGATAATTAATTTATTTAATAAATTAATGAAATGAATAATTACTTAAAGTAATTAAGGGTTTAATCTTAAAAGTTTTAAGATTTAATTGTTCTTAGAATAATTAACTTGTAATTTAAGATTCATTAATTAAATAAGTTTTGATTTTAATTAATGATTAATAATTAATTAATCAAGTAATAAAGGATTAATTAAGTTATAATTAACACTTAATTAATTAAATAATTAGGGGTTAATTAAATGGATTATTAATGATTAATTAATATGTAAGTAATAATGAACAAAATAAGTTAATTATTTTAGAAAATAATTAATGAATTGTTAAATAGTTAATAAAGGTTATTAACTAAGGATTATTTGATAATTAATTAATGTGGTTAATTTTAATAATTAATTAGATTAACTAATTTAAAAAAAATCATTTATGTAAATTGTTAAGTACAATTACTTATGGAAGTAATTAAGGAATTAATTACTTATTGTAATTAATTGAGTTTAGTTTGATTAGATTAAGTTAATTAATTCAGTTTAATTAATTTAAATTGATGATTTATGAAGTATAATTACTTAATGTAATTAAGTAAATAGAAATTACTTAAGGAAGTAATTAATGGGTAATTACTGTATGTAATTAATTGAAAGTGATTTGATGATGAAGTAATTTGAATATAATTACTTTGTGAATTAATCAAGGGATTAATTGGAGATAATTAATTAATGAGTAATTAATTTATTTTATGAAGTAATTAAGGGTGGTTAATTACTGAATGGAGTTAATCAAGGATGATTAACAACTATGGTTTAATAAAGATTAATTACTTAATGTAATTAATATAATTAGAAATCATTAATTATTATAATTAATGATGTAATTAAGAATGGATTTAATTTGGAAATAATTAATAAATGAAGGGATTAATTAATGTAATTAATTAAGGATTAATGTAATTAATTTATAGTTAATTAATTAAGGAAGTAATTAAAGATTAATTACAGTATTTGGTTAAGTATAATTAATTTGAGAAATTAATTAGTGGATAATTACTTGAATGTAATTAAAGGTTAATTAATCAGGGATGATTAATTAAAATGAATAATTGGTTGATGATTAATTAATTGATTGATAATTAATTAATAATGATGTAAGCAAGTTTAGTAATGATGAAGTAATTAATTTAATTCATTTTAAATTATTTAGAAATGATGTAATTAATTTAATTCATTTTACATTAATTATATTTGGTGTGATTATTAATCATTGCTTATATGGATGGGTATTGTTTACCTTGAATGGTTTGAATCTCAGATATGAGATAAGTGATGTTGAGTGATATGGATGCATTGGTTGCATTGTGATGATGATTTGGATTACCTCTTAATAATGATAATGTGGATTATCTGTTGTGATGATAATGCTGATTATCTATTGTGAATCTGTGATTTATCTATCTGTGTGTATATATATAATTGAATTGTTTTAAACCGTTAAAACAACTTGGCCTTAAAAGACACGCTTTGGATTTCGATGAGACCGAGATCGGGTTTCCATATCTGGATATCCAAAATCCACATCGATCCAAATTAACGATAGGTCGTGAATCTCTTGTGAAGAGTGAAGACTCGAGGTGTAAGGACTATTCGTCAGTATAACTCTGAGGGTGATTCCGAGATGAGTTTGACAGAATAGTACTTTCAGATTCGAGAAGAAGATTCAGAGTGCAAGGGTTATCGTCACTAACTCTGAGGGTGATTCCAAAATGAGTGTAACGAAATAATGCCCTCGGTTTCGTTCGAACCTGGAACGAACTTGTATGGATTGAATGCTTTCAGAACATCGTCAGGTGGACGATGAGCATTCTAAGAGATGTGTTCTCTAAAGGTAATCGTAGCCTCAAGCCTCGTCAACCGGGAATGGATAAAACAGGGGAGGTGCAGCAAGGCTAAGAGGGTCATGCCTAAGTAGGACGAGATTTCCCCCTATCTAGAGGTCCCTTTTATTTCGGTTGTGTGGACAGTTGTGAGCTCCAACTGTCGGGGTTGTCTTGTTCGGGATTGTCCAGTAAGGGATGGTTCCGGCCTTGTGTTGCAGGGGAGCGGGCGTACTCCTCTGTACGTTGATTTAGGCCACGTATTGTGACGGGCGGTACCCCAGTAGCCCAGCCATTGATGGAATCCAAAGTCTAATAAGTACCAACGGTTTTGATTGTATTACCCACTTTTGTGGCTAGTAGCTGGAATTTAATAGATGTAACAATTTCGGCTACTTCATATTTGCTTGAAAACCCTAGACCTGTTATAATATCACTGGATTTCCTATCAAATGTTTTGGTTAGCGTAAGGTAAAAACTTGTCCATGTTTATGTGTGGGAAGTCTTACGTGATACATTTCTTTTCAAAGGTTTTTCAAAGTTAAGCAACTTTAACATGTTACTCACACCAGATCCATGTCTGACCCAAAGTTTATCTTTTGTTTTCTTAAACTCTTGGGTACTCGAATTTTTACGAGTAGCCAAGGGATTCAAGTTTGCTTTTAACGAATTATGGAGGAGCAATGGAGCAGGAGGCTTCGGTGTTAGATATATAGTATTCCGCTGTGTTGGTTTCTCTGAGTAGTTCTCTTGTCTTTTTTTGAGTTGTATAACTAGACAGGTGTTTATAATTGTCTAGTATGTGTTGTATTATCTGTGTAACTCTGATAGTGGTTGTAAACTATGTAATATTTATGTTATCAATATAATTTATTCGTTCCGCTGTTTAGATTCTGATGTTGTTTCTTCTTTCTCTTCTTTCTGTTCTCTTTTCTATCCCTTTCTTTCTTATTAATGATGCGTCATTTTGTGGTGACGGATGGCGGGTCGTTACAGTGGTATCAGAGCATTAGGTTGAGTGAATACCTAGGCTCTGGAGTGGAGTATATCTTGAGAGAGCGTATTTGTAATTTTAAATATATATATATATATATCTAAATATATTTATTTCTACCTATCTGTTGGGTTACCTGTTCGGGTTTTCCAGTATAAGTTATAAAGGTAGATAGGGTAGTAGTGTGTAACACGACTATCATTGGTTGGAGTTTGAATATTTGAAGTTGGAAGTGTATTTGTCGAGACTGTAGACCTAATACCGTCTCGAGTGAATTTTGCTGAGATGAAGGATTTCATCGATCTCTGAAGGAAACCTGCTAAGGTTCGGAGTCTATTTTTGAAGTTTGGATGAGTAAAGTTTGGATCTGTCGGATGAGCAGAAGCGAGTGATGGTATCTTGATACCTCAGGAATTAGTAGCTGTGTGATGAGACGCAGTGACAATGGATGTTTCCGAAGAAGTTTTCTTTGGAACAAGTTTAAGGAAGTGAGTCTGCTTCGGTGTTGTGGTTGTGTTCAGCTGGTGTTTCTGTTTGATTTGAAGTCCGAGTTTCACGAAGAGTTTTGGATTGGGAATTCTTTGGCATCTGTGGCAGCAGTGCAGCTTAGACTGTTCTCAGTGTTGGCAGGGAGTCTTCTGGCTGAGCAGTTTTTCTGAGGTGGAGTTCAGAAGCAGCAGAGTGGACCCGTTTCTTCGATGGATTGGCCAGTTAAGTGTAAGCTGTTCTATTTGATTAAGGGAGAACAATTTTCCTTGGATTTGGTTGGGATTGATCGCAAAGGTGACTTGCGATTGTTTGAGTGTTCTCTTGAGTTATCAGAGTTTTTCTGGTTGTCTTCAAGGAAGTCAGAGGTTTGTCCGCATTTGGAGATTGAGTTTCACCAACGATTAGGATTCCAGGAGTGCTACCGGTGGTTCAGCTTAGTAGAGAATGGTTCCAAGGGGTTGAGTTTGGTGAAGCAGCTCAGGTTTTGGAAAAGCTTCTGAGTTTTCTTATGGATCCGATGAACCATATTTCTGGGAGGTGTTGTCCAGTTTGTGCTCGTGTTCTTCTTCAGCATTCTCTTCTACTGCGAATCAGAGTTGTGCAGCGGAAGCAGTTTGGAAGTGCATCTGCTTTTCTTTTCCGATCAGGAGAAGTTGTTGTCTTTTGATGTTTGAGGAGTAGGGTTTGCTCTTGGTTGATCTTGAGGAGATCATTTTGTTGAGTTGATTGGTTTTGTTTGTTTCTAAAGACATCAGCAAAGGTTGAGCTGATCGAAAGAGATGAAGACAGCCAGGATCGTCAGAAGTATTTTGTGGATAAGAGACGAAGGAATTTGGATTCCGGGGTCGAAGATTTGATTTTGGTAAGTTTTCTCCGATCTAAAGAGCTTGAAGATTGAGTAAGACTGGGTAAGTCGGCTCCGAGGTGTTTTGGATCTTTTCTGTGTTCTTGTGAGGATTGGTGTTTGATTTTCAAGGTTGAATTGCCAGTTTGGATAACTGGAATTCGATGTGTTTCACGTATCTTTGAGGGAGTACGTGTATGATCTATCTCTGGTTGTGGAACCAGCAGTTCAGGAGGATGTGACTGTTGAGTCAGACTTGTCTGTAGTCTGATATCCTGTTTAGTTTTGTAGATCTAGTTGGATAGGAGCTTTGTAGCTTAGTAATATAGATTGTTTGGATTCTGTAGAGTGAGTATCCTGATATTTATACCGGGGAAACTCGAGGAAACTCTATCCAGAATTTTTGTCTGGATAATTAGATTGTTTGATTGGATGAATTGTTGCTATGGTTGTTAGCATATGGTTGATATATGCTTGTGTTTTAAAATAAATCTTAAGATAAATTATTAAATTACCTTTGCTTTTAAATTTCGGGGACGAAATCCTTTTAAGGGGGAAGGAATGTGATATCCCGGAAATTTGGCAATATAAATTTAATAATCTGTGCTAAAAATTAAATTGATTTGATAACTTTTGATAATAAAATTTTGAATTAATCTAATAATCATCTTTTAATAAATATTTAAATTGGAAGATTTTATCTTTTTAGAGCAAATAAATTGTTTTCTATTTATAATATATATAACTGTATATATTGTAAATTGATAAACTTTGATTTGGGACTTAGTAAATGAATCAATTTTTAATTCTAATTTATTTTTGGTAAATTGGAAATTTTGATATAAATTTATCATTTAGCTTTTCAATGTAATTTAATAAATAATTATATGGTTTATACTTATGATAAATCTTATTTGTTATAAAATTTTATTTAGCTTAAAAATATGAATTTAAAATTTGATGAACATTAAAGCTCAAGTTTTATTTTATTTTTAAAAATATATTGTTTGAAATTTATATATAAGAATTAAAATACAATTTACCAATGATCATAATTTATTGAATAACAAAAGTAAATTATAATCTCTTTCATAAATTATTTTAAAATTGTTTAATTTGTTATTTTCAAATAGTAATTATAATACTTAGTTTTTATAATCATAAATAATTTTTGTAAGAAATAGGATTTGATATTTTTAATTTTAATAAGTGTTATATATGCATACATATATAACTTGATTTTCAAAATTTTGATTTGATAAATTAATTTAAAATTTGAATCGATGTCTTGAATTTAAAAGAATAAATATTTAAAAATATTTGAATAAGCTTATATTTATAATTTGATTGTTTTCATTTCTTTTTAATTTAAAAAGAGATAAATTCATTTATATATACATAAGAAATAGTAAATTAAGATTTAAAAGTTTTTATTAACATTTTAAATTAAAATTAAAATACTTAATACATGTGTAAGTTTATTAAGACTTAAAAAGACATGTGTTAAGCCATTAAGTTATCTTTGTGACAAATGTTTAAAATTTGAACAAGTTTCTTATTTTTATTTTATTTTTAATTAAATCAAAAAAAATTCTTATATTAACTCATCTCTCCTCATTTCATATTCTTTTCTATCCTTCTTTTTCAAAACCTTAAGGAAAACCTTCAGCCAACAAATCTGCAAACTTTTGATCAAAACCAAATTTGTTCAAAACCAAATCTGAAACCCATGTTTCCTCCAAAACCAGAGATCCAATTAACCTGAAATTCATTCTTCAATTCATTAACCTGAAAAATCTATTTTGTAAATAATCCCCTCAAAGAAACAATCTGCACCGATATCTCCTTTAAATCAAAACCCTCTGAACCTTATTCAAACTTGAAATGCAAATCTATTATAAAACTGTAGCCTTTCCAATTTCATCAAGCCTGCATGCATTTTCATTTTTCGAAGCCTGCATCTTTTCACCTGGAAACAAACAAGCATGCATCAGGGAGCAGGGCATTTCAGCATAACCAAGATGAATGTTTTTTTACAAAAAAAATCAAGACTAAAGTTTTTAAAGTACTGAAGCAAACTGCAGTTTGAAGATCTTATGCAAACTTCAACAACTTCAAGCTTTTCAAATACATGTGCTCTGCTCAGTAAATTCTGTGAGTAACCTCACTCTTTTAAAGATTAAGTATGAATTCTAGTCGTTTATTTTACTCTGGAAATAAAAATGTTTGCATGTCATTTACAAGTTCATTGCTGGTGTGTATATATATATATATGAATATATATATATATAGTTGTGTATGCTTCTGGGAAATCTGTTTTCTGTACTTAAGTTCCAGGTTCTAAGGATTTGCTTAAAACTCCATTTCAGTTGATCTAATCTGTGTTAAGGATTTATGATTCAATCAAAATATGGTTGAGTAATATAAGTTTAAGGTTTAAATTTTATTTAATATATAAATTCAAATTTGTTTAAAAAAATATATATCTGTAATTGACTCTGGAAGTTAAAATATAACAGAACAACTTTATGTAAATGGAAATTTGATCATCCAGTTCCATTGATTCAAGAGTATAAATTGATTTCTTAAATTAATACTTGAATTTTAAAACCTAAATCAGAATTTTTAGGTTGGAATTTATTGTGATTTTCTGGTTTATTCAAAATGGGGTTTTGGGTTGGAGCTATCAACCTAGGAGGTCAGGGTGGCCATGGTTTTCTCTGGTGACAGAGTAATGATTGAAGATCTAAGGAAAAATACTGGATGATGGATTAAAGCATTGAGGCGGTGGTAATTTGGGATTGAAGTTGATAAACCTAGTTTTCGCTGTTGGTCAGGAATTAGATCATCTCGACATCTATGAGTGACCGAGTTGTTCAAGATTCATGTGGATGATTGATGGAGGGTGGGGGAGTTCGTGGCCGAAGGCGTAGATTCTCTGATGATCAGAATTTTGGAGTTGAGGCAAATTCCAGTTCGACACTTTTTTTCAGTTTTGGAGCTCGAAGCTTATTTTTGATTTTGGGATTCTGCATTCAATTTGAGGGTCAGAATCGAATTAGGAGATGGCCGTCGACTTGCTCGTGAGCTCGCGAGAGGAGGTGGCGGCGGGGTTGCTGCAGGTGCACGGTGAACTTGGAATGTCAGCTGTTTTTAGGAAAGAGGGGAACTCATGTATGTATCGGGTTGCATCGTGTTTTTGCTTGAAGCTTGGGAATGATTGTCTCGAAGTAAATTGTTGTGGGTTCAGGGGAGAATGGATGATATAGGGTTATGTATTAAACCTGTCAGTTTAGTTTGAATGATATTCAATGGAAGGATACTCGAGTTACTCGAGTTTGTTTTGAATTTTGCTCGGGTTAGGATAGGATGAAGCTCGAGTGAATTTTGTGATTGCTTGAGTTGGATTCGTTTCAGGTTATAAAACATGTTATGTTTTCAAAATTTAAACTAAAATTAAAATATCAAGCAAAGATTTAAAATATGTTTTAAATCTAATTTTAAACTATGGATTCAAGTTTAATTTGAATATTAAGATGTAAATGACTAAGTTTTTAAATTCAAATTTGCTTTAAAATAACTCTAAAAGAATTTATTGTTTAAAAATGTTTTTAAAGAAATTTGAATTTAAATTTGGAAATTGAAATATAAAGTAATGTTTTAAAACAAAGTTTAAATTTGATTCAAATCTGGATTTTAATCTTTGTTGCAAAATAGATTTAAGTTTTTATAAATTTAAGTGTTCAACAATTTTGAATGATTAAAGAAAAATTTAAATGATTTAAATTTAAAAAAGAAATTTGATTTAAACTTTTATAAAATTTCTTTTATAAGGAAGTATAATTTAAATTTAAAGGTTTTAAATTGATTTTAAACTTATTGAAGTTAAATTATAATTTAATGATTTGTAATTCATTTAATTTTTAGGATAATTAAATGGATAATTAATTTATTTAATAAACTAATGAAATGAATAATTACTTAAAGTAATTAAGGGTTTAATCTTAAAAGTTTAAGATTTAATTATTCTTAGAATAATTAACTTGTAATTTAAGATTCATTAATTAAATAAGATTTGATTTTAATTAATGATTAATAATTAATTAATCAAGTAATAAAGGATTAATTAAGTTATAATTAACACTTAATTGATTAAATAATTAGGGGTTAATGAAATGGATTATTAATGATTAATTAATTTGTAATTAATAATGATCAAAATAAGTTAATTATTTTAGAAAATAATCAGTGAATTGCTAAATAGTTAATAAAGGTTATTAACTAAGGATTATTTAATAATTAATTAATGTGGTTAATTTTAATAATTAATTAGATTAATTAATTTAAAAATAATCGTTTCTGTAAATTATTAAGTATAATTACTTATGGAAGTAATTAAGGAATTAATTACTTATTGTAATTAATTGAGTTTAATTTGATTAGATTAAGTTAATTAATTCAATTTAATTAATTTAAATTGATGATTTATGAAGTATAATTACTTAATGTAATTAAATAAAGAGAAATTACTTAAGGAAGTAATTAATGAGTAATTACTGTATGTAATTAATTGAAAGTGATTTGATGATGAAGTAATTTGAATATAATTACTTTGTGAATTAATCAAGGGATTAATTGGAGATAATTAATTAATGAGTAATTAATTTTGTGAAGTAATTAAGGGTAGTTAATTACTGAATGGAGTTAATCAAGGGTGATTAACAACTATGGTTTAATAAAGATTAATTACTTAATGTAATTAATATAATTAGAAATCATTAATTATTATAATTAATGATGTAATTAAGAATGGATTTAATTTGGAAATAATTAATAAATGAAGGGATTAATTAATGTAATTAATTAAGGATTAATGTAATTAATTTATAGTTGATTAATTAAGGAAGTAATTAAAGATTAATTACTATATTTGGTTAAGTATAATTAATTTGAGAAATTAATTAGTGGATAATTACTTGAATGTAATTAAAGGTTAATTAATCAGGGATGATGAATTAAAATGAATAATTGGTTGATGATAAGTTAATTGATTGATAATTAATTAATAATGATGCAAGCAAGTTTAGTAATGATGAAGTAATTAGTTTAATTCATTTTAAATTAATTAGAAATGATGTAATTAATTCAATTCATTTAAATTAATTATATTTGGTGTGATTATTAATCATTGCTTATATGGATGGGTATTGTTTACCTTGAATGGTTTGAATCTCAGATATGAGATAAGTGATGTTGAGTGATATGGATGCATTGGTTGCATTGTGATGATGATTTGGATTACCTCTTGATAATGATAATATGGATTATCTGTTGTGATGATAATGTTGATTATCTATTGTGAATCTGTGATTTATCTATCTGTATGTATATAGATAATTGAATTGTTCTAAACCTTTAAAACAACTTGGCCTTAAAAGACACGCTTTGGATTTCGATGAGACCGAGATCGGGTTTCCATATTTGGATATCCGAAAACCACATCGATCCAAATTAACGATAGGTCGTGAATCTCTTGTGAAGAGTGAAGACTCGAGGTGTAAGGACTATCCGTCAGTATAACTCTGAGGGTGATTCCGAGATGAGTTTGACAGAATAGTACTTTCAGATTCGAGATGAAGATTCAGAGTGCAAGGGTTATCGTCATTAACTCTGAGCATGATTACAAAATGAGTGTAACGAGATAATGCCCTCGGTTTCGTTCGAACCCGGAACGAACTTGTATGGATTGAATGCTTTCAGAACATCGTCAGGTGGACGATGAGCATTCTAAGAGATGTGTTCTCTAAAGGTAATCATAGCCTCAAGCCTCATCAACCGAGAATAGCTAAAACAGGGGAGGTGCAGCAAGGCTAAGTGGGTCATGCCCAAGTAGGACGAGATTTTCCCCTGTCTAGAGGTCTTTTTTATTTCGGCTGTGTGGACAGTTGTGAGCTTCAACTGTCGGGGTTGTCTTGTTCGGGACTGTCCAGTAAAGGATGGTTCCGACCTTGTGTTGCATGGGAGCGGGCGTACTCCTCGGTACGTTGATCTAGGCCACGTACTGTGATGGGCGGGACCCCGGTAGCCCAGCCATTGATAGAATCCAAAATCCAATAAGTGCCAATGGTTTTGATTGTATTACCCACTTTTGTGCCTAGTAGCTGGAATTTAATAGATGTAACAATTTCGGCTATTTCATGTTTACTTGAAAACCCTAGACCTATTATAATATCACTGGATTTCCTATCAAATATTTTGGTTAGCGTAAGGTAAAAACTTTTCCATGTTTATGTGTGGGAGGTCTTACATGATACCTTTCTTTTCAAAGGTTTTTCAAAGTCAAGCAACTTTAACCTGTTACTCACACCAGACCCTTTTCTGACCCAGAGTTTATCTTCTGTTTAATTAAACTCTTGGATACACAAATTTTTACAAGTAGCCAAGGGATTCAGGTTTTCTTTTGACGAATTATGGAGGAGCAATGGAGCAGGAGGCTTCGACTTCAGATATATAGTATTCCGCTGTGTTGGTTTCTCTGAGTAGTTCTCTTGTATTATTTTGAGTTGTATAACTAGACAGGTGTTTATAACTGTCTAGTATGTGTTGTATTATCTGTGTAACTCTGATAGTGGTCGTAAACTATGCAATATTTATGTTATCAATATAATTTATTCGTTCCGCTGTTTAGATTCTGATGTTGTTTCTTCTTTCTCTTCTTTCTTTTCTCTTTTCTATCCCTTTCTTTCTTATTAATGATGCGTCATTCTGTGGCGGATGGCGGGTCATTACAGGATGAATGGACATCTTCATGCGATGAGACTCTGCTAGCACCATGTCGATCAAATCCATAATAAGAGCAACACACAATCTACCATCCCTCCTTAACCACCCCTTTGAGTCAATAGTATAATGCATCAAATGAATCAACTGTTCACCTCTATCAAACATCTCAAAAATATCCGCTAACTCTTTGTCTTGCTCCTGACTTGATCCAATTTGGTCCATAAGTATAGAGTGCACATCCAAAGCTGCTAACAATCCTAGAGTGATGTCTGGCGATGGTCGAAAGTCAAACATAGAAATGAATTCTAAATGTTTCCACTCTAAGAACAAAGGACTTAAGACCGCATGTTACATACTCAAGGTGTCGGGCACCACATTGCCCTTACGCGAGTATATGAGATATTGAAATCGTATAATGCCAAAAACTCCATCCACTTCTACTACCTTAAATTCAATTTGAATAAGTACTTCAGAGATTTATGATCCGTATACAGCTCAAACCGCTCTCTTAATAGATAATGCCTCCATGACTTGAGTGCAAAGGCAATGGCTTCCAACTTATGATCATGGGTAGGATAGTTTCTCTCATGAGGATTCAACTTTCGACTAGCGCAGGTTACCACTCTTACCTTTTGCATCAAGACCGCACCCAACCCCATAACACAAGCGTCAGTATCTACTGTGAATTTCTTCGTACCATCAGATAACACTAAAATAGATGCACTAGTCAATGCCTCCCTCGGCCTAATGAAAGCATCCACACACTTTGCATCCTACGCGAAAGCTAAATTCTTCTTAGTAAAGAAGATCAGAAGTGCAGAGATCTTCGCAAAGTCCTTAACGAACTTCATATAAGAGCTCGCCAAACTAAGGAAACTCCTCACCTCAATGGCATTCTTCGACACATGCCAATCTTGAACTACAACAGCCTTACTCGGATCGGCCGCTTGCCCACTTTTCGAGACAATGTGTCCTAAAAATTGTACCTCCTCACTCCTCGAATAGAAAAAAATGCCATCCAAAAATACCACAATTAACATATCAAGCAACCCTATTAAAAATCGACTCATCAGATCAACAAAGTAGGCGGGTGCATTGGTCAAACCGAATGGCATGATTAACCACTTATAAAATCTTTCGGGTGTCTAAAAAGTAGTCTTACGAAAACTATCCTCAGCTACATGAACTAGGGGAATCCGGTAGCCAAATCAAGCTATGAGAATACCTTCGCTCCAACCAACTGATCAATGAGATCTCTGTAGGACAATGGGTAATGATTCTTCTTTGCCAGCTTATTCAGCTCCAGATAATCGATGCAAAGCCTTAGAGAACCATCCGCCTTAGTAGCAAAGATGACTAGTTCTCCCCACTTTAAAATAATTCTCCAAATGAAGCCCTTCTCCAACCGCTCATTCACCTATTTGTTCAACTCATGTCTCTCCTTTGGAGCCATGTGCCTCAAGGTAAGGCAACATGACTGTCGTTCTCTATAAGAAAAATTCATAAATTGGTCTCTCTCTAGGGTGGGAGACCGCAATCCTCAAAAAAGACTTCTAGGTGATCTCTAACTATAGGCCCTTGATATAACTCGTCATGTGGTAGGTCAAATGAATATAGGTAACTCAATATAAATAAACATCTGGGATCATAATAAAACTCTAAACTATGGCCACTACAAGTACCTAACCTAACAACCTTCCAATTACAATCTAGATAGCCCCATACATTGTCATCCAGTCCTTGCCTAAAATCAACCCAAACCAAGAAAACCCTAAGACAAAAGCATCGCAGTCGAACTTGACCCACAAAATGAATAATTTCAAACCCCTACAAATCATAATAAATAGGTTGATCTTTCAATAGGGTTTGACATAACCTCAGGGTATGTAACTATGCTAATGTCGAAGAGTAACTCAAATAGAAGTCTATAAGAAATAAAAGAGTGTGATGCCCTAGTATCTAAAAAGGTACGAATGGATAAACCAGATAGAGTTAACATACCTTCAATCACGACCTTCTTACCCTTGTCCGCTACTAGTGGTGCACTCGAGCTACGAATTGCATCTAGTGCATAAGCTGGAACCACCTGGATAGAGGTCTTCTGAGGTGCTACACACTCCCGCCCCATGTGCCCGTATTAGTTGCAATTTTAACACTTAATCTTTGAACCATCTGCCTTGCACTCATTCACAAAATGTCCCTTCTTGACACACTTCCTGAAGTGCATATCTCACTTCTTCATCTTTCTACTGGGTCTCAATCCTCCCTTGCATTAATTCTACTATCGTGCCTTTCCTCTAGACTTCTTAGGTTCTTCCTTTACTTCCTTATTTGGGTCGATATTCAGCAAGGCCTTCTCCACCAAACCCTCATACGTCACACCCACAGAAATATGGCTAAGAGCTAAATCATGAAGGGGTTGGTTCAGCACTTTTGCAAATTTTAGAGCCTTTTTGTGGAGTATTGATCAAATCCATCATAAATCTAGCCTACTCATTGAACTGGTTGATATACTCTTTTATCGACATTCTCCTTGCTTTAAATGCATAGACCTCTCCAACTGCACTTTCTCTTCAACTCTACATCGAAACTTCATCTCAAAATGTCTCCTAAATTCCCCCAAAGTGATCTCCCTCCCCCCATCAGCCTCCTCATCAACAACATCCCACCAATTCAGGGCCACGACATGTTGATGCCAAGTTGCAAGCTGTCTCCTCACCTCATCTGTAAGAACCATCAATCCAAAAATCCTCTCAAAAGTGCAAATATATGTTCTCTACATATGATTTAGTCCACATATATGGCTTCCCTCAAGGGCTTGCAAAGCCCTTAAATAACTTAGCAAAATCAATGACAGGTGGGTTGGCAGGAACCACACTTCATGCACACTCAGTGGGTCCTCTATTGAAGTTAAGCTCAGCTTGTCTCCTTGCTTGAAGATACTGGGGGAACCAAATTGGGAGGTTTTGGCCCGGAATCATAGCAACGTCACTTGAGCCTAAATCGCTCATCTTTTATCTGTCATTTAGGAATTTATTAGCAACTTTTCACAAGTAGCATTGCGAGAACAAGGAAAGAGTTATTCATGTTATATTTATATAAAATATTTTGAAATTCTTTTACCTATACATACATACATACATACATACATACATATATATATATATATATATGTACTTAGGAAACTCACTTTGAAACCCTTTTTGGAAAACCTATAGATAATCATTTGGCACGTTTTCTTTTAAAAAACTTTTTCAAGCATGTTCTCTCAATACGTCCCTAATATGTAAGGAATTCCAAATCTAGGCTATGGTACCAATTGTGACACCATGCACCTCCCGACGCATTGATTCAAAACCTAGGGTGACTTTCAAACTTGCTTCGATGCCGAGAAGTATGAGTTGTTGGGGTTTTTAAACATCATAAAGACTAAAGATATATATATATATATATATATATTCTAAGATGTGCTACAGTTTTAGAACTCACGGCGGAAGGAAACAAAATATAAATAAAGAAAATAAACATCTCAGAAAATATCCCAAAACACAGTCTCAGAAAATGTTATGTAGTCAAACCCAGAGTACGCATAAATAAGATACATAGTCAGATAAATAAAGTACTGAATAAGATAGATAGTTATGGAGAGTAAAATAAAATGACAAGAAACTCCAAGGATAAGCTTGCCTCTCCACATAATAATAACGAGCCTATCACTTGCTGCCCTGTCCTCTTGTGTTAGGGAAAAATAAAGGAAAATGGGTGGGTCAGACAAAAGTTCGGTGAATTAATACACTATTAATATATGGTGATCACATGCAGCTGACTATAATAATACTCTATATAACCTAGGGTGTCCTAAGAGTGTTCATAAATCACTTATTAACTTTATTTAAGAGCTTTAACTCAATACACACCTACTCTAACTTCTTGTGCAAGCTCGTACTTAGGATCAAACAATTTATCGAACCTATAGATAACTAATGACCGGCTAATAACTACTTGAACTTTTCCAACAAAAGGTTATCCTACAATTTCCTTTATATGACTACATCTCTCACATTACAACTAGCGCAACTATTTTTCATGGGTTTTCCAACAATTTCTACCATGGAACTAGGTTTCCCATAACCATGACAACACATACCCCTGTTACACATTGAAGGCGAGCATGCAATGCCGAATTGCCAAAACGACTCATCATTTGCATCCATGTCCACCTCTTAGTGGTAACATAACGCCTCTTATTTCATGCATCGAGATCCAACAACATAGTATCACATTGCATAAGTATCTATAAATACCAAGGAACTCTCACTGTGCCAGGCCACACACTTTATCAGGGCATTAATTAGTGTTGTGTGTTCACCGTAGAGTCTCTTATGAGTGCCATGTGCAATAGAATCATCCCTAGTCGAATGTCGACCCTACTGGATAAAGAAAATTTACCCAGCCTCACGACGTCCTAATGTCGCCTCATAAAGAACTAGCTTTCCTACTCCTAATATCCATGTGTGTATATATAATATATATACCCTACTAACTAAATTATTTATTTAAAACCTAGGCCTTAAGCCGAGGTTCGTACTACACTTCTAGAATGCTAACCGGTCGACCGCAAGCTCCTCTAGCGATCGACTCCGCTCCAGTAAGTGCGGGTGATCAATCGCGGCGAAGATTTTAGGTCAACTATTTATTTTATTTTATTTTGGATTAATTACTGTTTAATTTTGTTCGTTCTCTTATTTCAATAGCAAACCTACAGTTTCATTTCATGTTTAACAATTTATGTGAAATCAAAGTGGTATTTGTCCAAACTCCTAATCAGTTTCAATTTATAGCAATTAATTAATCTAGGGTATAACATCCATGTTATCAGATTATATTAATAGATTATAGGAATTCTATTTGATTAGAATGGGTTTTAACTAGATCAATCCTATTCTAACTAGTTTACACCAACTTAATTTATAACTAAATTTCTTGATTTAAAACATATGATTCTTCAATTTAATTTCTAATAACTAAGATCAGATTGGGGAATACAAAATTAACTACATATGATTATCTTATTAAAAATATACCCACTCACCTCAAATTCAAGCTTTCCTTTAAATCCTCATTGGAACCGCCCCTCGTTCGTTAGTTATTTGTTTGATTTTCTTCCTTAATCCTATACTTTTATTTTGTTCTATTTTTGAATAATTTAGGTTTAGAGAGGAAATAATTTTGTAGAATATAAGTACGTAAATAATTTTTTGTGAACTAGGGTTTAGATTAGTTGTGTACTTATAGGAGTTTTAAACTGATATAGACCATTGATCAATTATTTAGAATCTTTGGTTTCATCCTGTATGTTAATCCTTTACTTTGCTCCTAAGTAAAACTATTTCATTAAATCAAGGTCGTTGGTTGCTCAAAATTCTCGATCTAGAGCTTTAATTAGTCGATCGCTAGGTGGTGGCCGATCGACCGCTACATGTAGATTGACAATATCCTAGAATATCGGCGAGTGAAGCTATTTATTTAAGGATAGTTTAATTTACTTATTAGTTTATTTAATTAATTTTGTTTTAAAATTTTAAAATGTCTATAACTTCCCCATAGTAGCTTCGATTTAAAAGTGTTATATATGAAAATTGTTTAGAAAATCGCTACGAATGCATCAGTGCTAGTTTCATAGATAAATTCAGATGTTTGTAAATATTCTATCTTTTCCTTATTATATTTAAATTTAATTCATCAAATTTTCACTTAAATTTTTGGAATGTTATCAACTTCTCGTACACTATAGGTAAAACAAGTAATCATGATGGTGTGATGTTCGAAGACAGAGACTATGGATATGTTTATATATGTTGTCTGTTTTGTTTGTATATGTTGTATATATGATGTGACACTTTATGTTTGTATAAGACTACATGTACCTTATGATGTATACAGATGTGATCTGTTTATTTTATGTATATGTTATAGCTTGATCCATTCCGCTGTGAGTTCTGAAAGTTTTAGTTGCTTAGTTTATATAGCTCTTTATTTACTATTGTATTATTTTAGACGATTTGGCTTTTATTTTATGATGATTTAGTGGATGCAAAAAGATAGGTTGTTACATATGGTATTAGAGCTTAGGTTAGGACATATAGAGAGAGCATACTTATATATTTTATTAGCATAAACATATACACATATTTGGATTAAAGTAAATAGGTGTACGATGTCTAATTTCAGGTTTATGTTTACTATCTCTACCTAATACTCTAGGGGATCTAACATCGAATCCTATTTTATAGATAGTAGAGATGGGTAACCTGGCTAAAACTAGTGTTGAAACTGGCACTGGAAATGAAGTTGTGGAAGTACTGGGCATGAAAATCCCACTTTGGTTCCACTGTTATCGTCAAGTTAGAAACCAGGCCACAGTTAAAAATGGGGTGCCTGTAACTGGAGTATAAGAAGGGAATGTTGTTACTATACTAAAGCAAAATTTTCCAAAGTTGTGTAAGGATTTTTTGAATAAGGATGGTAAACCATGTAAGGGTACAGAAACTTTCATGCGGACCTAAGCTTGGCTACATACATGTGATAGGATTCTCGATATGCTAAATTTAGGTGATGAGATGAAAATGCAGCTTACTTCTTAGCATATCAAGGAGAAGTAATGAACTGGTGGGAAAGTTATAGAAGAAGTTAATGAAAATGAAATCTCTTTGAAAAATTTTAAGGATTGGTTTAAAACAAAAAATTTGTCCAAAGCCGTAAAGGAGGTTATGCTTGAGAAGTTTATATATCTCAAATAATGAAATTCTTTTGTGAAAGAGTATATATAAATAATTTTAATGAATTGGAAAATTTTGGTTTTGAATTGGTAGAAAAGACAACCAAAAGGGTGATGAAATTTGCGAAAAAGTTGAGTTCGCCGCTTAAAGCATTAGCACTTTGTAAGAATCCTATGAGAGTGAATTTTTAGAGTTTAGTTGAGGCAACACTGCTGAATACCACTATGTTGGGAATGTCTAAACGGCGGCGGATAAAGAGTGTCAATCCAAGTAAGTGTAAAGATTTTGGAGGTTTGAGTGAACACGATGGTAAGCAAGACAAGAGATGTGAAAGATGCAATATGCGAGGACACGTATTGAAGGATTCTAGAGTTAAATTTTCAAAGATAAAAATGTTATAACTGCAATTAGATGGGCCATATGAAGAAGGATTGCCATGCTTTATGAATCTAGATTTAAAGGTGCATAATGTATAGTATTATCCTATGTTTAAACACACACACACACACACATATATATATATATATATATATATATATATATATATATATAAAGCATAAGATACGTAGATACATGAAATAGAGTTGCATTTGGAATTTCGTGGATGAAATTCTTTTAAGGAGGAGAACGTAATACCCCATCGGATTTATATGTATATTTTATTTATAAGAGTAAAATAGTAATTTTACAAACATGGTAATTAGGCAATGAGACTTGCACTATTCCGTAGAGCTTATTTTAATAGTCAGAATGATATATTGGTTTGTCCGAACCGGAGTACGTATGAAGTAGTTATTCGAGTTTTAAGATGCGGGTTTTTAATTGTTTAAATAGGCCTAAGCCCATTAGGCTGAAGCAAATGCTCGGAATTTATATAATAAGCTGATAAGGAGGATTTGAATTCACGTCCATTTCATTATTCTAACTTCTCCTTCCTCCATCTCCCATCCCTCTCTTTATCATCTCTTCTCCTCATCCAAAATTTAAACGAAAACCAATAATTTATATATGAAATTGAAAAGCACTAAGAGGGCTATAAGAATATGTCAATCATTTACGAAATTGGGAATCGTGGAAGGATTGCATTCCTGGACAGCAAAGCTTTTAGGGGCAAATTGAAGAATTTTAGGGCTTTACAATGCAATTCAATGAGTGGGAACCATTATTGAAAATATATTATTACGTGAAAGAAATATATGTTTTATGATTGCTAATTAGGTTAAGTAAATAATTAATTTGAGTAATTCTGATTAAGTTGACAATAAATGATTATGGAGATTAATGATGTTGATGATAATCAAATTTGGGTTAGGTTTTCATTTTGATTGTTTATCAAATGGAAATTGTATATATTGAAAAGATTATGGAAATTAAGGAGTGATTATGAATATGATGACAGTGTGTGATATATGAAGGGTTAGGATAGTGAAATATGATGTCTAGGGGAAATATAAAGACTAAAAAATGAAGAAGAAATCGAATTAGAGAAGAAAGTATTAAATTTTGAAATGTTTATCTGGAAATCATTTCGGCCACTAGAGGACCAGTGCCTGTAGACCATTACACGTTTTTACTAGCCAGGTTGAACTTGGATCAGGGTCGAAGCAAATTTACTCCAGTTAGGCCAATACGAAATAGTTACTAGATAACGTGTTGCGTTTTTGTTGACGTTTGGGATTGTTTAATGTATGGATACGTACTCTGTTGATTGTGCACTTTGACTATTGGTTAAATCATGTGTAAAGGAGTCAGGCTGTGTTTACCTATCCTTTAAGTATACCGATGTTAGACTATGACGCATGTTAGACTATGTTTATCTAACTCATACTTTTGTTTACATCTGCATTTACCAACTCTTATGTGCGTTGTTGGGTTAGTTTCTGTTTAACTAACTCCCTCATTTATTGTTAGGTTAGTCTTGGTTTAACAAATCTATTTCTGCTTGAACCAAAAATGGCACAAACTCCCAAGAGATTGTGTAGAGAATAAAATGAGAAGAAAAGTAAATTAAATTAAAAGGAGAGAAAAGGGAACAACATAACAATTTATGGTGGTTCGGGTAATCTTGGTCTACGTCTACGTAGTGATTTATTGAAGGTTTATGATGCTATATACACTTTTGTTCATACAGATCGATATAAAATCCATGGATGATTATAAAAGATTAGAGTCCGAGAGCAAGAGAGCCAAAAGGATCCTTAAAAATGAGTCATGCCCTTCTATTTATAGCTATAGGAAGCCTAAATTCTCAACTCTATGATATCCATATAGTTTTCCATGCCATAGACCACTTCTCTAGGAAATTCGGTAGGCACTTCATCAATAATCATGGATCAGCACCAATCTATAGGCTTGGATCGGTACCGATCCATATATTCTTCATATGGATGACTTTGAACTTCTTGTCTTGGCTCATTTCGTGGTTAGCTTCATGGTTCCAAACTTGTTTGCATCATTACCATTAGCTTGTTTCTGAGTCCAAATGATGGATCGGTGGTATGGAGTTGCTAACTTCGAGTACTCAATGAGACCAATAAAGAATTGCATGAAACCAATGAAATATTGCTTGAAATAAGCTTCTGGTACCATCACTTACAAGTAGGAGGAAGTTGGGCCAATATGGAGGAAATTCCATGGATCGATACCGACCTAAGTGGTTAGATCAGTACTGACCCACCACTTTGGTGGATTTGGCTCCTTATTTCTTGAGAGAGATTTGCATTCGTCTTGTGATCCATATTCTAAAACTGGAAAAGAATTACTGGCATCATGGCTTGTGAGCATGGGAAGTTTGAGGCAAACGAGTGATGTGTTTTCTTTCTACCATTTTGATTCATACTTGGTTTTTGGACTCTACGGCTATCTCTCTGGACTTCCTTCGTTGATAGCTTTCAAGTTTGACTAGTTAAGTTCATCCTTATACAACCTAGTCAAAAGGCTAGATAACGGTTTTGTTTCCTTTATTGCGTGTAGACGAACTAGTCCGTGTTTTACTTACTCAAGTATACATTAAATGTTAATAAATATATAATAATTTTCTTTATATTATGTTTATTATGATGGACTAACGATGTAGATACATATGAGACAAGTTGAGGTAAATAAGTATCAGTATTCATATGATATTTACAAAATCATATATCAGTATATACATGGTAATATTTTTACTTACCAGACATGTGTCTGATCCCCCCTCCTCATATAGTATAGGTGAAGGAAGTAATCGTGATGGTGTAATGTTCGAAGACAGAGACAGTGGATATGTTTATATATGTTGTATATATGACGTGAAACTTTATGTATGTATATAAACTACATGTACTTTATATATATATATATATATATATATATGTATATATATATATGGGATCGTTTTATTTTATCTACTCCATATGGTTTGATCCATTCCGATGTGAGTTTTGAAAGTTTTAGTTAGTTTATATATATGTGTGTGTGTGTGTGTGTATGTTTGTGTGTTTACTATTGTATTAATTTAAACGATACGGCTTTTCATTGTACGGTGATTTTATTGACCGTGAAAAGCCAGATTGTTACAAAAGCTTCACTGGTTACTTGAATTATTCCACTAACATGCATTGTGACGACACGTCCCTCTCGACCCTCGAAAATCGACACAAAATATGCTACAATATAATATGCCGACGATCGGATGCCGGAAAAGACAGATTGTTGAGGGGAAAGAAAGAAGATAGAAGAAAGAAGGAACTAAATAATAACAGAATCTCACAATCACAGCGGAACAAAATATAATAGTCAATAACAGATCTTACACAAATTGAAAACTATATCTGTTTTATAAATTTCATCATCAGAGTATCACAAACAAACAACAATTACCAGCCTGACAATTTCAAACAATCACAGCAGCAAACGTCTCGGACTTCAGCTCCTCTCCTGAGCTCCACAACATCCTTTCCTGTAATCTATAATACTCGGTCTAACCCGAGTATTATAATGAAATAACACCCGAGTCGGTCTGGAATACCAGCGTGAGAGAAATAAACCCAAATTGATTATTAAAGTTTCAAAATCCTTTGAAATCAAAAGCATCTCGTAAGACCACGCCACAAATAAACATGTCGAGTTTTTGCCTTACGATAGCCAAAACATTTCTTATCAAAATCCTCTGATATTATAATAGGGTCTATATACAAATACTTATTCAAATAGACGAAATTTTTACATCCATTAAATTCCAGCTACTAGCCACAATCGTGGGTAATACAAACAAAACCGTAAAAGGCACGTAGGGAGAATGGATTTCCAACTAATGACTAGGCATTGGGGTACCACCTATCATAGTACCTAGTCTAGATCAGCGTACCGAGGATCCACCCTAAATCCCCTGCAACACAAGACCGGGACTACCCCTTACTGGATAATCCCGAGTAAGATCACCCCACGGTTGGGATCAGCAACCGCACCACTAAGCCGAATAAAAGGGATATCTAGACAGTGATGACCTCGCCCTAATGGGTGCTACCCACTTAGCCTTGCTGCATATCCCCAGATTTTCAGTCATTCCCGGTTGATGAGGCTCGAGGCTAAGCGTTACCTTTTTAAAACACATATCTTAGAATGATCATCGTCCTCCTGACGATGTTCCGAAAGCAATCATCCATACAAGTCCGTCCCGGGTTCGAACGGAACCGAAGGCACTACTCCTACTATATTCTTTTTGGAATCATCCTCAAGATTAGTAGTGACTAGCCCTTGCACTTCACGGCTCCACCTTCGACTCCAAACTCGTTTTCCTTACGAAAATGTATAAACCGGATCGAAGTGGTTTTCGAGAATTTAATCCCGATCCCGGTCTCTTCGAAACGATCAGCGCATTGGTCAGTATTGATAGTCGGTTATTTAACTATCAATTAACATTCACAAACATCCATCAAACAATAAATAATTTCCTAAATTATTTATTAACCTCAAAATATCTTCACAAGATATATTCCCAATTTCAACCCATTTGAGAACAGTTTTTAAACCATCTTCCTTTTTACGGATTAAATTTTCCCAAATATTTTCTATTTCCATCGAAAATAACCAAGTCCAAACATTTAGATTTTTAAAACAATTAAATCACTTTATTCTAAAATATAGCTTAAAATATTTACATTAACTACTTAAACATTTTATTCAACATATATTTTAAAAACATTTAAAGCAAACTACTTTATAAAATGTAAGCTAATTTTTAAAATAAAGGTTAAGTTCAAACTAAAGTTTAAAAGAGGAGTTACAAAATTCTATACTAGTTTCAAATAATACTTCAACCAAACTATCTTTAAAATAAATCCATTTTATAAAATATAAATATTAAAAATATTCTTTCAAAACATAATACTAATTAACCCTTTAAAATAATTACTACTATAACTAATTTATTAAATTTTTACATTTAAATTTTTACAACTTAAATAATAATTTCTTAAAACATTCCTTTAAAAACAAATTTAAACTTTTTAATTTTTTTATATAAAAATCTGGTTTGAAACGTACTTGGCTTTTCAGGGAACTACACTTCCATTTCAAAATAAACCAAAGAACCTTTTTAAAAATCTTGCTTGATTTATCCCAATTCAAATTTATGTTTAAATCCCGTAAATTTCCTCCAACACTTTAAAAATAACCACCTTTTTATTTTTAACACATTTCCCATTTCCTTGAAATCAATCTCCAAAATATATACTTAAATTATTAAAATACGGCTACTAGAAATTATTTAAAATAAAACAATACTTGAGAAAATATAGGGGGATTCTAAGTGATTTAAACCAAATTACTTTTTAAAATAAAATTATTAAATCAATTATTTATATTAAAATTCCCTTTTTGGACATTTAATACTATTGTACCTGTAAAATAATTGAGTACTACAAATTCTTTAAATAAATATTTATTTTGTACTTGAAATAATTAAAAGTAACATCTTCTCCAAATATCCTAAACACACTTTAAACCGCTAATTTATTTTTTGGAAGCTTTCTTAGAAATCATACTTGATTTCCAGGGAAAACAATTCCCATCTTTAGAAATAATCCATCGTTATTTTTAAAATAGTTTATACCTTCTTATAGAATTTCCCACAGAAAATCTATGCTTTCAAAATTTATCCACCGATAAATATACCAATTTATTTATAAACCCAATTTATAAATTTCCGTTTCTCGTTTCCATTCCAATCATAGTTTCAAAACATTTCAAATCCTAAACCAATTCCTGAATTTAATTTCCTTAAATTCATTCCTTAAAAATTCCTTTTCATTACCCTTTAATCCTAATTTATTTTATTTTCCTTTATATTTTAAAATGCCACATTATACTTATTCAATCATAGCACAGCACAGCCTAATCCCCAAATTAATCTATCACAGTATATAAATGAAATACATCATCAATTATGCAAATAATTTCTATATTGTGAGGAATCCAGTTGGATCCCTCCAACCTGTTTCCCTACATCCACAAATATTAGCACAACCAATAAATATCAATCCAATCTGATAACAATTATCACATTCAACTAATCAACCAATCAATCATTTAAATATTAGTTATTTAAATTAAACGGCATCCAGATGTGAGTGAGATTAACTCACCTTGAATTTTCGACGAGCGTTCAAATTTAAATTAAATCGAACGGCGTTCGATTTAACCTAAATTTTTACTTGCTCAGAATGATCCCAAATCTGCACCATAGCGGGCTGCTCGTCGCTGCGATTCCGACGCTATCAAATTCGTCGGAATCTGATAATGTATGCAAAAGTTATGGTTGTTTAAAGTTTGTATGATTTTAATGTAAATATTTTCACACATTATTATTTTAAAAACAGAAGCTACCATCAGGCCGTTCGATCAGGAAACGAGATCCAGGCCGCACGAATGCTTCTTCTTCCACGCGACATTAGGTTCGAATGAACCCATCAACGCCTCTAAACCCTAATCACCGCTCCCACGACGCTCGCCGATAGATCGATCAGAGGCCACCACGTCGTAGAGCGCAGCGAGCTCTACCTTTGGCCAAAATACAACGAAGCTCGGTTATCCCTAGGTTCCAAAATCTAAGCACGAACGCATGCCCTTCCACCTTGATTTGCCCACAAACCAGAGCTTAGATTCCGATCATGGCCGTTCAACTTGTAGAACTCGATGAGCTCTTCATCTTTGAAGTTGGAAGAATTCGCTAATAATTAGTGGATAAGATGGAATTTGAAGAAGAAAAAGAAAACACATCAGCCATTGAAATGTAATTCACGGCGGCTCAAAAATGATACTAGGATTTCAACCTTATACGTATATATATATATATATATATATATATATATATGTGTGTGTGTGTGTGTGTGTGTGTGTGTGTGTGTAATCAAATTATTTTATTAACATTTCAATTTTAACAAACTTTTACAAAGAACTCCAAATCTCACGTGCCACCAGGCGTTTATAAGATTTTATCCATATTCCGAACACAATGGAACGTGTTTCGGAGGCTAATTTGGTCGTATGTGGAAGATAGCATTTTGAATCGAGTTTAAATATTAAATTATTAATTTAAATTTCAACGCGTTTCTCACCCATACAGACAAACAGTAGCTCCAAATGCTTTCAAAATTTAAATCTAATAATAACTTACTATTGCAGATCCAATGGAATTGGTTTCA
Organism: Allium cepa; assembly: GCA_030765085.1. Lineage (NCBI taxonomy): Eukaryota > Viridiplantae > Streptophyta > Magnoliopsida > Asparagales > Amaryllidaceae > Allium > Allium cepa. The sequence goes on along the minus strand of CM060929.1, from coordinate 673,550,819 downwards.
TCGAATTCCAAGATTGTGCCCCGGAAGGCTATTTTAACACGTCGATTAATTCGAGCGATTTCCAAAATCGTCGAAATCACTTAAAATTTCACTTTTAAAATTTTACTAACTTAATTATACATCATATAGAATTTATATTCACTCTAGAAATCATTCTGTTTCACTTCGAACCAAAATCTGATTATTTGCATTATTATATTATTAAATTCCATTATTAAATTAATATAAAAATTCCAAATTTGACTTATCGACTTTTGATTCCATCCAAAAGTCCAACATCACTATTTAAATCCAAATAGACTTAAAATAAATTTTAGAATCCATTTTCATATCTATTTACCTCCAGATTACAAATTATCCCACTTCCCAAATATTAGATTATTATTATTCAAATTCAATTGAATTACCATATTTGAAATTTAACTAATTTCATTAATTTAACCAAAATATTTTTATTTCAAAACAAAATTATAATTCACATTCAACATTTAAAATGAATTAAATGTTCAAATCTAACGACCAAAATTTCGGGTCGTTACATTCCTCCCCCCTTATAAAAATTTTGTCCTCGAAATTTGCTAAGGTAGGAAAATACTACTAAACTCATTTACTTACCCAAACTTACTTAGTTAAAAACTTACATTTACTGCACCAAAACTTTTAGCTTAATTCCAAAACCATTTGCTTTATTTTTTTATTCAAAACCTTGTTTTCAACCTAATTCAAAAATCACTTTTCTAGTTAACCCAAAATTTCCAAAATTTCCAAAAAATTTCTATCTCCCAAAGTTTTAGAAATTTTTTGACAACGTCTCCTTTGTACGGAGAGCTTTTCACAATATCACAATAGACACAAATATATATACATCGACCCACACGGTCGAAAAACAAAATATACCACATTATATATATCATTTTTCAAATTTTATTGCGTAGGCGTACGTTAGATTAGCATTTTTTTAAGCAAGCGACTAATTAATATTGCATTTACATGCTCCAATTCTATCGATTTCCTTTCGTACCTGTACTTACTCAAATATACATATCAGTATTCAACAATATAAAATTTTTAACAACCTTCCATACATTTATCTTAGCTAAACACAACAATTACATAGTTCAAACAAACAAATTTCATAATCCTATAAGTACCATCTTTATAGCAATCACAAGTTTTCAACACCATTTAATTTTCCTAACAAATCTAAACTTCATTTTATTCCACTCGAATGATTTACAATCAAGTTTACTTTTTACAATTCATATTTACTACAACCAATTCATTTTCTCTTCAATATGATTAACCTATGCTTTACTTACATCAATTTACTCCAATTCAATTCCAAATTGATTCACAATCAAATTTTTATTTTAAATTTGATATACTTGCATTTCTTTTATGATTCACTTGCATTTATATGCAAAACCACATAATTAGATTTCACTTAATCCAATTGATTCAAATACCAGCTTAGTTTGCTTCTTTAAATCAATTCAATTCTGTTTACAACAAACAACCAATTTTCATGCAAATTTTAAAGTTATCCATGCAAGTAACCATCACTTAAGCTTATAACCATTTAAAATTAATTCCATCTCAATCTATATCAAATTTATTCCATTCAAAATTATTCATAACCCAAACAATTTTTACTTCATCACAATTATTAAATCAAATCTCTATTCTCATTTCAAGTTCATCATCCAACTTAAGTTTATATTAATATCATTCTATTCTGGATTATTTACAACTCATACAATCTCATTTCATCACGATAAGATATTAAAATTCTTTCATTTGCATTAAAAATTTATTATCTAAACAAAATTTTATTTAAGACCCCTTATAAAGCTCGACCACAATCATTTCCCAATTTGCTTAAGTTATCTCAATAACAAAACGACTCCATTTCTTCTCACCTTAATCTTATTTCCATTTTAATTTGATTCTTATTCAATCAAATTCCAATCCATTACAAATTTTAATTCAATTTTTTTACTTACTCAATCCATTTAAAATTTATTCACATTCTCAATTCATTTTTGAATTTATTAATAACATAACCATTCCAATTATTCTAAACCAGAACTGGGTTTTATTTTGTTTTTTAAAATTTTTAACTAGCTACCAAAATTTTATTCATTCCAATACAATTTCCATTTAATTTAGCTTACACTAAATTCATCCTCAAACAATTTCTTTGGATTTTGTTGAGTGAGCATTTAATTCACTCAATATCATTCTTACTTAATTTAAATTCCATTTAATTCAATTCTTTTCCAAATTTAATTCAAGTCCAACTAAATTTTATTTAGCCAACTTAAATTCATACCATTTCCTTTACTATTTTAAATAATAATTTAATTTCGTTCATTATTATTTATAACACACTGAAGCTTGATTTTAATTCAATTCAAATTCAACTCAATTCCTTTTTAATCTAAGTTAAATCCAATTCGATCCAATTTTATTTCTCCTTTCAATTTAAAATTTTACTTTCTAACATATAAGTTCAAAAACTTATTTACTAACCTAAGTCCATTCACCTTTATATCTCACTTTACATTTCATTTATGATTTAAATTTTGAATTTCCCAAAAAAAATGACAACCATTTTATTTAGGTTTACAATTTATTTCTTTATTCATAAGTTCACCAACTAATGCATTTAGAATCTTATATTGCTAATTTGTGTCCATTTACATCTTATAATCCCAATTCTAAATTTTATTATATATATATATATATATATATATATATATATATATCACTTAATAGCTTAAGGGTATAAATTTTCATTTCACAATTATAATCATTGTACATTTCAATTTCATATTTAATTTAATTCAATTTCAATTTTATTTTACATTTAACTTATCCCGAGTTAAATGAAAATATATTTTATTCACTTCCATTTACTCAAGTTAAATTTTAATTTCAAGATTAAAATTTTCCTTTCGCCCTTTCTTATTCAAATCACTTCACTTAATAAGTTCAATAGTTGCTTTATCTTAACTTTTCACATTATTTAAATAGAGTTTCCAGAATTCAATTACCCGATTTTATTTCTAAAACCACTTGTACACCCAACAAGTCCAAACAAATATCATAACCAATCACCACGGTAGCAATCCATCACTTTAGAAACTTGAAAATGAATTCTGATGATGTGGCCATCATCATCAGGATTATTTTCCAGTGACTGAAGTGAGTTCAGTGCTTCCTTACTTCCACAAATTCATTTCAAAACAATTTCCACTCAAAAATATTTCCCAAAATAATACTCCATTATTTCCTTTAAATTTTTGGAAAACATTTCCACCATTCCCAAGATTTCCAAACCTTTGTTTTAATACACTTTAAACGCTTTTCAAAATTTACGGGATTTAAATTCTGGTTTAAATCAAATTTTAGTTATTCTTCTTTTGGATAAATCATGCTTATATAATTCTATTTGGTTATAACCATTTCAAATTTTAGATTCTTATATTTGATTATAATATTAACAACCAAACATCCAAATATATAATAATTTCAGAAAATTATTTCTTTTATATCAAAATATAATTTTGGGTAAAATTATTTCATTTACCCACTTTAAAGACAATATTATGTCGGTTTATCTTGTTTAAGAGTTTAGAAACCCCTATCGATACGGTTGTACTTCCCGTACCGACCAGAATTTATAAACACTAAACCGATAAGTCAACACGGTATAAAAACAGTTTTATATTCACTAACAAGTACGCTCTCATAGCTATTAATACACTCAACTCATTATAGAGTACTATTGACTCTGTTTAATGAGTAATTTCCCCACCAGAGCCAAGGTTATCGCCAACCTAAGCTCTGATACCAAGTGTGACGACCCGTCCCTCTCGACCCTCGAAAATCAACACAAAATATACTACAGTATAATATGCCGACGATCGGGTGCCGGAAAAGACAGATTGTTGAGGGGAAAGAAAGAAGATAGAAGAAAGAAGGAACTAAACAATAACAGGATCTCACAATCGCAGTGGAACAAAATATAATAGTCAATAACAGATCTTACACAAAATCAAACTATATCTGTTTTATATATTACATCATCAGAGTATCACAAACAAACAACAATTACCAGCCTGACAATTTCAAACAATCATAGCAGCGGATATAAACAAATACGGTAATACGTCTCGAACTCCAGCTCCTCTCCTGAGCTCCACAGCATCCTTTCCTGTAATCTATAATACTTGGTCTGACCCGAGCATTATAATGAAATAACACCCGAGTCAGTCTGGAATACCAACGTGAGAGAAATACACCCAAATTGATTATTAAAGTTTCAAAATCCTTTGAAATCAAAAGCATCTCGTAAGAACACTCCACAAATAAACATGTCGGGTTTTTAACTTACGATAGCCAAAACATTTCTTATCAAAATTCTCTGATATTATAATAGGGTCTATATACAAATACTTATTCAAATAGCCGAAATTGTTACATTCATTAAATTCCAGCTACTAGCCACAATCGTGGGCAATACAAACAAAACCGTAAAAGGCACGTAGGGAGAATGGATTTTCAACTAATGACTAGGCACTGGGGTACCACTTGTCACAGTACCTGGTCTACATCAGCGTACCGAGGATCCATCCTAAATCCCCTACAACTCGAGACCGGGACTACCATTTACTGAATAATCTCGAGTAAGATCACCCCACGAATGGGATCAGCAACCGCACCACTAAGCCGAATAAAAGGGACATCTAGACCGGGATGATCTCACCCTAATGGGTGCTACCCACTTAGCCTTGCTGCATATCCCCTGTTTTTTAGTCATTCCCGGTTGATGAGGCTCGAGGCTAAGCGTTACCTTTTTAGAACACATCTCTCAGAATTCTCATCGTCCTCCTGACGATGTTTTGAAAGCATTCATCCATACAAGTCCGTCACGGGTTCGAACGGAACCGAAGGCACTACTCCTACTACATCCATTTTGGAATCATCCTCAGGATTAGTAGCGACTAGCCCTTGCACTTCACTGCTCCACCTTCGAATCCAAACTCGTCTTCCTCACGAAAACGTACAAACCGGATCGAAGTGGTTTTCGAGAATTTAATTCCGATCCCGGACTCTTCGAAACGATCAGCGCATTGGCCAGTATTGATAGTCAGTTATTTAACTATCAATTAACATTCACAAACATCCATCAAACAATAAATAATTTCCCAAATTACTTATTAACCTCAAAATATCTTCATAAGATATATTCTCAATTTCAACCCTTTTGAAAACAGTTTTCAAACCATCTTCCTTTTTACGGAATAAATTTCCCCAAACAATTTCTATTTCCACTGAAAATAACCAAGTCCAAACATTTATATTATTAAAACAATTAAATCACTTTATTCTAAAATATACCTTAAAATATTTACATTAACTACTTAAACATTTTATTCAACATATATTTTAAAAAACATTTAAAGCAAACAACTTTATAAAATGTAAGCTAATTTTTAAAATAAAGGTTAATTTCAAACTAAATTTTAAAAGAGGAGTTACAAAATTCTATACTAGTTTCAAATAAAATTTCAACCGAACTATCTTTAAAATAAATCCATTTTATAAAATATAAATATTAAAAATGTTCTTTCAAAACATAATACCAATTAACCCTTTAAAGTAATTACTACTATAACTAATTTATTAAATATTTACTTTTAAAATTTTTACAACTTAAATAATAATTTCTTAAAACATTCCTTTAAAAACAAATTTAAACTTTTTAATTTTTTATTTAAAAATCTGCTTTGAAACGTACTTGGCTTTTCAGGGAACTACACTTCCATTTCAGAATAAACCAAAGAACCTTTTTATAAATCCTGCTTGATTTATCCCAATTCAAATTTACGTTTAAATCCGGTGAATTTCTTCCAACACTTTAAAAATAACCACCTTTTTATTTTTAACACATTTTCCATTTCCTGGAAATCACTCTCCAAAATATATACTTAAATTATTAAAATAAATCTACTAGAAATTATTTAAAATAAAACAATACTTGAGAAAATATAGGGGAGATTCTAAGTGATTTAAACCAAATTACTTTTTAAAATAAAATTATTAAATCAATTATTTATATTAAAATTCCCTTTTTGGACATTTAACACTATTGTACCTGTAAAATAATTGAGTACTACAAATTCTTTAAATAAATATTTACTTTGTACTTGAAATAATTAAAAGTAACATCCTCTCCAAATATCCTAAACACGTTTTAAACCGCTAATTTATATTTTGGAAGCTTTCTTAGAAATCATACTTAATTTCCAGGGAAAACACTTCCCATCTTTAGAAATAATCCATCTTTATTTTTAAAACAATTTATACCTTATTATAGAATTTCCCACTGAAAATCTATGCTTTCAAAATTTATCCACCGATAAATATACCAATTTATTTATAAACCCAATTTATAAATTTTCGTTTCTCGTTTCCATTCCAATCATAGTTTCAAAACATTTCAAATCCCAAACCAATTCCTGAATTTAATTTCCTTAAATTAATTCCTTAAAAATTCCTTTTCATTACCCTTTAATCCCAAATTATTTTATTTTCCTTTATATTTTGAAATGCCAGATTATACTTATTCAATCATAGCACAGCACAGCTTAATCCCCAAATTAATCTATCACAGCATATAAATGAAATACATCATCAATTATGAAAATAATTTCTATATTGTGAGGAATCTAGTTGGATCCCTCCAACCTGTTTCCCTACATCCATAGATATTAGCACAACCAATAAATATCGATCCAGTCTGATAATAATTATCACATTCAATTTATCAACCAATCAATCATTTAAATATTAGCTATTTAAATTAAACAGCATCTAGATGTGAGTGAGATTAACTCACATTGAATTTTCAAAGAGCGTTCAATTTTAAATAAATTGAACGGCGTTCGATTTAACCTAAATTTTTACTTGCTTGGAATGATCCCAGATCTGCACCACAGCGGGCTGCTCGTCGCTGCGATTCCGGCGCTACCAAATTCGTCGGAATCTGACAATGTATGCAAAAGTTATGGTTGTTCAAAGTTTGTATGATTTTAATATAAATATTTTCAAACATTATTATTTTAAAAATAGAAGCTACCATCAGGCCGTTCGATCAGGAAATGAGATCGAGGCTGCGCGAATGCTTCTTCTTCCACGCGACATCAGGTTCGAACGAACCCATCAATGCCTCTAAACCCTAATCGCCGCTCCCACGACGCTCGCCGATAGATCGTTCAGAGGCCACCATGTCGTAGAGCGTTGCGAGCTCTACCTTCGGCTAAAATACAACGAAGCTCGGTCATCCCTAGGTTCCAAAATCTAAGCACGAACGCATGCCCTTCCACCTCGATTTGCCCACAAACCAAAGCTCAGATTGCGATCATGGCCGTTCAACTTGAAGAACTCGATGAGCTCTTCATCTTTGAAGTTGGAAGAATTCGCTAATAATTAGTGGATAAGATGGAATTTGAAGAAGAAAAAGAAAACACATCGGCCATTGAAATGTTTTACATGGCGGCTCGAAAATGATACTAGGGTTTCGACCTTATACGTATATATATACGTGTAATCAAATTTATCAATATTCTCAATTTTAATAAACTTTTACAAACGAACTCCAAATCTCACGTACCGCCAGGTGTTTATAAGGTTTTACCCGTATTCCGAACACAATGAACATGTTTCGGAGGCTAATTTGGTCGTATGTGGAAGAAAGCTTTTTGAATCGAGTTTAAATATTAAATTATCGATTTAAATGTCAATGCATTTCTCACACGTACAGACAAACGGTAACTCTAAATGCTTCCAAATTTGAAATCCGATAATAACTAACTATTACGGATCCAATGGAACTGGTTTCGTCGAATTCCGAAACTGTGTCTCGGAAAGCTATTTTAATTCGTCGATTAATTCGAGTGATTTCCAAAATCGTTGAAATCACTTAAAATTTCACTTTTAGAATTTTACTAACTTAATTATACATCATATAGAATTTATATTCACACTAGAAATCATTTTGTTTCACTTTGAACCAAAATTTGATTATTTGCATTATTATATTATTAAATTCCATTATTAAATTAATATAAAATTTTCGACTTATCGACTTTTGATTCCATCCAAAAGTCCAACATCATTATTTAAATCCAAATAGACTTAAAATAAATTTTAGAAACCATTTTCATATCTATTTACCTCCAGATTCACAAATTATCCCAATTCCCAAATATTAGATTATTATTATTCAAATTCAATTGAATTACCATATTTGAAATTTAACTAATTTCATTAATTTAACCAAAATATTTTTGTTTCAAAACCAAATTATAATTCACATAAACATTAAAAATGAATTAAATGTTCAAATCTAACGACCAAAATTCCGGGTCGTTACATGCATCATAACAGTCCTGTACCTATTACATCCATCTTAGAATTATTTCCAAATTTAACATAATGTCTAAATACTTCATCCAAATCTGAAAACCAACATTAGTTATCACTCACGTAGTTGCTGCAATCATAGTCCGAAAACTAAACCTCCACTCTCGTTGAGTTTTGAACCTCGACATGAGACATAAGAAGCATTTCTTCTTCTTTATCCAATTTTGCATAGTTCGCATTCTTCTCCCATTTAGGACATTCATATTGGAAATGCCCTAAATTGCGACACTTTTAGCACCCAATGAGAGCCTTGTTTGAGGGCTTATCTGCAAAGCCTCTTCCTTTACCTCTATAACCTCCACGAGCTCTACCTCATTGTAGCGACTTGGAAATTCGAACAATTCGTCTTCAAATATAAAAACGTTTTGAAATATAATTAAGTGGTATAAATAAAATTTTATAACCTAATGATACATTATTTAATTAATGAATAATAATAAGAAACTTGTTTTTGAAATTTGTTTGCGAAAATATATCCTTCGAAGAAAAACCATTAATGTGGCCGAAAATCGATTTATCGATAAACAGCTTTTTGACTGATATAGGTTGTTTGAACACTTGTACACTTATCTAATGATCAAATGAATACGCTAGAAACTAATTAATATGCACATATCTTCATAAATCTTGGAATGTTCTAGAAGCATATATATGGATAAGAGGTATCATGAGAAGGGTATAAGAGTAATACGCATAAAGGAGAAGTGATTTAAAGGAGAAGTGATGGAAGTTAAGCTTCCATGGCATGGTGGGGGTGAGTGAGAGCTTAAGCAATACCATTCTCAAGCCTACATAAGGAGGGGAATACTCATAGTATCATTCACAAAAATTTACAAAGCTTTGAGTTGAAAAATATATGGCTTCTTCTTCATCATCTCTTATGTTCTTAAGAAAATTATTGCAAATCAAGTCCAAATCACTTCAAACTTTGCCATAAGGCTTCGTACAATGTCAAAACACTTTTCGCCATGCTAAAAGTTGAAGAAGCAAATCCATGTACCCCCACTATGCATAGGACATGAGCAATGTAGGGTGTTTGGAGGCAGGGCAAGGAAAAAAGCAAGGTGGAAATGAGGTTGCTAGCTTGGGTTCTTGGATCTTGGTTGTTGTTGGGTTAATGGTGAGTTAATACCTCACTATGAATGGAAAATACAACACAAAAATATGTTGTGTTGACTGTATATATGTTGATTGAATTGTTGTAACTTATGTTAAAACATCGGTTTGGATTCTTACTTTAAAAGTAAATGACATATCTGATCCATGTATATGGACTCGAACAAACTTGAAATGAATATGAATGGACTTGTATGACATATGAAAATACATTAAATAAAGCATACAAGCTATAAATGGACTTTAGTTTAGATCGGACTCGGATTTAAAAGCGTACTCATAACGATAGTCGCTATTGATGTAATTGTAAATTGCCTTAGGGTTTCTCACCATATTTATTATACATACATACATACATACATATATATACATATACATATATATATATATATATATGTTTATTGCTATGAAAAGATTGAATGGAGAAAAGTTAAGTAACATCTCGTAAGTGGCCAAAACATCACTAGTGCAAAACTATCTCATTTAGCCATAATTTTGGACTTTAAAAGGATTGAAAAGATATTTAAATTTAAGTATTTTGTCTCATTCTTTTTACCAATGTTTGCAAACTATTATTAGCGTATTTTGAAAGTGCTTTCAGATATTTATGAATTTTTAAGAATTAGTTGTCAGTTTTTAAAGAAGAGATATTTTGTTGAAAACATGTCATTTTCAAGTATTGAGGAAAATTATAATGTTGTTATTTTTCAAGTAATATTTTGGATAAATGTTTTAAAATCTATTATATGTACTTTTAAGTATTTTAAAAGTATACACAAATGTTTTCCGAAATGGGGTTAGAATCGTTTAGTGGCCAAATGCTTAATTGTTTAATTACTTATTTGAAAAGTAATAAACTATGCTAAGTACTAAAAGTCGACGAAGTATCTATTTGTGAGAGTTAAGATTGATGTCGAGCAAGGACAAAGCAATAGAGTTGTAATCTACCAAGCTTCCCGCATGACCAAGGAATAGTTAGTCGGAAAATGTGAAAATGTGTTAATCATGTTGATTTCATATTGTTTACGGAAATCATTAGTACTGTATTTAACACTAAAAGCCGATAAGGTAGACTTATCTATTTTTTAGATTCAAGAATGATGTGTCTAGGCAAGGCTTGATGCAACCAATGCTCAAATTTATCTGACTTCACTCTTAGGCGAGGAATAGTTAAGTTGGAATCTCGGAAATGAGTTAAGCGTACGAATCATGATTTGTATAAGCAATTTTTTTGACTCGATAATCGATTAGTCAATTAGCGAACTTGATTAAATATTGACTTAAGAAGTTATCGAAAGGCTTCGCGATTTTATACTAGTAAGAAACCTCGAGGAGGAGTATTGTGCAAAATGTCTCTAGCTTTCGCTTACTTTTGGGAGAACCGGAATTGTGTTAACTGGGAATTAACCGATAGGTTTTGAAGAGTCTGATTAGCATGAAGAGTGTACTTATATAAGATGACTCAAAACTGATAATCATTTCAAAACCATATATGCGATCTATGTTTTGGAAGCAATTGTAAAGTGGAATGTTATAGAGTTGAACTGTCTATCTTGAGGAGTATTCTAAGAGAGAGGACAACGTTCGCATTCGTTGGACGACATATGTGGGGAACTAATATGGAGGTTCGAGATTTGTTCGAGATGCTCGAATCCATGTGGTGATTCATGATTTGTTTGAGATGTGGAAATCCACTTAGGGATTCGTATTTTGCTCGAGTGATGAAGACTCATGTGAAAGGTGTCAAACGTAGCCTCGACGTCGGGAAAATGATTGAAAACGGAGAAGGTGAATGGCCAAGGAGGTTTAGCAAACCTCAAGGGTATATCAACTCCATGTCTAGAGGTGCTTATCAATATGTTGGTACCGAAAGTTGATATGGCTTGGACCACACACCGAGGGTGGTCCAATTATGTTTACCTTAAAGTAATCCCATCTAGAGAAATAATTGCTCGAAAGGTAGTTTATGATCCTTTTCATGGAGTTCGGATTCGGTTTGATCTGAGGAGATCTCTATGAAAATTTCATTATGCTGATGTGCCTTAGCGGTATTGATTATATACCTAATATGGTTATGGCATTCACACAACAACTACTTGATATGATTTATGTGTTGTACACTAGACATTATCTATCATATCACTATATTGATTTCGTTTGAGGGGAAAGCCATTATGGTAACCCATACGGTCTCAATGGTCACTGTTATCTATTTCATGTTTCATAAGTTTTCTTGCGATTGGTTTACCAGACTGATCCGGGTGATATTTTCTTATAATGATCAGGTCAGCCCCATGTATGTTTCTAGATTTAGCTATGGATGCTTTGGAGCTTATGAAGAAGAGCTGGATGATTACCTTCCATAGTATCCTTATTTCCACTGCAATTCTATGTTGTATGTATCAGCAATGTGAGGACAAACAGTTGTAACCGTCCAGGCTGATGACCATACTTAGGATTTAGCAACTCTGAGATTTCTGTATTCAAAGTAACCCTTTGTATTGTTCCTTTGATATTATATATTATCGTTCCTTTGTGAGATTCTGATATTGTATTCTTCTTTTATTGTCCTATTCATTTTCTTTTATTCTACTCTAACTTTCTATCTTTTTAGTACTTCGATGTTCGACACACATATACCGTGGATGTATTTAGTATTGTCATTCGAGGGTCTAAAAGTTGCATCGTCACACTCTTCATTCAAACTTATCTTCCTCCCTTGCTCCAAATATCTCATCACCAATGAACTTTAGAGTTTGCTCCTCATCATTGTTCTTTCAAAATTTAGGTTTGTGAACAAGTAATGGACTTTGCAACTTATCCATGGAAAGATGATCTATGTCTTTTGACTGCTCGATGGAACACACGATGTAATTGAAACTTCTTGGTTAGAGTGTGTAATGCTTTCCTAACAATTTTTACATCCTAAACATCTTCTCCAACATTCCTCATGTCATGGGAAACCACCATCACTCTTGAAAAATAAACAGACTAACCCTCCTTCATTTCTATAATCTTGAATTCCATACGAAGCGTTTGAAGTTGAGCACGTTTGACTCTGGTGTTTCCTTTATATTTTATCTTCATCAAATTCCATAACTGCTTGGATGTACTTTTTGAGTTATTGTCTTCAAAATGGACTTGTCGATTTTTTTGCCTTCAAATCCTCCTCTTAAATTTTCTTTTGTATAGATAACAAAGTTTCACCACTGTAGGTTCAGTGTAACCTGCTTCAATGAGTATCCAATTCTCCATTGATTTTAGTCAAACCGACCATTAAGGAAGTTTGAAGCCAAAACAAATTAACCTGAAGCCAATTTTTTTTGCATTATTACCTTTTTATCTCATTCTATTGTCTCGTCTTCACTTTAATCTATTTTCAGTTTTAGTCTATTGCTTCATCTCTGCCTATCTTTATTCACCCTAATCGCAAAACGAAACGCACTATTGATTGATCTCACAAAATAAAAAAAATGAATCCTTAAGTGATAGTATCTCGACCACTATCCACGTCTTGACTACCGAATCCACTATCGTTTGCCGCATCTCGATCGCCATTCGCTATACCTGCCTAATCCTTCGTCGCACGTCCCACATGCCTTTATTTTCCTCCATCGATCCTCCAGGTATCAAATTTTGCTACCGATATTTTGATTTCATGATCTATTAATTCAAATGGTTTTGGGAATTGGGACTTATGTTATGGTGTTTTTTACCACATCTTTTTGTAGTGAACCAAGTAAATTGTGATGTAGTGCTTGATTTTAAAATTTGCCAAAGAAAATACAGTCTAATCTCGCTGCTGACATTTTAAATGCCTTTTTAGTAAGTAGATTACGCACATGATACTATTACCATTTGACTAAAAATTAATATTGATAGTTGTGGCAATTAACAAAATTTGCAGTTTCATTTTCTTCTGAGTTTTTTAGATAAATCATTTCCACTGCTACTGTTTGGTGCGTTGTATTGAGTACTTTTCCATAGTTCCTTTTTTTTTTTTAAAGTTAATTCAATTCACATATAGAAGAACATAAATCTTTGATGTTCTTTTTTCCTTTCTATTTAACTGTAGGAAATTTGTGTTTAAGGCAATTATTTTTGTTCTTTGGCAATAGATCACTATCTCTAAGTAATGATGTAGTAAGAAAGAACCAAGCTAAATTCATCACATATAGTATTATATTATCTTCTTTATTTTTATTTCTTAAAAGGGCCTCGTTTATAATCTTATTGTAACTTTATACCCTGATGCATTGGGTTTCTCTACTTTTTATTATGAATAATAATAATTCAAATATTTGACTTGTTTATCTATGTGGATATATATTATAATGGCATTCATACATTGATTTCTCTATGCATTAGGATTAGATTATGTTGTATGTCAATAATTAGTATCACATATGCGATGTTTTTCCATTATTTATAGCTCGTGTATGTGAACTGCAGGTTGTTGAACCAACTCGATGAAGATATCAAGCATTGTTGTACTATTTAATCATTTTGGAATATAAGTTTAACCTTACATATATTGATCGAAGAGTGAATTATTTTTGTTTCAACATTTTATTGTTTTGTAAATAACTGGCAGAAGTCTTTACTCTCTGTCTATTGCATGATATATACATCATTATCTTAACTTTATATATAAAAGATTGAGTAGATTTTTTAAAACTGTTTGTGAATTGTATGAGTATAAAATTAATGATGTGAACTGAATAATTTGTTTTGAAGTTTAAAACAAACAAACTGCTTAACAACTTACTTTCAAAATTTGGGAAATCGAAATTAATATAAAATTCATGGCAATATGATATCTAATATGATATTCAAGATTGGAAAGATATATGTGTGAAACTTAATATTTTAGGTTTGTATGTATATGTTAGATGCAACCAATTTACGGATCATTAATGCTTGAATAAAATTTGCTTACTTGACATAGATTTCAGTATTAAATGAATTTTGGGCAATGTGTTATCTGTAATGAATTTTACTGGCATACTGTAAACTTGCTAAAAGATTCACGATATCCAATGTTTTATACTTGCTTGAAAGAGGACACATGCATTACGTGTTCATTATTCTTGTGCAAGCAAAAAATGGACCTGCACTGACTAAAAGTTGTTACAACTTCCCTTGGAAACTTGAGACCCAATCACATGAGAAGTCAATTTTGATGTATTTAAGCATTCAAATATTGGTTCTTGCTCTGATAAATCAGGATGGTTATATAACAAAACTTTAATGGCTTAGAATTCTTATTAAGACAATTTGGTTTTTGTTGTTTTCATAAAAGCATCAATACTCATTCTGTAGCAAGATTTTATGTCTGAATAAATGAGTTTCAAGAAGTTAAATGATTATATTTTCTTTTATTTCATTTTTTGCAACAACCCAAACTTCTAGTCATTTAATTTTAAATGTTTAAAATAATTGAATTTTGGAATTTAATAACTTAATTCAAATATAGGGAATAATTAAATATTTGATTTGTGAATTAAATATTGATTAAATGATTTTATTCAACTCCTTCTGAGTAATGAATAATAGTAGTAAATTAAATTTGTATAATCTGTTTGTAAATATAAAATAAATTGGATAAATATCGATAATTAAATATTTAAATCTGGAAAATTGTCATTTCGGGGCATAGTTTCGGATTTCGACGAAACCGGTTTCATTATATTCGTAATAATGAATTATAATATTATGCCATCGAATTTCGTGGCAATCCGATGTATCTTTTTGTCGCGTGAGCTCGAAATGCATTGAAATTAATTTTGAAAATTTAACACAATAATTGGGTCCAAAAATATACCTTCTGCATTCGATCGAATCAGGTCTCAAAACAAGTTCCATTGCATTCGGAATAGGAGTCTAACATATAAAACGTCTGGCGACATGCCTCGTTTGGAGTTTGGAATTTGAAATTTTCGGGTATGTTTTGATGAATATTTTAAAATTAAAATAATATATATGGCCTACATACCCACCATTGCTACCTTACCCTTGGCCCATACCCCATCTTTTCAGACCCGTACCTCCCTACTCTATATAAACATAGTCTGATCATCAAAATTATCCTTTCCTCTTCGAAATAAAAGTTTAAAATTATATACACACACACACATATATTATACACCAAAAAAATCCTAATTATCGATCCATTGAACTTGTACGATGTTTGTCTTCAACTCCATACCCTTCTTTTTGTGTGCGTTCACCACTGGCCGACATGGTCTTTCAAGGCAGCAGCAAGGGCTTGGGTGCATTGAGGCTAGGAGCGTTGGTTAGCGAATCGGAGATCATAGTTGTGTTGCTCGTATCAAGGGGCATCATACACCAAAATTTCGTGGCCTATGGCCATGGCATGCATAATGCGTCGTTGATGGTGGTTAGGCATTGTGTCAAGTCGGATTTTGATGGGGCTAGGTGGAAGAGAAGCAATGGTGATGAGGAGGTAGCTCTCCCGAAGATGGACGAGTTTGCGAAAACGGGAGTTAATTCCATCTAGAAATAAAGGATTATGGCCATTGGAAGGTTTGGTGCTTTTGGGTTGTGCACTGTGTTTGCGCACATGAATAGTGGGAGTTGCTAGAGGGATGGGGAAGAAGTATTAAGGGTAATGTTGTAATTAAGTAAAGTAACTAGTGATTTAATTTGATTATTTAAATCCAAAAACTTACAATTTGAATAACTTTTGCGTACGAGGTCAGATTTGAATGCCATTTTTGCGTTGAACTCGTGTAGATGAGGTCTACGAGATGGAGTTGGTTTGATTAGATTTGGAGCAAGTGAAAAATTGGGCTAAAATCGAACGGTCGTTCGGTTTTAGTACGAAATCGGTGGCGTTTCGGTGGAAACGAAAATCAATGTGACTTTGCCTCACATTTACTTTTATTATATCATATTAATGATGTTATAAACATTTATTGATTGTTTGGATGTTAATTAAATTTTTTGGTTGCTTGTTTGGTTGAATTTCCGTTTGGAAAATGGACGACTTATTAAACTGATCGTTATATACCCACATGATTATCTATATATTATCCATAACCGTTGCTTTGTAGGAAAAAAAATGAAAACTACACCAGAAAAGGCCTTTCGTATCGCTAAAAAACGCTTTCAAAACTGTTAGTAGCGTTTGAGTAAACGTTGTGATACGACATGTAACTAAAAGTATGAAACTTTTTGTAGCGTTATGGACCAAAACTTGGTTAATTGTTATAACAAACTTACTTAATTTTTAAAAGCTTATTAATTTAGTTAAATTCTAATAAAAATTAATTAATTTGTATAAATTTATTTAATTTTTATGAAACGTAGTTAAATTATATAAAATGTGGTTAATTTTTAGAATTTTGTTAATTTTATAAAAATTAGTTAAATTTTTATAAACCTCGGTTAACTTATTTATAACTTTATTTATATTAACTCAAACATATAAATTATCTCAATTGCTAAAACTTAAATGTCATGACTTATATTTTAATTAACTTGAACTTATAAATTATCCCAAACTTAAACTTTATTGACTTGGTTAATTTTTATAAATTATCTCAAACTTATAAATTTTTCAAAAACTTAGTTGATTTATTATTATTAGTGTAAACTTTTTTATTATTTTAACTATTATTATCATAAACTTAATTAATTTTTATAAACTTATTTTTTTTTACAAAACTTAGTTAATTTTTATAAACTTAGTTTTAGTTATTGTTGTTGTTGTAGTTATTAATTATAAGACTTAGTTGACTTTATTATTATTATTATTATTATTATTATTATAAACTTAGTTAATTTTTATTAAACTATCGTTTATTGTTATTATTATAAACTTAGTTAATTTCTTATTACACTTAGTTTATTCTTATTAATATTATAAACTTGTTAATTTTATAAAACTTAGTTAATTTGTTCAAACTATTGTTTATCATCATCATCAACATAGCTCATTTTTATGAACTTTGTTAACGTTTATCAAACATAGAGAATTTCAATACAACCAAGTTAGTGTAAACTTCATAACGTACACAGAGAACATAACTAGTGCCAACAAAACGTTATAATATAAATGATGATTAAAAGCAAGTACTAATTCGTTGCTGCAACCAATCATTTCTTCAAAAAAGCTTATGTATGAAAGGATACCTGTAGGGCAAGAAACCGTCTGCTATAAATGCTTGAGATCAACGGCTAGTATCCACCGTTATGTTTTATCTTGTTCCAACAGTTTGGGCCCCAAACTGTATCTGCGCCGAACTAGTGCCAAAACTTTAATACTCGAAAATTTATAGAAAATTACAATCTTGGGTCTCATGTTGCCGCAGTTTACTTCAACTGCCAGAGAGAATCGGGATCTATTGGGAGGAGAATGTGCACATGGTTGATTACTGATATATTGTGTCCTTATGACACTATAAAGATAGATAATTAGGTTCCATAAATGTTATCAGTGCATTAAAGCTTCATAAGTTGAGCGGAAACAATAAATTAAAACTAAAATTACATACACATGTTGAAGGTGGCAACGATCGAGAATGGTCTTTTCCTTTTATAGACCTACAACAAATAAAAATTTGCAGAATCATAAATAAAGAATAAGTAAAAAACCATAAACAGATAATAGTTCAACATTACAAGCTAATAATATAGTACTGAGTATTGTTAATAGCTAGAGAACAATTGCAAGTTATAAAGCTTTCAAATCCTTTAAGTGGGTTAGGAGTAGACCAATTTCCATGTCTGTTGTGTGGATCAACTTTGAAATTCCAATCTGACTTGCCCATTTTCTTCCCAATTTGTAAAGGGCATGCACTCTCAAGTAAAAACAATCAAAATTAATAAACACATTATATTATTTACTGAATTTCGATTACAGCATATGCAAAGAAATTTACTACAAAATTGCCAAGATATAATGCATTATGTATCCACAGATACACAAGGCAACATTACATACGTTCAATTTTTGCAAGAGTGCTTTTTTGCGAAGTGGGAAAAAATAAGGAGAAAATGAATGAATTGAAGAAAAGTCTATTAGGCATCATTTGAGTTTGCTGAATACATGCAAGATAGTTATGTCTGAATATTTATTGGTGTTGATATTAGCTCCGCTCATAATTAACAGATTCAGCACTACCGGTAGGATATTCCCACTTGCATTAGTACTACTTCTATCTCTGTGGTTATTTGCATATAACCTCATGTGATGGCGCTTTTATATGATGAAAAAAGTCACATGAGGCAGACAGTTCGGTTCTAATGAAGCACGCACCTATATTAAGTTAAGTTTAAGTAGAAAAACATAAACATAGCAAATAAGAGTATATTATAGGTTCATGATTAAATTACGAAAGTTCGGTTCTAATGATGCATGATTTGCATCTTTAAGTTCTAAGTTTTTATAGTCTTGAATCCCAAGCGGTAAACTACATAAGGTTTTTTGATATCATTGTATATCAAAACAAGATAGACTTGCATAAGGATTATTCGACGATTACTGTTACTGATAATGTAAAATAGATAAGGTTTTGACTTTTTACTATTACTGTACTGTTAAATCCTTCATGGCATGGCTGTTGTCCACCTTTGGTATGAACATATAATGAAGCAATCAGAAACATTAATTAGATAAGAAAATGATTTTCGATTCAAGCATAATGAATCCCTATGGGTATATTAATTTTTTTGTATTATTTGCTAATAAATAAGGAAAAACGTATGATGGCAGCAAAAGAATTTTTGATAACTTAGTCACCCAAGTACGTAATGACTTTAATTGAATTATTTAGTTTGCTCAAATTTACTATTCATGTTTTTTGTTCATAAATTGTCCTTCAAGATATCAGACATTTTACTGACATGCCATAATTTTAGCTCATGTCCAATAAAAAGTGATAGACTAATAGTACTAAAGAAGATTCAACATACTTCAGTTAAAATGCAGCCAAGACAAAACATACATTGTTGGAACAAACTAAAAAATGATAGACTAATAGTTAAGCAAAATACATGATATATATATTTACCTAAAAAGGTGAGATTGTCTTTTTAATTGCTCTGCATGCTACTTCCAATGCATCAGTAATCAAATGCTCTCTTTCATGCGTATATGACATCTCACATGCTTCTGCTTATCAACCCAATGCTACAAGATTGAATGCACATTAGGTGCATCAATTTGATGCTCATACTAGCTAGTTTGTTGATGAGAAGGTCCAAAATCCCAAAGCTTATACTTCAGCTCCAGTTCAGGCTCTCTGAGCACACCCAAACATTCAGACTTCAAATGGACATCAAGTTTTGCTGTAGCAAGTAATGACTGTTGCACTCCCCGACTTAATTAAAGGTTCTTTGAATCCAGTAAGACATTTGTCTGGAAAAAACTTGCTTCCTTATTCACAAATAGACATGCATTTTTTATATTAAGAAATCGATACTGCCTGATCTAATTACGAAGAAATCAGGCATGAAAAATTATTGCAGCAGCTTAAACAATTTAGTTTGCAAAACCAAATCTACACATCCACACAAAGTTTTTGAAACAACACGAGATATTCGAAAGAAATGCATTCGGTTACCTTGTATGCCCAACTATTTGAAGAAGTCTGACTGTTCCAATTTTTGCCCAAATATTTTAAAACTAGTTAAGCCTTCTCCTACCCATTTTTAAAAGTCTAAGTACTTTTACTTGGCGGCAACAATATGATAATTGTTGTGCTACGAAATGCAACCAGACTAAAGCAGAAACTGAATGACATAAAATTTTCATTTCACTGCAAATGCGCTAGTTTCTTAGTAGGTTAGTCCTGCATCTAACACTAGTTTATCAAAATTAATGTGTTCTCGGTTCTCTATTATCATTTCCATGTTTTATTAGCTATTTCATACATTAAACTAGTTTTTTTTCGTAGCTTCACTGATAAGCGTCCCCACTAACCTTATCCATGCATTCTTTATGAACTTCATCTAATGAACATTCCTATGCTATGTGTACAGAACAAAAAAAATTGAGAAACCATGTCTAATTTCATTTCAGTAAAATAGAAAAGGCATATCTTCAAAGTCTAGAACAATAAATTTAGCAAGAAAACTGAGCAAAGATAATCCCACTCCAGGTTGGACTATCACTTTCTTTGTTATGGTTCATATTCTTTTAACCTTATCCCGACCAAGTGTTGATAAAATTATTAGAATTAAGCGCATCTTTTAATTTTGTCAACTGCCACTTGCTTGTAATGGGCATTCATTCCTTCCTGGTATGCTTCTCCCTTTAAAAAACCAATGTTGTTCATATAAGAGATAAATTGGAAATGTATAGATGGTATCTCTTATCATTACTTGGCCATTATGAAAATATGGAAAATCAGACCAACTAAGCAATATTTTATGACTATTCAAATTGCACGAGGTTATTTAGTTTACACTGTAATGCTACTATGTTGAAGTTGAATGTGTTTTTAGCATTTCCTTACTCTACTATTTTTGGAAGAAACAAACATTTTATGAAAACAAAAGCACTATTTCATATTTAAGCTCTCAACATGATAATTTCTAGCAATAATGGTAAAAGAAAAGGAAATTCATAAGAACCAATGAAACATGTAGCATAGAGAGAAAATAAAACCATAAAGGAAATTGAAAAACTTCAACTAAATAGCTTTATTATGAAAAGAAAAAAGAAAAAGCAATTCAAATAATTAGCTTTATTACAATAACCTAAATAAAGTCGTGTATGCAAGAAAGTAACAGAATTGTGTATCCATGTAAATTACATTAAAATAGATGATTTTGAAAGGACTTTATTATTTATTTGGCAAATCTACGAATCAAGTCAGTTTGGATTGCAACTAATAAATATTGGGAATGCGATTTTCTTCTTCTTCTTTTGGTGGAAAAAGCATTCCTCAAAATGAGAACACCTATGATATTTTATTAATAAAAATAAATAGGATACAAAAATAGGATGAAATGCAAAAGGAGTGAATGTCCTGCCCAACTCTAAATAGACAACATAAGGATCATCAGAAAGACGATCATTATAGATGGGTATAAAATAAATACAGCATTGTGTAATCATGTCAAGTATCGCAATTCAAGAAGATGTTGTAAAATAAAGTGCAGCAGGATTAGTAGGAGTGTATATTAGATTAATACATTTCAGAAGCATTAATAGTGAGCAGAAACAGAGAAATAAAGTAGAGCAAGGCAAATACGGCACATACCATAAACAGGGCTAGTAAAATACTCTTGTAGTGAAAAAAAGGAGCAAAACTAGACTTTAATGTCATAACTGTCAGTAAAACAGCAATGTAGATTAGGTACATATTGGAAATGTGATTTTCAAGAGTAGTATAATTCAAATTTCAGTAAAAATAATAATTTATAATCTTAAATTATGATAAATTGGTCAAACAAGCAATAATTTTTCTAAAAAAGGAAAACCTACCAGTAAAGTAGTGACCCAAGCATCATTTTTTCTAAAAAAGGAAAAATTTAACAAATACTAACCAATGTAGGTGGATAATTCATTTGTAATGAATGATGAAGTAAATGTTTACATACTTTAGGCATTTTCTTCGCTTTTTCTACCTCAAAATGGGTCTGATGGCTTGTAGAAAAAATATTCTCCACCTCTATACAATAAACAACAAATGAAAATATTAAGTTAACTTCTCACTTATTTCAAAGCGGTTGACTAGGTATTTCGCAGCTGCGGTCTTGATGCATACAACATCAATAAGATTGAATGACAAAGCCATGATTACAAATTACAATTACTCTGTCTTGTGATCATAGCTCAATAAATTTGTACGGTAAGAAAACTATCCTCGACTGTGATTGAACGCCTTCTTTGATATGAAGTGCAAAGCTATGTACTATACAACAGGTTCTATGATTTGTTGAAATAGTAAACCAGTATTCATGCCAGACGGTATGAGAAACATTGCTTATTCCAAAATGCACCCACGACATTTGAATTTCAATACCAGAAAACTCATAACCAGATTATCCATACTTTTCCTCACATGCTAAAATCAACGTCATTTACAAACCCATCACTTGATCTTGCCCATATCTTAATTCTGAAGCCATTCATGGTGTTATCAAACCCAACATTTCTCACTGTAATATTCTGAACTCCATTTGTATTTATTGCATTATATGATGTTGCTAGTGTCTTTATATGAAATCTACTAATCCAAATCCTAATAGTTTTTTTAGTCTACAACATTATTTGTCAATAGTAAAATATTGGCAAACTCCTCAAGAGATGCATCTCAGTCAGCTATACACTTCAGGCGTAAAGCATCAAACACTTACCTTTTTTCACCCTTATTAAATATTCAAATAACATATTAAAAACAATTGACAAATTCAATCAAACATTTTATTTAGCCATGGTTTTGCTACATCAAACATTTCATTCACCACCTAACCTATATAATATAATCTCATATCTGCACAATCATTTTAAAATATAAGTTAATTATGACATATCATAAAAACTTATCTTTAGTGATAATGGCTACATAATAATAAATCGTGATCAGTGTATTATCTGATATTACCGACAATGACTCGTCATTAGATGAGTTTTCATACTTAAAAGACGATAAAAATAATGAGATTGAGCATCAAAGAGATTCCTTTCAAGACTTGCTTATCCTCCTCGCTAAAAATTATCTATTTATCTAAAATTACATTAGAGTTGTCTAAAATAACATGTGTAAATAAATAACACGAATTACATTGATACGATTCAAAAAGCCAGTGAATCGTATAATTTATAGTCGAAATAGTAGAATCACAAAATCCAATCGAAATAGTTGATCTGATTGAAATATAAAATTTGTACCTATTTACGGTTTATGCAAAAAGATGAGCAATTAGACGTGGTGTCTCGAGCAAAAATGTTTGTACAGAATACGGTCATATGTATGTATATTGCTGAAGAATAATGACTAGGAATGTATGCTGCAATTGTAAAAGCACCTATGTATAGAAAAGCGCAAGGGTAGTGCAGCAACAGTATTTTCACCCGTATGCTACAATAGTTAAAGTACATGTGTTTCCTGGTTCAATTTTTTAATTCAACAGATTAGTTTTTAAATAAAGTCAGGCCAAAATATCACTTTGATCCCATACATTTAGAGTTGATATAGTTTGAAATTAAACCAATTGAAGCAAAAAATTATGTCTAAAATTTTAGCAATTCAGAAGATTGAAAAAATCATGTTACATAATAGTGTAATGATTAAAGAACTCACATCAATGTAACTTGGACCTAAACTTAGCATAGTTAAACATTTAGTTATTCTAAGAGTAGTATCCATGTCCCAGCGATTAATACTACTTACTAACAGCAGTAAGGAGAAAGCGGAAGACAAAAGCACATTACTGCTATATGGATGCTAAATAATCCATTTATGTTATTTTATATATTTTAAATGAGTCTTAGTGTGTTACAGTAGCAAATTCAATAAATTTTTGAAAACATACCGAGATGAATTAGTGTAACAAGCGGTATGGGTTCCAAAGTTCGGCTATCCACTTGTCAAATAGTGTTGGAATATATAGAATATCATCAAGTTGAACCGATATTGAGTGGACCGATTCTCGATGAGCTGAATTACTGTTAGTGGTGGTTGGTTAAATGCATAGAATTAGTAATGGCAGATGTGCATCTTGAATATATTGAACGACGTGCCAATGAAGCCGCATCATTTACTATCAAAATTTATGCAATTTCAGAACAACCAAATCCATTATTAAGAAGTAGTAAAGACAGACAAGTGCATAACATAGGAAGTAATGCCAAAAGCTTAAATGATACAAAATATTACTGGTAAAACGTAGGATGAGATATACAACATCCATATCATCGATAACTCATCTTAGCTGTAGTTATGTATGTTGTTTTGGTCTTGCAAATAATTCCATAAAATTAAAATAAAAAAATGTAAGGCAAAATGCACGTGTTTTACATTTAGTGCATGAATAGAATGGTTTCAAATATATGTCTATACTAGTGAATTCAGTATAAAAACGAAAAAAATATACTGTAGGCTATTTTACAAGTCAAACCAAAGCTCATGGGATCGCGTAGTAATATTACTTTGATTTATTTTTGCTTACTAGAACTGTAGGATCGATTCACCCTAGAGGGGGGTGAATAGGGTGATGCTATTAATTATAAAAATTATTGCGGAAGCTTATAAAATTATTTCAACACAGATATATCAAAATAATAGCAGCACAGATAATAACAAAATAATAAATGTAGAAATAGAACGACACAGAATTTACTCAGCTTCGGCAAAACCCTGCCTACATGCTACCTCCAAGGTTTCTACTAGAAATTAAGCAGTCAGACGCTTACACACGTAAACTCGCGACACCCGCTATCGACTAGCCTTAACTCTACGCTCAAAACTCTGCCCCAACTCAGCCACTGAGTTGTGAATTCTCAAACTACGCCAGGTAGTTTGTCCCCTAGTTACACGATAAGAAATTACAACGTTTAAAAGAAGAATTTAAATTTAAAAATAAATTTAAACAATCAAAATCCTAATTGAAAAGATTAAGCCCAAATATAATTGTAAAACAATAAAGGCCGGCCCCTTTTCTTTTATTTCTTTATCGGCCTGGTTCCTCTTTTATTTGCTCCGTTCCTTTCTTTTGTGAAAATGTCGGTCGTTCCTCGTTCGTTTCCTCTTTAACAAAAATTAGGGCTTGTGAAATTCTTTGAAGCCGCCGCTTGAATGCTGATCGATCGAATGGATGCGTGTTTGCTTTGTCGATCGTTCGTCTCCTTGAATTGCGCTTGGCTGCTTCTAGATCGAGTTCTATTCTTGACTTTGGTATGTGATTTTTGCTTTTACTTCTTTTGATTTTGCGTACTTGAACTCGATGACTTTTTGCCGATGATGTTGATTGCTTATTAATGTTCGAATCCTTGTTTTCTCGTTCGTATATATTCGTTTGAATCTGTCAATTGATTTATCTTGGCCACTTGATTATACTTGAATGAATGTGATGACTTTTGACTTCTGACTTCAATTCGTATATTTTTGTGCTACTTGATGGCCACGGCTTTGATTTCTCTGACGTTGTTTTCCTTGCTCACCACGGTTCTGACTTTGATCTGTTCGTTCTCGTTCTTGTTGTCCTCGGCTTTGACTTGATTTTGACGATGTTGATTTCATTCGACCTTGGCCATTACTTTGATATTGAACTGTTATTACATTTGATTCTCTGACATTTTCCACTTTAATTTTATGCTTTGACCTACAGCTTGAACTTGTAATATATATATTTACACATATAAACAAATGTGCTTCACTTGTTCACTGAACTGTTTTATCACTTAGTGTTGTAGTTTGCGCTGTGCATTCATGTGCTTGCTGTGTTGCCATATTAATCCCTCTGGCCTCTTGTTGGTTTAGTGTGTGCACTTGCTTGGCCATTCGACATCCATATTGTTTCGAGCTAGTTCACATTGTACTGTTGGCACTGACTTCATCATGTCTGCACTTGATAATCATGTTGCCAGGCTTGTGTATATATGTACATGTTCTATTTTACTTTGGTATTGAATCTGATCTTTTGGGTCTGGTCTTTGATGATGCTTGACTACTTGTTGTCCATGAAGATATGTACTTTAGTCTGAAGCTTGTGTTCATCTTTTTGTAGCATTGTGTACATGTGTGCACATTGATGTATATGAATTTGTTGAGTTGTTTCACTGATGCATCACTTGTTGCCATTCACTTGAAATCAGTTGCATTCGTCTGGTTTGGTGCAGTTTCATGTTGCCACCTCTGTTTGCTTTCACCACTTTGCACTGTGGTTTCTCTGACCAGTCTGGGTTGAACATTTCGATTTTTTGGTTTATCACTTGCTGTTGCATGGTGAACTTGTTTCTTGAGTTTGAGTCTTCATGTGTACTCTGGTTAGCATATTTAGCTTGGTTGTCTTGAGCACGTTTGTATATATGATGCTTTGACTGTTGAGGCAGTGGCATTGATATTTGAATGTTCATTTGCTCTTCATTATTGAGGCTATACTTTTGTTGGATATTGAACTTGATTGATGAACTTGAAACTGTAACTCTGGTTCCATATCTGACCAGCTACATTTTATTCTTATGTCCGTCACCTTTTTATTTTTGTTTTCACTTGAACTTCATCTTGATTTTTGGAATTACACCTATGTTGAACCCAGCTTTAAAGCTCGGGTTTGACCTTATGCTCGTATTGTGATTTCACTTGAGTTGAACCCGACTTTTGATTTGGGTTTGACCTTGTGCTCACCTGTCCCTGCAATTTTATCAAGTGTATATCGATGTGTACGGCTTTGTGACATGTACAGTGATACACTGTCCATGTCACAAGCTGTTCATGTATGATGAACTCAAAATTAAATGATGACGAACAACCCAAATAACTGAGGCAAATATTATTTTCATAATTCACATTTTATTTTATACTGCAAAAATATTTCCTTTTCAGTTTTACTGCGTCAGTATTTATTTTTGCAGATTGCTCAGATGCTGGATTCAATCTGGAATGAAGTTAAAGATAAATACGAGTGAATGAGCGATATGTAGTGAGAACAATTATGTAAATTGAAATGTGATGTGATTGAAATTGTAATGTAATCAAAGTTGTATATGTATAGCGAGATCTTGAATTTGTACTATTCAAAATTGCAATAAATATTTGTTTGAATAAATTATCTGTTTGAATTTAAATTCCGTGTTTTTTATTTTATTCATCAAATATTTATTTAATTATATGAAAAATAAAATAGTACATTAACAAATACATTTAAATGAATATATATATATATATGTGTGTGTGTGTGTGTGTGTGTGTGTTTATTATCATCAAACAAAAATCATATAACCGCATATTCAACAATCTCCTCCTTTTGATGATAACAAACATATATTTAAGATTTTGAATTTGTTAAATGTATTTGATCATTCAATTTGCTCCCCCTATTTGAATGCTTCCTCTCTACACAAAGCTCCTCCTTCATATATGCATATAATTAAAAATATGCAAATGAGCCTAGTTGCAAATAGAAAATATTTGGCCTTTACTTGATTTTATTTGACAAAATCTTAACTTTTCTCTCCCCCTTTTGTTATCAGTAAAAAAGTAATAGTGTTAGAAAAATAGAGAAAGTGATAGATATTAATACAACATTAAAAACTCAATTGAATATAAATATTAAATTTCAATAAAAAATCAAACAAAAATCATAAATGCTCTGTTAGGCACATATTCCACTTTTAGAATGATGGGGATGATGTCATCATATAAACCATACAGTTGTATCTATTTGTGGTATATTTATATCAGGAATTTGAATATCGATCAACCATGCATAACCGTTAGGACTTTTAAATGAGATTAGTAGTATTCCAATTTTATTTTAAAAAATGAATTCAAGTATCTTCTAACCACGCATAATCGTCAGGACTTTTAAATGGGATTAGAATCAACTTATTTATTTAATAAATCAATTTTGATATGCGTTCCATACATGCATAACCGTGAGGACTTTTAAATGAGCATGGAAGCACATAACAAATTCCAAGTAATTCATCCATGCATAACTGTGAGGACTTTTAAATGAGAGTGAATACTTTGGATTTTATTTATTTTATTTTATTTTTAAATATAAAATGCAAAACGAATGATTCCTGTTTAAAGTACCACATATCGACAAACTATATTGAATTTTGATGAGCGATGGTCGTTAGAAATATGATAGAAATAGAGACGGTCATGGAATTTTTACCAACAAAAAGTTTTTATAACTCTTGTTCAAATTTCTAAAGAAATTTAGTAAATATACCGTCTCAAGTTATAATATATGATTAATATTAACACTCATCACTTTTTCAATCACTTATTATCTTTTCGATATCATTAGGGAGTCAGATTAGTCAATGTAATCATTTAAAATAGTATTCAAAAATAATTATTAAACCAAATTTTCCAAAATGACTAATATGAAACAAGGTCAAAAATGATTTTCTAGAAGGAGTTTTTAAAAAAAATGTCTGTAATTTGAAAATTATTCAAAGCGAAAAATATGCAGATATTTTCTTTGAAAAACGATGCAGTTACTAAATGTCTCATCATAAATCACGTTCCACTGGTAATTTTTCTATCAACTAGATTACCAGTGTAATCTGCATCTGAATTTTTTTTTCACTCAAACTTATTATTAGTTGAATGTTACAGACCAGATCATGAGTTGTGCAACAAAATATCTCAAAATCATTTTTAACAGCTTTTTAAATGAAATTCTCTTGAATTTGAATTGAAGCCGTGTAAATAATCAAAAACTGTGAATATAGAGTCAGCCGTAAAATAACCAAATGTATTATCATCTAATAAAACACTATTATTAATCCAAACTAGTATATATGAAGTAATTCAAAGACTCTAGAGATTTTTATAGTGTTCTTGGCATAAGAATATAATTGGCCAACAATTTTGAATAAGTCAGAATCAAAATCATCATTTATTTCATCATCACTTTATTGGCTGATTTAATTCAGACTACGGTGCAGATTATCACATTTAATATATCGTTCAAAATATACCATTACCTGTTTTACCTTTACGATAATTTTTCGTTGTTGCCCATTGTGATTCTGTCATCTTTTGTACTAGGCTAAGGAACTTTGCTTTGACGCTCGTTGTGTCCTTGGAACAGCCGGAATCCAAGTAACACTATTGTTGTTCCTTAGCCTGCCACTACACCTACACGATGAAAGATTTTTGTGACTTATTTATTTTTATACGTCCATGATTGTTAGTGGTAGAATATTTTGAAAAATAATTTTGTGGAGACCCAAAACTATTTATATATGTTTCTTTCGACACCCAGATTTATTTAACTTTGAGAGATTTTATATTTGCGCCTTTTGGAACCCAAATTGGAATGGTTTTTACGTGTCTGAGTCTATACCAACAATTATTTTGATTGTGTCCAAATTTGCTACAAATTTTGCACATTGAATCGACTTGATTAATTTCACTTCTAACATTTTTAGATTGATAATATCCATTTCATTGTCTAACTGTATTTACAGTTTGTTTTCCTAATAGCATATTCAACGATTTTTCACTTTTTGAAAATCTATCTAAAGTTGTTGACAGTTGTTGGACTTGTGTTTTGAGAGATTCATTTTCGTTCAATAATTGTGTGCACTTTTTACTAGAGTTCTCTCTCCTAGTATTTTCACTCTCTTTCAAAATCAAAATTTCATTTTCAAGTGATTTTATATTAATTTCTGATTTTTTTAATTTCTTCTTCAAACAATGGACACTTGTCACACTTAGGGCACTTATTTTGATAGTTTTTAACTAACTGTCCAAGCTGATCATTTACTTCAATCAAACTATCTCTTTGTGATTCAATTTTAGCATATCTCTCCCTAAGTCGTTCAAAACAGTCATTTACTTCGTGGAAATATATAAGTAATTCAGAGTGAGTAAGTTTTGATACCTCGCTTGGCTCATCATCGTCGCTATCAGTTATATTACCTTGAAGGCACGTATCTGATTTCTCACTCTTACTGCTAGTACATTGATTATCTTCATCACTTCTATTCCACGTGGCTGCAAAATTTCTCCTTTTTGATTTCTTTTCAAAGTTACGTCGATTTTGAGGACAATTGGGCTTGATGGGTCTAGGTTGGTTGCACTTATAACATATGATTTCTTGTTGTTCTGTGTTATCTAGAACCTTGATTATTCTGCTTTTTAAATTTTGATTTAGAACTAGATTTCTGTAACTGCGGTTCCACTTTTTTAATCTCTTTATTACCATTTCCCACTCTGCTGCTCCGTCATCATCATCATCACTTTCAGTTGTTCCTTTAAGAGCTATTGATTTCTTTCGAGTATCTCCTCCTTCACGCTCTTCCTTGAATTTTATTTCTAGCTCATAAGTGTTGAGATTTCCGATGAGTTCTTCAACTTTGATTTCTTTTAAATCTTTTGATTCTTGAATGGCAATCATTTTTTCTTTAAAACTTCGTGGAAGGACTCTGAGGATTTTTCGGACTATTTCCAATTCTGTGTATGTTTTTCTGAGAGCTTTTGATTTGTATACGATGTTGGAAAGCCGTCCATACATCTCTTTAACATTTTCTTTCTTGGCCATTTTAAAATTCTCGTATTCGCTACTCAGCATGGCAAGGCGAGATTCCTTGACTTGAGATGTTCCTTCGTGAGTCACTTCTAGTGTATGCCATATTTCCTGCGCACTTAGACAATGTGAGACACGATTAAATTCAAACTGATCTAATGAGCAAATAATCGAATTTATAGCTTTGGCATTAGTATTCTGTAACTTATTTTCTAGATCTGTCCGTTGATCCTTCGGTTTATTTATTTCCTGGTTATTTACAATTATAGTTGGTGCTCTATACCCTGTCTCAACAATATCCCAAGCGTCAATGGTTTTCAGAAAAATTTCCATCCTATTTTTCCAATAGGCATATTCACCATTGAACATTGGTGGTCTAACTATGGATTGACCCTCAGCGAAAGCATTATTAAAAGAAACCGTTTTAAAAATTCAAATTTTTAAAACAAAAATTGGTTTTTGAAAAATTAATTTTTTTTTAAAACAAAAATGGCTTTTGTACCTTGTTCTGATACCACTTGAAGGATCGATTTCACCCTAGAGGGGGGTGAATAGGGTGATGCTATTAATTATAAAAATTATTACGGAAGCTTATAAAATTATTTCAACACAGATATATCAAAATAATAGCAGCACAGATAATAGCAAAATAATAAATGTAGAAATAGAACGACACAGAATTTACCCAACTTCGGCAAAACCCTGCCTACTTGCTACCTCCAAGGTTTCTACTAGAAATTAAGCAGTCAGACGCTTACACACGTAAACTCGCGACACCCGCTATCAACTAGCCTTAACTCTACGCTCAAAACCCTGCCACAACTCAGCCACTGAGTTACGAATTCTCAAACTACGCCACGTAGTTTGTCCCCTAGTCACACGACAAGAAATTACAACGTTTAAAAGAAGAATTTAAATTTAAAAATAAATTTAAACAATCAAAACCCTAATTGAAAAGATTAAGCCCAAATATAATTGTAAAACAATAAAGGCCGGCCCCTTTTCTTTTATTTCTTTATCGACCTGGTTCCTCTTTTATTTGCTCCGTTCCTTTCTTTTGTGAAAATGTCGGTCGTTCCTCGTTCGTTTCCTCTTTAACAAAAATTAGGGCTTGTGAAATTCTTTGAAGCCACCGCTTGAATGCTGATCGATCGAATGGATGCGTGTTTGCTTTGTCGATCGTTCGTCTCCTTGAATTGCGCTTGGCTGCTTCTAGATCGAGTTCTATTCTTGACTTTGGTATGTGATTTTTGCTTTTACTTCTTTTGATTTTGTGTACTTGAACTCGATGACTTTTTGCCGATGATGTTGATTGCTTATTAGGGTTCGAATCCTTATTTTCTCGTTCGTATATATTTGTTTGAATTTGTCAATTGATTTATCTTGGCCACTTGATTATACTTGAATGAATGTGATAACTTCTGACTTCTGACTTCTTCAATTCGTATATTTTTGTGCTACTTGATATTCACAGAACTTTATATGTTCCCCATTATTTGAGTTATCTCCTATTGATATTTGCAAACTAATCTGGGTGTTATTTTATTATAATGCTCGGCTCATACCGAGTATTTTTCCAAGTTGACCATGGTGTTATGGAAGTTTTGAAGGGAAGCTGAAGATTCACCTATCGTAGCATTTTAATTTTCCGCTGTATTATATAGAATACCTATCGGCATTTGTAAGTTTGGGATTTTATAAATGTCCAGTTGAGAGTTTTTAACTCTGATATACTCTGTATGTATGGAGTGACATTTTCTATTGTCCTTGTTATATTACATGTTTTCGATTCCGCTGTATGATTCTGTTTTTCTCTGTTCTCTATTCTTTTCTTTTTATTCACCCTAACAATCTGCCCTTTTGTCAATTGGATGCGCGACATTGGAACACAGTGGTAACGTTTGGTGTCGACTTTCAGTGGTCAAAATGGCGGGTCATTGCATTTTTATAACTATAGGTATTATAATTTTGGGCAGTGAAGAAAATTGCTTATTATGTACACTGCAGTCATTTATGGTCTAATATAAATATGTTAATATAATTTGCTAATATAATTAGTTAATATATCAAAGTTTTGTCCACTAAAATATCTGCTCATATAAATTACTTTTTTGTTAACTTAAAAAAATGAAATTTGTTAATAGAGCTAGTATTATTTGATCAAAAATTTGCTAATATACTGTAACTGGCACAAAGATTATATGCTTTTTACTTTAGAAAAATAAAGAAAACATTTTAGTAATTGCTCATTTTTAATTGGATTAATTGTTGAATTGATTTTGTACTAAATTAGTTGTTATATTTGATTTTCATTTTAGTCGGATACTTAATTGATTTACCCAGAATTAATTTCTCTTTGATTATATTCTTATTTAAATATTTGATAAATATACATTTGTATAAATTGAACAATCAATAGCAATAGTGGATGATAATTTTGTTAAACAAATGGATTGTCCTTTTGTCATAAGATATACCTTGTGTTAGGTGTGGTATGGCTCGCATTGTATTAAAGTGAGTGCGTATATTGGATTATGATTAGTCCTGCATCGTAAAATATCCCAAAGGAGATGAGTCTATATGAGATCGGTAACATGTAACAAAAAGGTATTCCTTTTGTTACAATAAAGATTTCCATGTAAATATATGTGTTCCATGGGGAGGTAGGGATATTCAATCACGATGTTGGCGCCAAAAGAGCTTCGTTTAGTGGTTTTGTCCCTTCTACACTAAATAAAGTGCATGCATGAAGGAGATGGAGGAGGTGTCGAAAATTTCAACATGGTATCGGAGCCGATGGTTTGAGGGAACCAATATTATGCAGCATTGACCTAAGTATGCTTTAGTATATGGCTTGAGCTTAGGATTCTCATTAAGGTGGAGTTATATGTTAAAACACAGCCTGCTCCAACCATGGAATAGAGGACTCTTTTTAAAATAGCTTGCCCAAACTGCCGAATGGTGGTAACGATCTTATTTGAACTATTGAGAGGCATTAGTGACCTTGTCCAAGTATTTGAGGACTCTGCATAACTTCAAGTTGAACTGAGAAAAAAATGCTCGCCAAGGTGAGAATTGTTAGGTGTAGCTTGCCTTGTATTAAAGCGAGTACGTAGATCGAATTATGATTAGTTCTGCATCGCAAAATATCCTAAAGGATATTAGCATATATATATGAGATTTGTAGCATGTAACAAAAAGGGATTCATTTTGTTACAATAAAGGTGGCTAGGAAAATATATGTGCTTTAGGGGATGTAGGGATATCCAATAACGATGCTGGCACCAAAAACCTTCATTTAGTGGTCTAGCCTCTTTTACATGCATGCATGGCGAAGATGGAGGGAGCGTCGAAAATTTCAACACCTTGATCATAACTTTCTTTGATAAAAGTCAATAAACAGATCTCTTATAAGGTCTTTTTGTTTTGTTTGTAGTCAAACTTGATAACCTTCATGCTTGGTTAATTCAAACAAAAGTATATATGCATCACAATTAATTCTCATTGTCTTATAAAAGAACCAAACATACTAAATTTAGAAAAACATTAACTTTTTCGATTACTTAACAAGTGTGGCTATGCTCCTCTATAATTTCTGTATTTGATATATTTTGCGATAATAGTATAATTTTTTTAGCCATATATATCTAATAGTTCAACGATATTATGATGAAATGTTTTAGTAAAATGTTTCAGCACCAATGCAAGCTAGTAAATGACAAATGTTGATAATAGCTAGTTTTTTCTAATATATTAACAAACGGCGTTACTATTTACATCCACCTAAATGCTTACTAATGTCACTTAAACATTAATTAAATTAAATCATGAAATCTACTTTAAAAACCTACCTTAAGTACAAAATGATTTGAAAATAAACAATAATTGGACAACATATAAATAATAAAATCTAATACTCAAACATAATTAATTTCAATCATGTTAATCATTAATGACAAAGGAAAATGAGATGAAAAATGTAAACAAATCTTCATTTATGAATTTTAGATTAGAAGTTGATCAGTCAAGATATTTAATTCTATTTAGAATATGAATGTACTTCAATATTTTTTAAAAATGTTAATTTTCTAGTGAATGGATTATCATAAGTAAATATATTTGACTATCTCAGATTATTTCCACTAAAATTAGCTTTATTTTTTTTCCTATTTTTGTTCAACCAACAACAAAAACAATAATAGTTGGATATTTCTAATCGAAATGGTAACTAATGTTCTTTAATAAGTTATACCATAACGTAAGATTTAAGTTGCAAATTATACTTTACTATATTAATCTTAGTTAGGATTACATAGTTAATAAAGGAAATTTTACTTACAGTTAAAGTAGATAGCAACTTAATTAGAACAAAATTAGTTGGATTTATATATCCCAATGAAGCATTAAATTAAAAAAAGATCGGCTATGGAGAAATTGGATGGAGAAACTTTTATTTTGTTGTTTGAAGAAGACTGAGAGGAGAATTTGAGCCATTGTTTTTAAGAAAATAAAAATGTGATGAAAAAGTAGGTGTATGTGGGTGAAGAGGATAAGTGGGTAAGAGGATAGGTGGGTGAAAGAAGAGTTTAGGTAGGTGTAAACAGTAATACCCTTAATAAATGCCTAACTTGAATATTTGTGCTAATATTTTCATTTGTGCACCAACTAGTATTTTTTTTGTTAATATATTCATTCATGTCTAGTCAAACCTAGTGGAAAGTATGTTAAAACTGTCATCTTATGTTGTAGCTTCGTGTTCTTGTGGCATTAACGTCATAATGTAAAGATTTTATGGTGATTCATAAATCCAGTTTTGAGTTTCCATTTGTTTTCAAGTAGTTAAAGTTAAATTATTTAGTTATATCTACAGGAGGAAGCAATAATAGCCCATTTTGAGTACCATAAATACTCAAATCACATCTGTTGAATGGAGTCCACATGAGGCTTCAACATTGGCTATTTCATTTGTTGACAATTAGTTATTCTTAAGTTACTATGAATTCTCTCATTAAACATATAAATTCCACGGTCCTATATATATACCATTGAATTATGATATCTTTCATATACTAGAAGTACATGGGTCATCTCATTGGGAAGAGAGGAGGAAAAAAGATTGAATTCAAAGATAAGATTAAAGGCAAGCAGACGCATCACAAGATTTACCACCTCAACTTCTATTTTTGTTCATCAGGCATGACACTACATCAGCTTTTAATTTGTATTTAATTAGGCAAAATGTATGGATTGATATTTGCAAATTTTGATTGTGTGAACAGGGTCAAATAGATATATGGGAAATACATTAGCACCACCAAATAGTAGGAATGATCGTACAAATGGCAGCATATGCTTTCAATGTGTTGATGCCACAAATATTAAAATAATATTCACCTTGTTTGCACCAAAAATTGGCACAAACACCCAATAGAGCTTTTGTAGAGAAATAAATGAAGAATATCAAATGTAAAAAGAGGAAACAAGCAATTAAATAACAGAAAATCATAGCAATAATGAGAACGTAACGATTTATAGTGGTTCGACATTGTTTGCCTACGTCCACTTTGAATAGATAGCTTTATCAATCACTTTGTAAATTGAGTGCAATAGAGATCAGATGAAAATCCTTAGCTACAACAAAGTATAAAGCAACAAATAGCGTAAAAGTCCCAAAAATGAACAATCAAGCATGTATTTATAGAGGAAGAGGGCAAAATATCTCCTCAAAAATTCGGCAGTAGGATCCCCAAAACCATATAGACCCATAAGTGGGATCGCATGGCCCAAATCCCAAGAAATAAGGGTCAGTGCCAATCCCTATTTTGGAGGAATTTGGGAGTGCGATTCCTATGGGAGCTTCTCCATGTTGTAGTACGCTTAGCCTCCAAGTCTCATGCTAATTGGATTAGTAGAACTTGAGTTATTTCTCGATCTTGCTGTAATGTGAGTTGTTACCTGATTCTGGATGATCCCTATGGAAGGGAAAGGTCCAATAATTCTTGCTAAGTTCTTTTGAGGTGCGATTCCAAAGGTAACATCCCTAGGGTCCTTATATCTTATTCCTAAAATTTCATATACATTGGACTTATGGATCTTGAAATATTGATTGGTTCCCATTGAGTTGCACTTGTTTGGCTGAAATAGGTCGATCTCTATTATTGAGAGTGATTATAGTCGATCGCTTTTCCACGTTAAACTATATTACATTCTTTGAACATTCCGCATTACATATCTCTAAATTTCGTTCAATCACGGCTTCATATTATCATATGTGCTTGATCTTTAGATCCCATAATCATCGCTCTGGACTTACCGACCTTGACGACAGTCGAATCTAACTTGTCCAATCAGTTTGGATATAGCCGAGTCAAAATGTTGGATAACACTTGCCCCCCAAAGTATGTCTTATGCAAAACATGATGTGTTTTGAATCGAAGCAAGTTAGATTTGTCGATAAGAAATCAATGCAATTTTCTTAATAGTCATACCCTTCCATCGAACTATTTTCCCAAAGTGTCATATCTCTCTTTGATCGTCGTGATGCTTGGTCGATTTCCAATAGTACAAATTCAGGATTGTATTCCATAAGTTGATATCCATGTCTGGTTCTATAAAGCTAGTATGCTTTGGCTATCACATCCGGTCTCGACATTCACTACATAAAACATGCTATTAGTTGCAAATATCGGTATCATTTCAAAATATAAGCAACCGTCGGTCATTTTAACATAAAAAATAAACACCGTTAAAGTATTCCCTCCAACAATTCGATCTAATTTGCTAAAGATTTATGTAGCCACTCGTTCCTCTTTTAACACTTATTATATTTTTGTTGTTCTTCTTAAAACTCAAAACAAAATCTTCTTCATGTGGTCGTGGCCTCAAGTTGTATTAAACACTGTGCTCCAGCTCTAATGTTACGCCAATGAATTTAGCGGTTTGAGTGATTATACTCCTGCCCCTAGTATCGAGTTAGCGAAGTTGGATGATGGATGGTCGAGCTCCATCCTTAGTGAGTTTATACTCCTCCTGTCGGTTTCAGGTCAGAGTCTATGGAGTAATGAGTGATCTAACCGCACTCATCTATTTGTTTATACTCAAATCTGCACTTTGGGGATAAGAGTTAGTTGGTGGGCGATGGAATTGCACCCAGATCGTGTTTATACTCCCGTCCACACTTTGGAGACCTAGAGTTACTTCAGAAATAGTCGGACCGTACTTTCCTTAATTAATTGATTTTTCCTCAAGTTTAGGATTTTACTTAGCAAGCGATCGGTCGGATCATGATCGCTTTTGATTCATGTTTGTCCCACTGCTCGGTAGGACTAATTTGGTTATCGGATGGTTGAGTCGCATCTATTCCTCGCTAGGTATTCCATCCATCGGGTTGTGAGCAAGAATCAACAAATGAACGGTCAGAGTATATTCATTTTTTTAGTTCAATCGTGAACTTATGTAATTGGTTAGCTCCAAACTTTAAGAACCTGCTCGGACAAGTCTATATTAGTTAGTCGGGTATCATAATTAACATGTAATGCTACCACAATCATAAATATGAAGGAAATTTCAAACTTTATTTGCCAAATGGAAAGAAATGATATAATTTTTCTTATTACATATCTAGAAAGTCAAATGCTAAAGCAAATTCAAAAATTGAGTACAACCGAATGGAAAAGAATAAACTAAGTGAAATAGCGTCGTAAATGCTCACTATTCCATGCCCTTGGGAATATGAGGCCATCAACAGTCCTTAGCTTGAAAGTTCCCACTCTAAGCCTCTGTTCAATGACATATGGTCATTCCATGTAGGATTCATGTGTGAAGGCATAGGAAAAACCCGTTTCAAGATGAGATCGTCGATTTCAAAGGTTCTAGATTAGAGTTTAGTGTTGTAATATCGGGCGACTTGGTGTCAATGTGCAACTACTCTTAAATTAGCTTCTTTGTGCTTCTTATCTACAAAGTCTAGGGATTCTAAGAGGAGATCTCTATTCATTCTAGTATCGTAGTAGGTCACTCGATGAGAACGACATCGGAGCCGTAAGTAAGGGCAAATGGGGTATGGCCAGTTGCAGAGTTATGGGTGGTTCTGTAAGCCCATAATGCTATTGGGAGTTCATTCACCCACTTGCCTCTAGCCTTTTACAAGCGCTTCTTTAGAATGGACTTTACGGTTTTATTCATAGCTTAAACTTGTCCATGTGCTTGAGGGTGAGCAACTGCCGTAAATTTCTTTTCAAATGATGCCGACGTTAGAAGTCTTTGAATTATCTGCTGTCGAATTTGGTTCCATTATCAGTTGCAATGGTTCATGGATGGACACAATGACAAATGACGTTCTGGACAATAAAGTTGATTACTTTCTTTGTCGTGATTGTGGCTAAAGATTCTGCTTTGGCCATTTAATGAAGTAATCAACTACTACGAAGGCGTACTTCACACCACCTTTTGAGATCGTTAAGGAACCAATAATATCTACAACATATATAGCAAATGGCCATGTACTGACCATTTGTGTGATTTCTATTGGCGGATCTCTCAGAACTTTTTTATACATCTAGCACTTGACACATCGCTTAGCGTAATCTACAGCATTTTAGTTGACAGTCGGCCAATAATATCTATAACAGAGCATTTTCTTTGCTAGGGTTTTCCCTAGTGTGATTGCCACATTCCCCTTCATAAACTTCCTTTAGGACTTTTTCATTTCATCATGAGTGATACACGGGAGCAGCGGAATAGAAAAAACCTTTTCTATACATGACTCCTTCCTGAATGATAGACTATGAAGCTTTGTGGAGGACTTGTCAACTTTTATTCCTCCATTCGGGAAGGGCTCCCTATAGAAAATAGTCTTTAATTGGAGTCATCCACGACTTCTTCTCAGACTCCATGTCTAGTAATCAATCAATTTCCATCTAGCTAATGCTCAAGGCATCTAGTACTTCGATTAGAACCAAGCACATTTGTTGCGCATCCTCGGTACTAGCAAACTTTGCTAATGAGTTAGCCTCTTTGTTTCGATCTGGGGGAATGTGCATGATGTCACAATACTCAAAGCCAATAAATAACTCTTGGACTTGAATAAGATATGGAGCAAGTCGTTGTCCTTTAGCCTGCTAATCTCCCTTGACTTGGTATACTACCAATTGGAAATCTCCAAAGATTTCAAGAGATTTTGTCCCCGGTTCTATGGCAAGTTTGAGTCCAACAATCAAAGCTTCACACTCAGCTTCGTTGTTCATTGCAAGAAAGTCAAGCTTCAAAGCATAGCAAATTAAACGATCCTTTGGAGTTATTAGCATGATTCCGGCTCCTTAACAACATCATTGGATATTCCATCCTTAAACAGTTTCCACCAAATGGTAGGGGCCCCACCGCTCTTTGGGAGATCATCCTACATAATGAATTCTGCTATAAAGTCCACCAGTGCATGTCCATGGATGGGTCTCCGAGGTTGATAAGTGATGTCAAATTGACTCAGTTCGATGTCCACTTGAGTAACCTTTCCGATGTCTCAGGTCACTATAGTACCTGTCGTAATGGCTTATTGATGTAAACATTGATGGGATGAGCCTGAAAATAGGGGTGGAGTTTTTGCGAAACAATCAACAAGCAGTACACCAATTTCTCAATCTTTGGATAGTTCCTTTCATCTCATGTTAATAGCTTGCAAATATAATAAACCAATCTTTGGAGTCGGTTCTCCTCGCAAAGCAGTGCAACACTAATAGCGTGTACCGACACAACCAAGTAGATATACAAGTCCTTCTGATCCACCAACTTTGACAAGATATGATGCCTTTCTAAGTGGTTCACCAAAGCTTGGAATGTGTCTTCACAATCCTGCATCCATTCAATGTTCCTTTTCCCTCTCTTATTCAAATCGAAGAAAGGAATGCATTTATCAGTGGCTCTAAAAATAAATCAACTTAAGACAGCAACCTTCCCATATAGGCTTTGTACTTGTTTGATGGTCTTTGGCACCTGAATGTTGCAAATTGCTCAAATCTTTTTGGGATTAGCTGTGAGCATTGACAATGAAACCCAAGAACTTTCCTGATGCAACGCCGAAAGAACATTTCAGCGGATTGATCTTCATCTTGTAATATCGAAGGACGTCGAACATTTCTGCTAAGTCCCTAATGTGGTTGCTTGATCATCATGATTTTATGAGCATATCATCCACATATACCTCCATTGTCTTTCCAATATGATCGTTAAACATTTGGTTAACTAGGCGTTGATAGGTTGATCCAGCATTCTTCAATTTAAATGGCATTACCAAATATAAGTATAATCCAATGTTGGTAGTAAAGCTGATGTGCTCTTGATCAAAAATGTGCATCGGGATTTGATTATATCCGGAGTACGCATCCATGATAGATAGCAACTCGTGTCCTGCGATTGAGTCTACCAACTGGTCGATCCTTGAAAGTGAAAAACTATCTTTTGGACATGCCTTGTTTACGTTCGAGTAATCAATGCATATCCGTCACTTTCCATTCGCTTCTCTCCCAATTACAAGATTGGATACCAATTTAGGGTAGAGGGC
Source organism: Allium cepa (assembly GCA_030765085.1). Taxonomy (NCBI): domain Eukaryota; kingdom Viridiplantae; phylum Streptophyta; class Magnoliopsida; order Asparagales; family Amaryllidaceae; genus Allium; species Allium cepa. The sequence continues at coordinate 673,509,466 of CM060929.1, read as the reverse complement.
GTCGCGAATAAACCAATTGCCTTTGAGCCTATCCACCTGCTCTTCAAGGGTAGTAGATCTCTCCAGATCCATGCCACGCCTTTTCTATTTCACCAGGACATGCCTTGGCTTGATATTTAATGCATTGCTCATGATGGAAGGTGAGATCCCATACATCTTAGAATGATTCCAAGCAAACACATCAAGATTCGCTCGAAGAAAACCAGCAAGTTATTTCACAATCTGGGGGCTGAGCTCTTTAGGACTCATGACAGGTTGTTGTGGCTAACTATGATGTCAATCGTGAGCTCAGCCAGTGCAACCTTGATCCCTTTGAGCTCCTCCTCATCATCCCTCGAATCTATGTCTTTATAGACCTGACTATGGCGCCCGAGCTAAGACCCAGGTGCTGGGTGTCAATCTTTGGTGGTTTGGATGCGGAGAGGCTTGTCCACACCCTTACCTTTCTCCTTCTGCCGAACGTCTCTCAATTCAGCTACACAGCAGGCCCCGATCGCCTGATCACTATGCACAACTCTAACATCATTATCAGTTGGGAACTTCAAAGTCAAACACCATGGAGCAAGAGCAATCTGGAATTCAGCTAGGGCTGGTCGGCCCAGAAAATCATTGTATGGAGAGTCAACATCCAAAAAAACAAATAGCAACATCCACACCCTAATGCAATCACCTTCTCCTAATTCCATGGGCAATTTGACTTAACGGCAGCTTCGGTCACAGCACCATCGAAGCTATGAATACGGGCTTTAGACGATTTCAAGTTCTTGGCTTTCATCCTCATATAATCATAAGCCTTTCTGAAAATTATATTTACAGAATTTCCATAATAAACCAAGATCCTCTTCCGGGAAGGCAGGGCCGATCATGGCTGACATGACCATTGGGTCGATCGTCGATGCCTCCACCTTGTCTGCATCTTTGTTCCTGAATACAATTTCATCTGCCACTGTACGCTGCTATTTTGTCGGAGCCCCATCTTCTATGCTCGAACAACACTCAAAACTCATATGCCTGATTGCGCTAGCATAGTGCTCCATCTCATGCCAGCTCTTATTGGCTGGATGCAGTTCCCCGACTATTGTATTGGTCACTAATCTTCCACTAGTCTGCGCAGGCTCCTCAGTCCTATGTGGCGTTTGTCCTCGGTTGGGGTTGGATGTCCCCAGCCCACCATTCTATGGGGCTTTAACAAACTGCTGTAATTTTCTTTTCCGAATTAATTTCTAGATAACATCCCAGAGATGCCTACATTCATTTGGGTTATGATCATAGCATTTGTGGAACCGATAATATTCTCCATTCTGCTTCTGCTTCTCCATCAATTCTTTCGGATGTGGCTTATTATACTACATGGTATTGCATGTAGACAAGTAGACATTCTCTAGAGATGTATTAAGTGGTGTGTAGGTATCATACATTGGAGTCCCTAGCTTTCCTCTTCTAGAATCCCACTTTCATTCACGGTTCCAATCATCGCTTTTCTTTTGCTGATTTGGTTTATTTTGGACATTTTCTTGAACTTTTCTAGAACTCTCCCCGGGCTGTTTCACTACAATGTTACTCTACACTTCCTCTCCACTCGGTTCAACAACATTCTTCTTCCTAGAGCATCTAGCTCCCTCTTTCCTCAAATATTGAGCTGCTTTTGCCTAGAAACGCTCTAACGTTGTGGGTGGTTTGCCAGCTAACCAATCACCAAAGTTAGACCCCGGATCAATCCCTATTGTTACTGCCATCAATATTGAATGGTCATTTAGATACTAACTTTTGTGACCGCCGTATGAAATCTCTCCATATAATCCATCAACTATACTCCTAAAGCGCGGAGCACGCTGGATAGGGACATTACATCTTTAGGGTAAGTTGCATGTATACAGAGCTGCTCTATTAAATTATTTCTAACTCATCATATCTCTAGATTTCTCATGGAGGTAATCACATAAACCACACTACTGTTATGCTAGAGAGAGTTATAAGAAAACATCCGAATTTTGTTGCATCATCAGCTCGTGCAGAATCCATCAATCATTCATATCTCATGATGTGCTACCTAGGGTCGGTGTAACATCCCTCCTTTTTGTATGCTTTAAATCGACGATAAACCACACACGTCGGACACAAACCATATAGAAATGGTGGATTGTATTGGGGTGAATAAGAAAAGGCAGTGAAAGAAAAGAACAAAACAGAATATTGCAGCGGAACGACAAAATATAATAATTAAATAAACAGTTCATGAAGCTGTTTTACAAAACATTTGATTTTACTTATACAACACATATCATAGTTACACATACCAGAGAATATTAAATAATGTAGCGAAACAATGTGAATGCAGTGGAATAACATAGCATATAATAATAATATCTTCGTCTTCGTCCTCCAAAATAAAATCTTTAAATCCCATAATGCTCAGACCGACCCGAGCGAATTGAAAAGAAAAAACACTCGAGTCGGAACTAAAAGATCTTATGTAAGTTAAATCAATGGAAATAAATATGAGTGTAACGGCGTCAGAGATGTTTACGGGATTTGACATCTCCTATCCAGTATCAAACGTAAGTGTAGTAAATTAGGAGATGCTCGGGATTCACATCACCTAAGGATCCGTTAAACTATTTACTGTGTAGTAATATTTCGTTATTATAATAATGTCTTTAGTAAATAAACTTACTTTTAAATAGCGTTAAGGAGTTACCCAATCTCCCCCTTAACATGTAATAGTCCTAGTAGTCCATCCAGTATCATAGTCCCTCCTAATCAGGAAGCCACCAGAGGATACCACATGAGCTACGGGAGAAAACCAAACTCGTACAAGGCGCGATAGGGTAGGTAACACGGCACACAAGGCAACGCCAGGGTAGATATACCAATTGCTATCCGGGCTGGTGGTGATGCATACGCGCAGATACCGCCGACCTCGAGCCGCACCCCCAAAAATCAAAGGGCCCAATTCTATCATAAGTAATAGAATGGTATCGAAGGAGTGTGTCCGATAAGAGGGGCTACCTCACTCACCCGAGAATCGCTCCTGTTTTAGCCACCTTATGCCAACTCGTGAGAGTCGGATCCACGTATATACCTCAATAGAACGTCGTCACCATCCTACTTCATTTCGGAATCTCCACCGCGTACATGGTTGTTAAAGTGGTTTTGGAGTTGGAAGAGAGTATGACAACTTCCGATCTCGGTCTCTTTAACAACCAAACGTTATTATAACACCGCGGTCATTTTCAAAATGGTTTATACTTTAAAACCTAATATCATTGCCCTTTCAAAACCAAATCAATACGATATCATTTTCTTTTCAAATATATCCTTTCCCAAAGTCATAGCTCTTTCAAAGTTATAACACTTCGAAATCAAAACACTTGAAATATACACCTTCAAATCATAATACCTTGAAACTCATAACTTTGAAACATAACTTCCACAACTTAAATGGTTAAATACTAAAATACTTTATATAATAAATAGCTTCTTCAATTTCACAAATCCATTACAAACCAACTCGAATTTCTAAACTTTAAATTTAACTAAATCCCAAATCATAAATTTCAATACGATTTAGTTCCCAATTAAACTATTCCAAATTATATAGATTTCACAACCGATTGATCCACAAAATAAACCCTTTCAAATTCAGTATATTTCAAGCCTTAAGTATTCAACAATTTCAAAACTAAGTTTGATAATTATAGTTCAGCAATTCAATTTTCTATTATTTAGTTTTGAAATATTTTACTTAATAGATCCATTATAATTTAAATATAACCCAAATTTCAAATAACCGAATATTTCCTTAATTTTAATTATACTTGAAATATTCATTTAAATCACTCTAAACCAAAATCAAGTTATAAGAATCATACCCTTTAAAGCCTCAGTTTTATTTAAATTCCAAATCAAATTTATTCGAGTATAATCTTAAATAATTTAAATCAAACCAATTTCATATTTATCTTCCAACCTTAATTTTATTTAAGTCATTATAAACTCTATATATAACATAACTTAAATAGGTACTTAACCATATTATATAAAAACAATCCAACTTTATTATTTGGCTTATTTTATATCTCCAAACGAATTTACACATAGCTAAAAATATTAATAATAAAATAACATTTATATAACATCTGAAATCAATGTTTACACAACCCACATATTTCTTTATAAAACCATAGAAATCATTTCAAAATATTTTTATATATAGACCACGGTGTTTGTATATAATTTTCTATCATATGGTCAAGTGATATGGATATTTATCATTTCAATCCATAATTCAAAATATAAATACGGTTATATATCATTTCAAACCGTAATCCCGAACGAAATAAAATCCATAACAACTTGCAGTTGATAATAGTACAAAATACAACATCCATTCATCCAATATCAATCATCAAACATTTATCACAATCATCATCCAATTCAATCAATAAAATCAATATAGAACAGATAATAAATAACAGACATTTACTGACAGTTTATATTCAATAATAAATTAAATAACTATTTAACGGGCTGTTTATATGCGATAATAAATTAAATAACAATTTAATTCAAATAAATTCAATCTAACCCGGATGATGATTAAAAATATGCCAAATAGTCATAAATAATTTCTAATCACATCATAAATCAATTTAACAAACATAAGAAATTTTAGAAGTTGTGAGTGTGCTAAAACACTCATCTTTTGAATTTAAATTGAATTCAAATCCAATTTAAACCCAAAATTTGGACAATCTCAGAATGAGTCCAAACTAGAGCCAAAATGTCCAGAATTCCAATACGAACCTAGCGGAGAAAACCATGCGTGAATTGGACCTCGTATGCGAAAGTTATCACGATTAGAACATTATGCAAATTGAATTATAAAAAAATAAACAAATAAAGTTTCGTACACGTCACCTCCTTCTAGAACGCGCACGCGACCTGTTCACGCGCAGAACAACCAAACCCAAAACCCTAGAAGCCACCGCTACAGAAACCCACTGTTATCCCACCTTTTGGCAAAGCTGAGATACCCAAAAATTAATTGAAAATCGATAATAAGTAGTCATGAATATCAACTATGCATTGCAGGTTAACCATGGATATTGATGAATTTTGTCCGAGCCCGGATCAGTCTACAACTGATAGGACATGACAAGCAAAGCCATGAAAGCTAGTGTTTCAAATTTTAGGATAATCGGAGTTCGTATGAACGAGATATGATCGATGCAAGTTAGCCAAAGTATGCTGTTCGTATCCATCAAAAAGTTGAGGAGATGCCCATTTCGAATCCATTGGATTCGTATCCATCAATGTTTGTCTTGTTGGAATCCATCAGTTTACACATGCTTCGAATCGATTGAGTTCGAATCGATCAGTAACGTGATATCAGTCAGTTCAAATCGATCGGTTTCGAATCGATAAAATAGGCATCGCCTCAGCATGTTCGTATCCATCAGGTTGATGCGTTTCGTATCCATCAACCATCCGCAGTTCGTATCCATCAACGATGCATAGTTCGTATCCATCGAGCTCGCTTTCTTCGTATCGATCATTTCCCATCTTACTTCGCATCCATCTGAAATGCCATTTCGTATTGATCTTGCTTCTTATCGATCCACTTGACACTGTCCAGTTTGAGTCCACCCTGAAAACAAGCCCTAATCGTAGCCATCAAATGTGTTAATTCGTATCCATGGAATGCCCTGCTTCGTATCCATGAACACGCTCGTGTTTCGTATCGATCCTCATTAAAATAATCGATACGAAACACGCCTCAATTATTGATGCGAGCAGAGCCGTACGTATGGATGCAAGTCAACACCGATGATACAAATTGGCAACGATTATCAACTCGAATGAGGCAACGACTTTGGATACGAACAAGGCGAAATTCAAGGAATGGCTCGGTGAACTCGGCATAAGAAATGGATCGATCCGAAGGAAGCGCGCATCGTCATCTCATGAGCACGTGCAACGATCGATACGAACAAATCATTTCGAATCATTGGATACGAACGCAACAGCACTCATGAAAATGCAATTCGTATCGATCATATCTCTCAAACCACCGATCCAAATGCAACGAAATTTTCACAGAAGCTTCCATACAAGGTAAAGATTGTTCCTGCCAAGTTTCAGCTCGATTGGATCATCTTTTGATGGATACGAAATCACTTCGTATCGATCTCAGATCGAGTCGAAACTTAGTGGGGTCGGTCGCATGGACCCACTCACGTGCTAGAAAAAGTCTCCCGAAGTTTGAGCGAGATCTGAGCCTCCTACGTCTATAAATAGCACCCTGAAGCCTTCAGAAAAGGGGATCTTTTGGCCATTGAACGTCCAGACTCCGCCGGATTCGATCCTATACCTTACTACTGCTGTTATACTCAAAATTCTCTCTTGTAACTGCTGCAATCATTTGTAATCAGCAAAGAACATCAATAAAAGATAAAACCCTGAAGTGGACGTAGGCCGGAGATAGCCGAACCACTATAAATCTTGTGTCTCTGTTCATTATTTTTGGATTATTGCTTGCTGTTCGCTGTGATTTGTGATTGGTGTTTGGAATATTGTTGATTTATATTCATATTTTGGTGCTTTCATGATACATGGGGTTTGTGACGAATTTTGGCGCAAACACTTTGGTGCTTTCACTGAGAAGGACTAGCACCCGCTACATCGGAAAGAAGTTCAGATTTGAAAAGCTTGAAGAATTCAAACTTAGACAAAATGACTCAACAAACAAGATAAAGAGCTGAGCGAAGCCAACAAGGAGGAAGCCAGGAGGCATCCTCTAGAGATGCAGAAGGACAAGCTTCGATCTACATCACCCGAGATGAGATGGAGGCTATGGCTAATTTAACGCATGAAAGAATGATGAAAAGCCAACAGGAGATGCTGCAGAATTTCTTTGAACAAATGAGAGCAGCGAATGTGCAGAACCTTGGGCCAACTATAGCGGCTGCAAGTGCAGGACAAGGAGTTAGGATTGCGGAAACTAATGAAGGTCAGGTTCAGGACCGGAATGCAAGACCTGATGACAATCAACAAGGACATGGGGGCAGACCCTCAGGATCAGACATTGGAAGACCCATAGATGAAACTCAGCAGGCTGGAGTCAATGCTAATGTTACTGAGCCACATGAAGGGTATGTACTGGAGTTCCCTTCGAGACTTGGGGGCAGGATAAAAAGATGACCAGGGGGCAGCTCCCGGATGGAGATGAAAGAATGATTGGTCTAGTGCGACGAATCATGAGAGGAGGATTGTCGAGTGGAGGGTTGGAAGAAGTCAGTCGTGGCCCGTTCACTCTGAATATCAGAAATGCAAGGAACCCTCCAAAGTTCAAACCGCCTATGCTGGATCCATATGACGGGAAGTTGGACCCAACGATGCACATTACACGATACATCAGGCACATGGAAGTGCTGGGGGCATCCGAGGAAGTGATGGCTCGATGCTTCCCATTATACTTGTCAGATTTAGCTGCACTTTGGTTTAGACAGCTGGAGACTGGATCAATCGGAACATAGGGCGAGCTTGTAGATTGCTTCATAAGACAGTTCAGGGTCCACGTGACACGACCCAAGAGTGTGATGACCCTAGCTTCAATAAAGCAAAGGACCAGAGAGTCCATAAAAGATTTTTTGCTGCGATTCAATGCAACGGTGGCTTCTGTAGATCGCCCGGATCCATCGATGATTTTGATGGCGGCGGTGGCAGGAGTGGGGGAAGGCACCGAATTCAAGGATTCTTTGGCAAGAGATCCACCCCAAGATCTTAGAGAATTTTATCATAAAGCTGAAAGATTCATTCGGCTAGAAGAATCACGAGCCGAAATGCAAGAAATAAATGATGTGAAGGGCAAAGGAACCGCAAGGAACAGTCCGGAGCGGACAAAGGAAAGAGAAAGCAGGAGGATAGACGTGATGGTCCTGATAAACGAAAGAAATTCCGAGAACCCAGATTCAGGCAATACACAGATCTGACGGCAGGCCTGGAACGAATTTACACCGAGACTCGGGTGCAACTCCCCTATCGAAAACCACCTAGGAGAGATCCCACTGAGTGGGAGCGCAGGACTAGAAAATATTGCCTATTCCATGAGCTGGATGAGCACACTACAGATGAATGCTGCCACCTAAAGGGTGAGGTGGAAGAACATGCCAGGAGTGGTAGATTGCCGCAATATGTCAGAGAACGGACAGCGGCGGTAAGACCTAAACAACTACCGCCTCCACCTAATAGAAACGATCCTGGATCGGGATCGCGACTCGTTATCAACTGATTAAAGATGGCAAGGGCCAAGTCCAGGATTTGGACTTCGGTCAAATAATTTCATTAGATTTGTTTTCAGAATAAACAGCTACTCCACTTGCTCATGTACGGGAACCGGAGAGACCCTTAGGCATGCTCTGAGATGGAGATAGACCAATATGCCCGGAGAGGCAATATTTAGCTTTTTCCTGATGTTTGAGGTTGAACATCTAGGACCTGAATTTAATAAATAAATTAGAATTTCTTGAAATAAAACTTTGACCAGAGAGTTAAAGGGTAAATGTTAAATACTAACATGAAAATGATCGCTTTATGACCCTACCCGGAGAGGCGGGGTCCGGAGTGCAAGAAGTGAGTTGCTTCGCCAGAGAGCGACAGGATCGACTCACTTAACGTCGTTTCCAATTCACCGGAGAGTGATTAGATCGGGATTCGATAAGAGGCCGGAGAGGCTATGATCGGCCTACGATCTAGGCCAAGACATCGCTTAATGTTCAAGTACACTGAACCAGAGTGTAAGAAGTGAGTTGCTTCGCCAGAGAGCCACAGGATTAATTCACTTAACGCTGCTTCCCCTTCACCGGAGAGTGACAGGAAGGGATCCAACAAGATCCTGGAGAGGCTATGATCGGTTTAGAACAACCAAGACATCGCTATATGCCCTAATTAGAGCAACGCCAGAGTGCAATAGGACCTTTCTATTCAATCGCTAAGTCAGAATGGACTTGGCAAGGGTCCAGAGTGACCATCGATAGTCCGGAGAGACTATAGAATTTCATTTTTTACTTCCACTGAAAGAAATTGATAACGATTTAGCTTTGAACAGCCATGGACTTGATTGAAGATGCTATAAACTCTGAATAAAACATGAACTCGCTACATTCAATTTGAGACTGATCAAAACACACCTTTTACCAAAAGGCATGTTTTGGGGGGCAAAGTGTTATCCCACCTTTTGGCAAAAGCTGAGATACCCAAAAATTAATTGAAAATCGATAATAACTTGTCATGAATATCAACTATGCATTGCAGATTAACCATGGATATCGATGAATTTAGTCTGAGCCCGGATCAGGCTACAACTGATAGGACATGACAAGCAAAGCCATGAAAGCCAGTGTTTCAAATTTCAGGATAATTGGAGTTCGTATGAACGAGATATGATCGATGCAAGTTAGCCAAAGTATGCTATTCGTATCCATCAAAAAGTTGAGGAGATGCTCATTTCGAATCCATTGGATTCGTATCCATCAATCTTTGTCTTGTTCGAATCCATCAGTTTACACATGCTTCGAATCGATCGAGTTCGAATCGATCAATAACGTGATATCGGTCAGTTCCAATCGATCGGTTTTGAATCGATAAAATAGGCATCGCCCAGCATGTTCGTATCAATCAGGTTGATGCGTTTCGTATCCATCAACCATCCATAGTTCGTATCCATCAACGATGCATAGTTCGTATCCATCGAGCTCGCTTACTTCGTATCGATCGTTGCCCATCTTACTTCGCATCCCTCTGAAATGCCATTTCATATCGATCTTGCTTCTTATCGATCCATTTGACACCGTCCAGTTCAACTCCACCCTGAAAACAAGCCCTAATCGTAGCCATCGAATGTGTTGATTCGTATCCATGAAATGCCCTGCTTCGTATCCATGAACACGCTCGTGTTTCGTATCGATCCTCATTAAAATAATCGATACGAAACGCGCCTCAATTATTAATGCGAGTAGAGCCGTACGTATGGATGCAAGTCAACACCGATGATACAAATTGGCAACGATTATCAACTCGAATGAGGCAACGGCTTTGGATACGAACAAGGCGAAATTCAAGGAATGGCTCGGTCAAATCGGCATAAGAAATGGATCGATTCGAAGGAAGTGCGCATCGTCATCTCATGAGCACGTGCAACGATCGATAGGAACAGATCGTTTCGAATCAATGGATACGAACGCAACAACACTCACGAAAATGCAATTCGTATCGATCATATCTCTCAAACCACCGATCCAAATGCAAAGAAATTTTCACAGAAGCTTGAAGTGGACGTAGGCCGGAGATAGCCGAACCACTATAAATCTTATGTCTCTGTTCATTATTTTTGGATTATTGCTTGCTGTTCGCTATGATTTGTGATTGGTGTTTGGAATATTGTTGATTTATATTCATACATTGGTGCTTTCACGATACTTGGGGTTTGTGACCAATTTTGGCGCAAACACCCACAACGCCGATGAACCACACGACTAGGCATCGATCAGGCCTCGCCACCACCTCGGCCATGCCGAGCCGCCCATCCCCTGGCTTCGCGCGACCCTCCAGCTCTGCTTACCCTACTCGCCACCGCCGCCACCATTTAACCGCGATTAGATACGGTTCCACTGACCCACGCATCCATACCCTCAGATCGACCTAAGGACGCAGATCCACCGTTGAATCACAAAAGCTAAAACGAATGGCCGAGACAAATTCGCTGATTCGAGGACAACTGATGCATCGAATCGAAAAACGAACAGTACCAAAAGATTATGCTCGTCGGTAGCTTCAGATTGATATATAATTTGATAGTATTTAAGGAGTTTGAAATTTTGGCTTTGAAATTGCAATTGGAAATTTTTTGTTTTGTCTTCCATTGAAAATGAAGAGGAGAAACTGGAATTGTACATATAGAAATGAGGAATAAGAAATAGGCTAGGATTTATAACAAGGTATATATAGGTAGGGCTGAGAAATCGAGGAACAGATACGATTGGTTTGGACCGTGGAATGATAAATGGCTCGAAAAGCCCGTTCTGACTCCGGAACGAAATTGGGTCAACCCATATATCAAAATAGATGTTTTTGAATATTTTAAAATCAATGGAACAGGTTTCAAACCAAATTCCATCGTATGAAGAAGTTATGCTAAAATCAAGTAATTTCAAATTGATTTTAATTGATTTCTGGACGTTTCAAGTCCGTACGATCAAACGACAAGTCCGATCATTACGAAACTTGAAATCCTATAATAACTCACTATTACGGATCCGATGAAACTGGTTTCGTCGAAATCTGAGTTAGTGGACAAAATGGCTATTTTACTATTAATTAAATATATTAATATTAAATAGGAAAATCACCTTTCCATTCAAATTCTGTAATTTGAAATTTTTATCCTCTTGGATTACTTTAGTAATCTATATTCCTTTATAATAAATTTCTATATCAATTTAATATCCAATTTTCCACCAATTATAATATTAAATCACAATTTTGATAAATACAGTTAATTATAATTAATTTCAATAAATTAACTTGATTCAGTAAACAAAGTAGACCTTTGTTTTTCCTTTCATTACATTAATATGTTCAAATTCTATCCTTCCTTCGTATTAACTGTTGTTTTCAATTATATTATTTCCAACTAATTATCATAATTGCTTACATAGTATCGATTTCATTCAATTACCATAAATTTCATATTATTTCATTTAATTTTTAATGTTTGCATTTGTTTTCTTACATAAATTTATAGTCAAGTATAAAAATTTATATTACTTCAATAAATTAAAGTTTCATTTCAATTGTTAATAATTAGTTTAAATTTCCATGGTCGTATTTCATTTTTAACCTTCATTTCATTATTAAATTATAAATTTTTAAATTTTCTTTCATATTAAATTACCAAACTTGTTAATTTAACAAGTTTGATTATTGAAAATTTACGGGTCGTTACACTCTCCCCCACTCAAAACTTTTCATCCCCGAAAAGGAAAAAGGAGGGGAAAGAAAGAATTAGATAAACAATACATCTTATTCAAAAATATTAACTTTATAAACAAATGAATGTACAATATTAATTAATTTAAATAAAATATACCAATTTATAGCCATTTAATCTTTTTATACTTAAATTAATAAAGTTTGGAAAACATTTTTCCAAATTTTTCTAAGTCCAAAATTTATGAAAAATTTCGACAGAGTCTCCTTTGTACGGAGAGGCTCGAGAGAAAATATAACATCAAATATAACAATATATAACATATATTTTTAAAAATAATATAACCCAACACAGGAAAAACAATATAATAGCGCTATAAAACCGTAATCCGAAAAAGTACCTATTTGTCGGGCAAACAAATGCTTAATTATGAAACCAAAAGCAGTAGCAATTGCTTCCATAACCTGTATTTCATTTATATAATCCAAAAGCGGTTACTAATGATATAAAATTAAATATTTAAAGTTGTTTCAATCTCTAACAACAAATCATTATAAACAACAATCACTAGCAACAAAGCATACAATCGTCATACAGAATCAACACAATTCAATTATCCATCCATATCAAACAAAACAAATAGTCGTTCGGATTCAAAAACTTTAAATTGTACGGAATGGACAATAAACTATTAAGTGCACCATTTACTCAACAGTCTTAGATGAAGCTAAATAGATTATTTATACATCCAAACAAATTTAAAGTATCCTTGCCCAACCAACCAGAAACCAAACAATAGATCAAGTTCATTCTTAATAATTTCATTTCATAATATTTGTTGTTTTATTTCCTTTTTATTAATATAATGATTTATCTTCTCATTTACATTTATTTCTTGAAAACTTTCATTTCCATCATTTATAATACTTATCTTTCAATTTAGTTAATTAGTAGCCTTTCAATTATACTTAAGTTCATAACAACTACAACATCCAATTCTCATTTATTAAAGAATTTCATTGAATGCATTCCTTATTTCAAATTTTACTTGTAAAATTTCCCATTACATTTTCTATAACATTTTTAACTTTTAATATTTGGTAAGTTATATATATGCTCTAAGAATGCAATTGAAATTTATACAAGTCTCTCTTCTTTCCTTTAATTAATTTAACGTTCAATAATTATATCTTTTGTTTTTAGGTTACATATTTCAATTTTCTTTTAATTTTATTTATAACTTAGCATTAAATCTCTTATTTCCTTTAGAGGTTTCAATTATTAATTAGTTACATTCCATTTCACTACAATAATTGAAACCATTAATTAACGGAAACTTAAGAACTACATACCGGGTTAAATTTCAAATCATTTTAAAATAATAGATAGATGTATATACTTACAGTTTACAATTATTTAAAACAATTTGAATTTTACATTTGTTTATCAAAATAAATCTGTAGTAAAACTACTACAGTGGCCTTCCCACTTCAAAACTCGAAAATGAATGTCGATGATGCGTGCCCTCATCACCGAAATTATTTTCCAGCGACAGAGAGGGGAGTACAGAACTTAATTTTTTTCCAAAATTTCTTTAAAATAATTCTTTCAATTTATATTGAAATATTTATATCAAAAAATACTTCTAAATAATATTATTATTATATTCCAAAATCATTCGAAAGAATTTTCAAAACCCGGAACTTAAGTTCCAAATTTCCAATCTTCATTTATTTTATTTCAAATCTTATTTTCAACTAATATCTAAAAATTTCACTACCTAACAAACCAATATATCACAAGCAAATATAACTTTTATAAAATTTATTACTTTATATACAGAAAATATAATAGGCAAAAATATTCCATTCACCTATATTCAAAACAAATATTCTGGCAGTCTGTCCTATTAAGTGTTTAGAAATCCCTATTGATGTCATAGCGTCCTATGCACCAACCAGAATTTATAAGTACAAAACGGAACAAATTAACATAGTATCAAAACCTTTTTATAACACTAACAAATATGCTCTCTCATATATATATACACTCAACGACTCATCATCATATGGTATTACTACCCTATTAATAAAGAGACGAACCCCACAAAGCTAAGGTTTTTCGCTAAACCAATGCTCTGATACCAGATGTAACGGACCACCTGCCAGTGGGGTAACGCCCACCGTAGCATACATTGGTACCTGTGTTCTGCCTCTACGGCCAGCCTCTCGACTGCACCACCGAACCCCACGGGGACATATAGGAGTAAGAGTCATCCGCTCGCTACCAAACCAAATGCGAGAACCCCATATCATGTTGCACCCTCTAAGTGCATAAGCAGACACACACGTCAGACTCAAACCATACAGAATGGCAGAATGTTACTGGGGTGAATAAGAAAAAGAAGAGAAAGAAAAGAATAAAACAGAATCTTCTAGCAGAAGGACAAAATATAATAATCAAATAAACAGTTTACGAAGCTGTTTTACAAAACATTTGATTTTAATTATACAACACATATCAGAGATACACATACCAGAGAATATTAAATGATACAGCGGAATAATGTGAATGCAGTGGAATAACATAGCATATAATAATAATAATATCTTCATCTTCGTCCTCCAAAATAAAATCTTCAAATCCTGTAATGCTCAGACTGACCCGAGCGAATTGAGAAGATAAAACACTCAAGTCAAAACTCAAAGATCATATGTAAGTTAAATCAACGGAAATAAATATGAGTGTAGCGGCGTCAGAGATGTTTACGGGATTTGACATCTCCTATCTAGTGTCAAACATGAGTGCAATAACTTAGGAGATGCTCGGGATTCACATCACCTAAGGATCCGTTAAACTATTTACTATGTAGTAATGTTTCGTTATTATAATAATGTCTTTAGTAAAATAAACTTACTTTTAAATAGCGTTAAGGAGTTACCCAATCTCCCCCTTAACATGTAATAGTCCCAGTAGTCCATCCAGTATCATAGTCCCTCCTAATCGGGAAGCCACCAGAGGATACCACACGGGCTACGGGAGAAAACCAAACTCGTACAATGCGCGATAGGGTAGGTGACACGGCACACAAGGCAACGCCAGGGTAGATATATCAATTGCTATCCGGGCTGGTGGTGACGCATACGCGCAGCTACCGCCCACCTCGAGCCGCACCCCCAAAAATCAAAGGGCCCAAATCAATCATAAGTGATAGAATGGTATGGAAGGAGTGTGTCCGATAAGAGGGGCTACCTCACTCACCTCGCTCCTGTTTTAGCCACCTTATGCCAACTCATGGGAGTCGGGTCCACGTATATACCTCAATAGAACATCGTCCCCATCCTACTTCATTTCGGAATCTCCACCGTGTACATGGTTGTTAAAGTGGTTTTTGGAGTTGGAAGAGAATATGACAACTTTCGATCTCGGTCTCTTTAACAACCAAACGTTATTATAACACCGCGGTCATTTTCAAAATGGTTTATACTTTAAAACCTAATATCATTTCCCTTTCAAAACCAAATCAATATGATATCATTTTCTTTTCAAATATATCCTTTCCCAAAGTCATAGCTCTTTCAAAGTTATAACACTTCGAAATCAAAACACTTGAAATATACACCTTCAAATCATAATACCTTGAAACTCATAACTTTGAAACATAACTTCCACAACTTAAATGGTTAAATACTAAATTACTTAATATAATAAATAGCTTCTTCAATTTCACAAATCAATTACAAACCAACTCGAATTTCTAAACTTTAAATTTAACTAAATCCCAAATCATAAATTTCAATACGATTTAGTTCCCAATTAAACTATTCCAAATTATATAGATTTCACAACCGTTTGATCCACAAAATAAACCCTTTCAAATTCAGTATATTTCAAGCCTTAAGTATTCAACAATTTCAAAACTAAGTTTGATAATTATAGTTCAGCAATTCAATTTTCTATTATTTAGTTTTGAAATATTTTACTTAATAGATCCATTATAATTTAAATATAACCCAAATTTCAAATAACCGAATATTTCCTTAATTTTAATTATACTTGAAATATTCATTTAAATCACTCTAAACCAAAATCAAGTTATAATAATCATACCCTTTAAAGCCTCGGTTTTATTTAAATTCCAAATCAAGTTTATTCGAGTATAATCTTAAATAATTTAAATCAAACCAATTTCATATTTATCTTCCAACTTAATTTTATTTAAGTCATTATAAACTCTATATATAACATAACTTAAACAGGTACTTAACCATATTATATAAAAACAATCCAACTTTATTATTTGGCTTATTTTATATCTCAAAACGAATTTACACATAGCTAAAAAAATCAATAATAAAATAACATTTATATAACATATGAAATCAATGTTTATATAACCCATATATTTCTTTACAAAACCCTAGAAATCACACGGTGTCTGTATATAATTTTCTATCCTATGGTCAAGTGACACGGATATTTATCATTTCAATCCGTAATTTAAAATATAAATACGGTTATATATCATTTCAAACCGTAATCACGAATGAAATCAAATCCATAACAACTTGTAGTTGATAACAGTATAAAATACAACATCCATTCATCCAATATCAATCATCAAACATTTATCAGAATCATCATCCAATTCAATCAATAACATCAATATAGAACGGATAATAAATAACAGGCATTTACTGACAGTTTATATTCAATAATAAATTAAATAACCATTTAACTGGAAGTTTATATGCGATAATAAATTAAATAACAATTTAATCCAAATAAATTCAATCTAACTGGGATGATGATTAAAAATATGCCAAACAGTCACAAATAATTTCTAATCACATCATAAATCACTTTAACAAACATAAGAAATTTTAGAAGTTGTGAGTGGGTTAAAACACTCACCTTTTGAATTTAAATTGAATTCAAATCCAATTTAAACCCAAAATTTAAACAGTCTTAGAATCTGCCCAAACCAACGCCAAAATTTTCGGAATTCCAATACGAACCTAATGGAGAAAACCGCATTCGAATTGGACCTCGTACACGAAAGTAATCACGGTTAGAACATTATACAAATTGAATTATAAAAAAAATGTCATACACGTCACCTCCTTCTAGAACGCGCAAGCGACCTGTTCCCATGCAGAACAACCAAACCCAAAACCGTAGAAGCCGCTGCTACAAAAACCCACAACATCGATGAACCACACGACTAGGCATCGACAGGCCTCGCCACCACCTCTGCCATGCCGAGCCGCCCATCCTCTGGCTTCGCGTGACCCTCGGGCTCCACCTACCCCACTCGCCGCCGCCGCCGTTTAACCGTGATTAGAGGCCGTTCCACTGACCTACGACCATAAACGGCGGTATGGATGGGTTTGTCTCGACTTCCCCTACACATCCATACCCTCAGATCGACCTAAGGACGCAAATCCATCGTTGACTCATAAAAGCCAAAACGAACGGCCGAAACAAATTCGCTGATTCCAGGACAAGTGATGCATCGAACCGAAAAATGAATAGTACTAGAAGATTACACTCGTCGAGAGCTTCAGACTGGTATATAATTTGATAGTATTTGAGGAGTTTGAAATTTTGGCTTTGAATTTGATTTGAAATTGCAATTGGAAAGTTTTGTTTTGTCTGCCACTGAAAATGAAGAGGAGCAACTGGAATTGTATGTATAGAAATGAGGAATAAGAAATAGGCTAGGGTTTATAACAAGGTATATATAGGTAGGGCTGAGAAATAGAGGAACGGATACGATTGGTTTGGACCGTGGAACGATAAATGGCCCGTAAAGCCCGTTCTGACTCCGGAACGAAATTGGGTCAACCCATATATCAAAATAGATGTTTTTGAATATTTTAAAATCAATGGAATATGTTTCAATTCCATATTCCATCGTATGAAGAAGTTATACTAAAATCAAGTTATTTCAAATTGATTTCAATTGATTTTTAATTAAATTGATTTCTGGATGTTTCGAGTCCATACGATCAAACGACAAGTCGATCGTTACGAAACTTGAAATACTACAATAATTCACTATTACGGATCCGATGAAACTAGTTTCTTCGATGTCTGAGTCAGTGGCCAAAATGGCTATTTTCCTATTAATTAAATATATTAATATTAGATAAAAAAAATCACCTTTCCATTCAAATTCTATAATTTGAAAATTTTATCTTCTTGGATTACTTTAGCAATCTATTTTCCTTTATAATAAATTTCTATATCAATTTAATATTCAATTTTTCACCAATTATAATATTAAATCACAATTTCAAAAATGCAATTAATTATAATTAATTTCAATAAATTAACTTGATTCAATAAACAAAGTTAACCATTGTTTTTCCTTTCATTACATTAATATGTTCAAATTTCTATCTTTCCTTCGTATTAACTGTTGTTTTCAATTATATTATTTCTAACTAATTATCATAATTGCTTATATAGTATTGATTTCATTCAATTACCATAAATTTCATATTATTTCATTTATTGATTTAATGTTTGCATTTGTTTTCTTACATAAATTTATAGCCAAGTATAACAATTTACATTACTTCAATAAATTGAAGTTTCATTTCAATTGTTAATAATTAGTTTAAATTTCCATGGTCGCATTTCATTTTTAACCTTCATTTCATTATTAAATTATAAATTTTTAAATTTTCTTTCCATATTAAATTACCAAACTTATTAATTTAACAAGTTTAATTATTGAAAATTTACGGGTCGTTACAGTCGGCTTTTCCATTATAGACAGGCATCGACGGCATGCTAATCCTCCTTGGATACTCCACATGCAGGATATTGTCGGTGATTGGGGTATGGCTTCTTGAGATTCCCTAATCGTATTTGGTCAAGGATTGGCTCTCCCTCACCAGCTATTAAACCATAGCAGACAAGTACAGCGTTTGGATAGTTGGACCCAAGCGGTAGTCACGCTCCATCTTACGTGAATGGTCTGGTTGATGTCAATAGGCCGTTCCATGCCTTGTTGGCTCAACATCCTCTCGATGCATATCATGTGCGTTCGCTTCATCATTATTCGAAGGAGGTGATTGGTATGCATCCACCTGAACTCCAACATCTGAATCAATCACAGCGACTCCAAATTATGCTCCAACATGAAAAGCCAAGCTTCTACCTCTGGAGGAGGGATCGACCCCGATCCCTATAAAGGGATCAGCACTGATCGGTCTCGGCAAGCCAGGTTGGATTGCCTACGGATGTCCAGAAGCTTCTATATGATATCCGTCAATTCTGCAACGACTATGTCTATGATAATTATCTGACGAACTAGAACTCTTTGATGTAGAATATGGGGTTAGCACCCTCCCAGCTTTCCTACGTTGTTGCTCCCATAGTTGATTCATTATATGGATATTGGCTTGAATCTGCTAGTTCAATTGTCGACGGTTATCCTCTAGCTCTCTCATCATATTTTGAAAATCAGCTCTTGTGATGGAATCAGCCGGATTCTGGACATCGACTGGATTGGCAGCATTCACATCAACTAGTAGATTGCTCGGGCCTCCCCTACAACAAAACAACCTTTTAATAGCATTTAAAAAATGCTACAAAAAGCTTTTATAGTGCTTTTATAAACGTTGTAAATAAACAAGTTGTTATAAGTCAATGACCTATTATTGCGACATAAGAAATGCAATAAAAAAATACGCCTTTTATAGCGTTTTCAAAATGCAATAAAAAGCCTTATTAATGCGTTCTTAAAATGGTATAAAAAACCCTTAGTTATGACATGTTGGTGAACAATGTAATAAAACACTATTATTAATTATAATAGCGTTTCATAAACGCTATTATAGGCTTTAATAGCGTTTTAAAAACGCTATTAAATCCTTTAACGGTGTTTTAGAAATGCTATCAAATCCTTTAACAACGTTTTAAAAATTGTTTCGCAGCATGTACATATCCATTATCATATATAATCGACAAATTTACATAAACATAATGTATCATTTCACACAATCATATACATCACATTAAACGAAAAATAATTAACCTTCAACATTCACATGGAACAATGCATAATATGTCATAATATTTAATGAACATTACATTAAAAATGTAAATAATACCAGAGATAAAAGATCGTACTACACATGACGATTTGATATGCAAACCGAAAATGTTGTTACTTTAAAAAGAACTTCAAATCGCTAATATAGCGCAACATGTTTCCATTTGTATGCACCATAGATGCGTAATTACCTATGAAAAATAAATTCAACAATTAGCTATTATAACTATACATACATATATATATGTGTGTGTGTGTGAAACTTAATTATATAAATTTAATTAATTTATATGGAACTTGATTAATTTATATGAAACTTGATTAACTTAGTTAATTTTTATAAAATTAAATCGATTTATATAAACTTTAGTTAATTCTATAAAATTTAGTTAATTTATATAATCATGTTGAAACTATACCAATAACATATGGAATTACCAAAAATGGATGCAAATTTTGTTTTAAATACTTTATTTAACAATTGTATGTATATTGTATAAACTTATTAATTTTTATAAAACTATTAAATTTTATAAACTTACTTAATTTAAATAAAATAGTTGGCTTATTTAATCATTGTAAAACTTAATTGACTTAGTTACATATGTCAAACTTAGTTAATTAGTTGTTGCTGTTGTTATTACATTATATTATTAATGTTATTATATTATTTTATTACTACTACTATTATTATATTATATTATTATTATTATTCTATATTTAGTTAATTTTTATAAACTTAATTAATTTTTTGTAACGTACGCGGATTTTCGTTGCCGAAAAACCGAATAGTTATGGGTTTAAGAAAGAATTTAAGAAAAGAAAAAGAAAGAAAGAGAAGAAAAGAAAGATAGAAAATAGGGAGAATAGAAAACAAGAGAATCACATCAGAATCTCACAATTCGCAGCGGAACAACATATAATAATAAATGAATAATCTTTAAACAAAGAACTATATCAGTTATTACATTACATCACATTTCATTACATCATATCATCAGAGTGTACAACAACAACAACAAACAGTGCAGCGGAAAAAGAAATACTATATAAACTAGTAATACGCCATGCCATCCAGCTTGCCTCCAGCAACTCCAGAATATCCTGATAAACCTTAACTCTTGACTGCCCGTGTGGAAATTGGTGGGCACCCAGAGTTTAGGAAGGAAAGCAATAAACTCCAAGTCAGTCATGTGACTGGTGTGAGAACTCAAAACAGTTTATTTATCTTTAAAATCAAAATAGAGGAATATTTTAAATCAATTCGCAATGCTTTTAAAAATGAGACTACCATAAGACCTCCTGCCACACACACAATGCAAACGCAGACTTGGAGAAGATTTCTACTTATGATTGCCAAACATGCTTGATACGCATTAAAACCAAATCAATTTTGATATTATTATTAGTGCATAGTGTAGAAAATTCATTTCGAAAGTAGAATATAAATCTTAGCCAGCATAGGTACCATTATATTATGCCTACTATAGCTACTTCCTGAGGAAGCAGGTTCTACAACTAAAACCGTACAAGTCACGTACTGTTTCTTTGGATTTCCAACAAATGGTCAGGCCAAGGAACTTCCCATTGCCACATGAGAATGCCTCTGGAAAGACATCCCTGAGAACCAAACCGGAACTCTTCCAACACAAGGCCGGGTTACCCCTAACTGGGTAACTACTGACACGAGCACGCCATTCCCCGATCGTAAACGACCTTTCTCACGGGATCCCGAAAACCAACAACCACAAAGTAATAAATTCGTAGTAACCACATAGGTTAAATATCTGGGCTCCATACCATGATACAACCTCTATCCAGAAGGAAATGTACATACCCTAAAGGGTGCTACCCCTCATAACCTTGCCGCATCTTTCCTGTTTTGACCATTTCCGGGGTGTGAGGTTCGACGAAGTCACGTCCACAAAAACATACTTTATACAAAAGCCATGCTTTGGGTCAACAAATGATCAACACGATGATCACTAAGATAGACGATCAAATAAACGATCCTATCACAATAATCAACGCAATGATCATTTCAGCATCACTCAGTATATCACATTACCAAATTGGGAATATATCGCTGATAACTTCAACTATATAACCTCTGAGCTCGTACGTCTCAGAGATGGGTGTTAAGCTAAAAGAATAAATTCTTCGCCACCAACAGAAATATATTTGAAAGAAATCGGCTTTATATCTCAACTTGTAATGTCAGACACACAATCCATACAAGTCTGTTCCGGGATCGAACAAAACCGAAGGCACTTACAAAGAAGTCCTTGCAATCCGGATATTCACAATCCTGATCGGATTCACCATCACATATGGAGAACTCTATACCGTAGCTACTCGGTGCAGAGTAAATCGACAGGTCATCCTATCGCTCTCGCAAATACCGGGTCTTCAACACCGATCTTCAATGCAATTATAACGACGTATCACATATTCGGAATGGGTTATACGACCCCATGGTCCTTTCCCGGTTAACCCGAATAGTGAGCGCTTATTCAAAAATAAGTGTGGCATTCACATTCAAACAAATCATATCAATTACCCATTCAAAGGGAAATATTGATAGTCGATTATTTAACTATCACTGGACATGCACACATCACCAGATTCCAAATAATTTTCCAAATTATTTATTTTCCAAAATATCTTTACAAGATATAAAATTTCAACCCTTCAAAAATAAATCAACATTTATTTTCAAACAAATTCCCTTTCACATATAAATTCCATAATGAATTTATATTTCAAAATATTCATGCATATGATTTCAATTTATTCATTTCAATTTATCTTCAAAAAGATAAATTCTAATTATTCACTTCATATTGGAAAAACAATTCCATACTTATTTAATTATAAGTAATTCACTAATCTTTTTATTTTCAACTTTGGAAAATATCCCATATACTTAAATCGAGATTAAGTATATATTTCATTCTTTAAGGAAATCATTCTCATAAACATATTTATTTGGGCCAAAACGAATGTTGCGTAAAACATCGTTACAACAACCCAAAATCACTAGTATAGGGATTCGAAATTAAAATAGATATATAAATCCCAATACTATACAAAACATTTCCTTTCGGAAATCATTTACTATAACAACAGTGTTATAGTCCATCATCTCCTCCTATTTCTCGAAAACGTTTATTTCAACAATAAATGTTGAAATCTATGGTTTCGAATCTCAACATATTTAAAACTTCGTTACATCGTTTTAATTCTATTTCAAATATCACATTCAAAACAATTTCTTTAACATCTTATTCACTATTCAAAAACGTGAATATACTACGTTAACACATTTCATCCTTTTATTCGTTTTAATTCAAAGGATTATTCACTATTCAAAATGTGAATATAACTCCATTTATAGGTTTCAACAATTTACTTATCAAAATAAGTCATTTGCGAATTTATAAAACAACGTTTATAAATTCCATTTCTATTTATTTATAAAAACTTCCTTTTTTATAAATTCTTTTATTAACCTATTCAAGTTTATAACTCAAATATAAACTAAAAAGTTCATATTATAAGTTAAATACTTATAAAACGATTATTTTACAAAATCGTTCCTCTAAAGACTTTCCAAACCATAAATCTTATAACTTATAAGATTCATTTATTTAACCAAATCTATTCTTCAAATAATTTCACCAAATTTATAAATCTTACTATTTATAAATTTCTTTTATAACTTCACAGTTTATAATTCTATAAATTTCATTCAATTATGAAATTCATTTCCACTTCATTCAAACACTTATAAAAACTTGTTTTATAATGTCAATATTTCAATTTATAAATATCTATGTATAAATCTCTTAATATAAATCAATTTATATTATTCTTTTAAAACGTCTTCAAATTCCTTTAAAAACTTCATCCTTTTGATTCATAAAATAATTAAATTTTATAAATCCTATATTTCAACTTTTCATAATAAATCCAAAAATTCCGATTTAACTATTTTATAAAATCATTAATTCCTTATTTTCAAAAATCAGCTTTTAACTATATTTCTTAAAAATCATAATTTTTATAACTTTAAAAATTATAACGTTTATTTATTTATAATGGATCAATTCCAAAATATAGTATATTCTCAAAAATCACTTTAAAAATCATTTTAAAATCCCAAAATTTGGTTCAATGATGCTACACACCAAATAGTCAATCACGACTACAACGATATCATATATCGATATGAAAATCCATAAAATATCAAAATATCTGAAATCAAATAAATACTGTTGAGGAATCCAGTTGGATCCCTCCAACCTGTTTTCCTGCATCCAAAAACATTAGCACAATACCAATTTCGCTCCAGTACGAAATTATCGCGGTATATGTTTTTAATAAATATTATCCGCTTAATAACGGCGTAATAGGGTCTCATCCGCTAAACAAATAAATGCGGGAAATCAATAACTCCAATATATACATATGCCAATATATATATATTGATATTATATACAATACCAATTTCACTGTTTATGAAATATTCGCGGTATATGTTTTTAATAAATAACATCCGCTTACTAACGGCGCATAATGTCTATTTTAACAATCAATAGATATTAATCAACATTCAAACATGCATTCAAATATTTTAAATCTAACTATTTAAAATAAAATCGAAACTGATTCGATTGAGTGAGAAGTTCTCACCTTGGTTTTATTTTCCGTTTTAGCGATTTATTTCGAATAAAATTAAACGGACGTTTAATTTTACCCAAAATTCTCACTAACTCCAAACGACTCCAAACCAACTCCATCGCGTAGTGCTCGTCCATACGATTCCAACGCAACTGGTTTCGCGTGTTTTCGACCTCGTATGAAAAAGTTATGAATATTTGAAGTTACACGTGTTTATATACATAGATTTATAACATAAATTTAACTAATTAAAACCTATCACTAACAATCACCGTTAGATCCAAGCAACCCTCATCAGGCCCGTGCGTCCCCAACCCCCCTTTCTCCTTCCTCATCACGCAAATACCCAGTATTTTGCACGACAAAAGAACCCATGACACTCGATTTAGGTTTAAAACTTTACAACCTTGTTTCTCAACGATACTTCGATCAAGACGCGCCAAATCAAAGGCCATCACCCCCCTCATGTTCGGCCCAACCCTGGTGGAGCTCGGCCACCCCTGTAGCACGCATCACGAGGCCGACTCTAGGGTCTTTGAACGCAATTTTCCATCGATCTACAGCTCCGTTTCAAAGCATAGCCGTTGATCTTGTAGATCTTGATGTGCTCTGTAACTTTGTAGTTGATAAATTCTTGAAATAATGCTTGGATTTGAAGATAATGGAGGAGAATCGAAACTAATTTCTGGCCATTCAGTTTCTAGGGCCGGCTAGGGTTTTGTTTTGTTTTTTTTTTCTTTCTAAATGAAGGGTAGGGGCTATTTATAAGGAATCGACGAACACTATTCATCCCGGAAATTCCGAACTCCGATTTACGCGCCGTAACCAGCGTTTCTAGGGTTTACCCCGCGTTCCAGACACAATGGGACAGGTTTCGGAAGCTAATTCGGAAGTATGTGCGAGTTATGGCTGTAAACGCTCAATTTGAATTAAACCGATTTAAGTCGATTTCTAGGCGTTTTAATTTGTACCGGACAAACCGTAAATCCAATTGACTTGAAATTTGAAACCTTACAATAATATCACATTACGGATCCGATGAAACTGGTTTCGTCGAAATCCGAGACTTTTTGAAAAATGGCTATTTTAGCTCGTCAAATTTAAATTAAAAATAAATCGATGCGTTTCGAGCTGCCACGATCAAACGATAACTCCGATTGACACGAAAATTGAAATCCAGTAATAACTAACTATTACGGATCCAATGAAACTAGTTTCGTTCAATTCTGAGACTGTTCAAAAATTGACTATTTTCACTAGTCGATTTAATATTAAAATATTCAATTTTCACAAATTAACTTTTAATTCGATTTTAAAAGTTCTAAAATATCGTTCTAACTTCCATATGATAAAATAAAATTTTACAAATCATTTTCAATCATATTTAACTATATTTCAATTATTTCCATAATTTAACATATTAAATTATCGATTTAATTATTCAATTAAATCCAATAAATCAAATAAAAATTTATTCGACTTATGAATTCACTTATTAATATTTAAAATTAATTAAATATTCATATTTTAATTATCAAAAATTCTGGGTCGTTACAATCTTCCCCACTTAAAAGAATTTCGTCCTCGAAATTACAAGTAAGAAAAGTTACAGAATCTATTAATTTTCCATAATTCATAGTTAAACTTCTTACAATACTTTACTAAGTTTTCAAATCATACTTAGTTATCTTTTCAAAAACAACTACTATTGTTTAACTTTCAATTCCAAAATCCAAGTTAAGGTTTTCAAAATTTTCCAATTTTCTCAAATTTTTTCTAACGCCTTAAATTTTCGGAAAAATTCGCCATAGTCTCCTTTGCGCGGCTCGATCCGAAAAAAAAATGACAGTATATATATCACAAATATACATCTCATCAAGTAATGAGGCATCCCGCAGGGAAAAAAGTGTAAAAGTACTATATTTAATCCGAGATATGTACCTTATATTTTATTAGCAAGCATATACGGCTAATATAGCGCAAAAGCGAGGTCCAAATGCGAAGCAAACGCGATCCGCACCTACTAATTACTCAACAAACAACATGAGAACATGCATATAGACAATAGTATCAATATACATCATGTAGTAACATAATAACTATATATGTCAACATAGCAAATGCAACATATTCAAACATCAACCAACTAACATCCATAATCAATAATATTCATTCATATTCTCATTAATATTCAATGAAATAGGTTTTCAATTTAATCACCTTTGATTTATTTACATTGGATGTTTTTACTAACATTCATTCTCAATTAGTTTATATTCACTAATTTATATTTAAGTTGGTTCACTTCCAATTCAAATTCAATTCTATTCAAATTTATTTACTTCTAATTTGAATTTAATTACATAGCTTTAAGTTTCACTAATTCACTTTCATTAATACTAAATGAATTATATACAATCAACTAACAATCATATGACAATCAATGTATATTAATTACAACCAAATTCCTTTGCTTATATTCATTCAATTTGGTTTAATTTAATTGATTTTCATTCAAATTTATTCAACTTTCAATAACATTAGATTTTAATGAACTAACACTTATATTCATTATTCCATATCAATTTAATTCACATTCAATTGATTAACATTCAATCCATTCATTCAATTCAATTACAAAAGTTGAATTTCATTTATATAGCTCAAGTTCATATTCATTTACTCCACTTCATTAATTTGCTTTGATAACTATATCAACTTCATTTAATAACACTTAAGTTATATTCCATTTACAAACATCACTTTGTTTTACTTAACTTAATTCCCACATGTAAATAAATTCAGATTCCAATTTTAAAGTAAATTTTCCATTTAACTTTAAATTCATTTTTATTTACTACTCATATTCATATAGTTTCACTTCTTATGTATATAAGTTTATTTTACAATTGTAAATCACTTTAATTAAAATTCAATTCTTATAATTCATTTCTTATACAATTATTCTGTTATTTAGATTATTCAAACATCTAAACAATCAACTTACATATACTTTAATAATTCTGAAAAATTATTTCTTTATATATATAAAATATAATCAAGGCAAAATTATTTCATTTACCCAATTTAAAACAATATTATGTCGGTTTATCTTGTTTAAGAGTTTAGAAACTCCTATCTACGATAGTTAGCAAGACTACATCGACTGGAATTTATAAACAATCAACCGATAAGTCAACACAATATAAAACAATTTATATTCACTAACAAATACGCTCTCATAGCTATCATTACACTCAATTTCATTCTAGAGTACTGCTGACTCTATCTCTAATGAATAATACCCAACAGAACCATGGTTGTCGCTTAACCATAAGCTCTGATACCAAATGTAACGTACGCGGATTTTCGTTGCCGAAAAACCGAATAGTTATGGGTTTAAGAAAGAATTTAAGAAAAGAAAAAGAAAGAAAGAGAAGAAAAGAAAGATAGAAAATAGGGAGAATAGAAAACAAGAGAATCACATCAGAATCTCACAATTCGCAGCGGAACAACATATAATAATAAATGAATAATCTTTAAACAAAGAACTATATCAGTTATTACATTACATCACATTTCATTACATCATATCATCAGAGTGTACAACAACAACAACAAACAGTGCAGCGGAAAAAGAAATACTATATAAACTAGTAATACGCCATGTCATCCAGCTTGCCTCCAGCAACTCCAGAATATCCTGATAAACCTTAACTCTTGACTGCCCGTGTGGAAATTGGTGGGCACCCAGAGTTTAGGAAGGAAAGCAATAAACTCCAAGTCAGTCATGTGACTGGTGTGAGAACTCAAAACAGTTTATTTATCTTTCAAATCAAAATAGAGGAATATTTTAAATCAATTCGCAATGCTTTTAAAAATGAGACTACCATAAGACCTCCTGCCACACACACAATGCAAACGCAGACTTGGAGAAGATTTCTACTTATGATTGCCAAACATGCTTGATACGCATTAAAACCAAATCAATTTTGATATTATTATTAGTGCATAGTGTAGAAAATTCATTTCGAAAGTAGAATATAAATCTTAGCCAGCATAGGTACCATTATATTATGCCTACTATAGCTACTTCCTGAGGAAGCAGGTTCTACAACTAAAACCGTACAAGTCACGTATTGTTTCTTTGGATTTCCAACAAATGGTCAGGCCAAGGAACTTCCCATTGCCACATGAGAATGCCTCTGGAAAGACATCCCCGAGAACCAAACCGGAACTCTGCCAACACAAGGCCGGGTTACCCCTAACTGGGTAACTACTGACACGAGCACGCCATTCCCCGATCGTAAACGACCTTTCTCACGGGATCCCGAAAACCAACAACCACAAAGTAATAAATTCGTAGTAACCACATAGGTTAAATATCTGGGCTCCATACCATGATACAACCTCTATCCAGAAGGAAATGTACATACCCTAAAGGGTGCTACCCCTCATAACCTTGCCGCATCTTTCCTGTTTTGACCATTTCCGGGGTGTGAGGTTCGACGAAGTCACGTCCACAAAAACATACTTTATACAAAAGCCATGCTTTGGGTCAACAAATGATCAACACGATGATCACTAAGATAGACGATCAAATAAACGATCCTATCACAATAATCAACACAATGATCATTTCAGCATCACTCAGTATATCACATTACCAAATTGGGAATATATCGCTGATAACTTCAACTATATAACCTCTGAGCTCGTACGTCTCAGAGAAGGGTGTTAAGCTAAAAGAATAAATTCTTCGCCACCAACAGAAATATATTTGAAAGAAATCGGCTTTATATCTCAACTTGTAATGTCAGACACACAATCCATACAAGTCTGTTCCGGGATCGAACAAAACCGAAGGCACTTACAAAGAAGTCCTTGCAATCCGGATATTCACAATCCTGATCGAATTCACCATCACATATGGAGAACTCTATACCGTAGCTACTCGGTGCAGAGTAAATCGACAGGTCATCCTATCGCTCTCGCAAATACCGGGTCTTCAACACCGATCTTCAATGCAATTATAACGACGTATCACATATTCGGAATGGGTTATACGACCCCATGGTCCTTTCCCGGTTAACCCGAATAGTGAGCGCTTATTCAAAAATAAGTGTGGCATTCACATTCAAACAAATCATATCAATTACCCATTCAAAGGGAAATATTGATAGTCGATTATTTAACTATCACTGGACATGCACACATCACCAGATTCCAAATAATTTTCCAAATTATTTATTTTCCAAAATATCTTTACAAGATATAAAATTTCAACCCTTCAAAAATAAATCAACATTTATTTTCAAACAAATTCCCTTTCACATATAAATTCCATAATGAATTTATATTTCAAAATATTCATGCATATGATTTCAATTTATTCCTTTCAATTTATCTTCAAAAAGATAAATTCTAATTATTCACTTCATATTGGAAAAACAATTCCATACTTATTTAATTATAAGTAATTCACTAATCTTTTTATTTTCAACTTTGGAAAATATCCCATATACTTAAATCGAGATTAAGTATATATTTCATTCTTTAAGGAAATCATTCTCATAAACATATTTATTTGGGCCAAAACGAATGTTGCGTAAAACATCGTTACAACAACCCAAAATCACTAGTATAGGGATTCGAAATTAAAATAGATATATAAATCCCAATACTATACAAAACATTTCCTTTCGGAAATCATTTACTATAACAACAGTGTTATAGTCCATCATCTCCTTCTATTTCTCGAAAACGTTTATTTCAACAATAAATGTTGAAATCTATGGTTTCGAATCTCAACATATTTAAAACTTCGTTACATCGTTTTAATTCTATTTCAAATATCACATTCAAAACAATTTCTTTAACATCTTATTCACTATTCAAAAACGTGAATATACTACGTTAACACATTTCATCCTTTTATTCGTTTTAATTCAAAGGATTATTCACTATTCAAAGTGTGAATATAACTCCATTTATAGGTTTCAACAATTTACTTATCAAAATAAGTCATTTGCGAATTTATAAAACAACGTTTATAAATTCCATTTCTATTTATTTATAAAAACTTCTTTTTTTATAAATTCTTTTATTAACCTATTCAAGTTTATAACTCAAATATAAACTAAAAAGTTCATATTATAAGTTAAATACTTATAAAACGATTATTTTACAAAATCGTTCCTCTAAAGACTTTCCAAACCATAAATCTTATAACTTATAAGATTCATTTATTTAACCAAATCTATTCTTCAAATAATTTCACCAAATTTATAAATCTTACTATTTATAAATTTCTTTTATAACTTCACAGTTTATAATTCTATAAATTTCATTCAATTATGAAATTCATTTCCACTTCATTCAAACACTTATAAAAACTTGTTTTATAATGTCAATATTTCAATTTATAAATATCTATGTATAAATCTCTTAATATAAATCAATTTATATTATTCTTTTAAAACGTCTTCAAATTCCTTTAAAAACTTCATCCTTTTGATTCATAAAATAATTAAATTTTATAAATCCTATATTTCAACTTTTCATAATAAATTCGAAAATTACGATTTAACTATTTTATAAAATCATTAATTCCTTATTTTCAAAAATCAGCTTTTAACTATATTTCTTAAAAATCATAATTTTTATAACTTTAAAAATTATAACGTTTATTTATTTATAATGGATCAATTCCAAAATATAGTATATTCTCAAAAATCACTTTAAAAATCATTTTAAAATCCCAAAATTTGGTTCAATGATGCTACACACCAAATAGTCAATCACGACTACAACGATATCATATATCGATATGAAAATCCATCAAATATCAAAATATCTGAAATCAAATAAATACTGTTGAGGAATCCAGTTGGATCCCTCCAACCTGTTTTCCTGCATCCAAAAACATTAGCACAATACCAATTTCGCTCCAGTACGAAATTATCGCGGTATATGTTTTTAATAAATATTATCCGTTTAATAACGGCGTAATAGGGTCTCATCCGCTAAACAAATAAATGCGGAAAATCAATAACTCCAATATATACATATGCCAATATATATATATTGATATTATATACAATACCAATTTCACTGTTTATGAAATATTCGCGGTATATGTTTTTAATAAATAACATCCGCTTACTAACGGCGCATAATGTCTATTTTAACAATCAATAGATATTAATCAACATTCAAACATGCATTCAAATATTTTAAATCTAACTATTTAAAATAAAATCGAAACTGATTCGATTGAGTGAGAAGTTCTCACCTTGGTTTTATTTTCCGTTTTAGCGATTTATTTCGAATAAAATTAAACGGACGTTTAATTTTACCCAAAATTCTCACTAACTCCAAACGACTCCAAACCAACTCCATCGCGTAGTGCTCGTCCATACGATTCCAACGCAACTGGTTTCGCGCGTTTTCGACCTCGTATGAAAAAGTTATGAATATTTGAAGTTACACGTGTTTATATACATAGATTTATAACATAAATTTAACTAATTAAAACATATCACTAACAATCACCGTTAGATCCAAGCAACCCTCATCAGGCCCGTGCGTCCCCAACCCCCCTTTCTCCTTCCTCATCACGCAAATACCCAGTATTTTGCACGACAAAAGAACCCATGACACTCGATTTAGGTTTAAACTTTACAACCTTGTTTCTCAACGATACTTCGATCAAGACGCGCCAAATCAAAGGCCATCACCCCCCTCATGTTCGGCCCAACCCTGGTGGAGCTCGGCCACCCCTATAGCACGCATCACGAGGCCGACTCTAGGGTCTTTGAACGCAATTTTCCATCGATCTACAGCTCCGTTTCAAAGCATAGCCGTTGATCTTGTAGATCTTGATGTGCTCTGTAACTTTGTAGTTGATAAATTCTTGAAATAATGCTTGGATTTGAAGATAATGGAGGAGAATCGAAACTAATTTCTGACCATTCAGTTTCTAGGGCCGGCTAGGGTTTTGTTTTTTTTTTTTTTTCCTAAATGAAGGGTAGGGGCTATTTATAAGGAATCGACGAACACTATTCATCCCGGAAATTCCGAACTCCGATTTACGCGCCATAACCAGCGTTTCTAGGGTTTACCCCGCGTTCCAGACACAATGGGACAGGTTTCGGAAGCTAATTCGGAAGTATGTGCGAGTTATGGCTGTAAACGCTCAATTTGAATTAAACCGATTTAAGTCGATTTCTAAGCGTTTTAATTTGTACCGGACAAACCGTAAATCCAATTGACTTGAAATTTGAAACCTTACAATAATATCACATTACGGATCCGATGAAACTGGTTTCGTCGAAATCCGAGACTTTTTGAAAAATGGCTATTTTAGCTCGTCAAATTTAAATTAAAAATAAATCGATGCGTTTCGAGCTGCCACGATCAAACGATAACTCCGATTGACACGAAAATTGAAATCCAGTAATAACTAACTATTACGGATCCAATGAAACTGGTTTCGTTCAATTCTGAGACTGTTCAAAAATTGACTATTTTCACTAGTCGATTTAATATTAAAATATTCAATTTTCACAAATTAACTTTTAATTCGATTTTAAAAGTTCTAAAATATCGTTCTAACTTCCATATGATAAAATAAAATTTTACAAATCATTTTCAATCATATTTAACTATATTTCAATTATTTCCATAATTTAACATATTAAATTATCGATTTAATTATTCAATTAAATCCAATAAATCAAATAAAAATTTATTCGACTTATAAATTCACTTATTAATATTTAAAATTAATTAAATATTCATATTTTAATTATCAAAAATTCTGGGTCGTTACATTTTTACAAAACTTAGTTAACTTAGTTAATTTTATGAAAATTGTATAATTTTTATAAAACTTAGTCAATTTTTATAACAATTTAACAAAGATTTCAAAATAGAGAACATGATTTTTATAAAACTAATTTTTATAAAACTAAATTGAATTTTATAAACTTATTTAATTTAAAAAAATTAGCTTATTTAATTATTATAAAACTTAATTAACTTAGTTGCTTATTTTAAACTTAGTTAATTTATTATTATCATAATATTATTTTATTACAACTACTACTATTATTATATTATATTATAATTCTTCTTTACAAATTTCTTTAGTTTTTATGAACATAATTACTTTTATAAAATTTTGTTAGTATTTAAAAATTACTTAATTCTTATAAAACTTGGTTAATTTAATTGAATTTTTATAAATTTATTTAAGTTTTATAAAACTAGGTTAATTTTTAAAAAGTTAACTAATTTTTATAAAACTTAGTTAACTTTGTTAATTTCTATAAAGTTAGTTATCTTAGTTAAATTTTATAAAAATTAATTAATTTCATAAAACTTTTGTCAACTTAGTTAAATTTTTATAAAATTTAAATATTTTTATTTACTTAGTCATTTCTTATCAAAACATAGTTAACTTAATTAAAAGTTTGTAAAACTTCGTTAAACATAATTATGTTTATTTTTATACATATGTTTAATTTTTATAAAACTTGCTTAACATAGTTATTTTTTGTAAAAATTACTTAAATTTTATAGACATGGTCAAAAGGTCAAATTAGTTTAATTTCTATAAAACTTCGTCGATTTCTATGAACTTATAAGATTTCGTAAAATCTCGACAACTCCTCTTTTGCACGGTTAGTTCTTTTTCGCACATCCCAATTCAATATATAGTTACACTTTCAAAACAAGCTCAATTCATGTCATCTAACAAAATATATTTCATGATAGCGTACACATTTAAATGCATAAAAACATACCTTTTATTAGCAATTTTAGCTACCAATGTACCATATAGCAAAGCAATAATTTGTGTACCTATATAGCAAAGTAAAAAGAATAATTATGATGCAAATTTATAAAAGAGTTATGTAATATTCAAAATAGTGAAATGCTTACTATAAAACTTGATTAATTTTTACCAAGTCTGAATTTGTACATGCTCGCTTTTAACTAACAGTCGTTAATTAGCATACTATTATTCAGAAAAAATTTAGTTTATGAAGCCAGTAACATTCAGAAGGACAAGAACCATAAAATCTAACCTCGAAATTCATTAAAGGTTCCAGATCTGCAACTATTTGTAAAACTATTCAAAAAATCAATGAAACTTTAATAAGTTGATAATACAAAATAACAAGGTGTTATCAAGCTACAAAGAATCACAAGATGCGTATTAACTAGAACAGCATTAACAACGACATTCTTATCAGCTAAATCAGTTGCGCTGCCAATACTATTGCTTTGATCCCCATTCTGCCAAACCACATCAACTCAGTGCAATAAAAGAGAGAGAAAAAGGACAAAATCTAACAAACAGTAAAAACATTAACCAAATCTGGTAGGAAAGGGCGCTCAGATTTGACATTCAAGATTGTAGAGATAATAACTTGTCGTTAA